>OY998176.1:213013511-214263511 GCA_963921935.1 Galeruca laticollis
ACCTCATATACCAATTCCAAAAGAAAGAGAAGATAAAATAATTGAATTATATAGATTGATCCGCGTTTCCCATATACCTATTCATTTTTGAGCGACACATTATATCCATTACTGCTCCAAAGGCCCGATTAGCTTTGATTTTAGAATTGTTAGCCATGGTGCAAAACAAGGCTGTGGGGGAGAAATCAACACCCAAGTAAATAAACTGCTTTAATGTTTCCAAACAATATCCACTATGATAAAAATTTTTATTGTAATTATGTACATGGCCACTTTTAAGAATGTCATTACTTTCGTTTTATCGGTATTGACTACAAGTTTGTTATCAAAGCAATAAGACTCGACACCCTTTAGTTTTCGCTATATATCGATTGGAGAGTCACCAATGATAACTATGTCATCTGCGTATTGAAGCAATAATACGTCGTTGTTGCCGTCAATAGTAAGTCCATACAGATTTTTTGCGCGAAAATAAAATCTTCAATGTCAGATATGAAAATAGAAAAAATTAGGGGACTAAGTGAATCTCCCTGCAAGACACCTTTCGAGATATTGTATTTTTCACTGAATGAGTTTTGTTGCTTGATTGAGAATGTTGCATTATCTAATGTAATTAACTGTCTCAACCCCTAGTTTGTGGAATCTACTTATATTAGTGTTTTAAATGAAACTTACTGTTTCTAGTTAACTTCACAGTTTATTGAAAAATGTTAAAAATTCTAAAAAATTGACAACTGTTTCGATATTACCTAAATATCATCGCCAGAATGACAGAAGTTACGTTTCATTTGATGCCTACCTGATGTTTAATTTTTTTTGGCTAGTCCAAGAAGTGACCTAACTTGTGATTGGCTTAATATATGTTTATAGAAAAAAGAAGAAGATGTGATATTACAAATATTGAAGCTTAGATATTATTAGCCCTATGGTGATATCCTGGATATCATTTTTCCAATTAAGATCAGTATAACTGTGCAATGATATAGAAAACCAGGAAAACTATATCTGCTGATCTTTACAATTATCACTTAAGAAGACAGTTTATTAGTGGAGAATTCCCTAGATTTAACTGTTCATTGACAACTTCATATTGTGGGTTTCTTAAATGTCTTCTTATTTCCAGTTCTTCAAGGAAATCCAGTTCTTGTTTCTTTTCACAAATATGCAGTACTTCTAGTTCTGTGTTAGGTGTCAATGAATGATTGGTGTCAAGTAGATGTTTTGCGTAGTGGGATTTATCTGGTTGTTTTAATCTGTATGCTCGTAAGTGCTCACTGTATCGTATTTCAAAATTCCTAAGGGTCTGGCCCAAATAGACAGCATTACATTCTGGACATTTGAGTTTATATATACCTGACTTCTTTAATAGTGGTATTTTTGTTTTTACATTTAACAATTTTGTACTAACGTTACTTTCTGTTTTAAAAGAAATTGTTGTATTCGTTGCTGAAGATATTATCGTTGAAATATTTTCTATCTTGTGATTGACTTAATTTATGTTAATAGAAAAAAAAGAAGATATATTACAAATATTAAAGCTTAGATATTATTAGCCCTATGAGGATATCCTGGATATCATTGATCCCAATTAAGATCAGTATAACTGTGCAATGATATAGAAAACCAGAAAAACTATATCTGCTGATCTTTACAATTATCGCTTAAGAAGACAGTTTAAAAGTGGAGAACTCCCTAAATTTATCTGTTCATTGACAACTTTATATTGTCGGTTTCTTGAGTGTCTTCTAATTTCCAATTCTTGAGGGAAATCCAGTTCTTATCACAAATATGTACTTCTAGTTCTGTATTAGGTGTCAATGAATGCTTGGTATCAAGTAGATGTCTGGCATAGTGAGATTTATCTGGTTGTTTTAATATGTATGCTCTTAAGTGTTCACTGTATCGGATTTCAAAATTTCTAAGGGTCTGGCCCAAATAGACAGCATTACATTCTGGACATTTAAGTTTATATATACCAGATTTCTTTAATGGCGATATTTTTATTTTTACATTTAACAATTTTGTACTTATGTTACTTTCTGTTTTAAAAGAAATCGTCATATTTGTTGCTAAAGATATTATCTTTGAAATATTATTAGAAATATTTCCTGCATAGGTAATGGTTTTATAAGTTTTTATTTCTTTAGTTTGTTTAGGAAATATTAGTTGTAATACCACTTTTTCACAGACGATTTAGTAAAATAAGCGTGAATACCTTAACACAGCAATTGATTAGCAATATACCGCGATATTTGTTTGGATCATCTAAGGGTCCTCTCTTGTGAAGCATTGTTAGAATTGTGTAATACCAGCCAAATGTAATTTTTTTCTGATTCTAATATTTTATTATATAAGTGACACATGTACAAGCGCCAATTTTGTGGTGTTTCAGAAACTTATAGGTTATGCCTTCCCTACCAGGAGCCTTACCATCTTTACACAACAACAGGGATTGATCAAGTTCTGGTTGTGTTATGGGTGAATCCAGAAACTCATTTCCACCGCCAAAAAAACTGTTATCAAATTTAACCTTAATTGTAGTTAAGTGGTCGTAAAATGACTCCCATTCCGCAATTGATAATGAACAGAATTTATTTTTGCGCCTAAATAAGTTTAATGTTTTCCAAAACTCTGACTGATTTCTAGTATTGGAAAGACCAACTATAACATTATTTTCACACACTTGTTTCTTTTTTAAAATTAGCTGCTTATATTTTTTTTATAGTAATGTAATTCGTTTTATATGGTTCTAAAAACCGATGCTTTTTGCACACTTTTAATTTAATTTCTACTTGAGTTTATAGCTCTTTACATTCAACATCAAACCAAGAGTTAAGAGGATGTTTTTTATGTATTACTAATTATTTTCGTTAAAAACAGATCTAAATTTTTTGCTACGTCCCAAATACTTGAACAAAGATTATTATTTAAATATTTATATCTCCACATATACCTACATTCGGCAAATGCTGAACTGAATATTGAAATCTATGGCTTTAGTATTGTTACATTTCAGGGTAGTGAATGAGGAAGAAAATGCAATGTTAGGCTCATTCTTTATTAAAGAGCCGTAAGTTAAAAGTACTGGGAAGTAGTCTGATAAATATTGATCATCTAGTACACTAAATTTGTCTACAAATTCTAGTTACAGCTAGCGGACATTGAGCATTATTTATTTTGTCAGGAAAAAACTGACTATTTGTTACAGTCTCTTCAGGGATCTCACTAGGTTTTGCGATTCGACCATTAAATTCTCCAATTATGAAAGTTATACAGCCGGAATATTTTTCCAGTATTACATCAAGTGAAACTCCAAAAGTATCTAATAATTCACTGTAGTTACTTCTCAGTGGAATGCACACAAGGCAAAGAATGAACTGAAGAAAAGCCATTGTAAACTGATATTTAAGCCACCAAGGAGAAGCTTGGGCTGTAACTGTTTCTGTAGAATATGGCAAGGCCTCCCTTTGCACGTCCTACCGACTTCTTCCTAATTGCTTTGGAGTTAACAACACTGTAATTGTCACGTATAAAATTTGGTACTTCAATATCAGTAGCCTGCCACAATTCACATAAACATAAGAAATCATATTGCCCATGCGAGTCTTCAGCGAGAAAATTGTTAAGATTTTTAAATCCTTGCACATTCCAGAGTACTACTCTAACACTGCGTTGGTTGCTTAAGAGCACATCCCGAGTTGAAGTGTTTGTTGCTTTTTCTCCAACATTTAATTTTTTTTCCTTTCTACCATTTGTATTTATTGTTTTGGCTTCATTTACTTTAATTTTGTTTTCGTTCTTTTAATTGTGGTTATTGTTGAATTATTTTCATTTATAAAACTTTCAGGTTTTTTTGAATAATGCTCTTCTTGTGTTGGTGATCTATCACTTATTGTTATTCCCCCTACTTTTCTAAATTCTGTTGGTATTTTCGTACTTATCTGCTGCTTCCAACCTTCCAATCCTTAAGATCATATTCTTTCCCATTCACTAAAAGTTTATTGTATTTGACAAAAGCTTTGCAGCCTTTACTCTTAGCTATTTTCATTTGTTCCAAAAGTTGTGTTCTCTGATATCAAATTTCTTTTGGAAAATATTCGCTAAGACTCCACTTCGAATTTTTTAAATTCCGTACCATTTTTAACATTTCAAATTTCTAACTTTTATGTGCCACTTCTAACTATATTGTTCTAGTTGAATTTTCCCTTTTCTTTCCTAATTTCCTGATATCAATTATATCTTGTTCGAATTACAGCTGAACCCCTAGTTGGTTAATTACCTCCTGTACTTTTATCTTTTGGATTTCAGTATTTTCATACGTTACTTCACTGATTCCATATATAATTAAATTTATACTCCTCAGTTCTCTTTCTAAGACTTTTACCCTTTTATCTTGTTTGTCTAGGTGTTTTTTAAGATCTTTATTTTCTTTCGAAGTTTTCTTTCATTAGGGCGGTTACTTCTTTTTGTAATCCATCTATTTTTTATTCCATTCTAATGTTCCTTTCATCCATTTTAATACTTATTTTTGTTTAAAATACAGCCATGTTTTATTAATTTTTAAATGCTTGTTATCAGTTGACGAATACAAGTTTTTGTGAAAATTTAATGACTAAAGTTTATTCTTTAATATCTTGGAGGAATATTACAGGCTAGGGACACTGCAGACCGTGCCATCTATAGAGCCTGTCGAGTAACTAAAATAGGTAGATAATTCCAAAAAATTAACGAAAACTGTAACGTCGTTAGTAATCAAATTTTATTGATTTTTATTACTGCGTATGCGGGATGTCATATTGATGGTAAGTTATATTGTATTCAATATAGCATGCTATAATTTTGGACATGTTAAAATGTAAATTGATGGAATGAAAAGACGAGTACTGAGTGTGTAATTATATTAAAATTCCAGCTAAACGCTTTCAGCCGTTAGGACATTCTCAAAGCTGTCATCAAGAAAAAAACATATAACAGGTGTCAAAAAACATCAAACCCTGTACAGCTACATAAATTGAAATAAAATGTTTGATGTTACATCATTATTTAGTAAAATTTGTTAAAATTAGCCTATAAAGATGGTGTACAATTGTAATTAACATAACGAAACGTCTAATTTGAAATTATCAACTAAATGTGTACACCCTCTTTATAGGGTAATTTTAACACAAATTTTACTTAAGTAATGATATAACATCAAACATTTTATTTCATTGTATGTACATTGTACCCGCTGTATGTTTTTCTCTCATCGATAGCTTTGAGAATGGACAAATGGATGAAAGCGCTTAGATGGAATTTTAATAAAATGAGACACTCAGTACTCATCTTTTCATTCACTCAATTTATATCTAGTATGTTCACCATACTCAGACAATTCCATTTTAAAATGTACCCATTGAAAAAATAATAAACTGGGTTTTATTTTATGTTATAGCTATTCCCTCCACCAGCTATGGGATGCAAGGTATTAACCCCTTGCCGATTTTCATATATAGCCCATGGTATGGCAATTTATGGGAAATGAAAGTGAGTATTAACTTTTGTTGAGGCCCTTGCCGATTTTCATATATAGCCCATGGTATGGTAATTTATGGGAAATGAAAGTGAGTATTAACTTTTGTTTAGGCATTACGTCTAAGTATTTGGTCTAGAGGTAACCAAAAATCCAATAAAGACAAAAAATAAAAAAACAATAAATCAAAAAATAGTTAAAACCAAAGAAAATCAAGAATTTCTAAAAAAATCGAAAACTTAAAAAAAATGTAATTCAAAAAAACCAAAAAAATTTAAACATTCAAACATTTTTTGATATTTTTTTTTGGCATAGTACAAAAACGTGTAAACTTATTATTTGAATAGTAAGCGCATTTTGTTTTCATTTGTTGATATAAATTTTCAAACATATTTGTGTATTTATTTATTTATTGTTGTTATTTTGTATGTTTACTTGTAGAACCTCAACCAGAAACGAGAAAGGACTTCCAAGAGACAGTGGGATTTTTAAGAGCCCTTAAGAAACATTTTAACAATCATAGACTGCCAGGAGCTGCAGAGTAACTTAAACTGCCTTATGTGATGGTTTCATAAGATCGGAATGCTTTTAAATGTAGAAATTGACACATATGTAATATACTAGGTTTAAGCTTGTGATATAAACCTATTTAATACTTCCAATAAAGAAATAAAGATGTATTTTAAGTGGAAATGAAATGTTAGATATATTATTTTAAATTTTGTACAGTCACAAGTGCTGTTTAGCACTCTTATATGTAATTACTTGACACCTTGTATTTACAGAGCTGGGCAGTATTTAACAGATTTTTCTTTAAAAGTATTTTAATTACTATTGTTCTAACATTCACAGTAATTATAATCAAATGTTTTCTTTCACAGAAAGTTTCCAAAAATAGTATACTCATTGCTAACACTTTTTTTGATTAATTACGTAGCAGTTATACTCCAGTAGTTTGTCCAGCTCTGTGTGTTTTTGGAGTATAATAATAAATAAATAAATTAATATAAACTTATTATAAATAATTTTCAACATTTATCTTGACTTAACATCATTTAAAAATCTAATGATACTCCAATCTAGAATGTATGTTACTCAAATTGTTTTTTAATTATTGCATTGTTTTTACATTATAGTTTATTTATTGTCATTCTGTTTGTTAAGAAAAATACTTTGTGAAAGAAATTATTTGTTGTGTATTTTTATACCAAAATAAATAAACTGTTTATATGATTACTGTTTTATTTTTTCCAATTTAATCAACCATTTATGGTCCATCATTTGATATTTCATTCAATTTAACTCAACATCTAATCATTATTGAGTTAATGGAGTTAAATTGAATGAAATGTCAAATGATGGACTATAGATGGTTATTTTGAAATAATATAATTAAAATACAGTAAATTTGAATATACCGCAAAACCTAAAATTACAGAAATCTTTTTAACATCGCTCAATTGTTTAGTCGACAGGCTCTTTAGATGGCGCCACAATCAGTGTCTCATCTACCTGTGGGTTATCTGTGGACTATTATTTCACTATTTCATTGAAAACTAGGTAATTTTTGGATTTTCAAAGAGTTCTTGTTTTACATACCTCTTCTTACTTGTCAGGTTGTGAACTGTATTCGAGTATCCAAGAATTGCAAACAAATGTTATTAGCTAACTAACAATACGGGGCGCTTCAAGAATATAGTACAATAAAAGTTTACGAGACCTTTGCAAATTTACCACTGTTGATGTGTTTCGAAGAAACTATAACCCATAAAAAATTGTAAATTTGTATTTCTATCCCCCGCACTAACATATGTATATCTTCCACATCTGTATCTTGAAAACTAACAACAGAAAAGTTGTATATAGCTATTTTAAATCATTCTTTACGAACTACAATTCCTCTTATTTACAATACTTATTTACGAAACACCCTGATCAGTTTCTCAAACAATTTTAAATTTAAACTATACGTATTTAGTCACACATTCAAATATCAAAAAATCATTTTGTACATTTTCTAAACTGGAAATTGCTCCAAATATTAAACATAAAGAAATCTCAACTGTACATGAAGTTCAACGACTGAAAAATAACGTCTGGCGTTTTTCAACCTCGGGCTATTCATTTTTAGCAAAAATAAACGAATTTAATTCTGGAACCCCAGACAGACAGCTGAAATGTTATTTTCAGGAAATCCATAAACCATGACCTAAGTTTACAAAAGAACATAGAAGAAAATACTTGTTCAAGAAATATTCAGAAATAGCTTAACAATAGAGAGGATGTTGACAATGAACAAATACAAAACGAGTGATTTGATGGGGTAGGAAAGAGAATTATTTGACGAATTAACATTGTTGTAGTTGACACATCAAAGGTAGACGGAAGACAAGTTGATTTTTTGTATTTATGTATAAATATAGGATCGTTTTAAAATTTTATACTGCATGAAAGTAAATAAAAATGAAATTGACTGTCTCGACCCTTACTTCGTGGAATATGCTCATATTAGTGTTTTTAAATGAAACTCAAGGTCTCTAGTTAATTCCACAATATAATACAAGTTATTGAAAATTCTAAAAAATTGACAATTGTTTCGATAAATCAATATCATCGTCAGAATGACAGAAGTTACATTTCATTTTATGCCTACCTGATGTTTAGTAGTTATTTTTGGCTAGACCAAGAAGTAACCTAACTTGTGATTGGCTTAATATATGTTTATAGAAAAAAGAAGAAGATGTGATATTACAAATATTGAAGCTTAGATATTATTAGCCCTATGGTGATATCCTGGATATCATTTTTCCAATTAAGATCAGTATAACTGTGCAATGATATAGAAAACCAGGAAAACTATATCTGCTGATCTTTACAATTATCACTTAAGAAGACAGTTTATTAGTGGAGAATTCCCTAGATTTAACTGTTCATTGACAACTTCATATTGTGGGTTTCTTAAATGTCTTCTTATTTCCAGTTCTTCAAGGAAATCCAGTTCTTGTTTCTTTTCACAAATATGCAGTACTTCTAGTTCTGTGTTAGGTGTCAATGAATGATTGGTGTCAAGTAGATGTTTTGCGTAGTGGGATTTATCTGGTTGTTTTAATCTGTATGCTCGTAAGTGCTCACTGTATCGTATTTCAAAATTCCTAAGGGTCTGACCCAAATAGACAGCATTACATTCTGGACATTTGAGTTTATATATACCTGACTTCTTTAATAGTGGTATTTTTGTTTTTACATTTAACAATTTTGTACTAACGTTACTTTCTGTTTTAAAAGAAATTGTTGTATTCGTTGCTGAAGATATTATCGTTGAAATATTTTCAGTTCCTATGAACAAATGTAATTTTGATATAGAGATTAATACTAATTAGTAAAAAAGAGGAAAGAGTGGCATTACAACTAATATATCCTAAACAAGCTGATGAAATTAAAACTTATAAAACCATCACATATGCAGGAAATATTTCTAAAAATATTTCAAAGATAATATCTTCAGCAACGAAAACAACAATTTCTTTTAAAACAGAAAGTAACATTAGTACAAAATTGTTAAATGTAAAAACAAAAATACCAGTATTAAAGAAGTCAGGTATATATAAACTCAAATGTCCAGAATGTAATGCTGTCTATTTGGGTCAGACCCTTAGGAATTTTGAAATACGATACAGTGAGCACTTACGAGCATACAGATTAAAACAACCAGATAAATCCCACTACGCAAAACATCTACTTGACACCAATCATTCATTGACACCTAACACAGAACTAGAAGTACTACATATTTGTGAAAAGAAACAAGAACTGGATTTCCTTGAAGAACTGGAAATAAGAAGACATTTAAGAAACCCACAATATGAAGTTGTCAATGAACAGATAAATCTAGGGAATTCTCCACTAATAAACTGTCTTCTTAAGTGATAATTGTAAAGATCAGCAGATATAGTTTTCCTGGTTTTCTATATCATTGCACAGTTATACTGATCTTAATTGGAAAAATGATATCCAGGATATCACCATAGGGCTAATAATATCTAAGCTTCAATATTTGTAATATCACATCTTCTTCTTTTTTCTATAAACATATATTAAGCCAATCACAAGTTAGGTTACTTCTTGGTCTAGCCAAAAATAACTACTAAACATCAGGTAGACATAAAATGAAATGTAACTTCTGTCATTCTGACGATGATATTGATTTATCGAAACAATTGTCAATTTTTTAGAATTTTCAATAACTTGTATTATATTGTGGAATTAACTAGAGACCTTGAGTTTCATTTAAAAACACTAGTAAATGAAAATATTTATAGTACAGTATGATCCCGTTAATCTCGGGATTAGTATGGCAGGATTACCGAATATGCCGGATTAGTGGAAGTGAATTAAAAAGTGAATAAATTTTAACTTAAACTAAACTTTTATTGAAATTTATTGTTTCAAATTCTTAGAATGTTTTAACATTTTTTCAATAGGTATATTGTGGAATTATCCAGAAACAATAAGTTTCATTTGAAACAGTAAATTTTTATTGCTTACAACAACTATGACAATAATCGTTTTAACTAGCATATAATGGAATTTCGTTAATTATTATTAAAAATAAACTGTGATATGAAACAGCAAAGTACACGACGTACTACTGTTGTATAGATTTGCTTCAGGGCCTGGACATTGTAATTACAAAACTACGATATGGGTTAAAGTTTACTATCACCAATCATAGATGGCGCAACATTAATTAGGCATAATTGTTAGGCAACAAAACAAACAGCAAGCATAGTGCTTTTCATCACATGACAAGCGAATGCGCAGCCGCCATGTTGTAAGAGCGAGAGTTTAAAAGTTTCGTACTGTTTTGTGCAATAGTGACTGTGGATACAATAATAATCACCACAAACAAATCCATCATTAAAACAAATTATATTGATGGTGCTGTACTTGTTGACAACTCAGTTGAAGCGTATAATTGTAAACGACTAAAAAGTGGTTAAAGTGTTACGGGCGTTCTCAAAAAGGCAAAATAAGTCTGCTAGTTGAGAGGTTAGCTGTCAATACCATCTATTAGGTAAATAATTATATTACCAAAACTGCCATCTACGGATGTTAGTAAAACTTTTCGCCATTTACACGTCTCAAGTTACTTTAGAAAGAATAAATTTTCTATTTAATAAACAATTAAATTACCTAATCAAATTTAAATTACAAAAATTTTTGAAATCACGTAAAATACCATGTCGTATATTAAATTAATCCACCTTTTTCTATTTTCAATTGATACTTACAAAGAAACATTCTTCCAAATAATTCTCAATTTATTGACTGAAATTTATTCAGACAAAATTTTTATATATACACAGTTATTTTTCAACTAATTTTAAGCTGTTCTAAAAAATCATTTGGCAATAAAAAAATGTATAAGACTTGGCCCAATTTTTGGTATAAGGTAGCAAAAATTGGGCCAAGTCTTATATTGTACCTTTACAAGCCATTTGTGATAGCAAAAGAAAGTTTTTAGATATTTTCTGTGGTTATCCCAGCAGTGTTAGTGATATTCGAATTTTTAGGAATTCAACCATATTTAAAAACTTCATAAGACAAAAGATGTTTATTTTCAACCAAGCTCTTTCATAATCGGAGATAAAGCATATCCAGTATATGATTGGTGTATAGCACCTTATAAAGATATGGGATATCTCCATCTTTATCAAGTTAGATTCAATACCCAACTTGCTAAAGCCAGACAAGTTATTGAAAGGACGTTTTGTCTGTTATTTGGAAAATTCAGAAGGAGAAAATATTTAGACATAGATCGTACAAATGTAATTTCCCACGTTGTTCAAACTGCATGGGTTCTACGGAACATATGTTTAATGTTTAACGATGATGATGCAAATTATGAAGAAGAGGACAATTAGTTCTGCATGAAGTCAATGCAATAGTAAAAAACATCCAAAATATTGAAAAAATGGAGAATGAAGGAATTAGACTTAGAGAAGAAATAGCAAATAATTTTAATTAATCTAGTTTTGTAGTTTTTGCTTAAGTTAGTTATACCTATTTGTTTTATTTATTTTGTTATTTTGAAGCCAGTTAAAACATTTGTTTCTTTTTTTTCTGCATTTTATTTCCTGATCTTAGTGTATTTTGTATTGAATGCATAAGTATTCCATAATAAGCTACATCTAGATGACAAATAAATATCTGAAATATTTTCACTTATAATCTCTTTAGATCTTTAATTATTACGACAAAATTTTCAAAGTGCGAATTTTCTTGAAAACATTTGCAAATGAGAAAAAATGTATGGAAAATAATTCGAGCTCGCGGGAGATTCGGTAAGAAAACTTTATAGCTACATTGTATTTGAAATAGTTCCATTTTTTTCCCTTTGCCCTAGTAAAAAAGTAGGAATCGGTCTTAAATAAATGTATTACTTCTTACTATAGATATTAGAACTAGAGTCACAAAGAAAACATCATAAAATGAATCGTACAATTTTTGTTCCTTCTGAGCATACTCAAATTTATCATAAAAATATAAATTATTTTTTCTACGACCATAAAGAAAAATGTGCATTTCAAGTGTGTCTTCGATTAAGGAACCTACCACATTGTAATACAGATTTCCATTTCCCATGGGCTAGCTGTATCGAAATACCTATTTCATTTCCCACGACTATCATGCGCTACTAGACTGTCATTATATTAACGAATTTTTTGGTCATATATGTTATAATATATGATCGAGTCATGTTTGTTAATGTATATCTAATAATTTGACATTTCACATCGGTGTTTACAAAATTCGTTTGTAAAGAAAATTTATAATCGAAAATGGGTTGCGATAGTGAGGATGATTTGACATTGACATGCTGATCCAGATATGTAAACTAGCCATTGCTTCAGAAGGACATCGGTCACTATCCTGGTACATGCAGGAGGTGATATTACTCCTTTAAAGAGGCACGATAATTGATAACTTTTTCCGCAGGTGAATTATAACGATTTTTCTGCATCAAGTATTTTTATTTCCGAGTTGTCAAAATTTTAAAATTTTGAACATTATTTGTTTCAGGACGTAGGTAGATACATGTACAAGAAGAAAAAAATATATGGGCCATTCAAAAAGCTAAAAGCCAGACTTTATAATATCAGTGAAAAAATTCTCTAAACCATGCAACAATGACGGTAGGAAAGTTTATAATAAAAATTGTTATAGAAATATTACAGTTTTTTTTATGATTTATGATGGTCGTAGAAAGAGTATAGTGTACAATTGGCATGAAATGACCCATTTACAACTCGTAGGTATATGAAATTTTGTATTACTCGCTAAGCTCGTACTACAAAATTTCATATACCTATTTGTGGGAAGTGTATAGTCATTCGTGCTCATTGTACAATATACTATAATGTATTTGGTGAACAATTTTGGTTTAAATCCCGAAAAGGATCTGGGTTTGTTTATCAATTAAATTAATTTGAAATTCATTTTCTAAAATGATTTATCTTTAAAATTTTCAATTTTTGACGAAGACATACTCCATAAATTCCAAAAATGAACACTAACTAAAATTTTATGAAAATTACTATTTATAATACAAATATCACCAATAAAAATAAACGCATGAAGCGGGGATTGAACCAACTATATTCTCTTCTGTATACATTTAAAGACGTGCGTTAACAGACTGATCCATCATAAACTTATATGAAATGAACGCAATTTACGGTAACATGAAATGTCAATGTTACTTTTAATATTTATCATTGTTTTTTACATAGAATATGTTGTCCAAAGGGTTGAGAGCTTGTTTTTATTCGATATTTCATTCATATAAGCAGTGATAACATGTTCTGTTAATATTTTTAACTCCGTTTACCAGAGATTCATATTTACTTTTTGATTTTTGTGGTAATGATGTGTGTTATACATCTCCTTTGCGGCTAAACGAATATCTGATGGAGTAATATTTATTGATTTTTGATTCATCACTGGAATCACTCATTTTACTAAAATATTTTTCTTGACAACTAAAGAAATATTTTGACAAGTTATCTTGATGTTACATTGAAATTGAAAAAAAGAAGAGTTGACGGGTACTAAATGCAAATGCTGATTGGTGAATTTCATATACATTCTAGGATGTAAAAGAAATCATATGCGTTCAGTTAACCGAAATGGCCACATTTCCATTCTGTAAATTGTGCATAAAATGGATAATATACATGTGAGTGTAGAAAAAAATGTGAAAAGTCTCGTTGAATATTAATTTATCATTTGTAATTTTGTAAACATAAACCAAACTTCTCAATCATGCATTATAAAATGTAAAGCGCATGCGGGTCAATTTTGACCGATGTGTCGACTGGGTTAAATTATTGGACGATTGGTAAAATTTACCGTTGTAAGCATCTGATCGCATAAAACGCGCCCGACGTAGCATCTGAATGCACCCTTACATTTGACATAACCAAATGACATTTGTATTGTAACGTCAACTGACGCTGTTGTGAGGGACGATACAATTCGATGATTTTAGTAACGGTGCTCGAGAACATCATTTTAGAAACTATTCGCAAATAGAGCATTGTCAGGCTTGCATATGCATGACGTTGGGAACGACGTCAATAATAACGCCCCGATTCGAGATTCAGGGCATCAGTGCGGATGAAACTCAATCATCGACCACCACACCTGCAAGAAATGGATCACCGAAGGCGACATTGATTCTCTTTCCGAAATATCGAAACCACACTTGACCAACGTTCAACTTTAGAAATGTTTTAACAAAAGTTACAACTTTTATTTTTCAGAACTGAATATCTTTAATAAATACATGGAAAATTATCATTGATGCTGCAACTGGACGATCATATATGAATTATATGGCAAATGTATGCATACTTTGTCCGTAGATAATATACTTTTCAATTAATTGAAAAATATAGAATTACGGGGAGAGGGAAAAGACGAAATTTTCGGTATAAGAGTGTCTGTCGTCTAGCCCGAGACGTGACATGGCGCGAGTGACGAGCAGTCACTCTTGATTATTATTATATAAATAAAATTAGGTAAATAATGTTATCCTAATTAACCATAATTTATTATTAGAACATGTAGAAACTGTGAAATTAACTTCTAGGTTGATAATGAATATTATTAAAATTTAAAATTTTTCTGATATAAACATACTTTTTAATCATAGGATTACGCGTATATGTTAAGTACATCTATACGAGGTCTGTTCAAAAAATAACCGCCATTTCAAATTTTTTCAAAAAATATTTATTTATTTATCAATAACTATCTTGTCCCCTTCAAAGTAATCCCCCTCAGATATAATACACTTATGCCAGCGTTTTTTCCAATCCTCGAAACACTTCTGAAACGCGCTTTTTGATATCGCCAACGGCGCCTGTTTCGATTTTTCTTTTATCTCCTCAATAGTAGCAAAACGCTTTCCTTTCATCGGTGTCTTCAGTTTTGGGAAGAGGAAAAAGTCAGCGGGGGCCAAGTCTGGTGAATACGGTGGTTGGGGCATGATAACGGTTTTGTTTTTGGCCAAAAACTCACGCACAAACATCGATGTGTGAGCTGGTGCGTTATCATGGTGCAAAATCCATGATTGCTTTTTCCACAATTCTGCGCGTTTCTGACGAACTGCTTCGCGCAAACGGCGCATAACTTCAAGGTAGTATTCCTTATTGACCGTACGACCTTGTGGCAAGAATTCATGATGCACCACGCCATTGCAGTCGAAGAAAACAGTGAGCAAAACCTTCACATTTGACCGAACTTGACTTGCTTTTTTCGGTCTTGGCTCTTCTGGACTCTTCCATGAACTTGTGTTCTGCTCATAGTAGACTCGCCAAACGCCACACTCAACATTTAAAATTAGGGATGCACCGGATCGAGTATTTGGCCGGTCCGGTCGAAACCGGAATTCCGGCCGGTAGCCGGACTGGACCGCCGCCTACAGCTTACCGATATTTTACAGGTTCTATCTATCTAAAGCATAAAACTCTATATTATTTTTTTTTATACACAGGTCCTTAATTTATTCCGTTCCGCGTTATGAATTATAAATAAATAAAAAAATTAAATACCATTGCTTTGTGTAGTGTCATCTATTATTCTAAAGCACACTGGCTTCCAGTAAATAGATCAATGGCTGTCAAGATGCAGAAATAAACAGTGAGGGGTGTTTTATACTACACAAACTGCAATTAATAATCAATGACAGTATAAAATCTCAAAGAACCGTATCATTAGTTGTGGCCGCCGAATTGTAATTCATGTCAATCACTTTTTTTTAGCATGCAGCAAATTAAGTGCAATACAACAAGAATTGAATATGGACCAGAAGAAAATTATCCAAGATGTACAAACACGATGGAACTGCACTTTCTACATGTTAGAGAGGTTACTTGATTTGAAACGTTGTGTAACTATTTATCACACTGAAAATAGCGCTATAAAGTTTATAAACAATTTTACCAATAATTAGTGGGACCTGTTGCAATCTGTCCTTGAATTACTTAGACCTTTTGAAGAGATAACGAAACTGATGAGCAGCACGGACTCGGTTATTTCGGAAGTAATTCCAACAATTATAAGTATTGAAGCGCTACCTTTTGTCCGATAAAATAGAACAGTTACATGGCGTTGGAACTATGAAAGGAAAGTCTCATTACAGGAATGAACCAAAGGTACTCCGATGTGGAGTCCAAGGACTGCTTTACCATATCGACTATTTTTTATCCCAGATGTAAAGTGTATTTTTTTTGAGTCTGACCATAGTTGAAGACATTTGTGAGAGAAATCACAGAAATTAATAAGAGCAACACCGATGAATCTGAATCTGAAATACAAGGAAATGATGAGGCTAACGTGGTTATTAGCGAAGATGAGGATAAATAACCAATAGCCACTATACAAAAGAGAGCGAGGATAACATATGAAAAAAATGATACTTCAACAAGTTCATCTTTTACGCTGTGGAAGTGCTACGTGTGTTCCACCTTCGACACCTGCATCTTCTACTAGTGATTCGAAAGGCAATATACTCTATCAACTTGAAGTATACTATGGAGTGCCCATTATTGATAGAAAGTCAGATCTATTTGAGTGGTGGAGCAAGCACAGGGGAACATTTCCTGGTCTAATTAATTTAGTAAAGCAGTTTTTATCATTTCCAGCTACTAGTGTTTATTCAGAGAGACTATTTTAGGAAAATGGTAAGATATATGTTAATAATAGGTGTAGACTAAGTTCTGAAAATGCAGACAAGCTCTTATTTACTCATCACAATCTAAATAAAATAGATTATGAATATTAGTTTTTGGTTTATATATTTAATCTGTTATATGTACCTCGGTTTAATCCTTGATTATATACACAATTTATACTCAAGGGTTTAATACATTTGTCTGTTTGAAAAATATATAGTAATGAAATGACTTACGACTTTTAATTTATTAAAGTTCAAAATATTTTTCTTGCTTTTTTCATATATTTAACCTATTTTTAAAAAATTTTAATGTTCCGGCCGGACCGCAACCGCGATTCGGCCGGAACGGCAATTCCGGCCTCTAAGCCGGATCGGCCGGATTTAGTGGTACCGCCGGAATTCCGGTAGATACCTATTTCAAATGTCCTTGCGCATTTAATTTCATTTTTTACAAACTGACAATCCCAAATGGCTGATATTGCCAACATATATAACAGACATGTGTACCAACATAACTGAAGAAAAAATGCGAAAATCGAACATACGTAACTCACGAAATTTGAAAATACCGGTTATTTTTTTATCAGACCTCGTATATTGCAAGCAAGGTTTAGGAACATTTAGAAAATAATATATACAGGTATTATGTATTGGTTTTAAATAATTTATAACATTTATCACTCTTACAAACTCCATAACAACACACCGTTTTATTTCTCCTTTTCGTACAGATAATACAGTAGATTTATTTTTTAATTAAGACACTTATTATTTTAATTTTCACTTAATTTCTTTTTAATAAGTATTATTTGTTTATTGTTGGTTGATTTTAACTATTTGTACACAGGTATTTACAAAACAGTACGAAAAAGATGTCCGAACTGCACGCATGCCTACAAAAAAACTGTGATGAAAAGGTGTATCGTCGGGTTGTTCTGTGGTATTGTCAGTTATCAGACATTGTCGCCATTTTTTATCACAGATAACCTTTCATTTTATTTTGGCTTGTTGTCTTGATTCGTATGTTTAATTTTAATTATCATAATAATTTTAATTTTATAATAATACAAAAGGTAAGTGTAGATAAGCAGAAATTAAACGATAATACTAATGTCATGCTTTGTTTACAGAATTTATTATCATCATGAGAAAAGTGTGTGCTGTGTTATCTTGGAAAATAGAATTTATGTTAACTCGGATACATAGTATTATATGTTTCCATGCCAAGAGTCCTTAAGAAATTAGTGTATTACTAAAAATACGGAATACAGCATTGAACGATTTACCCTACGAGAAACTGAGTATATGGAGATCACTTTGAAACATCTGTTTCAAACCCCTGAAAGAAAAAAACTGAATAGACTAGCTGTACCAACAATATTTTGTTCGAAAAACATTCAAAGTTTGGCTACTGATGACATACCTGAATGTGAAATTCCTACAGAAGATATAGAACCTCAACCTTCAACATCCAAGTACAGTGAACAACTAGGTACCGGCATATAGCAAAATAACTCTATTAATTACACAAATGATTAAGTAATGTTTTCCATTACAGAGCAGTCACACTCAAGTAAGAGGAAAAGGCGATTATATCTAGATGATATTGGAGTTACCAGATGGACTCAAGATATTTCCTCGTAAAAAATGTATTTTTAATGAATTCAAAAAAGCGGAAAGAGACAAATATTTGTTAAATAAAAGGCTAAAGTGTCGCAAAAGACTCTTTGTAGATAAAGAAATTTTAAATGACAATGTGTTTAAATTGTTAGATAATTATCACCATCTGCTAAGGTCATAATATTGTAATGTTTTTCTTATTTATTTAACTTCATTTAAGGATTAACCAGCTACTGATAAAATCCGTTCGAATCTGGCATTGGAACTATCAGTGGCCGTTGTTTGGCGAACTGGTACGCAGGATCCAATCCTGGTTTCTTTCTTGATGGTAATTGGGTAATCGTTCACGTTTATCACTCGTACTGTGATCTCCTTCACCGACGTAACCAATTATTTTCCAATTAGTACACCTTTGCCAACCTCTTCGTCGTGGTTCCTTGGCTCCATCATAACCGGCGTACCTTCCTCCATGATTCCCTCTAGCCGTGTTACTATCATGGTTTCGCTTCGTGCAGTTAGAACGGTATCTTCCTGTACAGCTGCCAATACCGCGCTGCCTTCATATGGATAAAGGAATACCTCCTCGTAATCCACTTTAATGGTTCTGTTTCTAAAGTCCAATTGGAAACAATGTCGATTCATTACGTCCATTCCCAGAATCACGTCTTCTTCAATGTCAGCTACGATTACCGTATGCGTGAACTTTTCTGCGCCAATTCCCAATTGGATTTGTGTCTCCCCGTGAACGTTGGCAGTCCGCAGTCTCGTTGGTAGAAGCTTCTTCTTGGAGTTTATTATCTCTGGCCGTATAATGATTCTAGTCGGTCCAGTGTCTACCAACAGAGTATATTTCTTGTCATTCACTTCGCCATCCACATATACACTGTCGATGCGACATCTGAGAGAAGCTATCAGTATGTCAAGGTCTTTGGAACGATCATGGGTCGATGCTGCTCCCTCGTAGCCGACCCGTTCTAGTCTTCCTGTGACTGAGGTTCTTGTTTGCCGGAGTCCTGGAGCGCTTACACGAACCGCGTACATGCCCTAGCTCGCCACAATTTCAGCATTTGATGGCTACTTGTTTGCTTTATTCTTTATCGAGCTGACGATCTGGTCAAGTCAGTTGTAACGTGTTGATTTTTGGATACGCCACTGGCTTTTGATAGAATCAGTATTTTTGATTTATTGGTACCTACTAGTTAGGTCACCAAGTGACCTTGTCAAGTATAGAGTATTTATTAGGTTGTGGGAGAGAGACAAATGATCTTATTTCATTGGATAGGAAAGTTTTTGAATCGGCATTTGGTAGAAACCAAGAAACGAGGCAGGTTTTACCTATACCTTGTGGTAATTTTTTTGTTATTGGTTAAAAACCCTAAGTAATCCCAAATTAGTGATTTGTGTGGGATACAACCCTTTTAATAAGGTGAGCTGCCTACTTAAGATCCTATCTAATCAAATTTGATCTATCCATCTTTTTTTTGTCATCTCAACATCAGAAATGTTTTTTTGGTTATTAAAAAGAGTTTTTGCTTTTAGGGTTCTAAGGTAGTTTAAAAATATCTTTTGTTGGCAAAATACGTCTATTCCTCGTTGTGTTTGGTAAGACGTGTGCTTGATTTTGAGTATACACTCCACGCCCAAAACGACAGAAAAATGTCGTCATAGTGGAACTCCATTTGATTGCTACGTCAAATGAGGATGTGCTAGAGACCAAGAGGGCTTATGAGAAAATGTTGTAGGACCTACAAGAACGAGCAGGCCAGAAATTTCTTTATTTTTTTTACAGTCACTAATTCAATTATTACTTTTAAAGTCTGAGGGAAACTGTATTTTGGAGTTTAAATAACAGTAATGAAAACTAAGTAAATTTCACCATGAACAAATATACAATCATACTATGTAATACAAAAATATTTCTTTTGAAAGTGTAAACTATAGTACTATAGTGTTGAAAAGTCACTATTGTAGTTATACTGGGAAATATATAAGGTTTTATTAACTCACTAATTAAGACTTAATTAATTTTAATTTCTTACTTGAATATTTTAGTATAAACCAATAGAGTATTAACCCCCTTGTTGTAAGTAAATTTCTATACATACTCAAACCTGATTAAAGGATTGATCTTTACTATTATTCAGATAATATTTTTTTGTTTGACCTCACCTCTTTACTAAGTATTTATATTTTTGCAATTTAGTTAAATCTATATCTTCTCAATGACTTGTCTATAAAACAAAAATTGCATGGCGCCGCGGGTTATGTGATACATTCCTTACTCACACCCATAACTGCTCTCCGATGAGCAGCTGCCGTCGCATTTATAACCTTTGAATTTTGTTAAATATACTTAATTAATAGTGAATTTTGATAGAGTAAACAAGACCAGGTTATAAGTCCACGTCACTTTTCTCTCGGATGGTCCTAACTTTGTTATAGCCCGAAGCCTTCGTTGCTGCTTCATATTCAAGAGCAGTGTCGACTAATGTTTTGGTATGGGCTAAACGAAGCGTCCTCTGCATATCGGGGTCTCGTAAGCCATCAAAAAAGGCCTGGATGCCCAAACATGCCATCATGTTCTCTGGTGCTGATGGATAAGCAAATTGAACTAGTCGGGCAGTATCCACTTCGTACTCTTGAAGGGATTCATCACGTTTCGGCCTTCGATTCTTCAGCTGGGATTGGTACAAATGTTCTAGATGTTTGTGGCCATATCGCATGTCAAACCTCTTCTTCAGCTGCTCGAAGTCATCGGTTTCTTCAAGTGGTATCGTCTGAAGTACATCTAAGGTATCTCCCCGAAGCGCGATGGTTAAGTTTACTGCCGTCTCCCTGTCGGACCAATTATTCACTCTAGCGGCTGCTTCAAACTGTTTCACATAATTGGACCACGATGTCTTTCCCTCGAACGTTGGAGCCTTGACTCGGGCAAAACTGCCAATATCATTTGTTTTGGGCTGTGTTTCTGGCTTTCAAATCTCGAACTTCTTTTCTTCTGCTGGCGTGCCTTGCGTGTCTGCCATATTTATCTCCAACTCCTTCAATTTCTCGTCTATAATTGTCATCTTATCCTCAATATCCTTCTTCATAGTAGAAATATCGTTCTTCACATTAGAAGAAATGTCGTTCTTCATCATTCTCGTCAATGTTACAGTAATTACTACTAAAATTATTAAAGCATGATCATGAAAATAGGATAATTGTTCTATTAATGGGGAAGCTCTATCTTGAAATATAAAATTTTTTCAAGTTGAAATTTCTAAAAAAAGTTTATGCTTTATATTTGGGCTTTAAGTCCAATGCGCTAATTTGCCACATTAGAAATTAGCGCAGAAATATCGCTTTTCATTGTGGTAATCTTCTCGTCCATATTAGCAGAAATATTAACAGAAATTGACGAAATTAAGGTGCCTCGTCAATAAATAAAACTGTTTCTGGATCCAAGCCGTCACTTACCAGTGCCATTTTAAGTCTTTCAACTAATTCACTCTTTTTCCGGACGTTTACAATTCCGCCTTTAGTTCTGTCACTTTCAGGTAACTTAGTCTTTTGGCCATTTTTACGTAGATATTTATTTATATTATCCCACACCTGACACCAATGTAATGTTTTTCTTATTTAAAAGATTTTATTACGACAGGTGGGATAAATTTATACACACATGTTATGTCTACTAACTTAATTTATTTATTCACTATTCAATTCACTAATTTATATTATGTACACAGTATATTCACTTACATTAATTTATATAAACACTTCACTACTTAGACTATTTACTTGTTCGCTGTTTATATCACGAGATCACTTTATAAACTCTCCCGCTGGTCGGTCCATTATATATTAGTACCTTTTTAACTACATAATTCTAGATTGCGGCTTACACAAAAACAATCGGCGCCCTGGAATTTTCTAGATAAGACTGGCCACAAAAACAATGTCTAGATAAGATAGTCACAAAAAATCGTAAACAGTTCTAAGAAATCCCTGCGCACCCGCCAAAATTTTAACTTTCATACATGGCTTAGACAGAGTCGGATTCAGGGACTACACTAGTGTGTTATTTCGTAACATTACAATATATATTTACTGGTAAAATCTAGCACACCCGTGGACAATAGATAGTAACTCCTTTTCTATCTGTGCATATTTTTTGTTGAATTTTATTCAAAGCTTTAGATGCATAGTACACTGACAACCCTTCTTGTGATATTTGTGTACCTACCATTCTTACTTGCATCCACATTCAACACAATATTTTTTTCTATCTGTTAATATTGTAATATAGGTTTACTTGCTAGTGCCTCCTTTATGTTATTAAATATATCTTCATGTTTCTGTTCCATTTTACATTTTTTTAGTAAATCCCTCAAGTCACTTCTAAACTCTGAACAGTTTGGTATATATCTAGCAATGTACATAAAAAGTTTGTAATTCTTTTAGATTATTTGGCTTTTCCATATCTAAAATTGGCTGTAATTTTTACTTTAACTGCAAACTTACATTTTTTAAAGTTAAATTTTATATTATATAATAATAATGATAATATTTATTCAAAAAAGATAGATACAATAATACATAAAAAGATACATTAATACATAGAAAATAATTACACTAAATTGAATAAACAGTTTAGGTCACTGAAGTAGTTATTATTACTACTTGTATTGTGACCGGAAAACATGAACAAATGAGTTTTTTGTCAAATCCAGTAAATTGTCAAGTTTTATAGTAAATTTTTAGGGGGTACCATATCAATTGCTAGACACATAAATTGCTGAAATGGATACAGTTAATTATGATAAAGTTTGATTTAATATATTGCTATCTGTTTCCATAAACCACTTCTTAATTCCCTTTTTAAATACATTGTAACTTTTTGAACTTTTTATATTATCAGGTAACAGCACATAAATTCTTGCTGCTACATAGTTAGCATTTCTTTGACCAATAGTTTTTCCACTGCGTGGGAAAACGATCCCCTCATATCTCCTAGTATTGTGAGAATGTTCATGATGTATCAATTTTATTTTACTTTGGAATACAAACAACAATACTTTTTGACTGAAAATTTGACGTACGTCTTTTACCTGGCCATCCATATACAATTGATTCGATGGGCATAAAATATTTTATTGAAAGAGGATTCTTAAAAACCATTTTTGTAAAATATGAACTTTATTTAAGAAATAATCCCTCACTCCGTCCCAGCCCACAATGCCATAAGAAATCAATGATTCCACTAGTGAGAAATATAAGACTTTTAATTCATTAGGCTCAAGAATTTCTTTTAAATACTTAAACTTTGGAAGATAGCCTCTTATCTTTTTTACTATGTCATTAAATTGCAGATCCCACCTCAAATGTCGATCAATTGTAATACCAAGATATTTTATTTTTTCTACTTCTGTGGTTTGTTACTCCGATGTTCAGTGGCCCCAAGTTAGGTAAGCCAGTTTAGTAATATGAAAAAGGCCAAGTAATTTGTTTTACTGGAGTTGAGAGTTAGCTTATTCAATTGTAACCATTTAGCAATACTAGGAAAATCATTTTCTATTTTATTTTTTAGGTCTTGCTATGTGGAGTAACTATAAAATACTACGGTGTCATCTGCAAAGCTGATGATCTCACCCTGAACATTCAAGTAAAGCATACTATTGATGTATAGAAGGAATAAAAATAGACCAAGATTAGTTCCTTGAGGTACACCATATGTAATTTTATGTGGTGCACTCATTACACCATCGATTTCAACCCTTTGATCCCTATCAGATAAATAACTTTCTATGAGTTTGTATACATTGCCTCTAATTCCATACTTCTCCAATTTATCCAATAACGATTTATGGCAAATGGTGTCAACTGCTTTGGAGAGATCCAAGAAGATACATATAGCAGGAACATTTCTATCAAGCGAATCATAAACATGAGAAGTTAACTTATATATCGCATCCTCAGTCGACCAAGACTCTCTGAAGCCATATTGACGATCGGATAATAGTTTATGTTTGTTTAAGAGAGAACAAAGTCTAATTTTTATTATTTTTTCTATTATTTTTGAAACATTGGATATTAGTGACACAGGCCTGTAATTAACCATTTCTGTCTTATCTCCACTTTAACTATACCATTTTTTAGAATTTTTGGAAAGGTCCCCGTGCTTAAACATTTATTTATTATGTATGTTAATGGACTTGCAATCTCATTAGATATTTCTCTTAACGTTTCAGACCTTATACCATCGAGACCCGGTGATTTTTTAAGTTTCAAATCCTTTATTGTACTAATAACCTCAACTTCATCGGTAGGTCTAAGGAGCATAGAACTTTCCAAAAACTCTATATTTTCTGAAAAATTTGTTACCTAGAGTATGTTTCTAGCTAGATTTGAGCCTAATTCACAATAATATGTGTCAAAGCCATTTGCAATACTCAGTTTGTCATTAGTTTCGGTTCCATTCAATTTAATTCTTTCAATCGTTTTTTACGTGTTCTTTCGCCGCATATCTTTTTAATGCTTTCCCACAAATATTTGGAAGAATTTTGATTTTCTTGAATAATTTTCCTATAATAATCCTTTTTTGTCTTTTGTAAAATTTTGCTCACATTATTTTTGCACACATTGTATTTAATTTTTGTTTCTAAATTATCAGGATGTTTTAAAGTTAATTTGTACAATTTATTTTTTTCCTCAATTAATGATATTAATGTAGGATTCATCCAAGTTTGTAATATTTTTTTTTGTGTTTTACTTTCACTTTTTGCGTATTTTCATTAATATAATATTTCAAAAAATTAATAAAGTTATCAGCCATATTATCAACTTCATTTTCATTGTATACCTGTTTCCATTTTTCGTACTTTAACGAACTTTTTAGTAACGGATAATTTATGTAATATTTGTGATTAAACTGCTCATTTAACTGGATGTTATTTCGCCTTGTTTCTACTGTAAGGGCTATGGGGTAGTGATCTGTAATATTATATCTAAAAATATATGATTTAGCTTTAAGTGCGTTACGACTTGATACATAAAAATGATCTAAGCATGTTCGACTATGTAAACGAGTGTATTCATTAATGTATGAAATATATCCAAAAGAGCTCATTATATTTTTGTACTCATCTACTATTTCATTATTGCTGTAAATCTAAATTTATGTCACCTGTTATAATGCTAATGTCGTGTTTTTTAATGCATTTAAATAATTGATTAAATTCTGATTAAAACTTTTTGGGCATGTACTAGGTGATCGATATATGGATTTAATATAAATTTTTTTAATTTGAGTTACTGCTGTATGCACAAGAGATTAAAATCCCAAATTTTTTTTTCCCTTAAGAGAAACAATGTATTGTTGTGCAATCTTTTTTTATTAAAATTCGCAGAGCGCTTTCGGCATTAAGCCATCATCAATGCGGTCACTAAAAATTTTTTGTGAATTACATTTCGTAAGTTTGATCAAATTGATACATACTTGTCAGAATTCCGAGACAGGGGCCTCCAAATGTGTACGTCTATACATTTAACAGTTTGGTGGTTCACATTATTGGTTTAAAAACAATATTAAAAATACATAAAAATTAAAATTCAGCAAAATGATACAACAGATCTGAAACATGCATTCTTTGGATCGTCCATTTTGCCAAGTTGTCATCAGAGAATTATTCACAAAAATTGCAATTGATTGGGAAAATTAAGTCATTACTAAACGTTAATAAGCTATTTTTAGGATTTTTTGAAGCTAGGGGTGTTCTGATACCAAGTAACCCTTACATGCCTCGCTTGTAAGTTACACAAACCTGGTATACCCATCAGACCTGTGGTAAGCTTTGTCAACACTCCAGTTTCAAAATTAACTACGTTCATCTACAACTTAACCCATTCATTAACGAACTTCACCCCTACAAACTCGGTAAGTAACACACTTGAATTAATTAACAAAATCAAAGATTTTCATATACATGAGTGAGTAACCTGTACACTTCGGTGCCGGTCTTGGACTCAATTCCTTTGGTGCGCGAGATTTTGGAATCGGCAGACGTTCTTCCACAACATATTGATTCAATAATCACTTTTCTAAAACTTTGCCTCTCACAGAACTTTTTCACTTTCAATAATGTCATTTACGAATAACCCGATGGCTTAGCCATGGGCAGTGGCTTATCTCCACTAATTGCTGACATTTTTATGAACAACTTGGAAAAGAAATTTATAATCCCTAGAAATAAGGAAATTATCTTGTATTTTAGATATGTCGACGACATATTTTGCTTAATCGAAGGCAACATAACAACAGCTCAACAAATTTTAAATAACATCAATAACATTCACCCTAATATCAAATTCACTTTAGAAACTGAAATTAATGAATGTCTCAATTTCCTTTACCTTAGCATACGTCGGTGCGGGTCCGAGTTCGGCTTTGGGGTTTATAGGAAGCCTACTCAAACTGATCACGCCATACATGCTGATTCCAACCACCCTCCTCAGCACAAAATGGCAGCTTTCAACTGCTATGTCCACAGACTATTGAACATACCTTTAAATAAAGCTCAGTATAACAATGAGGTTAATACAATCAAACAAATTGCAGTTAACAATGGATATCACCATTCTATAATCGATAATCTCATACAAAAAATAATTAGGAAAAGAAATCAACAACTAGCTTATCCATCTATCACAGACAATAACCTTTCATATATTTCAATACCATTCATAAACTCTCATCTTTCTCATCAATTAACAAACATTTTCAGAAACATTTCTAACTTTAAAATTTCATATAAGACTTCAAATTCCTTTTATAATGATTTAGTCAACTCTAAAGATAAGTTGAATAAATTGTCTAAAAGTGGCATTTATGCGCTGAGGTGTGGTGATTGTGAAGCTGCATACGTGGGAAGAACATGTAGAGCATTGGAAGTACGTATAGGCGAGCATGTGAGGTATCCAGATAAATCAGCGTTTGGTTTTCATATTAAATACAATAACCATAAGTTTGAACCAGAAACTAATTCAACACTAATCAAAAGTATTAACACCAAAAATTTCAACCTATTAGATTTTTATGAAGACATCGAAATAACAGCCGAGATAAAAAGAAATAACAAATGCCTTAACACACAAGTTAATTTAAATAGGAAATTTACACCTTTGCATAGACTCTTACAAGGCCTTCAACGATGACAACAGGTTGACATAAGTTTTATCCCATTTTTCACCAGATCGCAATTATTTGAGTTGGGCGCCCTCATCGGTGAACTATCAAAGCTGATGGCGCTTTACGGTTGGGAGACGAACGCATCTCATATAATATCAACTTTCCCATAATTCGTGTAGTGACTTCGGTTTCTCATCGCATTTCACATTTCGACACATGTACAGTGGGGTGTCTCAGACGCTTGCCTGAATTTCATTATTTTCCGCACTTGTTCCTACTTTTTCGTTGGCTTTTGCTTCTCACCTTTCTTTACACTTCCATTCACATGATCCTTTATCATTTGTTAATTCTTTGAAGCCGGCTCCTTCATCGGTGAGCTATCAAGGCTGTCTCCAAATTTACTATTTCTGATAGACGGCTGTTGGCTTTACGGTTAGGGTGACGAACTCACCTCTTATATTGCATTTCACATTTATCATATGTTATAATTCTTATAGATCGGTGCTCTTATCGGTGAGCTATCAAAGCTGACTCCAAATTTGTTATTTTTGATAGTCGGCTGTTGGCTTTACAGTTAGGGCGACTTCCTCTTATGTTGCATTTCACATTTCAACATACAGTGGTGTTTGTTAGACGCATGTTTGAATTCATTACTTTCCACACACTTCCTACCTTTTCGTTTGATTTTACTTCTCACCATTCTTCATCCCTCCATTCACACACTTCATTCATCACTTGTTCTTTTTCCCATCAATTATATATTTTCCTAGAGCTCTGTCCTTTTCTTTCACTTTATTTTCATTTCAACCAAATGTTCTAAATTCCAATTCACATTACAAACAATAGCATCTAATGTCAAAGCGAATCACATTCCACATCACAGAAATATAAATGTAATTGTCGCGCACAATGTCCATAACAGCGCTTCATTGTTCTTCTCCGGCATTCGCGTGTCTGGCACATCCCATTGTTTCTATTGATTTCGCCACCCTCACCAGATGGACATCAAGTCTGTCTCCAAAATTATTATTTTTGGTAGATGGTGGGTACCTATCTGTTGGGGGTCGCGAAATCCATTCATTTAATAATAATATCATACCACAATGTTTGTCTATGCTCCGACGACTCGGAACTTACTCGATGGAACGGAGTGACAATCATGGTATTTGCAATTTTTGTGAATAATTCTCTGATGACAACTTGGCAAAATGGACGATCCAAAGAATGCATGTTTCAGATCTGTTGTATCATTTTGCTGAATTTTAATTTTTATGTATTTTTAATATTGTTTTTAAACCAATAATGTGAACCACCAAACTGTTAAATGTATAGACGTACACATTTGGAGGCCCCTGTCTCGGAATTCTGACAAGTATGTATCAATTTGATCAAACTTACGAAATGTAATTCACAAAAAAATTTTTAGTGACCGCATTGATGATGGCTTAATGCCGAAAGCGCTCTGCGAATTTTAATAAAAGAAGATTGCACAACAATACATTGTTTCTCTTAAGGGGAAAAAAAATTTGGGATACATTGTTTTTTGCGGAAACTAAAATTGAAATGATTCTGATGTCTCCAATATAGTCAATTGTTTTTTTAAACTTTAACTGATCTTGAATGAAAACCAAAACCCCATCATTCTGATTTAAATCACCATCATTGTATATACTTTCATATCCCTGAATTTTAAAGATATTGTGATCATATAGCTGCCAGGTTTCAGTTAGTACTATCAAATCAAATCTAGCATACATATTATCCAATAATACAAGCAGCTCATTCATGTTCATATTCCTTTGCTTTGTCTAATACTTTTTTAAGTCTACTATCATGCTCTGTTTGGTCTGATCCATATACTAACAAATCACTCACGTACATACTCTTCACATCCATCAACACTTACAAGTAATTTAAGTTTTCTTTGTCCGGACTTGTTTTTAAACCATATGGTAATTTTATAAAACAGTACTATTTTCTGTTAACCAAATTTGATAAAATTCTGCTGCAACATCCAATATACTAAAAATGTTAGCACCTTTTAATTTCTTCAAATGTTCTTAAAATATTCCAGTGAAAGAAAATGCGTGTCAAAAATAAACAACAAAAACAATTGAAGTTACAAATAACGAATTCAAAAAAAATATAACAATTTAATGTTACTTATAAATTTGTATGGTATTATTTCATTTTTTTACGAATTTGTACAAAAGTGTTTTTATTTAATCCTCGTACAGCGTACTTACTAATAAAACAGGAATTATTTCTTGTCTTAGTTCGCATATTCATATTTTAAAAATGGTATAGTTGTTAATGATCGAAGACCTGTATTTTATTATATGTGACTGGAATATTTATTAGTACCTAATAAACAGGTACCTGAGATGGACTAGACATCTGTTTGTCACATACGTTAGAACGGCAAACATTTAAAAAATAACAGATACTGTTAAACTAGGACAATTTGTTTAACGGATACTAAAAAAAGCGGCACTTAATAAGTTGAATACTTCACAAAAGAATGGGATTATTGTTTCCTTGAAACATATAATTTTTACGTCGTAATCAACAACTCGTTACGTATTTAATGTCTCACAATAATAGATATTTAATTGTTAATAATAATAACACGACAGTGATGATTTACTAACAGAACACAAACGATAAGACGGTTTGGTTGTTTTTTAACGTTTGAAGGAACTTGACATAATTATAATCTGAAAAGTTTTTGAGTGAATAAAATGCTATCTAAAACACTTATATACAATAAATAACACTATCAACAATGAAATTAACTATCTCAACCCTTACTTTATGGAATCTACTCATATTAGTGTTTTAAATGGAACTTACTGTTTCTAGTTAACTCCACAGTATATTAAAAAATGTTAAAAATTCTAAAAAAATGACAATTGTTTCGATATTACCTAAATATCATCGTCAGAATGACAGAAGTTACATTTCATTTGATGCCTACCTGATGTTTAGTAGTTATTTTTGACTAGTCCAAGAAGTGACCTAACTTGTGATTGACTTAATATATGTTAATAGAAAAAAAAAGATATGATATTACAAATATTAAAGCTTAGATATCATTACCCCTATGGTGATATCCTGAATATCATTTTTCCAATTAAGATCAGTATAACTGTGCAATGATATAGAAAACCAGGAAAACTATACCTGCTGATCTTTACAATTATCACTTAAGAAGACAGTTTAAAAGTGGAGAACTCCCTAGATTTATCTGTTCATTGACGACTTCATATTGTGGGTTTCTTAAATGTCTTCTAATTTCCAATTTTTCAAGGAAATCTAGTTCTTGTTTCTTATCACAAATATGTAGTATTTCTAGTTCTGTGTTAGGTGTCAATGAATGATTGGTGTCAAGTAGATGTCTGGCGTAGCGGGATTTACCTGGTTGTTTTAATTTGTATGCTCTTAAGTGTTCACTGTATCGGATTTCAAAATTTCTAAGGGTCTGACCCAAATAGACAGCATTACAATCTGGACATTTAAGTTTATATATACCAAATTTCTTTAATGGTGATATTTTTGTTTTTACATTTAACAATTTTGTACTTATGTTAATTTCTGTTTTAAAAGAAATCGTTGTATTTGTTGCTAAATATATCTTTGAAATATTATTAGAAATTTCCTGCATATGTGATTGCTTTATTTCTTCAGTTTGTTTAGGAAATATTAGTTGTGATGCCACGTTTTCCTCTTTTCTACTGATTAGTTTATTTATCATATGTAATGGGTAACCGTTGAATGTTGCTATTTGTTTAATTGTGTTAATATCTCTATCAAAATTACATTTGTTCATAGGAACTGAAAATGCTCTATGTATCATTGAATTATATGTCGCTAGTTTATGGGACATGGGATGATTGGAACTGTATGAAATAGTCACATCAGTGTGTGTTGGTTTTCGGTGAATCGAATAATCAAGTACATTATTAACTCTTTGAATTTTTAAATCAACAAAATTGGTTGAACTATTTTTTTCAGCTTCTAATGTAAATTTAATTTTTGGGTGTAAATTATTAATGTGGTTGAAAAATATATCTAATTGTCGTTCACTACCCATAAAACATAAACATACACAACATAGAGTTCAATACTATAAACATCATGAAACTGTAAGTAATTACATACCAACACACTTTGCACCACGATTTGAAAACCTTTCAGACATTAATTTTACAGATAGTGAAATAGAATTTTTAAATAAAGGTTTAAAGTACAGCATACCACCAAAATTTACGAATAATATTAAACAGATAATGGCTACAGAGTCAGAAATAGCTTTAAAATCTAATTAAAATAATTTTCTTTATGAGAAACGAAAAATTGCCAATTTAATCAAAAATATTGAACCTTCAAAACGTCAAACAAAAAATGACACTACAGTTTTAAATTCAATAAAAAAGAAAGTAGAAGATAATCACCTAACAGTTACAAAATCTGACAAGGGGAATGCCACTGTCATATTGACAACTAATGATTATAATTCCAAGATATATAACTTTATAGAATCTAGCGATGTAAAAGTTCTTAGAGCAGACCCAACAAAAAAGTTTTCTAATAATGTTAGAGATATTGTTAATAATTCAAATTATCTTTTCAGTGATTACGAAAAGAGGTCCATTATAAATAAGAATCCTCATTCTCCACAATTATATGGAACCGTTAAATTACATAAAATAACGAAACCAATAAGACCTGTAGTTTCTTATGTTAATAATCCTAATAATATATTGGCAAAGAAACTTAACAATATACTTAATAGTTACGGATATACATCTAAATATTCAATTAGAAGTTCAATGGAACTGATCAAAAAATTAAAAGCATTCAACTTGCAAGATAACTCTAAGCTTATTTCATTTGATGTTACCAATATGTTCACTAAAATTCCTCCTAAAGAATGTCTAATACTTGTAAGAAAATTACTAGAAGATAAAAATATCAATCCAGGAATAATATCAGATATACTTAATTTATTTGATGTATGTATAATCAGAATTATTTCACTTTTGACAATAAGATATATATTCAAATATTAAGGTTTATCAATGGGAAGCCCTATATCGCCAATTTTGGCAAACATTTTAGAAAGAAAAATCTTTGAAAGTAGTATTTCAAAAAATGTTTTATTTTGGTATAGATATGTAGATGACATATTAGCTTGTTTTATGGGTAGTGAACGACAATTAGATATATTTTTCAACCGCATTAATAATTTACACCCAAAAATTAAATTTACATTAGAACTTGAAGAAAATAGTTCAATCAATTTTCTTGATTTAAAAATTCAAAGACTTAATAATGTACTTGATTATTCGATTCACCGAAAACCGACACACACTGATGTGACTATTCCATACAGTTCCAATCATCCCATGTCCCATAAACTAGCGACATATAATTCAATGATACATAGGGCATTTTCAGTTCCTATGAACAAATGTAATGTTGATAGAGATTAACACAATTAAACAAATAGCAACATCCAATGGTTACCCATTACATATGATAAATAAACTAATCAATAAAAAAGAGGAAATAGTGGCATTACAACTAATATTTCCTAAACAAACTAAAGAAATAAAAACTTATAAAACTATAACATATGCAGTAAATATTTCTAATAATATTTCAAAGATAATATCTTTAGCAACAAGTATAACGATTTCTTTAAAAACAGAAAGTAACATAAGTACAAAACTGTTAAATGTAAAAACAAAAATATCACCATTAAAGAAATCTGGTATATATAAACTAAATGTCCAAATTGTAATGCTGTCTATTTGAGTCAGACCCTTAGAAATTTTGAAATCGGATACAGTGAACGCTTAACACCAATCATTCATTGACACCTAACACAGAAATAGAAGTACTACATATTTGTGATAATAAACAAGAACTAGATTTCCTTGAAGAATTGGAAATTAGAAGACACTTAAGAAACCCACAATATGAAGTCGTCAATGAACAGATAAATCTAAGAAATTGTTGAAATAAAAACTTATAAAACCATCACATATGCAGGAAATATTTCTAATAATATTTCAAAGATAATATCTTCATCAACGAATACAACAATTTCTTTTAAAACAGAAAGTGACGTTAGTGCAAAATTGTTAAATGTAAAAACAAAAATACCACCATTGAAGAAGTCAGGTATATATAAACTCAAATGTCCAGAATGTAATGCTGTCTATTTGGGTCAGACCCTTAGGAATTTTGAAATCCGATACAGTGAACACTTACGGGCATACATATTAAAACAACCCGATAAATCCCACTACGCAAAACATCTACTTGACACCAATCATTCATTGACACCTAACACAAAACTAGAAGTGCTCCATATTTGTGAAAAGAAACAAGAACTGGATTTTCTTGAAGAATTGGAAATTAGAAGACATTTAAGAAACCCACAATATGACGTTGTCAATGAACAGTTAAATCTAGGGAGTTCTCCACTAATAAACTGTCTTCTTAAGTGATAATTGTATAGATCAGCAGATATAGAATTGGAAAAATGATATCCAGGATATCACCATAGGGCTAATAATATCTAAGCTTCAATATTTGCAATATCACATATTCTTCTTTTTCTATTAACATGTATTAAGTCAATCACAAGTTAGGTCACTTCTTGGTCTAGCCAAAAATAACTACTAAACATCAGGTAGGCATAAAATGAAATGTAACTTCTGTCATTCTGACGATGATATTGATTTATCGAAACAATTGTCAATTTTTTAGAATTTTTAACAATTTTTATTATATTGTGGTATTAACTAGAAACCGTGAGTTTCATTTAAAACACTAATTGGTTATATTAATTTGAAACTACTATATTTCCATCAAATTTCATAACTAAATTGATTTTAGTGTGATTTTGTATATTTATCATTAATATATAAAAAACTAAATATACTGGCGCCTATATTTTTTTAACCCACCCTTACTAACTTCCTGGAATCGTTAAGGTTGCGAACAATCCCTTCTGGGCTTGTGATTTTGGACTACAAGGAGCATCACAACAAGAAGTGGTTACAATATGTCAAAATTATGAAAAATAATTTAAAATGCGTGTACTTAAAAATTTCTATGCAATTGACATAATAAAATACCAGTTTACATTTATTATGTATACACCATCGATTATGTAGATTGAGGAATATTTTGATTGATTTATACATGAAACAATGCGTAGGTCGAAGGTGAGTCTATTAAATCTTTTAATGTGTGTAAATCCAATACAACAAGAATTATTAATTCAAACATCGCTAAGTCGAAGAAGCAGGTGCAGTAAAGTGTTCCGCAACAGTGCATGGGAATTGTTATGGTGCAAGAATCCAAAGAGAGGGTTTGGATTAATAACATCGCTTGTCTTCTTTTACATTTCTCATTATATTTGTGAGACAGAGTTCTAATTTTATGTGTAGTCAAGGGGTGACTGACAATATGGAATAAATTGGATGGGCTTATAACGGTAAATTATATGTCGTGTTACTTAATGGTAACTATGGACTGTTTATTTGAAAATATTAAGCGTTAACGTCATTTTTTTTCGAAATGTTTTTATATATTCTTTTAATTAGCACCCTCCGAATATTTTTTTTCATTTTCTGATACTCTGTTAAAGATTACAATAGTGAAAATAGAAAAAGATGGTTCCAAAAATATACAAGAATTATGCAGGAACACTTAAACACATATCAAAATAGTGCAACAGTTTTTTAAAAAGATGGTATCCCCCCAATTAATGTTCAGATAGAAGAGATTCAATTCTGAGACACCCTGTATATAAGTTTATTGATTGACTATTGAGACTATTATTTATTATATTAATCTAACGCTGGAAATTGGCCTCCGTGCATAAATTTCGGAGTCGAAAACGAGTAATTTTTAAAATTACTAAATATTGATTATAAATTAGAAAAAAAAAACAACTTTGGCAAACATTTTTATGGACCGTTTAGAACGAAAAATCTTTAATCGTAACATTTCAAGAAATATCTTATTTTTTTATACATATGTAGCTTGTTTTATAGGTAGTAAACAGCAATTAGATGTATTTTTCAACCATATTAATAATTTACACCCAAAAATTAAATTTAGATTAATATTAGAAGAAAATAACTCAATCAATTTTCTTGATTTAAAAATTCAAAAAGATAATAATGTACTTGGTTATTCAATATACAGAAAACCAATACACACTGATGTGACTATACCATATAACTCCAAACATCCCATGTCACATAAATTAACAGCATATAATTCAATGATACATAGAGCATTTTCAGTTCCTATGAGCAAATATAATTTTGATAGAGAAATGAATGTAATTAAACAAATAGCAACATCCAACGGTTATCCATTACATATAATAAATAAAATACTTAATAAAAAATAGGAAAAATTGGCATTGCAACTAATATTTCCTAAACAAACTAAAAATAAAGAATTACACAACAATTTCTTTAAAACAGAAAATAATGTGAGTATTAAATTGTTAAATGTAGAAATGAAAATATATGTAAACTAAAATGTCCAGAATGTAATGCTGTCTATTTGAGTCTACCCCTTCGAAATTTTAAAATTAGATACAGTGAACACTTACGAGCATACTGATTAGAACAACCAGAGAAATCCCACTACTTGACACCAAACATTCATTGACACCTAACACAGAACTAGAAGTACTACATATTTGTGATAAAACCATGAACTGGATTTTCTTGAAGAATTAGAAGACACTTAAGAGGCCCACAATAGGATGTCCTCAATGAACAGATAAATCTAGAGAATTCTCCACTTTTAAACTGTCTTCTTAAGTAATAATTGTAAAGATCAGCAGATATAGTTTTCCTGGTTTTCTATATAATTGCACAGTTATACTGATCTTAAATAGGAAAAAGATATCCAGAATATTCCCATAGGGCTGGTAATATCTAAGCTTTAATATTTGTAGTATCATTTCTTCTTTTTTCTATTCATATACAATGCTTCTCAAAAGTCCCCTCCCACCTCTTTTCTTTTGAATGGTGATACTTGGACTGATGAAATTTGAAGCACGAAAATGAGCTATTGTAATCTTCTCTACTAGTGGAAACATGTGACGTAATAGGCATCGATGACGTCACCAGGCAACTGAAACCAATAATATTAAATGACACCTCGCTTGAAAGGTATTCAGAATACCTATTCAATCATACTAATTTTTTTGGATTTACGATGTTTTTGATGGTTAAAATAAATAAACACAAAAATTTTAGTACCGCTTTTAATTAAGAAAGATTCAAAAGTCCGCTTATGGTTAATTGTCATAAAAGTGTTTTAATTGACGTTTTTACATGCAACAATATCTTGAATGTTTAGTTTAATTATAGTTTAACGAGACGATTATGTATCTACATAAACAAAATGGTATGTGCTCTAGCTGACAAAGTAACAGCTATCTTAATTATTGGTGAAAGTGGAAATAATTTTCATACGGCGGAACGCATTTTTAATGAGATATAGTTGGCGTAAGAAATATAGTGCGAACTTTAAGCTATGAGCTTTTCGTTTGACTGAAAAACGAGGATATCGTCTTAGTCCAGTCAATATTATAATTTAGAATGCTCAGTTGACGATAAATTCAATTAATATTATAATTTTAATTAATAATCATTAATAGTTATTTAACGAACACATGTATTAATAAGGTCGATTAACAATCGACTTAATTTAAAGAGCGAGCGAAGCAAGCACGTTAATGTTCGAGATTGTTAATCGCCATTTTAATTCACGAGTTCGTTACAAAACTTTTCCGTCGACCCTACTTTTGATTTTAAAATATACATAGAATTTAAAAAAATTATAACAATAATAAATAATGACTTATGACAGATAGTACTAACCTTAGATCATATATCGATGGTGTCAATACAATACCTCGTACCTCCACAATTTTTGGAAATAAAGGTTTCTGTGGCGTTTGGTTAAACCATAGCTAATGAATCGATAGATAGCGCCAAAATGACCATAATATAAAAATAGGTCCGTGATTCGTCAAAGGAAAAATGCAATACCTCGTATATCCAACAAAATATGGCGGATGTGAGTGAAATATGGTAAGTTTTGATTGTCTGTTTTCCTGTTATATCGAATTTATTTCAGTAAAATAACGTCGGTTATATTAATTCATGTTTGTTCATCAAATTTACATAATTTTTCAAATATATTTGTATTGTTTTAAAGAGAAACTTGGGAAAATAATGAGACCTTTGAAGATACCTGTTATTGAATATTACATTTTTTCTAGAATTATGTTTGATACGTGTTTATGTTTTTTATCGATACCGAAATGGTTATAATAATTTAAAAATTTTCCCAAAATAGTATATTACGTAACGTGTGTTGTAAGAAGCATTTTACGAGTGCGTAAAATACGTTACAACACGAGTTACGTACTATACTTCACCTACGACCCACTTGTGCTGGTGTCTATAATCTTATTAAGGCATTTAAAGTACACGTAAAAACGTACATCCTCGATGTCCAGGCAAGTTTTATGAAAGTCGCTCCTCGATGCCCAGCCAAGCATCTCAGAAGTTCACCATCGATGCCTAGCCAAGTTTCGTAAAAGTCCGTCCTAAGTAGTATTTATTTTTATTAAAAATGTATGTAGAATTACGGGAATTGCATAAAATAGCGTATACACCTCTCGACTAAAGTGACATTAATCCCTTAGGTGGATTACTTCCCTCAGGAATTAAACACCACCCGCGGGATTAGATGGGCCACTTTAGTCGCTTGGTGTATAATATACTATTGTTTACTAATATGAGATACATTCAGACAGCTAAAAGATGCGGATTGAATGAAACGGAACCAATTATCATATAATTCCAAATAACTCTTAGTATTAAATGCAATCTCATATCTAATAAATGTTATCTACCATTTATATATAGAATAAAAAACAACGTCAAATATCTAAGTAATACATTTTGAATAAAATGGCTACGTCTATTGACAGTTGCTAAGTGGTTGCTAGGGAAGCCGTGCGATTTACTTTACATCCGTGCGTTTTGTTTTACCGTGCGTAATAGACGTCTTACATTGATTGCCGACTGTGTGTTTTTGACTACTTACAGGGGTGGTCGTAGGTAAAGTTGTTTTTAATGATATAAAATTTATCTGTCTCTCTGTTTTAAATTGGGTATAAAAATAGGCTTTTGCATTAAGACATATAATTATTAAATGTCAACTGTGCGATTATCTTTTTCAATAAGGTTTTATGCGAGTTTTCTTCTTTCAGATGAGACGTTAAAACTTCAACATATCCGGCAGAACTAAAAATGTTTTATCTATGTGCAATACCAAGCTAGAAGCCCAAAGTTGTTCCAAGTCAAAAAATGAAAGATGTGATAGTAAAAATGTTATTGGAGAGCTGTTGACACCTATTAGAGTTGAAAATTTTAAAATTTTGAAGATGTCTTAGAAAATTCCGAGTTTGTTTTTCTAGATGTTCTAGAAAAAGAAAATGTCTTGACATAATTTGCTCTTCAAATGATGTTGAAACGGAATTATTACCGACTGTGACAACCAATGCCTACGTTTTAGATGTAGGTCAAGAATTAGTTCGCCAACAAGATATTGAGGAGAAAAATGAGTTTTAATGCCTTGAAGTATTTGAAGAAGAAAATAACCAAGCAAAAACAGATGACGACGAAATTGATGGAGGCATTGAGGAACAACATTATAGATTAGAGTTAGTGGACATTTACCAACCAGAAAGTTATGAAGAAAATAGTAGTGTTTATAGTGAAGAATCCAATCTACGTGACTCTACAAGTGAAGAACAATGGAACTAGCGATGAAGATAACAATTCAACCAACGAAGAACAGGAACAACAATCTGATGGAGGCCGAGGAACAAAACGGAAGTTACATCAAAAGCGGCGACTTTTAGGAGAAACCTATTTAGGCTACCGAAGGCCAAAAAACCAAAAAATAACATTCCTCGATACGGAAAGAAATGCGAGAGTAATGAGACCTACGTGCCTATCTAACTTGAGACTTGAGTGAAATACAGAGGCAGCAGATTTTTAAAAATTTCTGGGAAAAATTAAATAGCTGGGAGCAAAGAAGAGTTTAAGTGTTAAATTTAGTTTACAGGAAAGAAACTGAGAGAAAAAGGAGATCCAATGAATCTTCGAGGAGATACAGTTCACTGTTTTATAAATTAAACATAGAAAGCAAACGACATGTTCCTGTTTGCAAAAAAAATGTGTTTAAGCACCCTGGGCCTTAAAGAGTGGACAGTCCAAAACTGGGTTAAAAATTCCGTGTATGACACACCTGCACCCAGTAGATCCAGCCAACCTCGATGTAAAAATGAAGACTCAATTCAGTTTCTGATAACATTTCTAGACAAGCTTCCCAAGTTACCAAGTCACTATTGTCGGAAGGACACCAAGAAGCTGTACTTAGAACAAACTTTCACAAGTTTTGCAGATCTGTTTAAATTATATCAGGAACATTGTAAAAATTCTCAAAAGCAGGCACTATCAAGAAACACGCTCATGAAATATGTGAAAATCAAAAACATAGGCATATTTAGTCCTAGAAAAGATCAGTGCGACTTATGTGTGGAGTATAAAGCTAGAAATTTGGACCAAAGTGTGTGGGAGAAGCATAGAAATGAAAAGCAGAGAGCCCAAGAAGAAAAAACAATGATAAAGAGCACGCCAAACTTGATGAATGTCACGTCATTTGTATGTATTTACAAGCCGTGAAACTTGTCCATGTTTACAAGCTAGCTCACTTTACTTCAAAACTCGCTTTGCTGTCATAATTATACCGTTTTTGATCTAAAAACCAAGGATACTGTTTGTTATTGATTTGACGAAACTGCGTCTGCGGTTTGCGTCTTTATTGGTGGATTTTTTAAAAAGGAAATATTTAGAAAATAATATGAACCAACAAAAACCGATCATAATTTTCTCTGGTGGCTGCACCTACCAAAATCGAAATGCGGTTTTAGCGAACGCTTTACTTTCACTTTCCTATCAGTATTATGTCAAGATTATTAAATAATTCTTGATAAAAGGCCATACCAATATGGAATGTGATAGCGTACACGCAACCATCGAGAAAAAGTTGAAGAATAAAAACATTTCAATTCCTAATGACTATCACCGAATCACAGCGGAAGCTCGAGCAAATCCTAAACCATTTGAAGTTGTGTGTCCGATTTTTGAGTTCCTTTATAAATTTAATAAAAACCTTGTCTACGAATACATTCGTCCTGGAAGGAAACTGAACAAACCTAATGTAACTGATATTCGAGCTCTAAAATACGAGAGAGGAGAAATCCAGTATAAACTTAGTCTTGAGGACAATTTTTTTAAATCTTTACCGCAGTGACCCAAAAAAGCAATCAAGAAAATTGCAGAATTTCAAAAACTACATACTGGAAAACTTCCAATTACCCAAAAAAAGTACACCCATCTACAGGAAATAACAACCAAGCTTCATAAAAATTATTGGGCATTTTATGATAATTTGTTACATAAATAGTAGTACATTTTCATTATTTTTTGTCACTTTAAGGTAGCTTACCTACTAGAATATTGTCAATTATTTTGAAATTATAATATTAAGCAACTAAATAAAATTCTTGTTCGTGAAATTCATATTGTTTTATTGCAATACCAAGTATCTCCTTTCTTTGACAAATATTATTGTGCAATACCACCTATCTCCATGAATGATTACAGATTCAATAATTATTGAGAAAAATCTCGGAGATAGTTAATAAAAATGCCCACTAATCAGATAGGTAACATACAATTTCAAAACAAGAACCGGTAAGATTTCTAAAATTTTTTTTTCATTCCTGTATAATAACTTTCCAATGAGATACAAGGTATTGTATTGACACCATCGATATATTGACGTGGATAAGCAATAGTTGTAAAAATTTAACATACGTTGTGCGCCAACATGTGTAACGTACTTTTATCATCCATTTTTTTCTATACTTACAAATTAACTATTTTCTTCTTTTCCTTTAGGGCAGTGATCCGCAACCTTTCCTCATCTGAGGCACACCAAACTGCTCCCTAGAATTTCGTGGCACACCAAAATCTAAAATATATTTATAGCAGTGGCGTAGCTAGGTCGGGGGTCAGTTCACTCCATGTATACTAATTATTTATGGATGTCCAAACTACCTTAGTTTTTTTTATTGTTTTAAAATGTGAAGAAGCCCCTTTCAGATTTGGGGCATCAAAATTTTCACTCAGGACATAATACATATTTTTTTTATTTATTTTTATTATTCAGATAGAATGAAAAATACAAATAGGTACATACATGAGAACTATATTAAATACTAGGTAGGACAGGTAGGTATACTAAATTTACTTCTGTTGACACGTCAATAGTAATAAATATTTTGACATGATGATGACTGATTAATGTGATACCTGCGCTTGCTTCGTTGAACACAAAAGTTTTATATTCGGCTCAATTTTAGACAGCGCAACTCTTATTTCTTGGTCAAGATCTTTTAAGCATGACCGTTTATCATTTTTAATTAATACAAGCGTTGAAAAACTTTGCTCACATAAATATGTTGTGGAAAACGGAAGTAGTGTGAAGATGGCCTTGTCGGAGATGCGTGGATATTCTGTCTTGATGGAAATCCAGAAAACATCTAACGGAACTTCGTCGAATTTAAGTTTTAGGGTCATATCATTACTTAATTCTGTGAACTCCTCTCGAGTTTGCAATGGCAGTGCTTCCGTGGAACTTATTGCATTGGTTGCGAAAGGATTTCGAATCCAATTGTATTGTTCCGTGTTGATAGAATGGAAATAGTATTCAATTTTTTGTTGAAGCATACTTAAATGTTGTTGGGCCAAATCCACAATCAACTGCTTGTTTTCGATCGTACTGTGGTTGGTCCTGTGATACATTTCTAGACATCCTTTTTGCAACTGTTCCTGCCAAAGTTCAAGTTTCTTTTTGAACCCTTGTAATTTATCGGAGCACGTCAATATATTTTCATTCCGTCCTTGCATTTTTTTATTAAGTTCATTCAGATGTTCGAATATATCAGCCATGTATGCAAGTTTGGCTATCCAGTATTCATCATGAAGGTGCTGGCATAGATCGTACATATCTTGACTTGAAAGAAACTCACACACTTCGTAGCGAAGTTCAAACAGTCGAGCTAAAACTTTTCCCCGGGATAACCAACGAACTTCTGTATAAAACAGTAAGGATTCATGTTCGCTTCCCATTTCTTCACAGAGTATTCCAAAGATTCGCGAATTTAAGGCTCTCGATTTAATTATGTTTATGATCTTAATACATTTCAGCAAAAATTTATCCATATTTGAAGCACTATAGTTATTTATGAAAGTAGATACTGCAACAAAACTTAGTCCAGTTTAATTTAATTTATTTAGACACAATATGGCCAACAACGTAAAAAAGAAAACAGGAACTCTAAAAATAACACTTAACTAATTATAACTAATTTATATTCACTTATTCATAAGGCACAAGAATTTATTTATATAGCAATTCACTATTTATTTCACTCTACGATTTATTTGTTTGCCCGCGTATTTATCTGATTCACTTGACTATTCGACTCTCTCTGAGTCTCTGAGCGACGACAGGCGCGCTTATATAGGCAGCGGCGATGTTCAGGAAAACATCGAGTCGCGCCTCGAACGGCACGGATCTTTATAGTTTAGTCGCCTTCGAGAATCAAGCCGCCGCGCCGCGCCGCGCCGATAGACGGATAGACGTTTACCATCGGCGCTGTTGTCAGATTGCTTTATTTTTCGCGGGTCTCGCTACAATACGAATCTGATTCGTATTGTCTGAATGAGCGGCACACCTCAAGTCGGCTTACGGCACACCAGTGTGCCGCGGCACACCGGTTGCGGAGCACTGCTTTAGGGGAAGATTTTGGAGTTTGCGCATTTGTATATGAGCACGTGAGTCGTGAATAAACGGTTGTCAGGTAGCAGGTATTATTGTGTTGTTTGATTCATAATATCATAATAATTCGTAACGACGGTTTGACGGAAGCAGAACTTTAGAGGTGTTTGTATGAATGTGCTGAGGAAAATTTATCTATTTTAGAGGATGTAAGTAATGTTTATTTAATTTGAAAGAAAGAAAAAAAAATTACAATTACAGTTACGAATCAAATATACATAAATAATCACAGAAGCTCTGATAGGAAAGAACCTGAGCTTGTGTGTGATGCATTTATGTGTGCAGCTATGTTCAATCTATACATAAGTTCTAAATTACCATCTAATATTTAAAGTAAACGTAAAGTTTAATATTTATAATATAAACCAAAATCTATAGTAGAAAAAATAACTGTAATATAGAGGTAAGTATCTTTCAGAGATTATTTACTATATTTCTAAATATGTGTTGCTCTTTACTAAGAATCCATTTCTTAATTTTTATTCTGAATATATGTAATTTTTTTATTTGTTTCAGAGAATGTGGAATTAAGTTGTACAGTTTTGCTCCTATGTAATCAAAGAATCGCCGTTTAATATTTTTTTCGCATTTGGGTATTTTTACAATATTTTGGTTTCTAGTCCGCGTATTGTATTGATGTTCAATTTCTTCTAATTCTATTTTCCTGTTAAAAAAAGCTAGAAGTATTCGTTGACAGTAAAGCTGTCTTATATCAAGATTTTTGCTGATATCAAACAGACGATCGCTAGAGAAGGTGCGCTTTTTACCATGGATTATTTTCAGTATCCACTTTTGTCATATCATCGATTTTGAGATTTCCCATGTCAGGCAGGGTACTCGAGTAGGATGCAAATGGCAAATAGTAGGTTTTGTCGATGTTGAGGGTAAGTTTATTACAGGCAAACCATTTTTTAATCAAAGAGAAATCGGTTTCAGAAATTCGTTTTAGATTTGCCCAAGAGTCTGATTTGTAGAATGTCACAGTGTCATCAGCGAAACTCGTTATTGTACCCTTCAAGTCCATATTCAATAAACTATTTATATAAATTGTAAACAAAAGCGGTCCGAGAACAGAACCTTGTGGTACCCCATAGGTTACTGTCCTCGGTTCACTGATGACATCGCCGATTTTTACCTGTTGCTGTCGGTCTTTCAGGTAACTGCTTAATAAGTGGAAGATTTTGCCGTTAAGTCCATATTTCTGCAATTTATACACAATAGTATGTCGTGCGATACAGTATCGAAGGCTTTAGAGAGGTCAACGAATATAGCTAAAGCGGGTGTTTTTGAGTCAACAGCCTCCTAAACTGTTTTTGTAAGAGAACAAATAGCATCTTTTGTTGATTTGCCTTCTCTAAAACCGAACTGATTGCATGAGATTACGTGATATTTATTTAGGAATTTTACGATTTGGCTTTTTAGTATTTTTTCGATGATTTTTGACACCGAAGAGATCAAAGATATTGGACGGTAATTTCCTACTTCTAATTTAGATCCTGACTTAAATAAAGGTTTTATCATACCAGTTTTCAGGCACTTAGGATAATAACCCTTGTAAAAGCATAAATTTATTATAGTAGATAGAGGTTTACATATTAAGTCTGATAATTCTTTCAAAGTTTCTGCTCGCAAACCATCAACACCTGGAGATTTTTTCTTTTTTAGTGATTTTATCATATTTTAGAAATATGTTCGATAAAATCATCAGGTGCTTCTATTTTGCCAGCGTAAACTTCTCCTACTGAACTAAAAAATTTATTGAATTCATTAACTATATCAGACTTTTCAGTTACAATTTCATTGTGTCTATTGACTGCTGTTATTTTTGTTTCAAATTTAACCTTACCGCACAATTTATTAACACACGTCCACATATTTTGGGACGTATTTTGTTCTATCATTCGTTGTGTATACTCCTTTTTGGATTTTTGAATTAACTTCATAAGTTTGTTTTTAAATGTTTTGTAATAATCTTTTAGGGCATCATCTGTGGGATTTTTCTTTAACTTTTTGTATAGTTGATTTTTTGTGTAATTTCATTTAATAACTGTTTAGTAGTAAATACGGTTTTTTGAATTTTTTACTTGCAGCCATTTTCACAACAAGGGTATTTTTTTCAATACATGTATTTAGAGTAGATATAAAAGATTCAGTCATTTCATCTATATCATTATTAATATTGATCATGCTCCAATCTTGTGCTTTCACCTCATTTCTCAAACTTTTGAAATTTATAAATTTTTTTATATAGGTAAACTTTTTACAGGTTGCTGAGAATTCGAAAACTTCAATGTTAAAACTATTGGATCATGATCTGTTGGATCATACATAAGAATGAATGATTGTATTTTACTGAATGTGGAAATCCCGTTTTTTACATAAAAGTGGTCTATGTAGGACCCACTCCGTCGCCTTGTTGTTTGGTTAATATATGAAACATAATCAAACTAATATTGTTTTATATTCATCTACATAATCGGCATTTTCGAGTAATAGATTAATACTACCAAAACTGCTATCTACGGATATCAGTAAAACTTTGCGCCATGTACACGTCAAGTGACTCTAGAAAGAATAAAATTTCATTTAATAAATAATTCAAATACCCAATTAAATTAAAATCACAAAAATTTTTGAAATCACGTAAAATACCATGTCGTATATTAAATTTATCCACCTTTTTCTATTTTCAATTGATACTTACAAAGAAACATTCTTCCAAATAATTCTCAATTTATTGACTGAAATTTATTCAGATAAAATTTTTATATATGCATAGTTATTTTCCAACTAATTTTAAGCTGATCTAAAAAATCATTTGGCAAGAAAAAAAATTTATAAGACTTGGCCCTATGTTTGGTATAAGGCTGCAAAAATTGGGCCAGTCTTATAAATTTTTTTTCTTGCCAAATGATTTTTTAGATCAGCTTAAAATTAGTTGGAAAATAACTATGTATATATAAAAATTTTATCTGAATAAATTTCAGTCAATAAATTGAGAATTATTTGGAAGAATGTTTCTTTGTAAGTATCAATTGAAAATAGAAAAAGGTGGATAAATTTAATATACGATATGGTATTTTACGTGATTTCAAAAATTTTTGTGATTTTAATTTAATTAGGTTTTTGAATTGTTTATTAAATGAAATTTTATTCTTTCTAGAGTCACTTGAGACGTGTACATGGCGCAAAGTTTTACTGATATCCGTAGATAGCAGTTTTGGTAGTATTTCAATTATTTTTGTAGTTTAATCTTTTAATTCGTTCTATTGTTCATTTAGTTTCATTTCTTCAACTGTGACAAGATTATAGTTTTTAATCGAAAATATTTTTTTTCTAAGACTAGACTATCTACAAAATATTTTCTTCACTTGTTTAAATATTGTTTAATCAAACTATATAAAGTGTGGCCAGCCTAAAATGGAAAACCTTCTCATCAATTTTGAAAAGACTATTAGGATTTCTATTTTTGAGGTATGATTATTAAACTATACATGAAAAAAAATTTTAAATACTGAAAGATGAAATTCAAGACTGACAACCCAGAAATTTAAATATTTCACATTTAGAAACCCCAAACTTGCTAATATTGTTACAAAAAATTCTATAAACAACAAAATATACGTTATTTAATAATGTAAACAGTTATCAAACAATTACTTGAAGAATAAGTATCAATAATGGTAATAAAATAACTTTCCGAAGACTTCATAATACAATTATTTATTGATTTCACCTAGAAAACCACAACTAAAACGAAAAACCTTCTCTTCAATTTTGAAAAGACTATTCAGATTTCCATTTTTGAAATATAATTATTAAACTATACATAAAAAGATTTAAATACTGAAAGATAAAATTCGAGACCAACAACCCAGAAAATTAAATACTTCACATTTAGAAACCCCAAACTAGCTAATATTGTTACAAAAAAATTCTATAAACAACAAAATATACGTTATTTAATAATGTAAACAGTTATCGAACAATTACTTTAAGAATAAGTATCAATAATGGTAATAAAAGAACTCTTCGAAGACTTCATAATACAATTATTTATTGATTTCACCTAGAAAATCACAACGAAAATGGAAAACCTTCCCTTCAATTTTGAAAAAAACTATTCAGATTTCTATTTTAGAAATATTACTATCAAACTATACATCAAAAAAAAAATTAAAATACTGAAAGATGAAATTTGATACAGACAACCCAGAAATTTAAATATTTCACATTTATAAACCCCAAACTTGCTAATATTGTTACAAAAAATTCTATAAACAACAAAATATACGTTATTTAATAATGTAAACAGTTATCGAACAATTACTTCAAGAATAAGGATCAATAATGGTAATAAAATAACTTTCCAAAGACTTCATAATACAATTATTTATTGATTTCACCTAGAAAACCATAACTAAAACGGAAAACCTTCTCTTCAACTTTGAAAAGACTATTCAGATTTCTATTTTTGAAATATAATTATCAAACTATACATAAAAAAATTTGAATACTGAAAGATGAAATTCGAGACCAACAACCCAGAAATTTAAATATTTCACATTTAGAAACCCCAAACTTGCTAATATTGTTACAAAAAAATTCTATAAACTACAAAATATACGTTATTTGATATATTAAACAGATATCGAACAATTACTTGAAGAATAAGGATCAATAATGGTAATAAAAGAACTTTCCCAAGACTTCATAATACAATTATTTATTGATTTCACCTAGAAAACCACAACTAAAACGGAAAACCTTCTCTTCAATTTTGAAAAGACTATTCAGATTTCTATTTTTGAAATATAATTATTAAACTATACATAAAAAAAATTAAATACTGAAAGATGAAATTCGAGACCAACAACCCAGAAAACTAAATATTTCACATTTAGAAACCCCAATAATATGAAGCTCCTATGATGACAAAATCTTTATGACAAATTTTTCCTATTAACACAACCAAAAGTTTTGTGAAATTAACGTCTGAAATATCTCTTCATTCTCTGCAATGTCTATCCACTTCATAGATTTTACGTATAATTAGGTATAGTGTTTTCTTATTCACCAAAACATATGTTGAGGTAAATTCGTTCATCTCTGGCATACATTTTTTAGTATTTATAATTAACAAATTGGCTTTCATAAGTTGTTCGGGATACTAATGTTCAATTTGGGTTTAATACTACTGATAACCTTATTGTAGAATTCACTTTTATAGGAGAAATTGATAACATATTTGAAAAACTTATTTAAATTTGACGTTTCTTTCTTTCTTTTGTTTTAAGGCCTCAGCTGCCAGGGCTATTCGGCCTGTTTTTTGCGTCCGGGATGATTTATGATTGTCTATAATATAGTTTATACGAAAGTAAATACAAACAGAGTGATACCGCACTTATTGTTCAAAATTTTATCTGTAAACTGTTCGGTTTTGAGGTTATATTTTGATGTTCGAAGCACTTAAAAATTTGGAGATGAGTTTAATGTTTTCACTGTTTGGGAATTTCAGCACTATGTCTTGCAGTGTGTAGGGGCCATAAACATTATTAGGAACCTTAACAGATTTATGAAGAAAATCTGTATTAACACTATTTAAGGAACAGTTGAAAAAGATGTGTGAGAGATCTTGTTTTTCACCACATGGGCATGAATCCGAAGGTACTAAGTTGAATTTGTGTAGATATGACAAAGTGGCACAATGGTTGGATCGAATTCTTGAAGAAATGCAGATATCTCTTCTGACGTTATAAAATGGCAAATGACATTTGTGTTGTGACGTCAACTGACGCAGTTGTGAGGACGATACAATTCGATGATTTTAGGAACGATGCTCGAGAATATCAATTTTAGGAACTATTCGCAAATAGAGCAATCACAGGCTTGCGTATGCATGACGTTGTGAACGACGTCAAGAATAACGACCTGATTCCAGATTCAGGGCATCATTGCGGATGAAACTCAATCATCGACCATCACACCTGCAAGAAATGAATCACCGGTAGCGACATTGATTTTTTTAGCGAAATATCGAAACCACACATGAGAAACCTTAAACTTTAGAAATATTTTTACAAACGTTACAACTTTTATTTTTTAGAACTGAATATCTTTTTAATAAAAACATGGAAAATTATCATTGATGCTGCAAATGGAAGATCATATATGAATTATATGGCAAATGTATGCATACTTTGCCCGTAGATAATATACTTTTTAACTAATTAAAAAAAATAGAATTGCGGGGAGAGGAGAAAGACGAAATTTTCGGTATAAGAGTGTCTGTCGTCTAGCGCAAAAATATATAAAAGAGGGCGGAGTCGAGACGTGACATGGCGCGAGTGACGAGCAGTCACTCTTGATATTAATATCACCAGTAATAATGTGGGTTTTGAATTTACAATTCCCCAAATATCCATGAAGAGCAAAATTGAAATTGTCAGGGGAAGAGCTGGGAGATCTGTAGATTGAAGTTACTGTTATTTTTTCTTGTAAATTTAAAATTGTAAGCTCGATAACATTTGAGGGTCCTAATGGTATTAGTTTGTAATCATAGTTATAGTGACTTTTAACATACACAATTACATGTATATTATGCTAGCGTAGCCATTTTACAGGGCACCCTTCGGACCAGGCTCATAATTTGTTGCTAATTTGTAACGCAGAGCTTGATTTTGTTGCTAATGCCGATTCCAAGAAAACGCAAACTATGCTAGCGTAGCCACACGCTCTAACTATAAAAATAAGTAATATTGAATAAAAATAAATGCACAGGAATTTGTTGCTAAAAGATGGCAGTAACCGATACTGGAAAAAATCATCCCTTACCCCGATTTTCCCACCCCTCACTATTATATGATATTAAGCTAGCGTAGCCACACGCTATCACTATAAAAATAAGTAATATTGAAAAAATTAAATGCACAGGAATTTGTTGCTAAAAGATGACACTAACCGATACTGGAAAAAATCATCCCTTATCCCGATTTTCCCACCCCTCACTATTATTTGATATTAAGCTAGCGTAGCCACACGCTATAACTATAAAAATAAGTAATATTGAATAAAAATAAATGCACAGGAATTGGTTGCTAAAAGATTACACTAACTGATACTGCGAAAAAATCATGCCTTATCTCATATTAATTGAAATTCATCGTGTTTAGTTGAAGCGATATAGTTGATATTTGTTCAGTAATACACCAGCAACAAATTCCTCGAGTACTTTTTATCGAAATTCATCGTGTTTTAGTAGCTATAGCCTAGCAACACATTGCCCTACCGATTTTAAAGCGATATTGTCGATATTTGGACAGTAATACACCAGCAACAAATTCCTCCAGTAATTTTTGATCGAAATTCATCGTGTTTTAGTAGCCATAGCCTAGCAACAAATTGCCCTACTGATTTTAAAGAGATATAGTCCATACTTGGTCAGTAGTACACCAGCAACAAATTCCTCGAGTATTTTTTGATCGAAATTCATCGTGTTTTAGTAGCCATAGCTTAGCCTAGTGTTTTTTAATTGATATTCAACCGACCACAATTTCGCTAATTTCTCATTCTCAATTATTTTATTCTGTAAACTTTGGAATGGCATCATACTCTGGTGTTATCACTTTTTTTGGCTACTTGGCGGCTTAGTAAAGATTGAAAAACATTTTTTTGTTACACTGTAGCAAAAACCGATAGGAGTCAGTAAGGTGATTTTTTTGTTTTTCAGATGAGAGGCGTCTGATCTAACGCTCCTATTGATCTATTGTTGATTGATGCTTTTATTTAATAATTTTTTTAGTGGTAGGAAAAATTTTGGCATGGATTTTTTTGGAGTAATTAAGCAGTGCACAAAACGCCAAAAGAGCTTATTTTCATTATTGGTACTTCAGTCTAAATCTGTGTATAAAATATTTTGTGGTACAAATTCAGTTTTAATGGAATCTACTTATATATTTTTCAAGAAATTATGAAAAGATCGGTGAATAATGGGCTTGATATACAACTTATTGAAGCAGGGGTTGTTTGAATTTATCTATTTTAGAGGATGTAGATGATAATAATAGTGTGTTGCTGGAAAGTAGTGACTACGAGGGTGGAGTTGAAAGTGAGCAGGAAGCAAGTGAGACTAGAATATGAAAGAAAGAAAATATTCAACCGTTTTATGTTTGGAAATAATGAACCAAAAAAAAATTAGTGTCATGTGTCAAATGCAGGTTGTAAGCAAGGCAATCTGAATAAAGTTTCAATGCCAATAGATATTTTTGAAACATTTTTCACTCCAGAAATCGCGTATTGACGTAAGACAATTAACTATAGTTTTAATCCCATCAACCAAGGAAAATTTAAAAACCATGATACAGCTATTTTAGTAATGGTCGAAATCAAATGTAACTTGGTTGAGAGCTTTTATTCCTACATCTATGTTGAGAACGAATGAGAGCAGAATAGAGATTCGGACCATGCTGCACTTAAGCCCATGATATTTTATGATCTAAGTCCCAAAGTAAGGTTAACATTTTAAAATTGAAAAGATAAACTTCAAGTTTATAGACGCAAGCGCATTATTTGTATAAACCGATAAAAGCTGATAAAGTCGAGGAAGAAATTGATCAATTTTATGATGACGTCCAACAAGCTATAGATATTACGAAAAACAGAGATATTACAATCATTATGGGAGACTTTAATGCAAAGATAGGGAAAGGTAAAGTGGATGATATTATTGGGGATTTTGGACTGGGAATAAGAAACGAAAGAGGAGATTGACAGAGTTCTGCCAAGAACATGATATGGCAATCACAAACACCTTCTACAAGCTGCATGAAAGACGATTATATGCATGGAAATCGCCAGCTGATAAAGACAACAAGATTAGAAGAAATCAGATAGACTATGTTTTGATAAAGAAGAGATATCGGAATACCATCAAATCGGCTAAAACCTACCCGGGTACGGACATCGGGTCAGACCACAATCCAGTGATAGTTAAAATGGAAATCCGCCTCAACAAACAAGCAGCCATAGATAACAAAAAGCAGCTCCCAGTTTCACATCTGAAAAACCCAATGGTAAAACAACAACTTACAGAAAAAATAAATGAAGAACTGAGCAAAATTTTACCCCAAGCTCCGACGTAAACATAAAATGGGAAACTCTTAAAACTACAATTATGACCCCAACAACAGACCTATTAGCAACAATGAAGGATACAAACAAGAAAAAATCATGGATGACTGATGACATATTACAGTTAATGAAAATCAGAAGGTCGTACAAGAATAGAGACGAAAGCGCATATAAGACCATACAGAAAGAAATTAGAAAGAAAATACGACACGCCAAAGAAAAATGGTACGAAGGAAAATGCGTAGAAATAGAAGAACTCCATGCAAAACATGATGACTTCAATCTCCATAAAAAGATTAAAGAACTAGCGGGCATCGAAAGAGCAAACAAAAGCAGTATTCTACTAGACAAAAACGGTAAGATAATTCCGGACACCAAAGGGAAACTAGAACGATGGAAAGAGTACATCGAAGAATTGTTTGAAGATGAGAGACAACAGGAAACAACAGATGGAGACACAGATAAGGAACAGGGCCCACATATAACAAAAGAAGAAGTTATATATGCAGTTAAAACAGCTAAAATCAATAAAGCTCCAGGACCTGATGAAGCACCAACAGAAATTATCAAATTAATTGCAGAAGATCAAATTGGAGTACTGGTAGATCTGTACAACACGGTATATAACACCGGAATCATCCCTAGAGAATGGCTCAAATCAACATTTATTACACTGCCAAAAAAATCGAACGCTTAGGAATGCAAGGATCACCGGCCGATCAGCATAATGAGCCATACCCTTAAGATATTCCTTAAAATTATACATCGAAGAATTTTTAGAAAGATTGAGCAAGATCTTAGCGAAACACAATTTGGTTCCAGAAATGCAATGGGTACTAGAGAGGCGTTGTTTGCTATTAATGTGTTGTCTCAAAGACTCATGGACGTCAATCAGCCAATATATGTAGCCTTTCTCGATTATAACAAAGCCTTCGACAAAGTCCGCCATAATCACCTCATAAAACTCATGAGAGATAAAAACATTGACAGGAATGATATCAGGATAATAACATATCTCTATTTTAACCAGACTGCCAAAGTTTCGGTGCAAAATGAACTTTCAGAAGAGATAAAAATAAAACGTGGAGTAAACCAGGGATGCGTGCTCTCACCATTACTCTTCAATTTGTATTCAGAAGATATAGTACAAGAAGCACTGGAAAATCAAAAAACAACGGGAGTGAAAGTTAATGGGAAGGTTATAAACAACATCAGATACGCGGATAACACAGTACTAATAGCAGAAACCTTGGAAGAACTGCAAAGGCGAATAGACCTAGTAGTACGGATCAGCGAAGAAAGGGGGCTCACACTTAACACCAAAAAGACTAAATTCATGACAATCACAAAACACCAACAACAGCGAGAAACATTATGGATCAAAGGGGAGCCAGTGGAGAAGGTCCACAAATACAAGTACTTGGGAACAACTGTAAATGACAATAATGATTACTCACAAGAAATAAGATCAAGAATCGGAAAGGCTAGAACAGTGTTTAATAAAATGAGGAATGCATTAACCAGAACAGATCTTAGTCTACATCTTAAAATCAGAATGCTTAAATGCTACATATTTCCAGTACTATTATATGGAATGGAAGCCTGGACGCTTAAGAAGTGCGACACTGACCGGCTGGAAGCATTCGAGATGTGGGCATATCGAAGAATCCTCAGAATAAGCTGGGTGAGCAGAACAACGAACAAGGAGGTATTGAGAAGAATGGGAAAGGAGAAGGAAATAATCAACACAATCAAAATCAGAAAATTGCAATATCTGGGCCACGTGATGAGAGGGGAGAGGTATACACTGTTGCAAACTATTATACAAGGAAAAATACAGGGTAAAACAAGTATAGGAATAAGACGCATCTCCTGGTTGAACAACCTAAGGCAGTGGTACAACAGTAGCTCTGTTGATTCGTTCAGATCCGCAGCTTGAAAAATAAAAATCGCCATGATGATAGCCAACCTTCTTAAAGGAGACGGCACGTGAAGAAGAAGAAGACTGTGATATTTTTTTCTTCAAGTTGTTTAACAGTTTTATGAAAGTTATGTAACAAATGGCTTACAAAATCAAGAATATTTTAACTTTACTATTCCCATTGATTTTATTCATCATTAAAAATTTTTGAATATGTGTAGGACACTCCTTCTTGGAAGGTGGGACTTTTTATTGGTAATTCCTTCCTCTTTAAGAGTCTTTTTTTTATTTCTTAAATGTTCATAGTCTTTGAAATATTGAGCAAGAATTAAATACCTTTTTTCCATCTTTATTAATTTGTTTATAACTTATGCAATTTTTTAGCTGAAAAATGGTTTCAACAGATTTTTCTAGACCTTATACCGGATCTAATAAGCTATCGCCCGTATTTTTATTAACTTTATATTCTTCACAGTTTTCTACTTGTGATCTAGATAAGCAATAAAAGGTAATAATTTGAGTAGAAATAGGGTAACGGACGAAGCCGTGGCGGGTAACTAGTTTTCTTCACCTTGGTACCTGGTAGCATAATTCTACTTTCCCGTAACGACATTATTTATCAACTTAATTATACAAGATTGCAAATAATTACTATTTATGAAGTTTCTTATTATGAAATGTATTTATCTAATCAACTCTTAAATAAAATTACATTCTTCCTTCTCATTGGTATGAAGGTTACTACCTCAGAAGGTCAGACTTAATTGATATTAATAAATGTTAACGAAGGGAGGAAGAAATCGAAAACCACCATGACTAATCTGTGCGGGTTAGTAATTTTTCAAACGAACGGTTGCTTGCTGAGCGACCTTCAATCGTTGTTAAACAAATTTAATTAGATGAGAAACTTTTATGAATAAGGCAGTCGTTGAACTTCATTCGAAAATAATGGTATAATTAATTGCTTGTTGACATTCGAAGAAAGCTGACTATTCAAAATCATTGTATAGAAATAGCTCAGTGTTACCAGAAATATGGAAATCCAATTTTGTGACCAAGCTTTTTTTAGGTTTAAAGATGCACTTTATTAAAAAGAGTTTTTCAATCTGAGATACATATAACATAAAGCAAAAAAACGCAAGAACATAAGGTAGCTAAGGTGGTAAAAAAGTTTGATGTAGAAAAAGATATAGTTGAGATTAAATGAATTGGTAAAAAAGAAGACAACAAAATCAGACCGATAATGGTAGAACTTCGAAATTTTAATAAAAGAATTGACATCCTGAAAGCCAGTAAACAACTAGATAGAACACAATTTAGCATTAGCGAAGACTACCCAGGAACAACGTAAAGTGACCTAACTTGTGATTGACTTAATATATGTTAATATAAAAAAGAAGATGTGATATTACAAATATTGAAGCTTAGATATTATTAGCCCTATGGTGATATCCAGGATATCATTTTTCCAATTAAGATCAGTATAACTGTGCAATGATATAGGAAACTAGGAAAACTATGTCTGCTGATCTTTACAATTATCACTTAAGAAGACAGTTTATTAGTGGAGAGCTCCCTAGATTTAACTATATCATTGCACAGTTATACTGATCTTAATTGGAAAAATGTTATCCAGGATATCACCATAGGGCTAATAATATCTAAGCTACAATATTTGTAATATCACATCTTCTTCTTTTTTCTATCAACATATATTAAGTCAATCACAAGTTAGGTCACTTCTTGGTCTAGCCAAAAATGATTACTAAATATCAGGTAGACATCAAATGAAATGTAACTTCTGTCATTCTGACGATGATAATGATTTATCGAAACAATTGTCAATTTTTTAGAATTTTCAATAACTTTTATTATATTGTGGAATTAACTAGAAACCGTGAGTTTGATTTAAAACACTAATATGAGCAGATTCCACGAAGTAAGGGTCGAGATGCATACACAATAGAAGATGCATACACAATGGAGACGCATACACAATAGAAGAGTTGTTGAAAAGTGAAGAAATAGAAGATGGGAAGAGACACCATGGCATGATACCACAAAGAAAATCAGGCATAAGAACCACAAGTGAGAGAACACCAACTGAAGAAGACGAAAAAGATGTAACGAAAACTACCAAAGTAGACCAAAAACTACTAAAAAACTAGATAGCCACACATCCAACGCGTACTCAGAAGATACGGAAATGTATTGGTTTGGGCAAGTAGCTAAAAATAATTATAGATGTAGTCATAATAATTGTGCTAGAATAAGTTGTAGTTGTAATGTAAATTTTAGTTTTAAGGCTGGTCGTGAGAGCGATATTCAAAGTCAGGACATGAATAAAATTTAAAATAAAGGTCATAGCAACCTGAAACAAAATAAAAACCTATCAATTAAAATTGTATTTTGGAACTTTGGGCAAGATGTTGACATATTTTGTTTATGAAAAACATGGGCTACCCACAATGGTGATTACTCTGTCCTAAGTTTTTTTTATCTTAACATTTTCTCTGTTCATGCTATTAAGGAGAAATCAATCGGTGGAGCTAGTGGTGGGTCTCTATATTAACAAAAATATACTGCAATGTTCGGTTACTTCATAGTTCTCTTTACTGGTTGTTCAGTTTGATTTCTCTGGAAGATTTCTCTTTTATACTATGGGCTGTGTACATCAAACCTAGTTTTGGGCTTAAGTATATCCTAGAAAGTTTACAAATTACACTGACAAAGCTGCACACAGAATATCCAAATTTCTTGTATTTAATTGGAGGTGATTTCAACTGCCGTCTTGGAGCAAAATGTGAAGCTCCAGAGAAGATTTTTGAAAATAAAAACCTTTTTTTCAACAGAACTAGATTTGATTTAATTATTAATAATAGAGTTTATGTATGACAACTCACTCACCATAATTAATGGGAGATCAGCTAAAGATCAGCCTGGTCAATTTACATTTTGCAATTCCAACGGTAAATCTACAGTTGACCAAGTTTGGTGCTCTAATGTTTCATTAATTGAAAATTTTGCAGTGCTAAATAACGAACCGGTACAACTGACACATACATAAGCAATAAACAGTCCCCATCAACTAAATTAATTTGGGATGATTCACAGCTAGATAGGTATCAGCATATTTTGCGCAACTCTTCCTTCGTAATGTTGTCCAATGGTAATACAGAGAGTTACCACGCTATGCGTGATTCAATCTACCTTGCCTCTGATAGCTGCGGTATGAGAAAAAAATGTGTAACTTTAAACAATACCATTTACTTATATTAACAAACCTAGGTTTGACTTAGAGTGCATTAACTTAAAAACGTTAGTCAAGTCAAAACTTAAACTTTGTAATACTCATAACTTTAATGATGACGTCAAAAATGACTACCTATTACCAATTGCTCAGTAAGTCTAATGACAGTCTCAAATTTTGAAGGACTTTAAAAAAAATTCGCCTCAATAAGATTATCTCAAATGTATCGCTTGAAACCTGCGATACTTATTTCAATACCCTTACCACAGGGAAATGTAATTTTAAATATTTACGGATGGACGCTAGGCATCCTTTTCTAGACACGGAAATCTCCCAATTTTTGCGGTGCTTAACAGTTGCAAAAGAAACAAAGCCCCGGGATTAGATGGAATTCCCTTTCGCGTTTTTTAAATATTTCCCCCAAAACTGGTACATTTTTTATGTAATTTATTTAACAAGGTTTTCGAAGACGAAATTTTTCCAGCTGAATGGTCTACAGTGTCGCTCTCAATGGTACACAAGAAATGTCCCACCGAAGATCCCATTAAATATAGAGGCATCGCCTGCATCAACACTGTTATTAAACTTTTTAATATGATCATGTTAAACATATTAAACTCTTGGGTTGAAAGTAATTATTCTCCCAGAAGCTCAAGCGTGTTCCAGAAAAACAGAAGCTGTATGGACAACATTTTGTCTTGAACGGTACCATTCAAACTTACCAGCATCGCAAGGACAGAAAAGTCTTTGCCGCTTTTATTGACTTGAAACGCGCATTTGACTTCATTAATCATCCCCTTTTATGGCCAAAATTATTTAAGCAGGGCATCAGTTCTAAATTTATTCGCCTAGTCAAAGCTCTGTATGACAATCCTCTTTTTGTGTAAAAGTTAACAATTAATTCTCCAAACCCTTCATAATAAATGAGGACGTTTTGCAGGGTGAACCATTGAGTCCCTTACTTTTTTTTCTCACTATTCATTGCCGATATTGATGACTTCTTCTGAAAATCCGATATGGTTGGAATTAATATTGATAATAGGAATGATTTGTTACTTTTATTATATGCAGACGATTATTATCCTTGCTGACTCTGAAATAGTGTTAAATACCTTTTCGTTACTTTTAATAATAATTATGATTAATTGAGGGAACTTTACCTCTGCCAATGCGTAGCTGTTCTAATTACCTATAGTTTCTGTCACTATCAAACAACACACGAAGAATTAATACTTTTGAGCGGACTAAGACTGTTCTTCCCAAAAGAGCTTGAAGTTCGACCTCGGTTTACAATACGAGGATTTAATTTTTGGGAGACACTATTTGTTCTACTTGTAGAGTTAAGGTTAGAGTGACTTTGAATGAAACGCCGAGTTCACTTAATAAATATATTCCCTTATAAGTTAGTCAAAATTTATAATTAACGAAATCAGAAATTAATTTAAATTTCAGTTGCCAAAATCGAACTAAAAATTTATAATTTAGAAAAGATGAGTGGGACGAAACTTATTAATTATAATTAACAACAAACCAAACAAAAAAAATTATACAAAATATAGAAAGTAGACAGTTTAGCTTCTTAGCCATTGACTCAGCACAATTGATAAAATCGGTGAAATTACAGTTTAATTGACCTTTGGTGAAATTGAACATAATAATATAGATAAAAATTGAAACAACACTTTAGATTAGATTTTTTTTGGAAAAATAAATATACTTCGAATTACACCAAATAACACGAACTCCTGAGAATTAGTTCCTCTCTCTGTTCGAGAAACTTTGATACCCGCTAAATCCCACTTTATAAGTTAAATTAACATGAATGGACTTAAACTGCCTGATATTGTCAGGTCGACTGATTTTCTTTAAAATTTGCAAGTGCATTCTACCAAAAGTGTTACATCTATTTGTTATGCCACTCCTCAAAACAGGAAGGGCACAAAGGTGGCTTTCCAACACATCTCTTGCATTGGAAACTGGTTTCGCGGCGTGTGTTTTTCATAATACACAGTTTACACTTTAGAAAAATAGACTTTTTTCCAGACTTAGGTCCTGGGACACCAGGAATTTTCTCGGGCCAATGACCTAAGTTTTTATTTTGGTACAGAATTTTGAAATATTCTGTTACTGTGTCTGCTTATTCTTAGTAAGCTCTTTGTCTCGATGTTTTCGGGTAGGTTTATGAGGCACTTGATCAAATCATCCTTGAATTGAAGAAAAGAGTATTTTTATTACCGTCTTTGCAATACTTTCTGTAAAGATAGAAGGTATTCCAAACTGACACGTTCAATAGATGGAACTGAACTTTTTTGTACCATCTAAGAGTCTTGCGTGGAGAAGAGTAAGTAGAAGTCATTTGATCGCATCTATCGATCCCGGACATGTGATCATTATATGTTACAACTTCTTCAGACTTCACATATTCTTTTCCAAACTTATTTGCCGTTGTCACCAAGCGTGGATGCTTCCGAGTTGTAATCACGAGAACATCTCTGTTGTCCTTCCATTTAGAGACATATACGTTACCCCTACGTTGCCAGATATGTTCTCCCTTTTCAAGTTTAGATGCCACAACTTTCTGGGGATTGTTCTTTCGATTAGCCCTTAGAGTTCCGTTTGTGTGTGTTCTCACCGTCAAAAGCTTCTTTGATAACTCGTAGCTGTTGTAGTAGTTGTCCATGAAGATGTGGTGTCCTTTCATAATATAGGGCTTCAGCAGTCTTAGTACGAAAGCGGTGGTTTTACTGACACTTTTATCAAGTGCTGCAGCTTGAGCTCCACTATACATTTCCATATTTAGAAGATACCCACCTAAAGTGGTTACCTCGATGCCATATCTACTTTTTTATTTTTTAAGTACACTCGCAATCCTAATCTTCCACGAAAACGTAAGATAAGGAGTTGCACTTTGTCTTTGGATCTCGAACCAGGAGGGGAACAGCATATAACTCTGAGGATTTGTTGGTAGCGCCTTCCTGACATGGTAAAACTGAAGACTGGATGATAATACAACGGATCACAATAAGAAAAGTAGCGTTTCGTATTTTTGTAGATATCTGGCCTTGGAGCAAGCATTAGCCAAGAAATTTCTTCATTTCATCAATTGAAATGGGGCGGAAATTTGCGTCTCTACAATGTCTAGTTTTTGGTCTGTTGATGTTGACTAAGCTATTTCCATAGTCATTTGAGCATTGTAAAATAAATGCTTGTATTTCAGGAGTGAAAAGTTTTTCAAATACCTGGAGTGGATTGGAGTTGTCATCAAGGGTGATTTTTAAACAGTTACCAGCTTCATCGAAGTCAAATTCTGGTATATCTGTTGTGGTGTCCTCCCAATCGCTGTCCTCATTGTTTTGAGCTTGCTGAACAAACACTGTCCGTGATGAACTTGGAGAAAGGTCTTGATCACTATTAGGGTCATTGTCAGCCTCTGAATTGGCGCTCAAGTCTGCTTTATCATTCTCCACATTACACTCTAAAGAATTTTCACTTGGTACATAGCCCTGATCCGATCCATACTCTCCATCATCCTCATATGGATCTGATTCTTCATGTTCAGATGCAACGTTCACGTGCGTTTCATGCTCTATTTTGTTCATTGTGCAAATATTCTACTGAAGAAATGAATCGAAGAACATTGATTTGATCATAAAATCATAATAGGTAAAGAATAATATTATGTAGGTACTTATTTTTCTGTTGCTCCGACAAAAAAACCTCTTTGTAATCAAACTCTCTTTATAAACAGACACTTCTCTGATTAGCAATGCTTTTCAAATGGCACTGAGACGCGGCACGGCGTGATGCGGGCCAAAAACCAAGCTTACCGAGAATATGTGGTTAGGGCAAGCGGGAGGGGATAATTACCTGATATATGACACTACGGTATATGTGCTCATATGATACGTGACAGTAGGGGTCCAAATAACATTGGCTGATATGATTATTACGACGCCGTCCGGCGTACTGGCCGCAGATGATTTTGAGTTTTTGACGCCGTACGGCGTCTATGTCACTGATCGTCTTAACCCCGAAGGTTAGAAACAATTCATACGAACTGATATGAACTCAGATCATGTCGAGGTTGATACAACTCAAACAATTGTTTGACTAAATATAATATTATAATAAACTAAACACAAGTTAGTGAGATATATTTCCAACTAATTGTACACATATTTAAAAACATTACAAAAATTATTTACTATAAGAATGAGAATCGTAAACATCTAGGAATCAATTAATATTCTATTCTGTTTTTCGATAATAATGAATGTATGTTATTTGTACGAATTGAACTTGACCGTTTTAGTAAAGTATATGGCATGTATTAGTTTAATTAAAGTGTTATTTAGTGTGTAAATAAATCCCAGTGATACTTGTCGAGATGTTTAATTCCACCTTATAATCCAGGTTGGGGTAAGTCCACAACTACTTTAATTCATTCATATAAACTATCCGCAATTCATACAACACATGGTTATCCTGCCAAGTCCTGCTCGACCAATATAAATACAACACACAGCATCGAATTCGGATTTTAACAAAGAACTTACACAGTAAATTACTGGTCGTACTCAAAGTACTTTTCTTAAAACATGTGCTGTGCTATGTATTGCTACTCTTTGAATTAGTTCTGCATTTTATGTTATTTGGATTTCCTACGTGAGTTTGAAGTAATTATTTGTTCTGTGTGAACTTGTTTATACTATTCTTCGCTCTTGACTTCTATTGAGTTAATTAGTTTTCAGTGTATGAATCGGCAAACATTATTATTATTATTATTTACTTCAACGTTTAATTGCGGGATGTAAAGTATTTCACTTATTAGAATAAGAAAGTTGTGCATTTTCCAACGGTTTCATTTGTTTGAATAAATTGTTTTTCGGTTAGTAGGAGATTCCGCTCGCTGAACACAATAATTTGCAATTTGCAAGGAACGTGCCGTTGAATTAGAATTTCGACGTTTACACCCACCCGCAAATTATGCTCGTTAACTATTTAGGCAAGGTCTTGATTGCCTGATAAAATTTATTTGATTCGCTAGATGATTATCGAAGCCATCGATAACAATTTACCATATTAAGTTATAACACTTTTTTCTCGTTCCAAATAGAAAAACGTCTATATCTGACAATTACTTGCTAAGGCCTAAATTAGTAAAAACTATACAATAATAATGAAAATGACAATACTAATCGTTAATCCAAACATTAAATGTTAAATATCCCAATAACTGTTAGGTAATATGGAGTGCATAGTAAAGAGTTCTTTATAAAAATACGGAGTGATCCATTTAAGAAAAGAAGTTTCAGGAGGTGTTTTATTGAAAAATACAATAATAGAAAAACAATGTATACCAAACAAAATATTTACATTTTTACTGTTAATAAGACACAGGTTAATGTATCAAAAGACCTACTATTTTCATTTGTTCAATCCTCTACCAAAGACCCTCTATAGAGTGTTCGGTTTAAACTAAGGATGTTTCAGCCATCTTCCGGTACAACCGAAAAAATGGTATGAGGCTCTAAATATTTGAAATCAATAGAGTATATCTGAAGATCCCCTCAAAAGTTCAGATTTTAATTATTTCAAGTTTCTTGTAATAATATTTGATACAATAATATATTACAAATAAGTAGTTACTGAACTTTCTTTTCATGGTTCAGTGCTAGTTAAAAGCCCAAACCTACTAATTTAACTAAAACAAATATTAAAATTAAAGAGTTGCAACCGGTGAATCGAATCCTATCATGAGAACCGTGTTGAACGAAGCGTTCTCGGTAACGTATCGGTCACTTTCACCTCAATATATTTTACATATATGAATACATTGTTTATTAAACCATCCGACCAGTTCTTTTGCCATTTCTTCAGTAGAAACAAGTTTCATAACGAAATTTAAATTGAACGGTTTCAAAATAAATTGTATAAGATCTTTGAATGAGCATAATTAATATCCAGTTTTAGTGGCAAACTGATGTATATTATGCTAGCGTAGCCATTTTACAGGGCACCCTTCGGACCAGGCTAATAATTTGTTGCTAATTTGTTGCTAATTTGTAACGCTGAGCTTGATTTTGTTGCTAATGCCGTTTCCAAGAAAACGCAAACTATGCTACCGTAATATTAAGCTAGCGTAGCCACACGCTATAACTATATAAATAAGTAATATTGAAAAAAACTGAAAACACATGAATTTGTTGCTAATTTGTTGCTAAAAGATGACACTAACCGATACTGGAAAAAATCATCCCTTACCTCGATTTCCCACCCCTCACTATTATTTGCTATTAAGCTAGCGTAGCCACACGCTATAACTATATAAATAAGTAATATTGAAAAAAACTGAAAACACATGAATTTGTTGCTAATTTGTTGCTAAAAGATGACACTAACCGATACTGGAAAAAATCATCCCTTACCTCGATTTCCCACCCCTCACTATTATTTGCTATTAAGCTAGCGTAGCCACACGCTATAACTATATAAATAAGTAATATTGAAAAAAACTGAAAACACATGAATTTGTTGCTAATTTTTTGCTAAAAGATGACACTAACCGATACTGGAAAAAATCATCCCTTACCTCGATTTTCCCACCTCTCACTATTATTTGCTATTAAGCTAGCGTAGCCACACGCTATAACTATATAAATAAGTAATATTGAAAAAAACTAAAAACACATGAATTTGTTGCTAAAAGATGACACTAACCGATACTGAAAAAAATCATCCCTTACCCCGATTTTCCTACCCCTCAATATTATTTGATATTAAGCTAGCGCAGCCACACGCTATAAATATAAAAAAAAAGTAATATTGAATAAAACTAAAAGCACATAAATTTGTTGCTAAAAGATGACACTAACCGATAGTGGAAAAAATCATCCCCTAACCCGATTTTCCCACCCCTCGCTATTACTTGATATTAAGCTAGCGTAGCCACACGCTACAACTAATAGATAAGTAGTATAGAATAAAAATAAATGCACAGGAATTTGTTGCTAAAAGATGACACTAACCGATACTGCGAAAAAATCAACCCTTATCTCATAATAATTGAAATTCATCGTGTTTTAGTAGCCATAGCCTAGCAACAAATTGCCCTACTGATTTTAAAGCGATATAGTCGATATTTGGTCAGAAATACACCAGCAACAAATTCCCCGACTGATTTTTAATTGAAATTCGTTGTGTTTTAGCCGCAATAGCCTAGCAACAAATTGCCCTATTGATTTTAAAGCGATACAGCCCATATTTTTTCAGTAATACACCAGCAACAAACTCCTCGAGTATTGTTTGATCGAAATTCATCGTGTTTTAGTAGCCATAGTCTAGCAACAAATTGCCCTATTGATTTTAAAGCGATATAGTTCATATTTGTGCAGTAATACACCAGCAACAAAATTCCTCGAGTATTTTTTGATCGAAATTCATCGTGTTTTAGTGGCAATAGCCTAGCAACAAATTGCCCTATTGATTTTAAAGCGATATACTCCATATTTGTTCAATAATACACCAGCAACAAATTCCTCGAGTATTTTTTGATCGAAATTCATCGTGTTTTAGTAGCCATACTCTAGCAACAAATTGCCCTATTGCTCTTAAAGCGATATAGTCCATATTTGTTCAGTAATACACCAGCAACAAATTCCTCGAGTATTTTTTGATCGAAATTCATCGTGCTGTAGTAGCCATAGTCTAGCAACAAATTGCCCTATTGCTTTTAAAGCGATATAGTCCATATTTGTTTAGTAATACACCAGCAACAAATTCCTCGAGTATTTTTTGACCGAAATTCATCGTGTTTTAGTAGCCATAGCCTAGCAACAAATTGCCCTATTGATTCTGAAGCGATATAGTCCATATTTGTTCAGTAATACACCAGCAACAAATTCCCTGAGTATTTTTTTATCGAAATTCATGGTGTTTTAGTAGCCATAGCCTAGCAACAAATTGCCCTATTGATTTTGAAGCGATATAGTCCATATTTGTTCAGTAATACACCAGCAACAAACTCCTCGAGTATTTTTTTATCGAAATTCATCGTGTTTAGTAGCCATAGCCTAGCAACATATTGCCCTATTGATTTTAAAGCGATATAGTCGATATTTGGTCAGTAATACACCAGCAACAAATTCATCGAGTATTTTTTTATCGAAATTCATCGTGTTTAGTAGCCATAGCCTAGCAACAAATTGCCCTATTGATTTTAAAGCGATATAGTCCATATTTGTTCAATAATACACCAGCAACAAATTCCTCGAGTATTTTTTGATCGAAATTCATCGTGTTTTAGTAGCCATACCCTAGCAACAAATTGCCCTATTGATTTTAAAGCGATATACTCCATATTTGTTCAATAATACACCAGCAACAAATTCCTCGAGTATTTTTTGATCGAAATTCATCGTGTTTTAGTAGCCATACCCTAGCAACAAATTGCCCTATTGCTTTTAAAGCGATATAGTCCATATTTGTTTAGTAATACACCAGCAACAAATTCCTTGAGTATTTTTTTATCGAAATTCATCGTGTTTAGTAGCCATAGCCTAGCAACAAATTGCCCTATTGATTTTAAAGCAATATAGTCGATATTTGGTTAGTAATACACCAGCAACAAATTCCTCGAGTATTTTTTTATTGAAATCCATCGTCTTTTAGTAGTCATAGCGTAGCAACAAATTGCCCTATTGATTTTAAAGTGATATAGTCGATATTTGGTCAGTAATACACCAGCAACAAATTCCTCGAGTATTCTTTTATCGAAATTCATCGTGTTTTAGTAGCCATAGCCTAGCAACAAATTGCCCTATTGATTTTGAAGTGATATAGTCCATATTTGTGCAGTAATACACCAGCAACAAATTCCTTGAGTATTTTTATATCGAAATTCATCGTGTTTTAGTAGCCATAGCCTAGCAGCAAATTGCCCTATTGATTTTGAAGCGATATAGTCCATATTTGTTCAGTAATACACCAGCAACAAATTCCTCGAGTATTTTTTTATCGAAAATCATCGTGTTTTAGTAGCCATAGCTTAGCAACAAATTGCCCTATTGATTTGAAAGCGATATAGTCCATATTTGTTTAGTAATACACCAGCAACAAATTCCTTGAGTATTTTTTATCGAAATTCATCGTGTTTTAGTAGCCATAGCCTAGCAACAAATTGCCCTATTGATTTTGAAGCGATATAGTCGATATTTGGTCAGTAATACACCAGCAACAAATTCCTTGAGTATTTTTTGATCGAAATTCATCGTGTTTTAGTAGCCATAGCCTAGCAACAAATTGCCCTTTTGATTTTAAAGCGATATAGTCCATATTTGTTTAGTAATACACCAGCAACAAATTCCTTGAGTATTTTTTATCGAAATTCATCGTGTTTTAGTAGCCATAGCCCAGCAACAAATTACCCTATTGATTTTTAAGCGATATAGTCGATATTTGGTCAGTAATACGCCAGCAACAAATTCCTCGAGTATTTTTTGATCCAAATTCATCGTGTTTTAGTAGCCATAGTCTAACAACAAATTGCCCTATTGCTTTTAAAGCGATATAGTCCATATTTGTTCAGTAATACACCAGCAACAAATTCCTCGAGTACTTTTTTATCGAAATTCATCGTGTTTTAGTAGCCATAGCTTAGCAACAAATTGCCCTATTGATTTGAAAGCGATATAGTCCATATTTGTTTAGTAATACACCAGCAACAAATTCCTCGAGTATTTTTTTATCCAAATTCATCGTGTTTTAGTAGCCATAGCCTAGCAACAAATTGCCCTATTGATTTTAAAGCGATATAGTCGATATTTGGTCAGTAATACACCAGCAACAAATTCCTCGAGTATTTTTTTATCGAAATTCATCGTGTTTAGTAGCCATAGCCTAGCAACAAATTGCCCTATTGATTTTGAAGCGATATAGTCCATATTTGTTCAGTAATACACCAGCAACAAATTCCTCGAGTATTTTTTGATCCAAATTCATCGTGTTTTAGTAGCCATAGTCTAACAACAAATTGCCCTATTGCTTTTAAAGCGATATAGTCCATATTTGTTCAGTAATACACCAGCAACAAATTCCTCGAGTATTTTTTTATCGAAATTCATCGTGTTTTAGTAGCCATAGCCTAGCAACAAATTGCCCTATTGATTTTAAAGCGATATAGTCGATATTTGTTCAGTAATACACCAGCAACAAATTCCTCGAGTATTTTTTGACCGAAATTCATCGTGTTTTAGTAGCCATAACCTAGCAACAAATTGCCCTATTGATTCTGAAGCGATAAAGTCCATATTTGTTTAGTAATACACCAGCAAGAAATTCCTCGAGTATTTTTTTATCGAAATTCATCGTGTTTTAGTAGCCATAGCCTAGCAACAAATTACCCTATTGATTTTGAAGCGATATAGTCGATATTTGGTCAGTAATACGCCAGCAACAAATTCCTCGAGTATTTTTTGATCCAAATTCATCGTGTTTTAGTAGCCATAGCCTAGCAACAAATTGCCCTATTGATTTTAAAGCGATATAGTCGATATTTGGTCAGTAGTACACCAGCAACAAATTCCTCGAGTATTTTTTTATCGAAATTCATCGTGTTTAGTAGCCATAGCCTAGCAACAAATTGCCCTATTGATTTTAAAGCGATATAGTCGATATTTGTTCAGTAATACACCAGCAACAAATTCCTCGAGTATTTTTTGACCGAAATTCATCGTGTTTTAGTGGCAATAGCCTAGCAACAAATTGCCCTATTGATTTTAAAGCGATATACTCCATATTTGTTCAATAATACACCAGCAACAAATTCCTCGAGTATTTTTTGACCGAAATTCATCGTGTTTTAGTAGCCATAACCTAGCAACAAATTGCCCTATTGATTCTGAAGCGATAAAGTCCATATTTGTTTAGTAATACACCAGCAAGAAATTCCTCGAGTATTTTTTTATCGAAATTCATCGTGTTTTAGTAGCCATAGCCTAGCAACAAATTACCCTATTGATTTTGAAGCGATATAGTCGATATTTGGTCAGTAATACGCCAGCAACAAATTCCTCGAGTATTTTTTGATCCAAATTCATCGTGTTTTAGTAGCCATAGCCTAGCAACAAATTGCCCTATTGATTTTAAAGCGATATAGTCGATATTTGGTCAGTAGTACACCAGCAACAAATTCCTCGAGTATTTTTTTATCGAAATTCATCGTGTTTTAGTAGCCATAGCCTAGCAACAAATTGCCCTATTGATTTTAAAGCGATATAGTCGATATTTGTTCAGTAATACACCAGCAACAAATTCCTCGAGTATTTTTTGACCGAAATTCATCGTGTTTTAGTAGCCATAACCTAGCAACAAATTGCCCTATTGATTCTGAAGCGATAAAGTCCATATTTGTTTAGTAATACACCAGCAAGAAATTCCTCGAGTATTTTTTTATCGAAATTCATCGTGTTTTAGTAGCCATAGCCTAGCAACAAATTACCCTATTGATTTTGAAGCGATATAGTCGATATTTGGTCAGTAATACGCCAGCAACAAATTCCTCGAGTATTTTTTGATCCAAATTCATCGTGTTTTAGTAGCCATAGCCTAGCAACAAATTGCCCTATTGATTTTAAAGCGATATAGTCGATATTTGGTCAGTAGTACACCAGCAACAAATTCCTCGAGTATTTTTTTATCGAAATTCATCGTGTTTAGTAGCCATAGCCTAGCAACAAATTGCCCTATTGATTTTAAAGCGATATAGTCGATATTTGTTCAGTAATACACCAGCAACAAATTCCTCGAGTATTTTTTGACCGAAATTCATCGTGTTTTAGTGGCAATAGCCTAGCAACAAATTGCCCTATTGATTTTAAAGCGATATACTCCATATTTGTTCAATAATACACCAGCAACAAATTCCTCGAGTATTTTTTGATCGAAATTCATCGTGTTTTAGTAGCCATACTCTAGCAACAAATTGCCCTATTGCTTTTAAAGCGATATAGTCCATATTTGTTCAGTAATACACCAGCAACAAATTCCTCGAGTATTTTTTGATCGAAATTCATCGTGCTGTAGTAGCCATAGTCTAGCAACAAATTGCCCTATTGATTTTAAAGCGATATAGTCCATATTTGTTCAGTAATACACCAGCAACAAATTCCTCGAGTATTTTTTGGTCGAAATTCATCGTGTTTTAGTAGCCATGGCCTAGCAGCAAATTGCCCTACTGATTTTAAAGTGATATAGTCCATATTTGGATAGTAGTAGCCCAGCAACTAATTCCCCGACTAATTTTTAATTGAAATTCGTTGTTTTAGCCGCCATGGCTTAGCAACACACTGTCCGACTGATTTTAAAACGATATAGTCCATATTTCGCCAGTAGAAGCCCAGCAACAAATTCCCCGAGTGTTTTTTAATTGAAATTTGACGTGTTTTAGTAGCCATAGCCTAGCAACAAATTGCCGGAGTGTTTTTTAATTGAAATTCAACCGCCCACAATTTCGCTAATTTCTCATGCGAAGCGTAATACGGTAGCAATTTTTTCAAATTATATATTTTTCTGAAGGTGTAAAACATCTTTATCGGTAACGTTGATCTCCATCAAGTGTTTCCACCCGGTCGGAGTATCAGAAAATGGTTTCTAACGACTGGTTTGATTAATTTTATAAATGCATTTATATTTTATAATAATAACACCATTTAATATCAATAACATAATATTGTATTTATAATTATTAATATCATATTTTATGTATCTTCATTTTAGCAGCTACTTGACAATAGCAATTAATGATAAATTGTCCAAAAAAGTTGTGCATCATGTTGTGTTGCTCTTTGAGTATACTATTAATCTGGGAGTAATTTGATAGTTGTCGGATCGGTTAATAGTTCTTCCAACTAAATCATCCGCTTCCATCCAACTACTATTTCCTCTCCGATATGAGTAAGACACATAATGCCCCGTCGGCAATAGATCTAAATCTGATCGAATCGTGTTCCCGCCAGATCTTCTCAGATTTACAGTGGATCCTCTAAATCCGACAGCGCCTATTAAATAAATTTCTCGATTTCTATTTATTGGGTTTCTTATTTCTTTTGGTATAAGACCCAATTTAAACTTGTCGTTTATTTCCATATCATTCACAACTTTAAATATTATAATTTCGCCTACAATAAAAAAGTATTTTTTTATTAAATTATTTGTCAATGTTTTTGCATTTCAATATTATATAAAACAATTGAAGCCTTTCTCAATGAAACTAGTTAAAAACAAAAAACTTTCCGTCTGACTATAGAATTGAAGGCCAGGATCGATGGATCGAGTAATCTCGGCCGGCCTCTCGCAATAGAAAAAATGCTGTCAAGGTGACGGATTTTCAAAAGTCGTCGAAATGAATTTTGAAAGGTACCATCGTGTAGAGGATAAAAAAGGAAACTTTTTTCTCTTACGCTTTTTTGCTTAGATTAATATTTTCACAGGAAATAACAAAAAACCGAAAAATCGCTAAGCTAAATTCGCTCCAACTTCGCGAAAAATGATCAAATCTTTTTGAAATTTGGCACATTATCGTAAAACATCTTGCTGCTGCTGATAAAATGATAGAGTACTTCATGTAACATTATTTATCTAAATAATCAAGCGAAAATAGCGAGCAACTTTTTATGAGGTTATATATTTATGTTCAGCGGAAAAAAGTCTGTGAGGAAGTTTAAGCTACGAAAAACGTCCAGCGACAAAGTTGTTCGTTATGACTTAAAGAAATTCATGAGAAATATTTAGATTTATTCATTGGAAAATGGCTATAATATCGCGATTTTTCCAAACTGACTTATATTGTGCAACGCAACAGGTGTAGGCTGTGTGAAGGCATAATTGCATAGAGCGCCTGCCACCGTGCAAGCTACAGCTGTTGCGTTTGCACAATGCGAGTCAGTTTGTAAAAATCGCGATATTATAGCCATTTTCCAATGAATCAATCGAAATATTTCTGATAAATTTCTTTAAGACATAACGAACAACTTTGTCGCTGGAAGTTTTTTGTAGCTTAAACTTCCTCACAGACTTTTTTCCGTTGAACTTATATTATATAACCTCATAAAAAGTTGCTCGCTATTTTCGCTTGATTATTTATATAAATAACGTTACATCAAGTAGTGTGCCAAATTTCAAAAAGATAATTTTTCGTGAAATTGGAGTGAATTTAGTTTTAAAAACGTGGTTCAAACGGACTTCGCAATTTTTCGGTTTTTTGTTATTTCCTGTGAAAATATTAATCTAACCAAAAAAGTGTATAGAGAAAAAAAGTCTCCTTTTGTATCCTCTACACGACGGTACTTTTCAAAATTCATTTTGACGACTTTTGAAAATTCGTCACCGTGTCAGCATTTTTTGTACTGCGAGAGGCCGGCAGAGCGCTAAAGGAATTACTCGATCCTGGCCTTCAATTGTGATCAGTGATCTATAAACACGCAAGCTTTTTTATTTAAAATCCGAGAATCCCTTTAAATTTTGAAAAAATTAACTTTTTATTGACACTTTATCTTTAGGATATTTATACAAATATCAAACATATTTTTGTAGGAAATATCCCACTCGTTTCAAATTTGCAAACGTTGTTTACTATTACCTTTGTTCCGCTCCAAAAACTAATCAGCTTCAAGTTCAAATGTACTTGATATATGCACCAAATTATTATTATTATTCTTACCAAGATTTAACAGAGAGCTTTCAGTATCTGAACTGCATTTACAACATCTGCTTATAACAGGAGGTTTCCAAGCTTCTTCCAAAAAAGTTTCTTTCGACGCAAATTTTAAATAGTTGTCCATGATAGTAATCGTAGGTAAAATGTTATTTTTCTTTTCCTTACACTTGGTACACTTGATTTCTTCTTCTGCGCTGTTAAGCGGTGCTAATAATTGTCTGGCCAACCATGCAACCTCTTTATTGCATGACAATACGTGTAAATCATCAGAAAGCATAGACTCTTCCATTGGTATAATCTTACTTAAGACTTGCGCTCTCATTTTGTACGTGTTTGTTTTGACTCCATTCTTTAATATTTCCAAAACCAGATTCATAAAATCAGTCTTTGTAGCTTCAAACTAAAAAGTAATGATCTTTGTTTTATATTAATTTATAACACAGTCTGACATAAATCCGCACTTTAGTCGGAGCTACTCGTGATCTAAGTAATCCATTTTTACTCGCTACACTCATACACTAACCACGCTATGCAATAATGCTACATGTATCATAATGTACTATTATAGCACTCCGTGTGTAAAGCGTGATTTATCGCAGGCTAACCTAAAAATGCATGCAAAAATCGAGTTTTTCGCACTTCTAAAAAAACCTGTGTTTCTATTCCATACTTTGCCCAGAAATATTAACTACATAGACAAGCAAAGTTCTTGCATATCAGTCAATAAATATGGTTTTATACTTGTGTGATTTCTAAATTAATTTTCTCTTTAATTTATTGAAGCGCAAATACAGAGGTAAATATTACTTTTTTGCATAGGTATGAGAATAGATTATTGCAATATACGAAATTATTTAGTTTATCACTACTCCGTTTCAGAAGTTACTTTACTGTCTTCTTCGTTTGAAAAGAAAATTCACATAAAGTAGATACATTTATTAATGTTAATCCAAATATTTATTCAAATAAAGTGATATTTTAAATTACAATCAGACAATAATTTTTCAATTAATCCGAGCCAATGAAAGGATGTTTTTAAATTAAAAACGCTGCTAACTGCTCTAGCAGAATGCTCTCTCACTGAAACTAGTTAAAAACAAAAGAAACTGTTTTCGTCTGACTTACGAATTGTAATCAGTGATCACAATTCTAAGTGACGCGAGATTTTTTATTTAAAATACGAAAATCTCTTTAAATTTTGAAAAAATTAACTTTTTTTCATTGAATCTTAATAAAGGATTTTATCTTTATGATATTTATACGTATATCATACATATTTTTGTAGGAAATTTCCCACTCTTTTTAAATATGCAAACGGTCTTTACTGATATTGACTTCTTCATCATGCAGAAAAATACAAAAAACCTAAAAAAAGTCCATAGTCAAAAAATGACCCTTAATAAAGACCGTTCCGCTCCAAAAAGTAATCAGCTCTAAGTTCAAATGTACTTGATATGTGCACCAAATTTCATCGAAAAGGCGTTCGCGAGCAACCATGAGACATAATTTTGACCACATACACACACACACACATACACACACACACAGATATTTTGGTAAACATGTATATTCCTGTTCAGGGAACTCGAAAACTCTCCACGGGAAAACAAAACACCATTATATAGAATAGTAACCTTGGAAGAGATCCCCTTCTTCGTCAGGCCTTATAATTTAAAAGACATCAGCTTAAAGATATTTAGTGTGTTCACTCCATTTGATAAGCGTTTTTGAAGTCGTTTGAAACATTCTACGAACAGACACGTATCGAGATAAACACCTTCCGAATCGTTTACAAGAATTTAAAAATCGATACGAATCGACATAAACACTTCTCGAATCAGTTGAAAAACATTACGAATCGATTTGAATCGAGATAATTACTTTGCAAATCGTCACAAAGACTAGGAATCGATATGAATTCGGTGAAATCGATTGTATATAATGTTTATTATTTAAAAACACCCTTTCATTATTAATAGTGGAATATTTTTTCGAAACTATAGCTTTATTTAACTTACCAGTTCTCTTAAATGAGGAAAATCTTGAATTGCAAACAAAGCTATGTAAATTATTGAATCTGTGGCACAGGTATTAGTTAAAACAACCATTTTCCCATCAATAAGTTGTTTTTCCAAATTCATGTCACTTCCATTCTTTATTACGGTAATGGATTCACTTTTATCCCAGTTGAGAGAATCTTTTACATCAGCAGGTCGATTCCCATGATACTTAGATACCTTTCGACATTTATTTTTTGGTTTTGTTAAGAAATCTGTTTTTTTTTTCACAACTTTTTGTTTTCTTTGTGTACTTTTAATTTGAGACTCTGTTGTATAGTGGTCAGTGCCTGGATCGTTACTTTTTTTATCGTATTCGATGCAAATTCTTTGCTCTCCAAAACCTTCATTTCCATCACCATTATTAATAAAACATTTTTCAAAAATGTGAACGGTTTTTCCACTAAATTCGCAAATACATCCTCCATCGGGAGAATCACCATTTGCACATGATTCACAAACATTTTCGAAGTTTTTTTCATTATTTATTGAATTATTAACTTCTACTTCTTCTCCGGGCTTGTCATTTTCAAAAGTGTTATTGAAAGGTTCACAATAGTGAAAACATTTTTGGCATATCCTTTTTTGTCCATAGCCCTCTTCTTCTCCATCTAATTCATAAGAACAAGGACTAAATATGTGGACAGCTGTTCCACACTTTGAACACGTATGAGCTCCTCCAGGCAAATTTCCTTGTTTACAAATAATACAATCGCCCATTTTTTTAGATTTTGTTTTTGGCTAGCCCATGCCACCCCAATTTTCAAGTGAAGCATGGGCTGCGTTTCTTTTACCTAGACGTGATTTTTCACATTCTAGACATAGTATTTTCTGTTCAACGACAGCCGTGCATTTTTGTTTGTGAACTAAATCTTGGCAATTAAAACATGCACAAGCACTTCTTAAATCAATCATTTCGTTGCATATTTTACATATACATTCGTTTTCATTAGATCTATGGGCTTCTTCCAAGTCTGATGCAATGATCGGTAGTTTTCCTTCTAAGTACTTAAAATTATACTCAACAAACGTATCTGGGCGAACGCTGTGTAAATTTTTTGCTAACCAATAAGTTTTAACCCTATTAAACTCACTTTCGGAGCTGCTACTTGAAGCTGGAATCCTACAACCCGAGTACTTTTTGCTGTATATATTGCCCCAAATAGGAATTAATTGTAGATCTCTTATCAACTTTTTAGTGATATGAACTGTAGGAACATAATAAAGATTGTGTTCTTTTCCTTTTTCCATAAAAAATTGTTTACACTGTTCATATAATTTAGAACCCCACTCTCCCCAACTGTTTTCGTTTATTTTCTCACTTTCAGTATCATCATCGTGTAATGGTTGAAACAACTCTAAATCTTTGCTATGGGTTTTATTTTCGCTGATATCTTCGCATGTATAATCTTCTCCGTCTTCATCTTCATTTTCTTCTTCTTCATCTTGGGTTTGAAAAAAGTATAGAAATTTAAAACACACAATTTAAAGACGATTGAAATATATAATTAAACAATAAAAATACGATCGAAAATGTGGGTTATTTATTCAAATAAGGTCGTGGTAACTTTCAGTTACTATATAAAACGATTATCATAAGTTAATTTTTTAAAGAAAATATTATCATTCATAGAATGAAAGCATTGTTGCTTGTTATTAAAAATAATTTAACTTTTTAATGAGTATGTTTTGAGAAAAGAACACAAATAAATATTTTCAATTACTTTAATCACAGAATGCTTGTTTTATTATAAAGTATTAATTCTTTGATCGAAAAATGTGAGATTATCAAAGATTAATAAAATAAGCGAAACTGTTATAATTATGTCTTGAAAAATAAAGACCGTTGATATTTTTCTTTTTAAATTTCAAAACTGTAACTTTAAGTGAATTAATGAAGCATAAGTTAAAATCGTTTTCGTCTATTAAAATAATGTGTAAGTATTAAATAATTGGTGTAAGGGTTACCTGTTATTAAATTTTTTAAAAACTTAATTTGCTTTGAGCATTCAGTCGGTAAGCCATTTGATAAATTTCCTGCTTTAGGCGAATTTGCAACAATAAATATAGCATGAACAATTTTTTCTGCTTCCTCTACACTTAATGCAAGCATTAACTGATTAATCGACGCCATATAAAAAGTATATATGCCTTTAGAAGTTATTACTTTGAGTAGCTTTCTGTATGTGTTTGCAAAATGTGAATTATCGATCCTTATTCTAGTGGTAATTTTGTTGAGGTCTTTCATACTGTCAGCATACTCATCAATAGTTTCACATTTAGAGTAGACTTGAGCAGCGGCATTTAAAATCGCTCTCGACTCGTCAGAACAAAACTCGTCTGGGTGAGGTATTCCATTACCATGTATTATGTTAAGAAATTGTATAAGATCTTTAGCAGTATGCCTTTCACCTAAACGTTGCGCTATTGTAGTTTGGCCTGCTCCTGTATTTATACTAAAAAATTATTTTGATAATAGTGAAATCAAAGGAAAATTATAAGTTATAATTAATAATAAGATGTTTGGATATTAATTTTTAAAACTAGATTAATATCTCATTAAATGACTATTAGTTATTCGTTGGTAAGCATTTTTTACATATTTAACATATAATGTGTACTTATAATTAATTACTGTTTTAAATGAACCTTACTGTTTCTATATAATTCCACAATATATTGAAAAAATGTTGAAAATTCTAAGAAATTGACAATTGTTTCGATATTAAATATAATCGTCAGAAACAGTAAGTTTCATTTAAAACAGTAATATGAGTAGATGCCACAAAGTAAGGGTCGAGACAGTTAATTTCATTATAATTAATTGTTTGTTCGTATTAATAAGTTTTATTTCTGTTACAAACAAATTTATCAATAATTTTAATTTTGTACTGTGTAAAATAAGACACTTCCATAATATGGCCAGCCCTTTACATTTCATTTATATATAATTGATAACCGGGGTATTTCAACGCACGCTTAAGGAGGAGGGGTAAGGGTATAAGCACTTTTAAAAAATCGATTTTTTAATGCATTTTTTTCCAAGAATATTGTGACAAAATTTCAAGCGAATTAGAAACACTCTTAAAGTCATAGACTTTAAGCCTCTGCTTTTACCTAGCGGTTAATGGATAAAGCGAACTTTGAACGCATTTTTTTCGAAACCACGTTTTCAAAGTCCGTTCCCAGTGGCCTGCAAAAACTACTGAACCGATTCTTTTCAAACTTGGTACACAGTTATACCCAACCCCCATCCCCCCCTCCCTCCTAAAAACGATTTGAAATAGACTATTTAAATAATTGCATTCCCTTAGATTCTTTAATTAAGTTATATTTTTCTACAGTTTTTTTATATAATTTTATGCTACTGTTTCATGATACATTTTGCCAAAAATGATCTATTTGACAGCAGTGGTCATTAAATTCTCACATTATTTAAAATTTTCGCATTTTGATTGTATTTTTAACCATTAAGTACATCTATTCTTTCATTTTTTGAATAAATTATATGCTATCGTATTGTAAGAAAACATTTGTTGATCGATGAAATATTTTTAACTATGATGGGATAATTACTAAACATACAGTTTGCATATCGTAAGACCTAGCATGCAAAATAAATTATCACTTCTGGCTATGATCATAGTATCTTGGGCTGCAAGTACTATAGAAAAGTATTATTATGCATTCCGTGGGCCATATTTGGTTGCATACCATATATCGTGTCCACCATAATGTTCGCCACATATGGGAAAAATGTTTAGCCCTAGTATATAGGAAAATTTAATATAGGCGATCGATCCTGCATGGTCGATAACCTAAAAATACATTTTGACATCAGTCACGTGGCCACCGTCATGACGGCAAATTCGAAAAATTTGATGTGAAAATGCGGAAAGTGGGGTTATATGGCAAAATATCGAAAAAAGTTATTTGGAAAAAGTGATCTGAATATTTTAGGGCCACATATGAAATTTGGAATGAAAAAAAAACAATGACATATAAAAGATAGACCAGCCTTCACACATTATTACATATACAATGTTTTGGTCGCAACATAAAACAGGGCGAGTACATTGCACAGTAGCGTATCATTTCGAAAGGGTTCATTTAAACTATTTTATGAAAATTGCTTTTATAGACTAAATGATGTAGGTACGTTATTAAATTTTCGTTTGAATAAGTGGAAATTATGTAAAAAACAAGTAATTTATTTAAAAGATACTTATAGAGGATTTTGAAGTTAAAACAAGGTTTGCACTACAGATTATGAATATGTTAATATAATATGGAAATGTTTTTTATTTTTTTTATATTGATTTTACAAAACTAATAAGGAATAAATAAGGGTATTAAAATGGTAAACAATAAAATAGAATAATTATAACAATAATCATAATATTAATATTTATTGTTCTTAAGAATTATTTACAACCATATTACAAAATTGTATAAAAAAATTAAAATAAAAATTACTGGTTATGAAATAAAATAGAGTTTGTAAGCATACTTCTTACTTTGGCTTTATTACAATTTTTCAATTTATTGAATTCATGGTGCAGTCGAACGTCTATATGTTTCTCCAAAATTAGTTTGGTTACAGTGATGCAGTGATCATGGAGTGGTTCAAAATCAAATATGTGATTTGAAAATACATCAAAGATATTTGAAGGTAAATATCTTATTGAGGTGTTTATAATCTTTTTTTTATATTTTTTATTAATATTGCTAACATCTAAATTCATGGTAAGTATCTTTAAACATTTCTCAGCTTCACTACAAACAGTAACTACAAATTTAGAAGCTTTTTTAAGTTTTCCACAAGTTTTATTAATTTGTAGTATAGACAAACTGCAATCACCTTCTAAAAGTGTAGATAACAAATTGTTCATGAAATAGACCTTTCAATTACAATAGATAAGTTACCTTGTTGTTGATGGAGGGTTTTTTGCTCCAATAGTCCTGGTGTCTTGAGCTACATCTTCCAGAATCCTTTAAAAAAATGTAACAATTTCTGTGCTAACTTGAAGTGTACATAGTTACAAATTAAAAATACTAAGTATATTACTTACTTGAAAGGTGTAACATCATGTTTCAAAACATGTTTGCCACTTAAATTAGCACATATGTCCGTTTTGAAAAAATTGTCAGAACACACCAAAGCAACTTTAACTTTGAAAATGTCCTCTTCTACCAAAAATAAATTCTGTAACCAAATTTCACGGAGAGCAATATCTCTGGGAAACCTGATAATAAAAAAATAATCAATATTATTATGAAAACAAATATTGAATGCCTTGTCTTATACCTATACTACGCTTGTGCTAATATAACCTTACCTGTGAAACGATCGTTCATCATTCTTATTCCATGTATTTTCACTATTTTCACACACTACAAATTTTCTCACCATCATAAATGTCTTAAAATCACTTTAATTTTCAAATATCAATCAAACACCACATAAAAGCACAATTATAATTAAAATCTTATTTACAGATCTCACCAAAATGACAGAAGTAGCTCGAGGTTGCCAAACTAAAAATTTATAAACTGTTTTACTTATGGTAATGATAGATCATGAAAAATTCTAATCGAAAAAACATAGTGAGCTGGACCGAGGGTTTGTCATACCTATTTTAAATGCTTCCCACTTTTTTCTTACTTTTTAAACAGAAAATACTGCTAAAATCTTGAACATATTCATCAATTACTATTTTTGTTAGAAGAAATTTGGCATCATGTAAAAAGAGTCTCGTCCTAAATATGTTGGGGACAACCAAAATGTAAACAAGGCTAGTCTATCTTTAATACGCCGTTGAAAAAAAACAGCAATAAAAAAATGCGCATTTTTCGCCATGGCCCTCTTCTTTAATGTTATTGCACCGATTTTGTTGAAGTAGTTAGGGTAACGCAGTGTGTAAGGGTAAAACAATTTAGAAGTATTGATTTAGGTCATTCCTAGGGAATAAAATGGAAATATTCGTTGAGCGCATGAAACTTTTCTGTAACAATGCCTTGTATCTTGTCAGTTTGTACGGTTTCAAATCATTCAATTGTGATATTACAATTGAAAAGAGCCGTTTTTTTTGTAGTATTACATGAAAGTTTAAAAACATTGACTACCCAATGCGCTAATATTAATACAAGATAATTTACTATCTTTAAAATGTCTACATACATCTGATAGCTATTCCTACTTCCATACATTTAACCATCCTAGAGCCGATTTTTCTCAGGCAATTTTGCCGCAATACCAAATTTTAAATTAACTAAGTGGGCTTTGAAATCATAAATGAATACTCGAGATGGAGGGCATGTATAATTTTGAATTTGTGGTTTGAAATAATAAGTTATTTATTAGTATTAAGTTAGTGGGTAATCTATTAAATATGGTTTCAAAAAATAGTAATAAGTTGGTTAACTAATTCAATTTATTATTATTATGAAAAGTTAAGTTTCAATAATTTAAAGCAATATTTATTCACAATATAAAAAACGGTTCTTTCCAATTGTGGTAACAGTACTAAATTATTTTAAAGTTCACAAGTTGACAACATACAGGGTATTGCTACCGAAAAGTTACAAATGTTCGACTAATATTTCCATTTAATACTCTAAGAATGATTTCAATAAATTATTTTGAATAGTTTTACGTTTATACGTTACATATGATGTTACTTGAACTCTTTCAACAAGGAAATTGGGCTATCATTTCAGAAGACCGCCATGGAGAAAAATACGAAATTTCTTATTTTTTGTTCTTTTTGCTTCAAGTTTCGTACGTACTCCAAAAATATCATTCTAACCACTTTTTCCAAATAACTCTTTTTGATATCTAACACCAGTTTTCGCATTTTCACATAGAATTTTTCTATTTTGCGGCAATGACAGTGTTCACGTGACACGTCAAAATATTATTTTTAGGTTATCGACTATGCAGGATCGATCGCATATATTAAATTTTCCTATATACTACAACTGAAAATTTTTCCCATATGTAGCGAACATTATGGTGGACACTGTACAAATTTAATATTTCGAAGAAGCTTGTATTTAAAAGAAATATATTACCTTATAATGTAGAAAAATATCTTTCTAGTTTTTGAATAGTAAGGCCTTTTTATTGATGTCATGTTTAGACTAGTTGCGTCCATTGAAAAGTCAAGACGCCCTGTGTTTTTCTTTGTAATTTTAGCGATAATTTTTTGTTCGTTACTAAAAAAATCAACAAAGAAAGGATCTTTCCCAATATCATGAATTTTGTTTAAATGGGTTGTGTATTTCATAATATTTAAAGCCTCAATTGGATCTTCATGTAAATAGGAAGCCTTTTTCTCTAAATTTTTTGCAACGTGTAACGTGTTGGGATCACGTATTACTTTAGGTTTTGACATTCCTATTTTTAACCCCATTTCTTTAGAAATAAAAGCCCGATATTGATCAACAGAACCATGATGTTCAATCTCCTTCATTACTGCTTTCCTTTCATTTTGTCGGAGATATGAAGGGCCACATTTTTTTCCACCTTCTCCAGGAATAATACTAATTTGTACGTGCACATCTTGATCCTCATCATATCTACTAAAACATATTTCTCCTTCACTTCCGCACCTACAGTAAACTAATAAATTGTTTGTTAGTGTTAATTATTATAGTAATAAGTTCTTATTTACAACGTAATTTTTGTGCCCAATACTGTTACTTGACTTTTGTAGTTTTTTACATAGTGAACTAGTGAACATAGGTAAATGTACCGAATTTGAGCATTCAGCTCGAATTTGATGCGGTGTTATAAACTATAATCTATACATTTTATATTATAAAGCACTTATTAGTATTTTTCACTGTGAATAAGAATAAAAAAACGTATTACTTACCATCTATTTTTCCAGACGTGCCAGGTAAATTGATATATTGGTTATTGTAATTCCAGCCGCACGTTAGTTGCGAATTTTGCCATATAACTTTGTTGAAGAATGGTTGGTATTCACCAGGTATAAACCTCCTGTATTTTCTTTTAGTTCTAGAAGCTTGCCTCGTACCTCGGTTATATTCGTGGACAACAGTTAGTTCTGCAAGTTTCTTTTTATTTAAAATATAATCAACTTCAACTTTCCCTACATTATATATTCTAGCGATTTCGCTGCTATTCAATTGTTCGAAACTGTTATCGTTACAATTTAAACTGTCTTGCAAATTCTGATCTTCAGATTCGAAGCTACCTTGATTTTTCAGGATTTTTAAAATGTCGTGTCTATTAATAGAAATCATTGCATGCAATGATTTTGGCTGTAAAATATTTTCAAGTTCATTGGAAATGCTTTGCCACACTTCATCTTGCTTTAATGCAATATGACCATTTGCCCAAACTTTTTCTTTATATTTTAAAACAGTTTCGATTAGTTTTTCACGTGAAACTGTAACAGGTCTTCCTCGAGATGACATCTTCACTTCACACTCGTATCACAACGACTTACAAAAGAAATAGGTGTAGGTATACAGTACAATAGAGACACAAGTCACTAACTAAAACTCTTGCAAAAATACATGCTCCTTTTATATACAGCTCAAACAGCATAGATAAGCTAAAAAAAATTAAAAGCACTATTTTATCTAATGCCTGTTAGGTGTTCACCAAATTTATTTTAATATTTCTCCCTCAAAGAAACAAAATTATTCACAAAAAAAGCGGCACGTTTGCCCTTATCGGTATCGGGTCGGGCGGCATGTTTGTATCTTCTCATCGACTTGGTGGTGCCCGCCGCCGCTTATCAATAATATACTTTATATTATCTATACTTTGAATTTATACTTCCTCAGTTTTTCTGAAAACCCGCTATTTAATGTGGGGGTGATAGTTTAAGGTCAAGCTAGCACCCCACCTTTACAAAATCAAATTTTAATAGCATACATTTAAACTTTAAATTTAGGAATAATTTGTACCCAAAAAACATAATTTTTACCCATCCAGTTTTCCCTGTAAAAGGCTTTTATAAAAACAAATAACAGTATGGATTTAAACTTTGAATTTGGGACTGATTTGTACCCAACAACGTTTTTTAATTATTACTGTTTGAAATGAAACTTACTGTTTCTAGTTAACTCCACAGTATATTGAAAATTCTAAAAAATTGACAATTGTGGAGTTAACTAGAAACAGTAAGCTTCATTTAAAACACTTTTATGAGTAGATTCCACAAAGTAAGGGTCGAGACAGTTAATTTCATTTCTTAATTATTATATTATTTTGTTTATGAAATATAATAAATTAGACCACACCACGTATTTTATTAATTTCTAAGTAAATCGTAAAAAAATTTGAAAGTATCAAAAGTAACCAAATAATGTTAATTTTAGAATATAGGACTAATTTGTACCCATACAGTTTTCCCTGAAAAAGGCTTTTTAATTCACCTCACAGCAGTCGTTCTGATGTAAATTAAAAATGGACCAAAATCTAGATAAACTGTTACATGCAGTGTTTCATGAAACCTTGTCACCTACCTACTTCCCAGTCATTTTTGTTTTGATATTCTGTATTGTTTTGCTTCTAATAATAAATATATTGTTATAATTACAATTAGAAATCCATATTTTTTGTCATAGATACATACTCTTTATTTTCAATGAGGTCTTTTGGGGTAATCGCGGCAATTCTTTGACGAGACAAAAAAATTAAGTTTTCTTTCCGTTCTGCAGGTGCGTGATAAGGGAGTTAGAAGAATGGCATCACACTCTGGTGTTATCACTTTTTTTGACTACTTGGCGGCTTAGTAAAGATTGAAAAACATTTTTTGTTACACTGTAGCAAAAACCGATAGGAGTCAGTAAGGTGATTTTTTTGTTTTTCAGATAAGAGGCGTCTGACGTCTCATCTACACTTTATTTAATAATGTTTGTAGTGGTAGGAAAAATTTTAGCATGGATTTATTGGGAGTAATTAAGCAGTGCACAAAACGCCAGAGGACTTATTTTCATTTTTGGTACTTCAGTCTAAATCTGTGAATAAAATATTTTGTGGTACAAATTCAGTTTTAATGGAATCTACTTATATGTTTTTCAAGAAATTATGAAAAGATCGGTGAATAGTGGGCTTGCTATACAACTTATTGAAGCAGGGGTTGTTTAAATTGTTTAACTTTAATATTTTGAAATATTTTTTTGTGGTACAAATTCAGTTTTAATAGAATCTACTCTAATATTTCCTTTTTCAAGAAATTCTGAAAATATCGGAGGATAATGGGCTTGCTATTCAATTTATCAAAGCTGGGGTTGTTCAAGTGTGTTGACGATAATATTTTTTGTGGTACAAATTAGTACAAATTCAGTTTTAATGTAATCGATTTTTATATTTCGTTTTTCAAGAAATTTTTAGATCGGACGGAGGCTTGCTATTCAGTTTATCTAAGCAGGGGTTGTTTAAGTGGGTTGACTTTAATATTTTGGAATATTCTTGGAGGTACAAATTTAGTACTAATAGAATCGACTTTAATATTCCGTTTTTCAGAAAATATGGGAAAGATCGGAGAAGAATGAGCTTGCTATTCAATTTATTGATCAGGGGTTGTTTGAGGAGGTTGACGTTAATATTTTTTGTGGTACAAATTAGTACAAAATCAGTTTTAATGGAGTCGATTTTTTTTTCGTTTTTCAAGAAATTTTGAAAAGATCTGAGGATAATGGGCTTGCTATTCAATTTATCAAAGCAGGGGTTGTTTAAGTGAGTTTACTTGAATATTTTGGAATATTTTTCATGGTACAAAATAGAACATATTTAGTAATAATAGAAATCGACTTTAAAATTTCGTTTTTCAGAAAATATTGGAAAAATCGGAGAATGGGCTCTTGCTATTCAATTTATCGATCGGGTGTTGTTTGAATGCGTTGACGGGAATATTTTTTGAGGTACAAATTCAGTTTCAATGGAGTTGACCTTTATATTTCATTTTTTAAGAAATCTTGAAAACATCCGAGAAGTATGGGATTGCTATTCAATTTATCACAACAAGGGTTGTTTGAGGGGGTTGACGTTAATATTTTTTGTGGTACAAATTCAGTTTTAATGGAGTCGAGTTTAATATTCCCATTTTCAAGAAATTCTGAAAATATCTGAAAATAATGAGCTTGTTATTCAATTTATCAAAGCAGGGATTGTTTAAGTGGGTTGACGTTAATATTTTTATTGGTACAAATTAGTACAAATTCAGTTCTTCAATTTCCTGTATTAATTTTCATTTTTTTCAAATTATTATTAATTTGGGCTTTCCAGGTTAACACGAAGCTAGCAGCGCCAAGTTTTTTTCTTTAGTGGGTAAAGGTACAAAATTATATTTTGTGGTACAAAATGAGTACTAAAAATCGTAATAGGTTTGATTTGATTCTACCGAAATGGTTCTGCCAGCTTCACAGAGGTGATTTTAAAGCGATGTAGTCGATATTTGGTCAGTAATACACCAGCAACAAATTGCCCGAGTGTTTTTTAATTGAAATTCGACGTGTTTTAGTAGCCATAGCCTAGCAACAAATTGCCGGAGTGTTTTTTAATTGAAATTCAACCGCAATTTCGCGAATTTTTCATGCGAAGCGTAATACGGCAGCAATTTTTTCAAATTATATATGTTTCTGAAGGTGGAAAACATCTTTATCGGTATCGTTGACATCCATCAAGATGTTTCCACCCGGTCGGAATATCAGAAAATGGTTTCTAACGACAGGTTTGATTCATTTTATGAATGCATTTATATTTTATAATGATAACCCCATTTATTATAAATAACATAATATTGTATTTATAATTATTAATATCATATTTTATGTATCTTTCTTTTAGCAGCTACTTGGAAATAGTAATTAATGTTAAATTATCGATAAAGATGTGCATCATGTTGTGTTTTGCTCTTTGTGTATGCTATTAATCTGGGAGTAATTTGATAGTGGTCGGATGGGTTAATAGTTCTTCCAACTAAATCGCCCGCTTCCATCCAACTACTATTTCCTCTCCAATACGAGTAAGACACATAATGCCCCGTAGGCAATAGATCTAAATCTGATCGAATCGTGTTTCCGCCAGATCTTCTCAGATTTACAGTGGATATTCTAAATCCGACAGCTCCTATTAAATAAATTTCTTGTTTTCTATTTATTGGGTTTCTTATTTCTTTTGGTATAAGACAAAATTTAAACTTGTCGTTTATTACATATCATTCACCACTTTAAATACTATAATAAAATACAAACGAGGGGATTGACTAAAGATTACTCGCCCTCTCAGGTGCCGCTACGCCGCCCCTTCCTAGGCTCGCGCCGATTTTCTCCCGATCGGTAGGGAAAATTGTTGCTAGGCTATGACTACTAGAACACGATGAATTTCGATCAAAAAATACTCGAGGAATTTGTTGCTTGTGTATTACTGACCAAATATGGACTATATCACTTTAAAATCAATAAGGCAATTTGTTGCTAGGCTATGGCTACTAAAACACGATGAATTTCGATAAAAAAATACTCGAGGAATTTGTTGCTGGTGTATTACTGAACAAATATGGACTATATCGCTTCAGAATCAATAGGGCAATTTGTTGCTAGGCTATGGCTACTAAAACACGATGAATTTCGATCAAAAAATACTCGAGGAATTTGTTGCTGGTTATTACTGACCAAATATCGACTATATCGCTTTAAAATCAATAGGGCAATTTGTTGCTAGGCTATGGCTACTAAAACACGATGAATTTCGATCAAAAAATACTCGAGGAATTTGTTGCTGGTGTATTACTGACCAAATATGGACTATATCACTTCAAAATCAATAGGGCAATTTGTTGCTACGCTATGGCTACTAAAACACGATGGATTTCGATAAAAGAATACTCGAGGAATTTGTTGCTGGTGTATTACTGCACAAATATGGACTATATCACTTCAAAATCAATAGGGCAATTTGTTGCTACGCTATGGCTACTAAAACACGATGGATTTCGATAAAAAAATACTCGAGGAATTTGTTGCTGGTGTATTACTGCACAAATATGGACTATATCACTTCAAAATCAATAGGGCAATTTGTTGCTACGCTATGGCTACTAAAACACGATGGATTTCGATAAAAAAATACTCGAGGAATTTGTTGCTGGTGTATTACTGACCAAATATCGACTATATCACTTTAAAATCAATAGGGCAATTTGTTGCTAGGCTATGGCTACTAAAACACGATGAATTTCGATAAAAGAATACTCGAGGAATTTGTTGCTGGTGTATTACTGACCAAATATCGACTATATCACTTTAAAATCAATAGGGCAATTTGTTGCTACGCTATGGCTACTAAAACACGATGGATTTCGATAAAAAAATACTCGAGGAATTTGTTGCTGGTGTATTACTGCACAAATATGGACTATATCACTTCAAAATCAATAGGGCAATTTGTTGCTAGGCTATGGCTACTAAAACACGATGAATTTCGATAAAAGAATACTCGAGGAATTTGTTGCTGGTGTATTACTGACCAAATATGGACTATATCACTTCAAAATCAATAGGGCAATTTGTTGCTACGCTATGGCTACTAAAACACGATGGATTTCGATAAAAGAATACTCGAGGAATTTGTTGCTGGTGTATTACTGCACAAATATGGACTATATCACTTCAAAATCAATAGGGCAATTTGTTGCTACGCTATGGCTACTAAAACACGATGGATTTCGATAAAAAAATACTCGAGGAATTTGTTGCTGGTGTATTACTGCACAAATATGGACTATATCACTTCAAAATCAATAGGGCAATTTGTTGCTACGCTATGGCTACTAAAACACGATGGATTTCGATAAAAAAATACTCGAGGAATTTGTTGCTGGTGTATTACTGACCAAATATCGACTACATCACTTTAAAATCAATAGGGCAATTTGTTGCTAGGCTATGGCTACTAAACCAAGATGAATTTCGATCAAAAAATACTCGAGGAATTTTGTTGCTGGTGTATTACTGCACAAATATGGACTATATCACTTCAAAATCAATAGGGCAATTTGTTGCTACGCTATGGCTACTAAAACACGATGGATTTCGATAAAAAAATACTCGAGGAATTTGTTGCTGGTGTATTACTGACCAAATATCGACTATATCACTTTAAAATCAATAGGGCAATTTGTTGCTAGGCTATGGCTACTAAACCAAGATGAATTTCGATCAAAAAATACTCGAGGAATTTTGTTGCTGGTGTATTACTGCACAAATATGGACTATATCACTTCAAAATCAATAGGGCAATTTGTTGCTAGGCTATGGCTACTAAAACACGATGGATTTCGATAAAAAAATACTCGAGGAATTTGTTGCTGGTGTATTACTGACCAAATATCGACTATATCACTTTAAAATCAATAGGGCAATTTGTTGCTAGGCTATGGCTACTAAACCAAGATGAATTTCGATCAAAAAATACTCGAGGAATTTGTTGCTGGTGTATTACTGACCAAATATGGACTATATCACTTCAAAATCAATAGGGCAATTTGTTGCTACGCTATGGCTACTAAAACACGATGGATTTCGATAAAAGAATACTCGAGGAATTTGTTGCTGGTGTATTACTGCACAAATATGGACTATATCACTTCAAAATCAATAGGGCAATTTGTTGCTAGGCTATGGCTACTAAAACACGATGAATTTCGATAAAAGAATACTCGAGGAATTTGTTGCTGGTGTATTACTGACCAAATATCGACTATATCACTTTAAAATCAATAGGGCAATTTGTTGCTACGCTATGGCTACTAAAACACGATGGATTTCGATAAAAAAATACTCGAGGAATTTGTTGCTGGTGTATTACTGCACAAATATGGACTATATCACTTCAAAATCAATAGGGCAATTTGTTGCTACGCTATGGCTACTAAAACACGATGGATTTCGATAAAAAAATACTCGAGGAATTTGTTGTTTATTACTGACCAAATATCGACTATATCACTTTAAAAGCAATAGGGCAATTTGTTGCTAGGCTATGGCTACTAAAACACGATGGATTTCGATAAAAAATACTCGAGGAATTTGTTGCTGGTGTATTACTGACCAAATATGGACTATATCACTTCAAAATCAATAGGGCAATTTGTTGCTACGCTATGGCTACTAAAACACGATGGATTTCGATAAAAGAATACTCGAGGAATTTGTTGCTGGTGTATTACTGCACAAATATGGACTATATCACTTCAAAATCAATAGGGCAATTTGTTGCTAGGCTATGGCTACTAAAACACGATGAATTTCGATAAAAGAATACTCGAGGAATTTGTTGCTGGTGTATTACTGACCAAATATCGACTATATCACTTTAAAATCAATAGGGCAATTTGTTGCTACGCTATGGCTACTAAAACACGATGGATTTCGATAAAAAAATACTCGAGGAATTTGTTGCTGGTGTATTACTGCACAAATATGGACTATATCACTTCAAAATCAATAGGGCAATTTGTTGCTACGCTATGGCTACTAAAACACGATGGATTTCGATAAAAAAATACTCGAGGAATTTGTTGCTGGTGTATTACTGCACAAATATGGACTATATCACTTCAAAATCAATAGGGCAATTTGTTGCTAGGCTATGGCTACTAAACCAAGATGAATTTCGATCAAAAAATACTCGAGGAATTTTGTTGCTGGTGTATTACTGCACAAATATGGACTATATCACTTCAAAATCAATAGGGCAATTTGTTGCTAGGCTATGGCTACTAAAACACGATGGATTTCGATAAAAAAATACTCGAGGAATTTGTTGCTGGTGTATTACTGACCAAATATCGACTATATCACTTTAAAATCAATAGGGCAATTTGTTGCTAGGCTATGGCTACTAAACCAAGATGAATTTCGATCATAAAATACTCGAGGAATTTTGTTGCTGGTGTATTACTGCACAAATATGGACTATATCACTTCAAAATCAATAGGGCAATTTGTTGCTAGGCTATGGCTACTAAAACACAACGAATTTCAATTAAAAATCAGTCGGGGAATTTGTTGCTGGTGTATTTCTGACCAAATATCGACTATATCACTTTAAAATCAATAGGGCAATTTGTTGCTACGCTATGGCTACTAAAACACGATGGATTTCGATAAAAGAATACTCGAGGAATTTGTTGCTGGTGTATTACTGACCAAATATCGACTATATCACTTTAAAAGCAATAGGGCAATTTGTTGCTAGGCTATGGCTACTAAAACACGATGGATTTCGATAAAAAAATACTCGAGGAATTTGTTGCTGGTGTATTACTGCACAAATATGGACTATATCACTTCAAAATCAATAGGGCAATTTGTTGCTACGCTAAGGCTACTAAAACACGATGGATTTCGATAAAAGAATACTCGAGGAATTTGTTGCTGGTGTATTACTGACCAAATATCGACTATATCGCTTTAAAATCAATAGGGCATTATGTTGCTAGGCTATGGCTACTAAACACGATGAATTTCGATAAAAAAATACTCGAGGAGTTTGTTGCTGGTGTATTACTGAACAAATATAGACTATATCGCTTCAAAATCAATAGGGCAATTTGTTGCTAGGCTATGGCTACTAAAACACGATGAATTTCGGTCAAAAAATACTCGAGGAATTTGTTGCTGGTGTATTACTAAACAAATATGGACTATATCGCTTTAAAAGCAATAGGGCAATTTGTTGCTAGACTATGGCTACTACAGCACGATGAATTTCGATCAAAAAATACTCGAGGAATTTGTTGCTGGTGTATTACTGAACAAATATGGACTATATCGCTTTAAAAGCAATAGGGCAATTTGTTGCTAGGGTATGGCTACTAAAACACGATGAATTTCGATCAAAAAATACTCGAGGAATTTGTTGCTGGTGTATTATTGAACAAATATGGAGTATATCGCTTTAAAATCAATAGGGCAATTTGTTGCTAGGCTATTGCCACTAAAACACGATGAATTTCGATCAAAAAATACTCGAGGAATTTTGTTGCTGGTGTATTACTGCAAAAATATGAACTATATCGCTTTAAAATTAATAGGGCAATTTGTTGCTAGACTATGGCTACTAAAACACGATTAATTTCGATCAAACAATACTCGAGGAGTTTGTTGCTGGTGTATTACTGAAAAAATATGGACTGTATCGCTTTAAAATCAATAGGGCATTTTGTTGCTAGGCTATTGCGGCTAAAACACAACGAATTTCACTTAAAAATCAGTCGGGGAATTTGTTGCTGGTGTATTTCTGACCAAATATCGACTATATCACTTTAAAATCAGTAGGGCAATTTGTTGCTAGGCTATGGCTACTAAAACACGATGAATTTCAATTATTATGAGATAAGGGTTGATTTTTTCGCAGTATCGGTTAGTGTCATCTTTTAGCAACAAATTCCTGTGCATTTATTTTTATTCTATACTACTTATCTATTAGTTGTAGCGTGTGGCTACGCTAGCTTAATATCAAGTAATAGCGAGGGGTGGGAAAATCGGGTTAGGGGATGATTTTTTCCACTATCGGTTAGTGTCATCTTTTAGCAACAAATTTATGTGCTTTTAGTTTTATTCAATATTACTTTTTTTTTTCATATTTACAGCGTGTGGCTGCGCTAGCTTAATATCAAATAATATTGAGGGGTAGGAAAATCGGGGTAAGGGATGATTTTTTCCAGTATCGGTTAGTGTCATCTTTTAGCAACAAATTAGCAACAAATTCATGTGTTTTTAGTTTTTTTCAATATTACTTATTTATATAGTTATAGCGTGTGGCTACGCTAGCTTAATAGCAAATAATAGTGAGAGGTGGGAAAATCGAGGTAAGGGATGATTTTTTCCAGTATCGGCTAGTGTCATCTTTTAGCAACAAATTAGCAACAAATTCATGTGTTTTCAGTTTTTTTCAATATTACTTATTTATATAGTTATAGCGTGTGGCTACGCTAGCCTAATAGCAAATAATAGTGAGGGGTGGGAAATCGAGGTAAGGGATGATTTTTTCCAGTATCGGTTAGTGTCATCTTTTAGCAACAAATTAGCAACAAATTCATGTGTTTTCAGTTTTTTTCAATATTACTTATTTATATAGTTATAGCGTGTGGCTACGCTAGCTTAATAGCAAATAATAGTGAGGGGTGGGAAATCGAGGTAAGGGATGATTTTTTCCAGTATCGGTTAGTGTCATCTTTTAGCAACAAATTAGCAACAAATTCATGTGTTTTCAGTTTTTTTCAATATTACTTATTTATATAGTTATAGCGTGTGGCTACGCTAGCTTAATATTACGGTAGCATAGTTTGCGTTTTCTTGGAAACGGCATTAGCAACAAAATCAAGCTCAGCGTTACAAATTAGCAACAAATTAGCAACAAATTATTAGCCTGGTCCGAAGGGTGCCCTGTAAAATGGCTACGCTAGCATAATATACATGGCAAACTGTCTATAGTAAAAAAGTCCCAATAGCATGTTTGGCTTTGCTACTTCACGAAAAAGAAGAACTTGATAACAACGGTTAAATCATCAAAGTTTTCAGCCTTCCTGTTCTTACATAATGCAGAATATTTTAATACTAATTTTGATTTTTTATCACAATTTCTTAAGCTACTTTACTCTTGTCGGTTTTGTTCATGCATCAATTAAAGGTGGTTTAGGGGTTAAGAGAGCGAGCTCAAAAATTAAAATTATATCAACTTGAAAGCTCATAATTAGCTTCTAATTTTACCGTAAATACTTATTCAATTTTATTATTTTTAAGTGGTGGAGTGGCTGAGTTAACGTCGACTCAGCCTCCCTCCTCCCTTCCACACAAAGAATATTGAATTCCTGTGTAGTATGACGAACTCAAAAATTATACTTTGCGGGCTCATAAATATGTGCTACTTGTTTTTTGTTTCTACAAAGTGGGTGGGGCCATGTCAACAGGGGTGTTATTTTGATTTATTTGTCTTTTTCCCCGTTTATCTTTGCAGTAAATCGCAATTTCCCAAAACGCATTATTCAATTTTTCTTATTTTTAAATCGAAAAAGCAAGCTGAAGGAGGTTTCTTATAGGGATCAGACCAATCTTGGTGTGAAAGTACACGTTTTAAACTTCCGATTTCCTGGTAAACAGATTTTTCTACATAATGTCGGCTTGTGGTTAACTGCATTTGAAAAAACTCTTTTTATATGATCTCAGTGTTCATACAATAATACGAATTCTCTAATAAATAGAATAATTACCGTTTTATGCTGCATAGTCCACATTTTCAATCAATTAAGATCACGCGTCTGTATGTGTGAGCGCGTGTTTGAGGCGAGATCCAGAGAGTTTGATGAAAATTATATTTTGCAACTGCAAAACTGGTTGTGGCTCACCTTGCAGTTGTAGAAAACGCCACTGTCGTCACTCATTAAACAATACACTCGATTCGCGTACGAGTAACATCGTCTGTATTTTGCTCTTCTATTCTCGTGATAAATAAGTGAATTTATTTTGTGCTTTGGTGCTATTAATTACATGTGTATGTATTATCAATAGTAGACTTTTTGATCCAGTTTCTTATCAAGCTATTTTTTACTGAACAATTTATTTACATTGTTAATTACCTGGTTCAAGCCTTCTCATAAAACAGAGGCGTAGGTGAGCAGATTTTTCGTTATGGATAATATATTATCCAACGAGTTCGTATAAACCCACAATAAACATTATATACTGCTTTTGAGTACAAGGGCAGGGCATTTTTCCAAAATGTCACTCAACAATTCAGTTCAAACATCTTACGTATCAGCAGTTAAGACAGCACCTAAACAATGCTTTCCAAAAAAAGATCAAGCTATTGTGATGCACGCAGAAGACAAATTAAAGTTATTCGACTACGTGCAAGAAATACGTAATGTTATTGGTCCAAAAAAATCTCGTTTGCCTCCAGAATTTCAAATAATCGAATTTCTATATATCTTGCTAACTCCGAACTTGTAGATAACCTCCTCAAATCACACCCTGCAATAACAATAAATAACACTACCATAAACATTTGTAGACTCGTCTCTCCTACTAAAAGGATCGTCATATCTATTCAATATTTCCCCCTACATTTCTCATGAACAGGTCAAAAATGTAATATAAAAAATCTTGGGCTACAACTGGTATCCCCGATCTCTTTTCCAAAGGCTGGAATATCAGGCGACGAATATGCCCATATTCACAGTTTCAGACGTCAAGCTTACGTTTTCCCCCCTTCTGACAACTTTGAACTCCAAACTTCCATAGTCATTTCATTTGATGGTAACGATAACAGAATTTTTCTATCAACCGATAATATGAATTGTTTTATCTGCAAGCAATCCGGACACGTCGCCTGAAATTGCCCAAATCCACCACTCGACGTTATATCAAAGCCTACACAGTCTACACCTGAAGCTACCAATACATCTACAGGAACAAGTGATTCTCCACTCCCATCAACCAGTCTCCCACCAATGAGCGAAGTTCTCTCGAACAAAGATACAACCCAATCCAACCCTGCTCCATTTATTGCAGAAAAGTGTTGCCGTTCCGAAATCTCAAGTGACAAAGCCAGTTCTCCTGATGCTGACGATCAATCCAACGAAATGTTTTCCCTCCTAAACCTCTCTCCGATATTCAGAAGAAAAAAAAATAAGAAAGCAAGGTTGAGCTCCTCTGAAGAAGCTAATTTAACAGAGATAACAAAACAATGTATACAAAAGCATATCCTGAGACCTATATTCTTCCAATAGACAATCTTGAAGCAAGGTAAATCTGTTGAAAATGTTCTAAACATTACAAATGCTAACATCCTCAATACCGGCAGTAACACATATTTTCATGTCCAATCGGGCTCCTTCTCATCTATTGATTTGAGTATTTGCGACCTCGGGCTAGCTTCTTCGCTAACATGGAACACCATTGACAGTTTATATGACAGCAACCACATTCCCATCTTAATTTCCAACAACGATAAAAAAACTGCAAATGGAAAATAAAGAATGCAAATTGGGATCTCTTCGAGGAAACTGTCCAGGAACAATTGGATGATCTTACACACCATGATAACATAGATGAAGCTGTCAAGCAGTTCACGTATGCAATGCTTTCCTCCACTGAAAGATGTATAGGTAAATTCTCAATCAACCCCGCGAAGAAAACAGTTCCTTGGTGGAACGATTCCTGTTACCAAGCTGTGAAAAATTGCAACAGATCACTTAACAAGTACCGCAGAACTAGGAACGAACTGGATCGAATTAACTTCAAAAAAGCCAAAGCTCAATCTAGGAGAATACTTAAGTCAAGTAAAAAAGACTCGTGGAACAAATTTACCAGTACAATAACCAAAGACACATCCCCAGCTCAAGTTTGGTCTAAGATACGACGAATGAAAGGCCAACACAGTAGTACTAATAAAGTACCTGCTCTACTACACCAAGGAAATGTGGTCATAAACGACCAGCAAATAGCGGACATTCTTGCCCAACATTTCGAAAACAAAACTAAAATTAACAAACCCCCCTCTAACCGAATAAATATAGCTGAAAATTCCGATAATACCACCCCTAACCTTCATCCAATCAACAGTCAGTTTACCTTAGATGAATTAAATATCGTTCTTTCCTCTTTAAAAAATACTGCTGTAGGGCCTGACAACATCCCAGCAATTTTCCTCAAACATTTACATCCTACGTCAAAGATCAAACTACTCGAACTTTATAATCGAATATGGTGTAGTCAGCAGTTTCCTAATGCATGGCGGGAATCGATCATAATTCAGATCAAAAAGAATAACTCAAACACGGCAAATTATTTTAGACCAATATCGTTAACATGCACACTGTGCAAGGTACTAGAAAAAATGATCAACAAACGTCTACTTTCGTATCTCGAAAAAAATAATATACTGAACCCTGCGTAGTAGATCAACCATGGATAATTTAATTATGCTTCAAACAGAAATTTATCGATCTTTTAGTGATAGAAGTGACGTTGTAGCAGTTACACTGGACATTGACAGTGCATTTGACAATGTTTGGGAAACCTCAATCCTTTAAAAACTAATATACTTAAAGCTTCATGGTATTATTTTCTCCTTTATACAAAATTTCTTATCAAACAGATCCTTCAAGGTAACAGTAAGTGGGCAAACATCTTCTTATTTTCCACATAATGGTGTCCCACAAGGCGCGATACTCAGCCCTACCCTATTTATTTATTTATTATAATTCCATAATTGCCCCTGTTAAATACACACTATACGCGGATGACCTCATAATTTTTGTCAGGGTAAAGTAACAACAAGCACATGTTGTCTACTTCAAAACACTCTAAATTCCATCCATGATTGGTTTATAAATCTCGGCCTTCAGTTCTCGACTTCAAAATCAAAAGTTGTCCGTTTTAGCAGGAGAAATAGCACGATCTTTCCACTTTTATACTTAAACGACGCTCCGCTTGAACTTGTTAACCATCAAAAATTCTTAGGCGTAACATTTGACAAAATATTGTCATGGAAACAGCAGGTTATGGACTTAAAAGCTTGCCTTATTAGAATTAATATCCTAAAATCACTCGCTCGTCATCAATGGGGAGCTGAAGAAGAATCACTCTTATGGATCTATAGAGCCCTCATTCGCTCTAAATTGGATTATGGAAGCATTTTATATATGAACGCTTGTACTTCATACCTTAAATCTCTTAACACAATTCAGAACACTGCTCTACGTATTTTTAATGGTGCCTTCAGGTCTAGTCCTTCCGAAAGCATTTTCGTTGAGTCATTCGAACCCCCTCTCTTCATACGTCGACAGCGTCGACTATACTCGATAGTCGAAATTGTGTAAAGTGACGTCATCGGTTATCTACCGATTTAAAGTGAACTCCATGAGCGTATCATAGTTTAAGGGTGCGAATACTGAAATATCTGGAATTTCAATTTTTAACATTTGAAATAATAACTATCACAAGTTGTTCATAAGTAAGTTAAAACAAAATAAAAAAATGTTTAAAAGTCAATTCCAACTTACTACTACTAAAACTAAAAAAAAGTTGTTTGTCAAGACCAAAATAAATTACCAATAAGTATAGGTATGTTGCGAGGTCACTTGTAAAATGTCTGACTAACTGGAAGCGGTATCACTCCCTGACGACTCCTCAGAATCATCGCTTTCTCCTCCTATATCGATAATGAGTGGTTCCGTCATTACTTCTACACGTATGTCTAAATCCCAAAACTTTATTTCTTCTTTTAATACGTGTTGAATACATTTACGCCAACTCTCAGCAGTAACGGTATGCAGCGCCTCGTCAAACAGTTTCTCAACGTCAGCCATTTTGAATGTACTGTTTTTTCTCGCAACATAATTTTTCACTTGGGCCCAAACCAGCTCGATGGGGTTTAACTCACAGTAGTAGGGAGGAAGTCTAGCAACTGAGACGTTGAAATCTTTCGCCATTTCATCGACAACGTACTTAATATAACTGCTTTTATGTTTCCGTACGAGAGATAATAATTCAACTTTTAGCATTGCCTCGTTGTGCGGAATGCTTTTACTCTCTAACCAATCAATTATAACCCTCTTGCGGCTAGCTGAAGTAGGTATTTGCTCCAGTCGACGAGAGTGGTATGAAGCATTATCCATAACTATCACTGAACCAGGAGTTACCTTTGTTAAAATTGATCTAAACCATGTTTCAAACCGGTTACCATCCATCTCTTCATGGTAATCGACAGTTTTTTGGACTGCAAACTTAGTAATCCACCTTCTTCAAATCCTTCCTCGCTGCCAATGTGAGTGATAATCAGTCGACGTCCTTTCCCAGAGGGAGCTTTTAAACCGGAAGAGGAACCCTCCATAAAGGCTTGTCGATTGCTTCGTATATTCATGTCTTGCCACACTTTTGACACAGTGTGGCCTTCATTTAACCATGTTTCGTCAAGATAATATATGTGCCGTCCTTCGTTACGAAACTGTCGTATCTGTTTTAAATAATTTCTCCTCCATTCCACAATGTCATTTCGTTCAATTAAGGCACTGTTTCTACTTCTTGTTTGGTAACGAAAATTCATTAATTTTAAAGTTCGTCTCAAAACTTTATCACTGATGTTTGGTAAAGTATCATCAGCTTCTATTACCTTGCTCAATTTAGCTACCGAGGGGATTTCATTCCTAAAATAAAAAGAATGTATTTCCCTACGTATAGCATTCCGTGTTTGGTCGTCCAAAACAATTTTCTTTCTTCCCCTACTTTCCGGTTTACAGTTTTCACCTCGTTCTCTTGTCAAAGATCCGTCCCGCGATTTCTTTAGAATATTGTATATAGTACTCTCAGAAACTTTAGTTAAATAACTGCACTTAATCACAGCGTCACTAACACCCAACTGTTTGTCCATGGCACGCAGTCCTTCGTACACATTTAATATGAGGACTTTTTCTTCCCGAATTAAATTGTTACGACGCCGTTTTTTATCGCCAACACCGCTACACTCCGCCATTATTGTCACTAAATATACCGATATAAATATTACAATAAATACCAATAATAACCGATTTATCACACAAAACCACAACACAAATACTGATGTTACGTTCATGAAGAGAATAAACACCTCACATAACTGTTTACTATCACTGTCTCATTCGCGTAGCTCGATCTATCTATCTCGTTCTCAAAGCCGGAACATTGAAGCGACTCTCCAACATTGTCAAATCGGCGAGTTTTTCACAACAAACTTTGCGTTCAAGAAATATACATAAACACTTTATTTCACATTTCAAGTAAACTAATTATTATTAGTCTGCTTGAAATTTGAAATAAATATATTAAATTGGTATTGACTTAATTACATTGCATCTTTTGTACCTGAAATATTGACACAATGGATTTGAAGTGTATTTATAAAATACAGCATTTCTCTCTAGAATACATATGGCAACTGCGCTTTAACCAAAGTGTTGATTAGATAGCTCTGACTCACTTTACAGAATTTCGACTATCGAGTATACTATCATACTTTTGTAAAATCTCAGCCTGTCCTGACAACCCTGTCATTAACCTTATCAACTCTGCACGCACCCCTGAAGGACATCCCGAAATAATTTCCACAGCTGTGTCATCACTAAAATCGCTGTTGGGAACAGTTAATCTTGCAATCATGACCCCTATTAATTCTTCCAATATAGCACCGTGGACCATAAACCTACCTTTTCTTGATACTACTCTAAGTCGCTACCACAAATTGGACACACCCAACGCAGTACTTGTGCAAGAATCCAGGAGAATTTTATTTTCTCATTAGTTTGATAAAGTTTTGGATCAAAAAACGCAGAGGGTGTCGGTTGTGCTGTAACTGATGAAAATTCTATAGTTGGAAGATACCGAATTCCCGACACTACCAGCGTCTATACAGCAGAGTTATTTGGAATACTGAAAGCTTTGAACACTCCAACGGATAACAACAGCACTATAGCAGTATACACAGATTCTCTCTCATCGATACACTCATTAATAAACATTTATTCACTGCATCCAATAGTTCAACAAATTCACAATGCCTGCCACCATCTCTATTCCAATGGTATTTTGGTTTACATCATCTGGATACCATTACACGTGGGAATAACCGGGAATGAAATCGCAGACCAAGCAGCAAAACAAGCATGTTCCTCCGACTTAAAAATAGAAAATGTTTACCTCACCCAAGACATGAAACCCATCGTCAAGCAACTCACACTCCAAAACTGGTAAAATCACTGGAACCAACTAGATACTAAACTCCATTCAATACAACCCACCGTTTTCACACCTAAATTCCCTCCAATTACTAGGAAAAACAAAATTATAGTACACAGACTGCGAATAAGGCATTCCCGCCTCACCCATGCGAATTCTGTACAGATACTCGACTTACTATTCAACATATTCTATTAAAGTGCCACCAATACCAGATAGCTCGAAGATGTTATAATATTAATGGAACACTTGGAAATATCATTGGCTTAACCAACAGATTTAGTGATGTGATTCGTTTTATTAATGACTGCCGCCTTCTCAACTCAATATAAATCTATTTTTTTAATATTGTAACACTGTTGTGATTTACGTTGTTATTTAATCTGCACTGTACCTTATGTTGTTCTCGTGTCAATGATCTTTAGATGTCGAGACACGTAAATTTCAATTAAAAAAAACAATACACTATTTTCTTCTCAACCTTTTAAAAATATGTGAAGTACTCAGTCAAGTACCTAGATTCTCTTTTCAACAAACCGCCTTACCTCACTTAATGACTCAATTTTAAAATTCATTCCTTTTTTAATAACTGTCACAGTCTGACATAAAAATATCATAATAAATCTCAAATCATTCTATAACCTATTCTTTTAGCTTCCTGTAGCTATGAATATCTTCATTTTAACTATATCAAATACTAATTCTAACTAATTTTACCTAATTCTAATTCTTTAACTTGAGTATTAACAAGGCTTTCATCTGTTTTATCGACTACGAGAAGGCGTTCGACAGAGTCGAACACACAGCCCTGTTTAACATCCTGAAAGAAAAAGGTCTCGATAATAACGACATCCAGTTCCTGAAAAATTTATACTGGGACCAAACAGCAGCCATTAGGGTCGAAGGAAACAAAACAGATGATGTACCCATTCATAGGGGAGTGCGACAGGGATGTGTCTTATCGCCCTTACTATTTAATATATATTCTGGCTACATATTCGATGAAGCTTTACAGGGTATGGAACACGGCATTAGAATAAACGGGCATCTGATTAACAACTTACGCTTTGCAGATGATACCGCCATCATAGCCGATGGCTTAGAAGGACTCCAACAACTTTTAAATCGGATCGACAGAGTAGGAGAGACCCTGGGCTTTAAAATTAATATAAAGAAGACAAAAGTAATGGCCATCACTAGAAGAACTAATCCAGCACCAGATATATATATATATAAAAGGAATACCCATCGAAAACGTAACCAAGTTCAAGTATTTAGGTACCTGGATAACATCTGATCTGAGTCCTAGTACAGAAATCAGATCGCGCATAGAACAGGCCAGATCAGTATTCAATAAAATGCGACCAGTACTTTGTAACCGATCACTGAACTTGAAATTACGCCTTAGATTTGTGAATTGTTACATCTATTCCGTCTTGCTGTACGGATCCGAAGTCTGGACCCTAAAGGCCGAAACACTAAGGCGGCTAGAAGCTTTCGAAATGTGGGTGTATAGAAGGCTCTTAAAAATACCCTGGACAGACCACATCAGTAATGAAGAAGTTCTGAGAAGATTAGGTAAGGACAGAGACTTAGTTGTCGACATAAAGAAGAGAAAAACCGCATACTTGGGACATGTAATCAGGAGTGATAGAATGAGGCTGCTGAAAATAATAATGGAAGGCAAAATAGAAGGCAGACGAGGTATAGGAAGACGACAACATTCGTGGTTGAAAAACATAAGAGACTGGACCGGACTAGACTCACATTCCTTATTCCGAGCTGCTCAAAACCGAACCCAGTTCGCCGAGATTGTTGCCAACCTTCACTAAGGTGAAGACGGAACCGAAAGAAGAAGAGTATTAACAAATATTATCATAATTCCCCTAAATTTTATTTAAATTCATCTATTTTCCGTAAATTCCATGTGAGGATATAATGAATATCAAATTTATTAAAGATTTTGTTTTAATTTTCATTTTATAATTAATATTCTTTCTTTATTTTATTGCCTGTCTTTTATTCTATTCATAATATTTATAAAAGTGTGATATTGGAATACACCTTTTATTTGTTTCGATTTTCCATTTCAAACGTATGCATGTATCCTTCAGCTACTCTATCTACTACCTTTATATAATACAGTTTTTTTTCTATTCATTGAATATTTCTTTTATTTCAACCAGCCTTTTTTCTTGATATTCAAATTCTATTACTTTTTCGTTTCTATTATCTTCCTTTCTTTTACACAAATTACTATTTTTACTTTGATTTTCATTTTCTTCATCTTCGATTCTTTCTTCAAAATTTTTCCTGTTCCATGCATCTCCACTGTTCTTTTTTCATAATTTATTTGGTTTTATGTTTCTCTCCAACACGTCTGTCCCCATAATTATATCAAATTCCATATTAGATACAATAAGGAAATGCATATTCATTTTATTTCCATTTATATTTAATTCCAAATTAATAGCTTTATTTATTACATACATTTTCTTTCCATTAGCTCCAATTATGTTTACATTTGGTATTCTGATTAATTTGCTTTGTACTTGTTCATTACATTACATTTTCGAAAAAAAATAAATCCTCAATCAGCATTTCAAGATACTTTTTCTATTTCATTTTCATGAATCTCTGCTACAAATTTCATTGGATTTTAAAGGAAATTCCATAATTCTTGCATTAAAGTTCATTTTTACAATGCGCTATTTTGTTTTTAATTTTTTTAACTTCATATTCGTAATCAGCATCACAAAAAACATAAAAATAGACAACTTCTTTGAACAATAATGATTCTACAATTAATTTCGATAAAAAATTAGTTTTTTGAGTTAAAAAAGAGCACTTTTTGAACCAGCGGACTTTCAAGTATATTTGAAGGTATTTCAAAAGATTTTATTCAAATCCATGACTTTCCTAATTAATTCCTAATAAACCCCCTTTTTTGCCTACGTTGACTGCACTAAAAGCCATAGATAACGATATGAAAGATAAACAAAGTTGTTTATTCGACATTGAAATGCTAATAATTAATTTATGTATTACTTCAAAGACGCACTGTATTTTAAATAGCCTTGCGCTAAGACTGTCTCCCTGTCGTAGTTCTTTTGTTACAGGGAATTGTTCAAAAACTTAATTTCCTCATAGATAAGTTAAATGATTAAATAAAGTTTTCCTTGTGGTACATACTTTGTTTGCCACTCGTTATATACATAAACAAATCAACTTGTTTAATTTACCAAAAATAACTAACGAAATTAGCCAATTCTAAAATTAAGTCAAGTTTTAAAATTAGAGGAAGTTTATAATTCAAGTTAATAAAATAAACAAAAAATGCGCCGCGTTGAACAGAATTAATAAATGCGAAGCAAAGAGAAAAATACCTTCAGACGTCTTACTCTAAACCGATGTTTTCAATTAAATACAATAAACATGTTGGTCGTAAGTGAAACTCATTAAATGAAAAACGGTTTGTAATACCATCGATCAATTGAAAGTTTCACACATGTGCCTTAAATAGTTCCGTTAACTATGTGTTTATTTCGAAAACTATTAGTAATATGGGATGTAATAAAATTGAGGAAACTAGAATAATGATGTTGCAAACAGTGAATTGGTTGCGACGAAATGAAGTGTTGAAAAGTACATGTGCACTGTTCTTTTCACTTTAATTTATTGTCAAATATTATCATTCCCAGAAATTTTACTTGATTGTTAGGTATTTAGAAGTTTTAAATGAGGTGGGTTTTGAATTGTTATTGAAACTAAAGAGGTATTTAATGTCCACAAAAAAGAAAAATAATTATCAGGCAACGACTTAATACACTGTGTTATTTATAAAATGCGACACAGGGTTTCCTGTACAAAACTGTCACACGCGAGCTTACTTTTTTACCAAATAGCGTTCGTGAACAATAATAACAGATTTGAGAAGGTCTTTAAAAAATAAATTCAAATGCACTTTTAATTTTCTTAAATTCGGTATGGTTTACTAAGAGAATGCATAATTATATTTTTAAAAGTCGTACGCCATTTTTATAAAACTTTGGAATACTAAGCACCGGTGGCGATGTGGCCGAGTCGGTACTTGGTACTCAAAATTTAAAGTTGAACGTAAAGGGTCGCGGTTCGCTCACGCGGTATGCCCGAAATGTTTTTTTCATAATTTTTGTCCAAAAAGAAATTTCAAGTAAAGATATTAAAAATAGGACAATTTTTTTTTGGTTACAAATTTATTTATTTAAATGCTCAAATTGTTTTCCGTTTGCTGCTAAACAGTGTCCCAAACAGTTCTACTAATTTTCCGACATTCATTAATAATAATATTTTTCAATTCATCTTCTGTCTCTGGCTCATATTCTGCTGCCCTATTTTTTACGGAACCCCATAAAAAGAAATCGGGGGTGCTACATCTGAAGATCTTGCCGACCAATTTATTGTACCCCCTCGACCTATCCACGTATTTGGGAAAACAGTAATCAAGGTATTCCCGTACTTCCCTACTGGAATGAGCCGGGCAAAAATCATGTTGATACCATACTGAAACATTTCTATGTGATATTCTTGGTCATTGAAGTTATTACTTAGGAAGAAAGGACCAATTATTTCATCACAAAATATGCCGGCCCATACCTTTACTTTTTTCTTGTATTGGGTATGAGATACATTTATTTTACATGGATTTACTGTATCCCAATACCTTTGATTTTGTTTTTTAGTTTTTCTCTTTAAAACAAAACTATACTCGTCGGTAAAACAGATGTATCTTAAAAAAATCCTATTCCGGTTGGCTTTGTTTATCATAATTTCGCAGAAAAATTGTCTGTTAAAATAGTTTTGCTCAAAAAGTTCTTGCACATAATGTTTGTAATCTTTGAAGCTGTTTATTCTTAGAACACTGTGTACTTTAAAAAACTAACATTTAAATCTCGTGCCACGCGTCTAATGGTGGTCCTAGGGTTTTCAACAAAAGCCAACAAAATCGACAGGTCAATCTCCATTAATGTTGTTCGATTTCTTCGTCGGTGTTCCATTTTTAGGCACAACGTTGTTTCAAATTGTTTAATAATTTGATGTATCCTGTGATGCGGTACATCAGTCTGACCATTGGACATATTAAATAAAAATTGTTTAATATCGCGACTACTGTGACCGACATAATACATACGAACAATATGCACATTAGTAAATTAATTTGTATAATTTTCCAAATAATTCTAATATAAAACATAAAGCTTCAGAAATTATTAAAAAAGAATTCGTCGAGTTTAACAAATCCAATTTTGAATTATCAGTCGCCAAATCAATTCAACAAAAATCAAAGTCAAATAGTCTTATTTTCACAAAAGCAGATAAAGGAAATACGGTAATAGCATTACCTAAAGATTATATATTAAAAACCAACAATTTTATTCAGGCAAGCACTTTTGAGACCCTTAAAAAAGACCCAACTAATAAATTTCAGAGAGAAATAAAATTAGCAGTAGATAACGTTAAATCGATAATTAACGATAAAGAAAAATATAAATCATTTTTACCCAATCCGCAACACCCTGAACTTTATTCATTAATTAAACTCCATAAAGAGGGGTACCCAATCAGGCCAGTTGTTTCTTATTTCACAGCACCTTCATTCAAAATTTCAAAGATTCTCATAGATGTCATTTCTAAATATTGTTCATTCATACCTCGATTTTCAGTTAAAAACTCAACGAAATTAATTAATAATATTCAAGATATAATACTACCCCATAATTCTAAATTCATATCGTTCGATGTAACAAATCTATTCCCTAGTATACCTCCTAAAGAAACTATAACTCTTGTTGATAACTTGCTCACAAACAATAATGTTAATCCTATAATTCACTCTGATATCATTACTTTATTAAAAGTGTGTTTGAATCAAAATTATTTTCATTTCAATGGAGGAGTTTATAGCAGTAAAGATGGTTTGATTATGGGCAACCCTCTCAGCCCCCTACTAGCAGAAATTTTCATGGATAATATAGAAAAAATAATTCATGAACACCCCCTTAGTAAAAAAGTAAAAAATTTATGTACTGGCACCGATATGTGGACGACATTTTAGCTAGCTTCATCGGTACAAATAGACAATTAGAGAGCTTCATTACTTACATAAACTCGATTGACAATAATATCAAATTTACCGTAGAACTTGAACAAAATAAGTCTATAAACTTTCTAGACCTTACAATTTCAAATATAAATAATAAACATGATTTTTCTATATTTCATAAACCATCACATACAGATATTACAATTCATAATAGTTCGGTCCACCCATTCAGTCATAAACTAGCAGCTTTCAATAGTATGATACACAGACTCTTAACAGTCCCATTAAATATTAATAATTATACCAAAGAATTAAATATCATAAAACAAATAGCAGTTAATAATAATTACGATCCAAATTTAATTGACAATATCATAAATAAAAAGATAAAAAAACAGACTTTAGAACAAGTATTCCCTTCAGATAAAAATAATAAACAATTTAAAAGCTTAACATACTTTGGAACACCATCCTTAAAAATTAAATCATTTTTAGAAACTTTAGACATGAATATTTCCTTTAAAACTGATCACAATTTATCCAAATTCATTAAAAATAATAAATCTAAATCTTCAAAATTAAACAAATCAGGAGTTTATAAATTAAAATGTGGTAATGGCAATTGTGATAAAATTTATATCGATAGAACTTTTAGAAATTTTAAAACTAGAATTTCGGAACACAAACGTAGCTATGACAACAAAAAATTAGATTCTAACTATTCAAATCATTTATTAGAAAACCAACACATTTTTTACCCAAATTTTGAAATTCTCCATGTAGTCGGTAAATCCTTTAGTTTAAATTTATTAGAGGCTCTAGAGATTAACAAAAATAAATATTCAGGTAATCTCCTTAACGACCAAATAGATATCAATCAGTCTCCTTTATTGAACCTCTTTACCTAGAAGATAGCTTAGGAATGTTTGTAGTGAATTAATTTCCAGGTAATTTCTTTCAATACAATTGTTAACCTTAGTAAATAGATTTAGCACTGTATATATTAAGACATTTTTATATTTTACCTTCATTCGTTTTGACAAAGCTACTGTGTTAGTGAAACGCGTCAACAAGTTTAAATTGAACATTAGTTCAAATATATGAAGATTTAAACAAACTATATTGTTTTATTTCATCGTTCAGTATGGATCTTCATCAAGTAAAAGCCTCATCTATTCAATATTCGAAATTATAACTATTATAATAAATTAACAATTATTAAAAAATGAATCTAAACTTAAAACAACAAATGATTTTACAAAAATATCGACAAACGAAACCAGAAATTACTCACAAGTACTGTAATAAATGCGAATATTAAATAGGGAAAACTTGAATCAGTAACTTTCAGAACACACGGTAAAATATATATTTATTTCAAATATAATAAAAGTAGAATTCGACATACTTTTTGTTTAACAAAAATGAGACAGGACCATAACATTTTGCAACAATATAACAATGAACTAGGGCAAATTAAAATCTTTTTATTTTATTTTGAAGAGTCGCATCCACCCGAAGGTTATTAGCGACGGTACAATCGAAAATTTTATATTTTATAAAACAAATTAATTGATTTTAGATAGTCAATTACGAGCCGGTGATCGCAGAAATGTCCAATGAGTTTCTTCAAATCAGTAGGAATGTTGTGCATGCTACGTTGATTATGAAATCTGGGACATTCGACCAGGAAATGTTTTACACTATCTATTACATTGCACGCAGTGCATTTTGGTGGATCGTCGTTTGAAAAAAAGGTAGGAGTGGGTATATCTGGTATGGCCCAATCGTAGGCGTGTAAGAATCACTTGCGTACGTCGATCGCTACTTTTAAACTGACATGGAGAAACGTCACTTTTGATTTGCCGTAATTTCGACTGAGAACTTTCCCAGTCCCGGTTCCACTTACACAAAACTTTATTTTTAATAAATACCTTGAGATCACTAGCAACACTCCGACCCTCCGATTCTGGTTCGTCATTAGAAATAGCACTACAGGCACAAATGTCTGCTTTTTCGTTGCCTTCGATGCCGATGTGGGATGGGATCCATATGAAATTGACGCATCTGGAGTTTTCTTGAGCCTGTAGCAGTTCTGATTTTATCATTTTCTCAATAGAGTTTTGGGGATAGATCTGTAATCTGTAATAATTAACGCTTTTGGTATGTTGCAAGAATTTATGTATTGGAGGGCTTTATAGAGCGCAAAAACTTCGGCTGAGAAAATACTCAGGGTTGGAGTAAGTTCAAATTGCAGACTAAGATTGGTTGTTACAATTGCTGCTCCGACTCCCATTTCACATTTAGATGCGTCTGTGTATATTTTGATGAAGTCCTGATATTCTTCCAATATTAATTTAAGGTTAGTTTTAAAGACGGCAGGGCATACTTCCTGTTTATTAAATCTGCTCAAACTAGTGTTAATGGTGGGGACGTTGATGGTCCAGGGAGGAGGGTGATCTAGATCTATTGGAAATAATTCTGGAAATTGGATGTCTAAATACTGGAGATATGTACGTATTCTCTCATAATAAGGTTTAGGTGTATGCGGTTTGTTGTTGAAGTAGTTAGTATATTTTTTGGTGAAGGTATTGGTGTAGAGAGGTTTGTTTCTATTCGAGGCTATAGATGTGGCGTGTGAGAGAGTTAAGAACGTTCTTCTGTAATGCAGAGGTGGCTCACCAGTTTCGCAATATATAGCTTCAACGGGAGTTGTTCTGAAAGCTCCTAGTGCAATTCGGAGGCCATTGTTGTGCACAGTGTCCAGTAACTTTAGAGTTGTATTGGAAGCCGAAGCGTATGCATCTATTTTTGACCTGATTAATGTTTTATAAATAGTAAGTAGTGTATTGTAATCAGATCCCCAACATTTATTAGCCAATGTCTTCATTAGATTTAGTCGCTTGTTACAAGAGCGGGCCGTTTGTTTAATATGTTCCTTCCATGTAAACTTTTCGTCGAACCACATTCCCAGGAATTTTACCGACCATCTGAACGATAAATTTACCATATAATTGTAATGTTGGATAAACGTCTAGACTTTTTTTTAAAAGAACATGGCGGTTGTTTTTGATGAGGAGAATTCAAAACCTGTATTCAAGGACCATTGTTCGAGTTGCGTTAAAAATTTTTGCAAAATATTCGTCATGAGGGAAGTATTTTTTCCTTTAATATATACAACAAGATCATCTGCATACACGCGTGCTTTCAAGGGTTTCGACAAGTCCTTGATGGTATTGTTTATGGCCACTAGGAATAATGTGGGGCTGAGAATGGATCCTTGTGGTGTCCCATTATCTTCTATCTGATCTGGAGAGTAAGAGCTATGGACTCTTACACGAAAAGATCGGTTCTTCATAAAATTACTGATGAATTTCAAACAACTTCCCCGAATGTTCCACATGTGCAGTTGCTTTAGAATATTAAGTTTCCAGCAAGTATTGAAAGCTTTTTTAAGGTCGAAGAATATAGCAATACAGGTTTGTTTTGTCGATAGAGCTTCGTGAATGTCACTTTCTAAATCCAGGATGTTGTCAATTCCTGAACGATTTTGTCTGAAACCATTTTGCTCGGATATTAAGTGGTTTGCCTTTTCTAAAGTCCACGTAAGTCTGCCATTGACCATTTTCTCCATCAGTTTGCTGGTTGAGCATGTTAAACTTATAGGTCTGTAAGATGAAGGTTCAGTGAGAGATTTTTGGTGTTTAAGGAGCGGAAGGACGATGGATTTGGACCAGATTGATGGAAACTGGTGTTGTTTCCAAATGCAGTTAATCAGTTTCAGGAGCGTTGTTTTTGCTATATCAGGAAGATGTTTTAAAAATACGACTGGGATACCATCTGGTCCTGGACTGGAATTTTTTAAATTATTAAGGGCGTTATCCAATTCAGCCTTTGTGAAGCTCATGTTTAAAGCAGTATGTTCATTTCCATCCAGTGACAGATTCGAGTTTTCTGCAGCTAATTTATTATCGAGAAAAGTGATGTTGTAGTTTTCGTTCGAGGACATTTGCTTGTAAATACTGGCTAATATGTTAGCCATTTCACTTGCAGAGGTTGTGACTGTGTTGTTGAATTTTAGACTAGTTATTACTGGCTTATAATTGAAGCCCGAAATTTTCCTTACTCTTGTCCACACTTCACTGATAGGAGTAGAACTATTTATTTTTGAGATATATTGAAGCCAGTTTTTCTTTGAGAGTTTCGTTGTGAGGTGAGCCTTGGCTTTATGTTTCTTGAAATCTATCTTGTTTTCAACTGTGTAAAAACATCCTCCACATTCAACTATCAAATTTCGCGTACCAAATACCAACCCGGTCCCGGTTGTTTGTATTTGAAAGTAATATAAAAATGGCGTTCGACTTTTAAAAACATAATTATGCATTTTCTTATTAAACCAGACCGAATTTAAGAAAATTAAGAGTGCATTTGAATTTATTTTCTAACGATCTTTTCAAATATGTTATTATTTTTCACGAACGCTATTTGGTAAAAAAGTTAGCTCGCGTTTGACAGTTTTGTACAGGAAACCCTATGTCGCATTTTATAAATAACACAGTGTACATATAAGTAACTACACTTAGGGACAAGGATTGAACTATTATCGCAAACATAACAGGTAAACTAAAACAGTGGGAATAATATAAGTAACAAACAGGTGAAATAGGTTCTGATACAATTAACGACGAAGACAAGACATGTAACAAATAATTTAACTAAAAAAATTGTTAGATATTTTTGCCATAATGACTTGAAAATAAAGTAGATTCTAAAAGATAAATGAAGAAGGTAATTTCAAAAATAAAATTAACGGTATTTTAAAAAAAAATTAAAACAATATTTAAAATCTTATCGTAACAAGAGCTCAAATGATCCACCTCTTTCGGCTCTACAATATCCAAATCTATTATAGAGAAATCGTAACATATCTCTTAGCTGTTCAGTTGTAATTCTACCACAAAGTTTATTATTATTATTTACCTTAATTCGTTAAGATTTGTGGTTGTTTCCAAGCCATGTGGATAAACATTTTGTTTTAATATCCTCAAAGGAATGTTCTGATACAGAGGTCTCTAGATGTGAACCATGACCACAGAAACAATCTTTTTCAAAATGGTAGGTATTAAAGTAGACAAAATCCGCACTCAATATTCCATTAAAATGAACGTTTTGAGCTGACATAACAATTGGACTAGATTTTTTGAAGGGCACATTAACAAGGGCGAGTTTTTATGATACTATTAAGCGAGTCGCCCCTTAAATGGGAGTTAAATATATGTTTTAACCCCTGCAGTTCAACAAAAGATCAGGTATTTCCTTTAAATTATTAGACTACATTTTTTTCTGTATTGGCGCCTGATGTCACTATTTAGATAAGAATTATCTCTAATATTATCAAACGAATGCTATTATCCAATATCAGTAAAATGACGAATTATAATCGAAGGAGGATAATTTGTTACACTTACTTTGTAAGATATTAGTGTAGAAAATATTTAAAATAATAACGGGTGTGAAAACGGCCACGGTTTTAATGTGGCAACACTGCGCACACATATCTACTATACTATAAAAAAATAACAAAGCGATGCCACGTATTGGGAGTAGGTGGATAATATTCATATTCAATAGAATCTTCATTGTGAACTGTCAAAAGTCATTGTCGGGCCGTAGGAGGGGGTACAGTTCGATTCAAATATTATTTAATTCTATAAAAAACTAACAAAGCAATGGCACGCATTGAGACTGGATGGATAATATTCATATAAAATAGAATCATCATTGTAAACTCTCAAAAGTCATTGTCGGGCCGTAGGATATGAAAAAAAAATCCTTAATACCATTATAAAAATAACACTTAGATTTAAGAAAATAACAATTCATAAAAATATAATGATGTGCATGCTAGCAAATATAGTAAAAGTTCTATTATATATGTGTTATTTTTTTAATGGAATTAATTATTTTTTCTAATCCTACGATCCGACAATGACTTTTGACAGTTCACAATGATGATTCTATTGAATATGATTATTATCCATCTAATCTCAGTGCGTGTCAATATTGCTATGAAACATTGAGAAATAGGTTCCTCTCGATTCGGTATATCGACTTGAAAAAAAAATGATCAAAATCGAAGCAATAGAAGCCGAGATATCGCGTACTAAAACGCTCGCGCTGGATTTGAATGCTCGATTTCAATTTCCGCCGCTCATCCCCTCCCCTCCGGTTTCGCCGCTCGGATGGTTGTCATTCGTTGAATTTTCCTGCAAAAAGCACACGTACAATATTATTTATATAAACGCCTACGAAAAGTACTCGGACAAACCTACCAAATTCTTTTTTTATTGTTCCACTATGCGTAGTTTTGCAGGTAACTTTTGTCAACTGGCAGTTAATATCTCAGAACTTATTCGACCAATCTGAACGATTTTTTTTAAATTAAGCGTCTTTCCGAAAACTTTATTTTTCAACGCGTAAAACCGCTTCCCGAAAAAATTTGTTAAGTAAAAATTTTACAAACTTTCAAAATCGCGCCAAAAGTTGTTATAAAAAAGAAAATCGACCTTATATCGATTCTATATGATAGCTAACGAGCCCAACAATGTGTGAAAAAATCGACAGCAATCAAAATGCAAAATTTTGTTCCCATCATTGACGCGGAAAAACAGTGTTTTTTTGCTCGGTTAAATTAACAAATCAACCACGTCAAAATCAACAAATAAATTTGGATCGGGTTTTGGTATTTCATTTTGTAATACTCTAAAGTACTTAAATCTCTATTTATAGTATAATTGTGCAATTTCTTACTTGGTTGTTATGCGCCTCAAAATCACCACGATTTTCGTCACTTTTTTTCCGATTTATTGCTATCTAGCAACGAAATTATAATAAATTCGACTTTTAAACCAATTCTATCTTGTAGAAAATTTCATAACGAACAAGCTCACAAGTAATGATTTTTTCTCTAAACTGCATACGTACAGAGTTATATTGAAAATAGTGATAGAAAAAGCGGCGTTTTCGTGCATTTTTGCAGTTCTCGATTTTTTTTGCAAATAGCACAACTTTTTGAGCTAGCTCATACTTATAATATGATTGTATACATATAGGCAACTTATTATACTCAACTAGTCTTTTCTGTTTAAAATAATGTTTATAAGAATACCCTTTTATTTTTGACTACAGTTCCAAGACATGAAGTTTAACTTTTTCTTCCTAGTTCTATTTTGAATATTCCATGTTTTTTCTACTGTATATATAGAATCGTCCCCTTTAGTTCCCACGAATTACAATGAAGCTGAATTACGATTTGAAATTAACTCACTTACGGAGATCACTTGACGTTTATTTTCTTCCAAAAACTTTTCAAAAGGTTAAGGGTGCGTTGTAACACAGCATGGTGACCAACAGGTCACGAAACCAAGGGTTAAACTACGGTTAACCATCGATCAATGGTTAAGCCATTTTTCGTTGTAACACGAATTGTGCAGCAGTGGTCACGTAACCAACGCATTTTAGTTGGTACAAGTGGTTTAAAAATGAAAATAACGAATTGACATTTAACAGAACAAAATCACAAGGCATTATTTTATAAATTTTTATTCTATTTCTGAAGGTATTCATCGGTTTTTATTTAAAGTTACTTGAATTTTATTTTGAATATGGGTAAGTTGATAGTCACACATTAAAAAAATATATTTAAAATTGTATTGTGTTTTAGACTCTAATAATAAAGGCTGTATGTATTAAGCGGACCACAAACTTCACAAAAAGTGAAGAGAACTACTAATTACAAGTGATTAAAAAATATGGCCATATATTAGAAAATAGAAGGACTGATGGTGCGTCAAACCAAAACAAAAATGAGGCTTGGCTGAAAGTTACCAGAGAATTTAATTCTTCTGGCACTACGTATCGTAGTTTACAAGTATTGAAAAACAAATACTTAAATATGAAGAAAAAAACTCTCAAAGGTTTTTCGGAAGAAAAAAGGGATTTATATTTGACAGGGGGTGGTCCACCTGTCCCTTGGCATGATACTGAAACGGATCAGGATATACGAGAAAACCTTGGTTCTAGGGTAACTGGCTTTGGATCACAGTTTGATGATGATGTTGAAGGTATATCTTACGAATAAAAGTATATGTATACTATTGATAAGGTTTCATTACAGGTTTATCTGAAGATAATAATAGGCGTAGTATTGGGATGGGTTATACAATTAATCGGCATTAGTAAAGTTGTTGGTTCCGGTGCACTTCGCGACCCTCCGAATTTTATGTTAATTTTAATTTTGTTTGATAGCTTACCTTAAATAAAGTAGATTAGAACAAACATTTCGCTGGATCATTCAGTAATTACTTTAAAAATCACGAATTTAGTTCGAAAAATGGTACTTTTTCAACACTAGTTAATGCTATTTTACGATAAATATTTTCAATTTAAATTGTTAAGGTTATTATCTCGAACTAAATATAAGTCTGTTTCACAAAAAAAACCGGAAGAAAACACTTTAATTTTGCCAATTTTAAAAAAATATTCTTAGGCATCATTATTTTCACTTGACACTTATAGGTTATAAATTAGACACTGACATCTTATGTCTAGGCAGCCAGGGTCACAAATTAGGAGACTTTTCTGTCATCATGTGATTTTTAGCGGCGTTGTCAAATGGTATTTATTTTCTTTCAGTTGAATTAATTTTGTGTTGTAATAGATATATGAATATCAATCTACTTTACTATTTCAAACGGAAATCCGATCTGCAATAACTCAAACGATTATCCACATTGTTATGAAATATTACGTGTTCAAATAGATATACTATTACGAATATATACCCAATTGAGTGAACAGCTATCGACAGATTTTGAAAATGCGCGCCGGTTCGACGTTTCGCAATTCGCGCGCGCGAATTGCGAAACGTCGAACCGGCGCGCTCGCTTCGCTCGCAATATCAATCTGCTTTACTATTTCAAACGGAAATCCGATCTTCAATAACTCAAATGATTATCCACATTATTATGAAATAATACGTGCTCAAATAGGTATACTATTACGAATATATACCCAATTGAGTGAACAGCTATCGACAGATTTTGAAAATGCGCGTTTGTAACCGAGGGTATTCGAAAAAACTTCACGTTGTCTTTTTCCCCACGTTTTCCACATCCCTCAACACAACAAAAAGCAGGCATTTTCACGATTAGCTATTGTAAAAATGATTAAAATTCGTGTTAAAGGGTTTTAAACAAGCGTTGTGTACAATGCACTCTACAGCTGTGTACGACCCATAAAGAAATAACCATATTTGGTTTGTCTATGGTATGACCCACAGATGTCTTGTTTAAAATTAAATGACAGTTCGCTAGAGTGCTCTATAGCACAAATCAAATTATATTTGTCAATTTATTCAATTGAACATTTGTCAAATATAAAATAATACCAATATAAATATAAAATATGACTAAAATTGAATAAAACAATCCACCTTTAAGTATCAACAATACCCTCGTTATAAAAAGAATATTTATACTTATCGGAACATTTAACGTTAATTTTTAACAATCACAAACATATACATAGTTTTTATATTTATCCCAACCACATAAAATATACGAACTAAGTTAGTACCTGTGGAGCATACATAAAACGTCCAATAAAGTACAGTTTCAATATATTTTAGATCATGAAGATAATTAAATCTTGTGTAAATTATTTCCAAGCCGTCACGACTCACGGAATTGAGAACTGGCAACGTTGTACATTTCCTTCTCCTCCTAAAATTTGTGACTATCTGAAATCTAGTGAAAAAAAATCGCTCCAAAATTCGGAGGGTCGCGAAGTGCACCGGACCCAAGTTGTTAATAAATTTATTTGCAGAGCAATTTGATAAAGAGCAAGTCACTGTAATAATTGAACAAAATGATGACAGCAACATTGAATATGAAATAGGTAAATATGTTTACATGCTTGAAAGTACTTTTGTTGCATATTTGTTTTATAAATGTTCCTTTTTATTGTGGGATTTTTAGAAGATACTGAATTGTGTGGAGAAAAAGAACATTATGCCATCCCTAGTACTTCAACTAGTACAAGTGCTATAACCAGTTCAAATGTCAGTAAGTAAATCTATCAGGTTTCTTTAAGATGTAGAACAAAATCCTAAGAAATTCTATCTGATTATCAAAAACAAAGCTACAATAGAATCATATTGAAAACTAAATTGACCATCTTATTTATTTATATCTATTTTTTAGAGGACTGGTCTAAAAGCTCTGCTGCATTAATAGACCAGGGTCGATAATTTTTGAAACCAAAAAAAATTACAGTAGGATGAAACCCATTAGAAAAGCAGGGGAACATGATCAAAATGAAAGGAAAAATAAATTACGGTCGATCCGAGTTCTACGAAATTTGGTGAAAACTTACCTTATTATGTCCCAAATATACTGTAATTTATTTGATTAAAAATATTTATTTTTTCGCCTCATTTTAACTTAATATCAAAAAAGCACCCTAATTTTCAATCGAAAATTCTGACGTCAAAATTTCAGCTTTTTTCAAAAAGTTTGGGGGCTTTTTGTTCTTTGAAATATCTACTTTCTGATGGTGTAAAAAAAATATACATTAGAAAATGCAAAAAATTGAAAAAACCTCAAATTCGAAATTTTTTTTTTAATTACTATGTACAATTTCATCAAAAAAATGTGATTGCTGCAATTTTTTTTAGTTAAAAAGTTTATTTATTTTACTCGAATTACATTCATGTCATAGAAAATCTCATACAAAATAAATATACATGTAAATCGTACTATTGAATTTAGAAACTTAATTCTGATTACGTTATTCGTTAAATTTTTTTTTAAAAACTTTAATCTTGTTATTTATAAATACCTTATCTGAAATTCTAATCAGTTATTCATTAGTTTTTGTCTCTTTGGAGGCATTTCTTCATCGTCAGATTCGACAAATCTTTCCAACTCTAGTTGATCGTCGAAATCTTCAAGACCATCATCTTCGTCTCCAATGTTATTTCCAGTCTGCATTGGTTCTTCATCCACAATTTCATCTGAATCATTTACTTCCTCGTAGATTTTTTCTTCCATATTGGAGCAATTTTCAGAACCATGACAATTAGTGCATAAATTTGTGCATTTTAAACCATGTTTTCGGCAGCCACATTTTAAACTGTTACATCCAGTTTCACAGCTGCAGCAAATAGTTTTGAGCAATACTTCCGGAATTAAATCCTTTTCTGTAAATTTGGGCATAATGCCACGCTGATGTTGCTTCCAGCCCCAATCTGTTGCTGTCAATTCGTTACCCAACCAAGTTTGAAGCTGATAATATGCTCTGTAACAATGTTGTTCTGCTGCTCCTTCTGTGGGTGGGAGGTTTGCCAAAATGAAGGATGATTTAATTTTTGCCAATTGATATTTTTGAAACCTTAATTGATTCAGTGTTAATTTTTCTTTTTTACATTTATAAATAGATTTAATTAATTGTAATCCATTTTTTTTTATATTTTCTTTACTTTCATCTTTTTTGTAAAAAACATTGGTCAAATTTGACAAATTTTTCGCGTCTAATATAGAATTAACGATACTTTTCTTTCCTTTTCCGGCAAATCCAGATGTTGTATCGCAACCAGAAAAACAATGCAGAAATGCAACAATGTTTTTGAAGGATTCATGTTTGAAACTATTAGACGTGAAAAATAGATCCTTTCCATTTCCAGAGCCTGGTTTGAGAAAATAAATGTCATGATTATTTGAATTTAATTGATTTAAAAGAACCAAAAGATCAATATCTTGACCCACAACTATGACAGTTTTATTAGTATCTCTGGCAACTTTTATCGAGGTCTTAATTATGTCGGCATCAGCATCTTCTTCAACTTGTTTACAGGAAAATCCTTGTGACTGTAATCTTTTCATTAAACTTTTAATTATTTTGTCCTTGTTTTTCTCGTTAGATAAAAAGTTTTCTTGCGAAAATGTTATTTTTGTATGGTTTTGATAATCGAACTCTGGAATATTGTCTGAGATTTTTCTACGATTACGTTCTCCTCTTTTAGTTGAAGTAGCTGCTGGTACTGTTGTGACAGTAGCTGATTTTTTAATTTCGGGGTACCCATCAAACACAATATAACTGTAACTATAACTGTAAATTTTAATAAATACCTTAAAATTGTACATAGTAATTAAAAAAAAATTTCGAATTTGAGGTTTTTTCAATTTTTTGCATTTTCTAATAATATTTCCTATAGTAATGTATATTTTTTTTACACCATCAGAAAGTAGATATTTCAACGAACAAAAAGCCCCCAAACTTTTTGGAAAAAGCTGAAATTTTGACGTCAGAATTTTCGATTGAAAATTAGGGTGCTTTTTTGATATTAAGTTAAAATGAGGCGAAAAAATAAATATTTTTAATCAAATAAATTACAGTATATTTGGGACATAATAAGGTAAGTTTTCACCAAATTTCGTAGAAAAACAAAATTTTTTAAAAAAGATATAAATAAAAAACCAAGAACTTGGTTTTTTGAATTTTTCACCTAAATTTTGAGGTTATGTGAAAAAATTGTGAATACAAAAGTTGTAGATCTTTTTATGACCTACAACTTTGCCATTCAACTTTTTTCCATAGGACTGGTAGTTTCGCCGGAAATCAAGATAAACAATTTTTCACCCTTAAAAACTCACCCCCTCCCACTTCCCGAACTCGGAGCGACCGTAATTTATTTTTCCTTTCATTTTGATCATATTCCCCTGTATTTCTAATGGGTTTCATCCTACTGTAATTTTTTTTCATTTTTTACCATTTTTGAAGGCTTCGGCCCTGGTCTATAATAAGAACTCCAGTGTCAAAGAGGCTGCAAGTAAATAATCCGAGTGACACAAGAAAAAGAGGTAAGAATATCATTACTAAATTTGTAATCCCTAAGCAGGATTATTAAAAACGTTATCGTCCAAAATGGTACGAAGGTATGTTTTGGTAATTGTGCAGAATATGCCTTTTTCAATTCTATCCAAATAAAATACATATGGTTGCTGAAGAGCGGGTTCTACAATTTTACCCAAGTTTGTTTTCTAAATCATAGGAAAGTAATACCTCTGTAACACCTTTATGTTCTATTTGTTGCTTATAAACTTTTCTCAACATAATTTCAATGCAACTAGAATTTTATTTATATTTCCAAACTTATTGAAAAATGCAAGTTTTCATTGTCGGGATTATAAGCAAGACTGTGTTCTGGAACATTAGACTGTGGTCTGATATTTTATATTCCAGAATTCTCAGCTACATCTACAGTAGCCATTGACTTCTGTTCACAACTATTGAGAATGTCTACTATAGATGTAGCTGAAACATCTGGAAGACAAAATATCAGAGCATGGTCTTATGTTCCAGAAAACAGTCCTGCTACTTTTAATTTGATGTTACAGATAACACTTTGAGAACCAAATTATCGAATTGGGCAAAATTAAAGCAAGATTATGTCTCAGTGCAACAACAGTGTCATCTTGACGAACATAAACAAAAACTGAAACATACTGAAGAAAAGCATCAACAGGAATTAGATCATAAGAGACAATGCATGAACAAAAAATGAATATGATGAAGGAGGAACATGACATTAAAATGTCGATATTAAAATGAATAATGAAAATGGTTTATAACTTTTTTTTATTTTTTTATAAACGGGGTAAACCCAATACATCATAAATATAATGTGTACAAAGTAGTAGAATGCAAAACTGTGTATGTCCATAATCATAACAAACTATACAATGACACAATGGTAGACAGAATCTGACATCAGGAAACACTTTAAAACAAGACGAAATTTTAAAATACCTATTAAAACCAATTTATCCAATTTTGTCACATAAAACGCTCTTTATTTGTCTCCATAGATTCTATTAAAGGTGGTGTTTATTGGGCAATCGATTAAAATTATTATTCTGCTAGCGTTTAAATTTTTTATTGCATTGATGTCAAATAAATGCCAAATACATTCAAATACTCTTATTAAATCCTTATAACCAAAAAATTTACATTTTTTTATCCATGAAAATGTTTCAGTTGACATGACATGTTAAAAGTAATGTCAATTTTAATCCCTTTGTGATTCATATCATCTACGTGAAATTGAAGAAATAATGTACGGAGGCAAAATTGGATAAACAGTTGTATTACACTAAATTAATGTTTAACCTACCGCTCGTTAAACATTAATTTAGCACAGTTGTGTAATAAATAACTATGTTATAATTTTAAATAAACAAAATGAACAAAAGTAAAGATGCCTAAGATTGAATTTAATGGAAGAAATTGAAAAGCCAAACAGATCAATCAAGTGACTTTATTTATTTCCATAATCTACTTATTGGTGCAATTGACTATAATACATGTTTTATACTAGTCCTTCAAAATATTGTGTAATTAAATTATATCTCACTAAGCCATTCCTGTTAAACCTAGGAATATTAGGTACAACTAAATCAATATTATTAGTTTCTTGAATTATTGCCGAAACATCCTCAACTACATCCAACTCTGGTTCATTTTTCTCACAAGCTACATTGTGCAGTACAGCACAGGCAATTACAATAGGTTCTACTATCTCTCTTAAGTCGAATACCTAATGCCAAAATTGGAAATCTCTTTTTAAAAACCCCAAAACACCTTTCAATAGGATTTCGAGTTCTTATTTGACTCTCGTTAAAAAGTTGCTCGGCCTGTTCTTGAGGATCCGTCAAAGGTGTCATAAGATAGGACTGAACAGGATATCCACTATCACCCACTAAAACAGAATTTCCAAAGATCCCAGCTTCAAACTGTGCCCGTAAACGGGAATTTGCAAATATTGTTGCGTCATGGGCAGAGCCTTGCCACCTACAAACAGCATTCTGTATTATCAAATTAGACCTACACACCATTTGAACATTGAAAGAAAAATTTCTGCATTTTCACCTCCCGGGAACAGAATCTTTACATGGGTGCAGTCCAATGCACCAATACATCTTGGAAACCTACTAATATTAAAAAACTCCTCCTGAACTTTTTGTATTTCTACTTCTGATTGGGGCATTTGTATGAATTCACGACCAAGCCTTGCCATTGTAGTTATAACTTTGTATATAATTCTGCTGGCAGTTGATTTATCAACTCCTGTAACAATATACAAACTTAATAGGTTAATACAAATAACATTCTTAAAATTTATCTGCAAAATCCCTAACTGCTTGTAAAGTAGACTCAGTTGCTAAGAATCTTAAAGTCAGTAAAACTTTTTCTTCCGGAGTTACAGCGTTGACCCTAAATAGTACATATAACAAATTTAATAACAAACAACAATAAATAAATACTTAATACTTACTCGTATCTAATATTGAGTCTCTAATTTCATCAATTATAAGAAACACCGTTTCTTTTGATAGTCGGAATCTATCTCTAAATTCGTTTTCATTCCATTTTATAAAATGGTTTCCTCTTTCCCTGACATTTCTAGCGGCTCTCGGAAACATTTCTAATTCATATAGTTCTCGAAAATCTTCATCGTCCATAAGCTCTTGCAGATTTTCTCTCATTATTTCGTCCATATGTATTGTAGAATTTTATTAATTTGAAATAGTAAATAATCCTAATCAATAATAAAACAAATGTCAATTGTAGAATTGTCCCAAACGTCCATAAAATAAGTAAAATTTAATTGTTCTGTGTTTTGACTATAGTTTAAACCTCGGAAATCGGATGGAAAGATTCCATGTAGTTAACCACTTAGTGACCGTCCAAAATGTTGTGCTACAACAACCTTATTGTTGCAAACCAATGGTTAACGATAACCATAGTTTAACCAGGCGTGTTACAACTCACCCTTAATGGTTAAAAATATAAATCCAAGATGACATAACTCTAATGATATGTCAAAATGTTGTATCAATTTTATAAATTAACAAAAAAGGGAAATTGATCATAAGATGGTGATAGATGTATGTCAATATCAGAACTATAAAATTTGGATAGTTTCGAATAAAGAAACCAAGACATATATTATATAAAAGGATTTGCGTTATAAACTTAGATATTATTTCAAATTTATCACAGGTAGAAAAACAAGAATTTACATTGTGATTTCAAAGTATTAACCGTGAATTTTATCAATTGTCAAAGACATGTTTTATTGAAATTTCGTATATATTAAACAAAAAACAGACTTCTTTAAGGTAAATTTATAAGCATGTGTTTTCCTGAAACTTTCAAAGTGTAATAAAGTGAATAGAACTTTATAGCTCGGGTTTAACCATTTTCGATCAATCTTGAGAATATCTAAGTTACATAACGACACAACCATATCTGGTAGGTTTTGAGTCTAATTCTTCTGGATTATTATACCAGCATTAAGTAATTACTTCATCACAATTTCAAATCAAAATATTCCGAAAATGGTACACACACATACCTTTTTGATACTATGTATAAAATTACCTTGTATCTTGAAAACGAATGCCATTACGGAAATTTTTTATGAGCAAAACCAACTTATTTTACAGTGTTCTACCTATCATAGCGACAGGACCATCTTTTTTTTTGAGGCACCCTGTATATAAACCGGTAATATTTATCATAATTTTGATAAATCCCCCGTAAACATTTCCTAAAATTTATGGACCCATTAGAATATCTTCTCTTATCTTTCTTTGGTATGTAAAAACCAAACAGAAAGGTGTGTGTGCATGTTATAAGAGTCTGTTTTCTGTTATCATACGCTGAAAGTATTTTTAGAAATAGGGCAATAATTCTGACAAACGCGCACTTCTACGTTTGATAAATTTACGACATAAGTCGTCAAGAGAGTTTCTAGATTTCAATATCTATGGTTTCTAGCTATTCAGAAAATGTCGAACACATTAGATGGCAGAAAGGTATCACTCACATCAAGTGGATGGGCGTTTCAGAACTGTGATAGACATAATATTCTTATACATATAATAGCACAGTGAAAAGGGATTTAATTCATAGGGAGTTGTAATTGTACAGGAAACAAAGCTCTTTATTTCAAAACATATTCTTTGAGAGAAGCTTAGAGACGCTCTACTTTTTTCTTCGGTGAAGATTGCGAAAACTGAGAGCGCAAATGCAAAAGACGTTGATTTAATGATTTTTTTGGAAAAGTTTGCATTTTTTAAAAATTCTGCTTATATACCGGTTTATCAGGCTGTCGAGGAGTCACTTATAGCAAATAACTTCCTGTTTCCGCGTAACTCAGTTGTATCAATGTGGACTGCTTTTTTTCACTTACCAATACACGACGTGGTTGCTTCTTGTTATCACTTACTCCAAAGAAAAAATAATAACGAGGGTTTGGGGGGAAGGAAGGCCAAAAGGGAATTCAAAGGGGGAGTAACAACCACTCAATTAACTGTCATATTGTTTCAAGAAAAGTTGGTTTTTGTGATAAATTAAAACAGATTCCGACAGAATTTTGCCATTCGAAATATCGAGACAGAAAATTATATCTATTTCTACTACTGAGCCGATCAATACTAATAGTACCTACCACTATCCTAGCTAGTAAATTTTAAATCGTATTCTTGGGCGGTGTTATCAAGCTGTACCTATAATTTTTACTTTAGCAAAATAAATCGCGTGAACAACTTCCCATATTTCTTCCATAATTTTTTTCGGTTAGTCGCCTTCCTATTTCATTTTACAATCTCTCTCACGTCTTGTGCTTTCAATTTCTTCAAATTGTGTTTTTGCCTTTTTCACTTCCCTTTCCTTTTTGCCATAATTTTGTTATTACTAAAAAATTATCGCTATTTGCTTATGCTCCTCTAGCTTAGCAAAATAAAACAATAAGATAAATAAAATCTTATAATAGTTTACAATACTTCTTCAACATTTTTTTAGCTTATTGCCCTTAATTAGTCTTCATCTGGTACGGTAGTGTTTTATGATTGTATTCTTAAAATCGCCAGATAGACGGGTAATTTTGGGTAAAGGCACGTACGGGATCTTTCCCTGAATTGTGGAAATATTCCGTTTTGAGTTTAGTTGATTCTAATATATGAAACGTTTAACAACTAGTAAAGTGTTTAATTTCATAACCTAAACCAAATAAAATTCCAATAGCTTTTACAGTCTCTAATATCTTTGGCATGTTTGTTTTCAATCATTACGTTGTTGATTTGTTTTCAAGTTAGCAGAAGTCCATAATATTTCGCACTTGTTGGAACACTCTGCACATTTATACATAATACTAAATATTGCAAATAGTTGGCCATAAGCTTCAAATCAATTGACCCAAAATAATTTTTTAGGCCTACCCGTTTTACCTTTTTTGTTTGACTTATTGTATTTCGAGAAAAACTGAGATATTTCGAAAACAATAAAAAATAGGTATAGGGAATCTTTAAGAAAGAGACTTTATTTTTTTACGTTAAATTCGAAAATGTGATGTTATACATTTAAAAAAATATAACTTTGATATGCCAAAATTTTTGAACCAACCTGTAGAGGAGAATGGGGTGGATATGAACACGGGGTAGATTTGAACACGACATCTGGCAACCCTGTCACCTAACGTATAACCGTATAAGGCGCTAACTTCAGACTCGATTTTGACACACTAGTTGAATAGAAGCGGTTGTTTGTTTACATAGTCAAATTTTTACAGTGTGATAAATCTGCTGTGATTTTGAAAATTAGTTTAGTGCTGATCGAAATACAACATTTGAAAGAGGTAAGTGTTGGCTTGTTAACAATGTATTAGTTTTAGGTTTGGGCTTTTTGATAGTGTAATAAATTCTTCGTAAATAAGAAAAATGAGGTTGGGGTACATTTGAATTTTGTACTATGGAAATGGGGTAAAATTTGAACGGTGTTCAAATGTACCCCATTTTACTTTTTTTTTCTTCTTACAATTAACATTGGGTATTTTTTTCTCTTTCAGACGAAATATCTTGCCAAATTACAAGACAAAAGGAGAATCTGCTTATAATGAAGAGGAGATACAAGCTGGTATCACAGCTGTACGTGATCAACAAATGACCCTCCGTGAAGCTACTGCACATTACGGGATGTCACACACAACCCTGCATTATCGCCTGAAGAAATTAAAGTTTAATGATGAAGGTCAGGTTACCTCATCTGTAAAACATGACTATCAATCGAAATACTCCAGTCAGCAGATTTTTACAAAGGAACAAGAATTAGGTTGAATATGCTATTAACTCATCCAAAATGTTCTACGATCTAATGTACCAACAAATGAGAATGCTTGCATACGATTATGCTGCAAGACTTAGAAATGCCCAATAGTTGGTCCGTAAATCAGATAGCGGGAGAAGATTGGCTGTACGGTTTCATGCGACGACATAGTAACCTTAGTAATCGGAAGCCGGAAAACACCCCACTTTTGAGATTGACATATCTTTTAACAAGACGAATGTAGAAGCGTTTTTCGATAACTACGAGAGAGCCCTAAAGTTAAAGGACTTTACAGCATGCCACATATTCAACCTTGATGAAACAGGTGTGGCAACTGTTATACAGGCACCAAATATCTTAGCTCCCAGAGGTGCTAAACAAGTCGGGCAGGCTGTTTCTACCGAAAGAGTGCAATCGTATACGTTGCGTATGATTGTAAGTGCATCTGGTAATTCCTTGCCACCAGTATTAATTTATCCCCGAGCAAGAGTAAATAATTCCAGGGTTGATGACGGTCCACCCGGTTGTGTTGGCCAACGGCCACTGGATGACGCGTGCTCTATTCTTACACGTTCTGAAACATATAGTGAATCATACGAAATGCAGTTCTGAAAATCCAATTCTTATCCTCATGGATAATCACGAGAGCCACTGTTCTCTTGACGCCGTCAACTATGCTCGAGGAAACGGCATGACTTTAGTAACTTTCCCGCCCCATTGTTCCCATAAGCTGCAGCCGCTAGATGTTGGTGTGCTGGGACGATTTAAGGCGAAGAAAAAAATTGCACAAAATGACTGGTTGACCAACCATCCTGGGAAACTATTTCTATCCACAATCTTCCGTCCATAGTTACTAGAGCATTTGGCTCCTCATTCACAAGAGCAAACATTATATCTTCATTTAAGAAGCCTGGACTTTGGCCACTTAATCGTCAGGTATTTACAGACAAAGATTTTTTGAGCTCTGCTGTCACGGATAGACCCATTTCAGACGAACAAGTCCGCTAGCCCATAGAACAGGCGGCATCGTCTGATACAGATAATTGCTCCATTCCCAGCAAAGATATAAATGTATGTCCAACTGTACCCACTCCAAGCATCGACCCGAGCTACATACCTGGATGTAGCAAAGATTCCGAAACCATCCAAATTGATCCCGCTCACAATAAAACATTAGTGCTGATTTCACCAGAACATGTTCGCCCATATCCAAAGGCCCCTCCTCGATCCAATTTGCTTAAAGGAAGGAGAGAAGAGAAAACACGTATTTTAACAGAAACCCCTGAAAAATCGAGACTGGAAGATGAACAACTGGAGAGAGAGTCAAAACAAATGAAGCTTACGAGAACAAAACCAGAAACAATTCGTCAGGTTAAGAAAAACATCTGTAAATCGCTAGAAGTATAAACCTCTGAATCAGAGGATGATAATATATCCCTACATGAAGAGTCCTCTGATGAATTAGAAACCTTTAGTGATTTAGAGGTGGAGCATAAAGAAGCTAATGTCTCAGACTTGAAGTTGAATGATTTTATTGTTGTATCATTTAATACAAAAAAATCCAGATTCTTGTTTGTGGGACAAATTGAAGAAATCGTGGAAGAAAATTCGTACAGGGTAAAATTTATGAAGAAAAAGGAGCATACATGAAAATTTTACTTCCCTGAAAAAGAGGACATCACTGTCGTAGATAGAGAAGACACCAAAATGAAACTGACGGCACCTCATACTTCTGGGGGAACTGAAAGAGATACTACTTCTTTACTATCATTTAAGGTCGGCTTCTCTAGTTTTAGGGATAAAGTAATGTAGCTACTATTTTGTTGTTTTTTTTTTTGTATTAAGAGGTCATTTTAGTTTACGCAATGTGATTTTTGAGGTTTGTTCAAAACTGCCCCACAACTGTTCAAATCTGACCCAACTAAGGGGTAGAATTAAACAAATGCAGAGGTTAGAATTTTTTTTCAAGTTATTATGTTTGCCTTTCCACATTTGTTGGGTAATTTAGATCCCAAATAAGTTCCACTTTGTGCTAAAATATTTAAAACTCTTTGGAAAAAATTACTTTTGATTTTAATTGGACTAAATTAGTTTTTGTTCAAATGTACCCCAGTCAACCCTATATTTGTAAATATTTTTAAAATGTAGCTCTTATAACGCATATCAAAATATGTTTTTAAATTTTTATGGTTTGGGCACCAGATTCCGTGCCGTATGTGTTGATCCACCCTGTATATTATGTAGCAAGAACTAATTTTTTTTAAGAAAAATAATTTGATTCTCCAAGTTAAACTTCTTCAAAAGAGGAAGCGAGCGCCACAATGTAATCTGCAATCTCAAATGATTTATGAATTCTCCGTTAATTTTAATGCCTTTATTTTTCCAATTTAATTTCTTAAATGAACTGTATAATTGAGGAAAATAGAAGGAAAGAAAGGTACATCTTGACCTCATTACAAATTCCGACTACTTCTTGAATGATAAATCGTTTTCCGTTAATTTAAATTTCCTATTTTATCGGTAACCATAAGTTGATCGAGTTCGATAATCCGTACCAGGAAGTACTAAGCGGAATCAAAATAAGGGTATCAGCCCTTCATAACACGAAATATAATGCCATGAAAATTAGTCATGGTCATGTTTACGTTATTCAGAAATCAAAATTGATTAAAATGTTTATCTTCTTCGAGGATTATTTTATAATAGAGCGGAAAATTAGTAACAAAATGAATTTAGACTATACAAGGTATCCCATAAATAAGTGCCATACATTTTTAACAATTATTGATTAATTTTCTTAATTTCTTTTTTTCTAAATATTAATTTCAATTATTGAAAAAGTCTTATATCTTTCTGTTCGTGATTGAATCCAGCTATACATTATATATTTTAAATTCAACCGCACAACGTTGACATTTTCACCTCGTCAAAGTTTTGTACCGAGTGTGTGTAAATTATCGTAGCAGTAAGACAATCACCGCGCGCTAGAGTACAACGGTGTGTGATTGAAGCGACATCGATGTACAACGCCGGCCGGTTAATCTCCGAGAAATGAGTAAAATGTTAGCCTTTAATTAATTATTATTAATGAAAATTACAGTTCACTTCAATTGAAATTTAAAACAAAAAGGAAATTGCTACCGTCCCGAACACTTTCAGTCATTTCTATTCTTAAAGGACCCCTCACTTCTCTTATGAAATCGGGAGCACCGTCAAAATGTCTGAATTTTTAGTTTGTACTGGTATTTGATGTCCTGATAGCCTTCATAGGCCCAACATTATCATACTGCTAGATTTTTATATACAGAGTGTTGAAATTCAAAATTCCGACTTTTAAAACGGTCCCCAAAAAATCCCTCTTAAATATTTTTTGATGTTACTGCCAAATATATCAAGATAAAATATAGTTGAATTATTGGATCTTTACCCGTGCGTCATTAATATCTGATAACATAACCGACAAATGTCAAATTATTATGTTCTGTTCTTCACTATTAATAGAAAGAGATCCACACTAGAAGCGCAGAGTTTACCAGCATACCTATTAGCGCTATAAGGAGCCATTTTGACCCCAAGTTTTTTCCTCATATAAATATTGCAGACTCAACAAAAACTAAAAGACTTAGACTTACTTTGCTTCTTTATTCAAATAAAAAGCTGTTTACTACATACTCATAAACTAGTTGGCGCATTTGGCACAAGTTACAATTTTAACAATGTTTCCAGAACAATTTCCGCACGCCAATTTGAGACACTTTTTACATTTGATCACAGTCTTATTTCCTTTGCAGTGTCTTTTAATCTGACATTTATGTCTCATTAGCGATGGTCGTGGTTCGGTGTCTTGGACAACATCAGGGGTATTTTTACTTCGACAATACGCTGCTCGAAGTTCTTCTGCAAGTTTTCTCAAAAACCGGTGCATGCTTATTTTTATTTCATGTACTTTCTTTGTATAAAACGCAAGCACGTCAGTAAAGCTAGCACCCCCACTTTTTCAAATTTAAAAAAAACTTATGTGTAATTTAGAACTAATTTGTACCCAAAAAATTAGAATTTGTACCCACTTAGTTTTTCTGAAAAATCACTATTTAAAGTGGGGGTGCTAGCTTGAGCTCAAGCTAACACCCCCACATTGACAAAATGAAATTTTGTTGGCATAAATCTAAACTTTGAATCAAGGACTAATTTGGATCCAAAAGATAATAATTTGTACACACTCAGTTTTTCTGAAAAACCGTTATTTAAAGTGGGGGTGCTAGTTTAAGCTCAAGCTAGCACCCCCATTTTTACAAAACCTGTTTTATTAATTTCCAAGTGAATCGTTAGAAGATTTGAAATTATCAAAGATAACTAAATATTATTAATTTTCGAATATAGGACTAATTTGTACCCCAAAAATTAAAATTTGTACCCACACAGTTTTCCCTGTGAAAGGAGTTTTAATGTGGGAGTGCTGGCTTGAACACGTCCACCTTTAAAAATCCAATTTCAACAGCATACCTTTAAACTTTGCATTTAGGACTAATTTGTAACCTAAAGCGTTTTTTCATTATCATATCATTTTGTTTATTCAAGATGATAGTAAATTAGACCACGTGTTTTATTAATTTCCAAGAAATTATCAAAGATAACTAAATATTATTAGTTTTCGAATATAGGACTAATTTGTACCCAAAACATTAAAATTTGTACCCACACTGGTTTCCCTGTAAAAGGAGTTTTAATGTGGGAGTGTTGACTTGAATACGTCCACCTTTATAAAATCCAATTTCAACAGCATACCTTTAAACTTTGCATTTAGGAATAATTTGTAACGAAAAGCGTTTTTTCATTATCATATCATTTTGTTTATAAAAGATGATAGTAAATTAGACCACGTATTTTATTAATTTCTAAGAAATTATCAAAGATAACTGTAATAAACACAAGATATGACATAAATTTTAAGAACGCCCTATATAGACAAATTCTTCTTACTTCAAAATAATTATTAATTATCGACCTCAACTAGAGGAAATAACACAAACAAACAAGGTTAACAAAACATATTAGATTACGATTAGGTCAGGTTTGTTTACTATAAACAAAAACAATGATATTGCAAACGAACCTTCACACAAGGTGAAATTGGGAAATAAATAACGAATAATTGGGAATCAAAAGAGAGAAAGTATCTCTCCCCCGGTGAGGCAAGTCTAAGTATTGACGGGCCCTCACCCTTCAAACAGTAATAGTGTGCAGTTTGTGTGACTGGTGATAATCCAAAACGTAAGTTTTTAACGTACAATTATTTTATTATATTGTGTATTTGAACTGTGATATTATATTTTTCCTTTGACTTAACCGGGTGTCCCAAGATAGGGAAGGGACCCCATAGTATTTTTCCGGTCATATCTAGTGTTTCATATATATCAGCGTCCCTCATTTACTGGTAGGGCCTAATTTGTAATAGGTATCTTATTTAGCCTGTATTCAGGGACCACTTCACTATATATAATATATATATATATATATATATATATATATATATATATATAAAATTTTTTTTTTTTTTTTTTTTTTTTTTTTTTTTTTTTTTTTTTTTTTTTTTTTTTTTATATAACGACTGAAAAATGCTATATAGGTGGGGATAACGGGGATTTCAGTCCAAGGAATCAACGCGAAGATCTTTTATTTACAAAATGCCGCCAAGCTTTCGTGTCCTTTTGACACTTCTTCAGGGCACTATAATACATATACAAATATAAATATGATTTAAAAATGGAGAAATAAATATAAGTACTTACATGTAAAATATTTTAAGTAAATTCAATATAAATAATCATTAAAAAATTTGTAAATGTAAAAATAAATATAATTATAATATACTTGATGTCATATTTCACATAAGACAAATCGATACATAATTTGTTTGTTCGTTACTTAGTTATTTTAATTTTTTTAGGTTACTTTATAATTATTTAATGAAGTTTGAATTTGAGGTTAGATTATAACCTTATAAAATGACTTTGACAGATAATTTGTTTTTGACGTTAATAGAAAAGGAAATAAGGTTAGATTATAACCTGTGAAAATGACTTTGACAAATAATTTCTTATATTTTGACTTTAATAGAAGTGAATTTAATTTTTATGAAATAATCATATAAATAATGAAAAATTATCTATTTTGTTCAATATTCAAAAGGTAGCTATAAATATTACTAAGATTTTCAATGTCACTTTTCTTATTCATACTATTATTTGCCTTGTTGATTTCAACCATTTCAAGAAAATATCTTTTAGACATATTTTGTTCAGTATGTAGAACTTTAGCTTCATTAAATAACATTTTATGGCCTGTTTCGATGGAATGCTGTGTTAATGCACATGATTTTTTGTTAAGTTTTATATCACTTTTATGAGATGTGATGCGATTAGTCAAATTTCTAGAGCTGGTACCGATGTAGTTAAGATCACAGTTATTGCATTTTATTTCATAGACTACATTTGATTTTTTTAAGTCAGGTGTAGAATCTTTCAATTTACTATTTAAATTTCCAATGGTTTTTATATTTTTCTGTGTTATCTTTATATTAGTTTCATTTTTGAAAAGTTTTATTATGTTCTTTGATAAATTTTCAATATTTGGAATTGATAGGTAATTAATATTTTCTACATTTGTATTCCTATCTGTTTCATTGCTAGAGATATTATCATGAATAGTTCTATCAGAAATATTGTTGAAAAGAATTCTATTTAGAAGTGATTTAGGATAAGAATTTTGTAATAAGATATCACGTAAAATTCTTAAATTTTTTTGTTTTAAAGAAGGGTGAACTAGTTTTTCAATTCTATTTTTTAAACAAATAATGAGATTAATTTTCATTTTCTTTGTATGAAAAGAATGATAGTTTATATACCTTCCTGAATTTGTTGGTTTTATATACCAATCGGTAATCAAAGTGTTATCGTTTTTACGGATTATTTTAGTGTCTAAAAATGGAATGCTATTATTTTTTTCAAATTCAACTGTAAATTGTAAATTTTCATTATAACTATTTACTTTTTCTAATATTTCATCTGATTTATTAACTGGTATAGCACAAATTATGTCATCAACAAATTTTTTCAAAAATGGTATATTAAATGATAGTTTTGGGAGAATATCTTCAAGAAGATCATCCATTACATATTGTGCTATTATTGGAGAAATGGTACTTATATTTATTTCTCTATTTTTAAATCATATTTATATTTGTATATGTATTATAGTGCCCTGAAGAAGTGTCAAAAGGGCACGAAAGCTTGGCGGCATTTTGTAAATAAAAGATCTTGGCGTTGATTCTTTGGACTGAAATCCCCGTTATCCCCACCTATATATATATATATATATATATATATATATATATATATATATATATATATATTATTGAGTATATTTTGTGTTAATATACAAATTTATATTTTTGTTTATTAATTTACCTACCTTGAGTTCTTTGAAATTCGGCTAACTGGTTTATATGTTTGAGAATAAACGGTGTGCATGAAATACTCTCTCTACTCTTTGAGTCCCGGCGGTATTAACTCCCTTAAATATGTCACTATTTGTGTTTATAATTTCCACAATATTTAATTTATTTATTTTCTAATAATTTATGATACGCCTATGGTTAGGAATTCAACTGCGCATGAATATGGTTGAAAAATGATTTAGATTTAGTCGTATCCGTATAGATGGCACGTGGAACAATTGAAAACAAATGTATCAAAAGAAAGGTTATAATTACTTTTAACAATACAACATTATGATGGAATTTGTCAGAAAATATATGATTACTATATGTACAAAAGTGAACAAATTGGTGAAATTATTAGTATTCAACGAATTGTTAGGAATTTACCAGGTAAATATAATTTTATCGTTGTACTATTTAACGTGTTATTCTATTAATTAAGTGACTGTTTTAGTCGTTAATCTTTATCAAAACACTCGTTTTAGATGTACATCTATCAGTTATTATATTGCTAGCAATAAACGCGCACTAACCTGATGTATTAAGATTGCCGTTATCCTCCATGTGTTGGGTCAGAACAGTCGTATACAACAGGTATGTACGCCTTTTTTTCAGATTACACAGTTCTTCCTTGATAATTCTATTCTGTCTCCATCAAATGATTTCACCTGCCGTCTGGTTGAATTACAGTTTTTTTCTTTGTAATTTCGTAAAATGTCGTACATATATGATCAATATGTTATTCAAATTTATAGAAGTTTATTTTCAGTTCTTAAACTCTTTCAGGACTTTTTTCTCCCTTCACTCAAAATTGTTATCCCCCGGTTGCTAACGAAAGTCATGTATCTTTTGATTTTGTTGACATGATATAAAATTTGCGTTTTTAATTTAATTGTTTATACACAATATAAAATATTTTATCTGTGCAGAAATTATCTATCTTTTAACAATGCTGTACACTGTATGTTTTACTATTATCTCTAATTTCATAAGATCTTTAACACAAAATTGTCTTCAAATGTGTTTAACTCCTTCCTAATAAATTCATCTAACTAATGTCCATTCTATTTTACATAAACTATTCCTAATTTTAATTTTCTAACTACTAAATAACAATATTATTTTTCCTACCCACGAAAATAAATCATACATTTTCTGACACAATAATACATAAATTTATATTCCCTGTTTTTCTGTTTGAATATTCTTCTGCCATAATCATTCATAGACAACTTTATTTTATCTATGGACAAACTTGACACTTATGTCATTCTAAAATCTAACCACAATATTCTATATAGTCATTCATTGTTATCACTTCAACCATTTGTCTGTTTATTTCTTTGATAATCATTAATACGATTTACTCAACTATTCACGACATGAACTCAGTTTTAGTTTGGAACACTGCATAACCCTCATGTGCACTACAAACTTCAAGCAACAGCTCGTTTACATTTACTGGGCAGTAAGGTAAGTTTTCTTATAGTGTTTTATATTCAATTTTAAAGAAATTACCTAAACATTGAATTCCACACCATAAGTATCACAGCATTTTAGAGTTTTTCTCAACATTATAACGAATACAAACAACACAGTGTTTGATTTCTTTATGAATTTCATGAAAGTACGGTTTGAAAGTCTCAAAGCAATTTTTAGTAATCCTTCTTGATAGATATTTCTAGTTCTATCTCTACGTTAGAATATATATATATATATATATATATATATATATTATTTAATGACTATTTTGATAATAGCGCAAAGATATTTATATTTTACTAAGGGTCATAGTTAATCCTATTTTAGAGTATTGATAATAGTGCACAGATATTTATATTTTACTAGGGATCATAGTTAATCCTGTCTTCATAAATTACTTTTCTGAATTTTATTTGATATAGAGGGTATTTCTATAGTTTTATTTCTTCTCTCTCTGCGAGAAGCGTAATTAGCGCTGGAAATAGGGGGTAAAGAATCTCCCTTCCTTTTTTTGTAAAGATATATCAGTTGCTAATCTCTTATTTATGTAGGGTATGTCACGTAGGCTATCCTAGAAGCCAGGAGAAAGCCACGTGTAATATTTTATTATATTGAAAAGCGTTCGTATATGGTTTTAATAATTTTCCTTTTTTATTTGTAATACCTATATGTTTGTACGTATTTTAACCTTTCAATTTATTGCCATAACCTCAATCCTCACCACCCCCGTACCCGTCAAATAGGACGGACGTGCACTACGAACTCGGGCTTGGCACCCTGTATAAGCCCAAGGGGCCCCACGACGTCCTTGATCGCTCGAGCCTGGATCAACCCCTCCCACGAGGTAATCCCGCAGGGACAATTCCTGGTTCTACAATTTTTTGTGCCGCGAGGCACTGGTGACAGCACGCTGCAACGATTTTTTTTCTAGGGTAGGAATATACAGTAGGGCCCTTCCGGTCACTACGATCAGCGGGAAAGGAAGCCGAAGAGATACTACAGGAACCAAACACCTTTCCCCGGCAATAACAGCATAAAAATAGGATCTACGATAAAAATAAGTTACACGGGACAGCGCCGACAATTATTACACTGGAGGCGGCGGTTTTTTTAAACAATAAAATCATTACACTGGAGACATTTACTAGAGTGGTGACGGCGGATACACAAAGAGACCCACTAAGTCACTACACTGGTGACAGACCATCTAATTCGCTACACTGGTGACAGGGGTCTAAGTTATTACACTGGTGACAGCGGTCTCTACCAACAGATGGAAAATGAGTTACCCCTTTTACTAGAGTGGTGACAGTGGATTTCCGACCTACTTTATTACATAACTAAATATTATTAATTTTCGAATATAGGACTAATTTCTACCCAAAAAATTGAACTTTGTACCCACACAGTTTTCCCTGTAAAAGGAGTTTTAATGTGGGAGGGCTGGCTTGAACACCTCCACCTTTACAAAATCAAATTTCAACAGCTTACCTATAAACATTGAAGTAAGGACTAATTTGTAGCCAAAATCGTTTTTTCATTATTAAGTATATAATTTTGTTTATAAAAGATGATAGTAAATTAGACCACATGTTTTATTAATTTCCAAGTGAATCGTTAAAAGATTTGAAATTATCAAAAGTAACTAAATATTAATTTTCGAATATAGGACTAATTTGTATACTCAAATTTTACCCAGCCAAACTACTTTTTAGAGGTGTTCAAACAGACAAATCAACTGTGACTAATATGAATTTAAGCACCACAGGTACATCTTCTAAACTATTCTAAATTCTAAATAAAACCCAAATTAATTATTGAATTACCTTCGAGGTTAATGAATTATAATTTGAGTGATATAAATAATATATTTTAATTAAATTATAGGTATTCTTAATACTTATAAGTGTACTAAGTCATTATTGAAATTATTTCAAATTCGTAGTTTATCTCTTAAACCGCGCATTCCCAGTGGTGTGCCCTTTAATTTTAGACATAGAAGTACAATACTAAAAAGTATATTGAACGGGAAAGGTATATTGTATAAAAACATAGTTTTATTTTTTCAGTCACTACAATTATGCGATCAAAGACGCATATCATCTAAAAAACAAAGAAATATCCCCTTTCGGTATTTGCAAGGGTAACAAAAAAATGTTTTGAAATTGTTTAGTCATTAGAAAGGAAAGTCTGAGGTGATATTGCACATCTTACTAAACCGCCAAGCAGTCAAAAAAAGTGACAACACCATAGTATGTATAATCATTATTTTACCTTTGAACTATTTACGCATTATTACGAATGCGCACTAGGGAATTTTTTTGTCTCGTCAAAGGATCACCGCAGTTATCACAAAAGATCTCACTGAAAATAAAAATAAGAGTTATGATATCTATAACAAATATGGAATTATATTAATATAGTATTCTATTAGAGACAAAACAATATATGAAAACAAACATTTCTGGGAAGTACCTGGTTAGGTAAGTGCCATGTTTTTTAAAACACTTCATCTAAGAGTTTGTCTAGTTTTCCGTCCATTTTGAACTTTAATCAGGATGACTGCTGTGAGGTGAAGCACATTAAAAGCCTTTTTTAGGGAAAACAGTGTGGATACAAATACAAATTGGTCCTATATTCGATAATATTTAGTTACTTTTGGTAATTTCACATTCTTTAACGATATACTTGGAAATTAATAAAACACGTGGTCTAATTTACTATCATTTTTAATAAACAAAATGATATGATAATGAAAAAACGATTTGGTTACAAATTAGTCCTAAATGTTTAAAGGTATGCTGCCGAAATTGGATTTTTAAAGGTGGACGTGTTCAAGCCAGCACTCCCAGATTAAAACTCCTTTTACAGGGAAAACTGTGTGGCTACAAATTTTAATTTTTGGGGTACAAATTAGTCCTATATTTGAAAATTAATAATATTTAGTTATCTTTGATAATTTCAAATCTTTTAACGATTCACTTGGAAATTAATAAAACATGTTGTCTAATTTACTATCATCTTTTATAAACAAAATGATATAATAATGAAAAAACGCTTTTGGGTACATATTAGTCCTAAATTCAAAGATTAAAGGTATGCTGTTAAAATTTGATTTTGTAAAAGGGGGGTGCTAGCTTGAGCTTAAACTAGCACCCCCACTTTAAATAACGGTTTTTCAGAAAAACTGAGTGGGTACAAATTATTATCTTTTGGGTACAAATTAGTCCTTAATTCAAAGTTTAGATTTATGCCAATAAAATTTGATTTTGTCAATGTGGTGGTGTTAGCTTGAGCTCAAGCTAGCACCCCCACTTTAAATCGTGATTTTTCAGAAAAACTAAGTGGGTACAAATTAGTCCTAAATTAGTTCTAAATTACACATGTTTTTTTTAATTTGAAAAAGTGGGGGTGCCAGCTTTACTGACGTAACGCAAGCATTTATTAGAGCTAAATCAAGAATGTTATAAAAACTTGAACGGGCCAAACGACGTGAACTAGCTCTGGTGGTGTACTGCCTAACCATTTGGTCAATAACATCGACTCCGTATTTTGTGTTGTTATAAAAACTAACAGTTTCCGGTAACTTTTTTTCAGTAGTGCAAATTTCAATATTAGAACGCATGGTACTTAGGATTAGAACATTTTTATTTTTCTTTCCCAGGTATACAGTTAGCGTGCAGTTTTCATGCTGCAAATGTTTTGTATCGTAGAGGGATGCTTTACGCAATTTTATTTCAACTGTATTTCTTTTCGAATCCTATTTACCGTAACAACTATTGTAGTTTTAGCTTGTTGCAGGCGCTTAACCAATTTTACAGACGTAAATAAATTGTCTGTAGTAACATTTCTGCCTTTATTCAAAAATGATTTCGCCAAACCGCATTTTCGGGAAGGCTTTCATCTGCAGGACGATGAGCATATTTTCCTAGATAGGGAAATGCATTGCACATATATTTGGATTTGGCATCACCGAACACCCAGTATTTGATGCCAAACTTATCCGGTTTATTAGTCATGTATTTGGTGGATGGGCAACGTGCTTTTGTGGGAAATAACTGTTCGTCAACTGTCACAAATTCGCCGGGTATGTAACAAGTTATGCAATTTTCAATAAACCGATCCCAAATAAACGATGCCAACGCAAATTTGTCCGTCTTGAGACGCTCAGATCGAGATTGTCGTTCGTAAAATCTCAGATATCGCATTATGCTACGAAATCGGTTCCGGCTCATTGTTTTTCCAAAAAATCTTGTTCCCCAATCTTTAGACCATAAGAGATCATAATCCATTCCTCCGCATTTATAAGACCCACGAACATACAAACTTTATGAATTGTGTGCGCCAATTGAACAGCATGGTAATAAAAGAAATATATATTCAATCCATTACATCTTTAAATTTTATTCCCTAAATCAATTAAAATTCGACTCTTATATTATAAGCGAGTTCCTCAGGACAAAAAAATGGAACAAGTCGATGTCTTAACAACCTACTACGTGTGTCCTTTTATCGATTCCTCGTCATTTTCGTGATCAAATAAACTTCAGCATGCACTTTCTGAAGTGCACTTCAATTCTCTTAGTTACCTACCCTAGAACAGTTTCCTTCCTGTAAAGCAAGTTTCCGACCCTCTTTTTTCAAGTTGATTTTTGGTATCTCGTTTCACTATTGAAGTTGAATAAACTGAGTGAAAATAAAAGTTACTAGGTCAGGAATGGATCAGATTACAGTAGGGTGTACGAAGGGGTTACTTGTGCTATTTAAAAACAAATTTGTGTAAATATCGATATAATAGTGAAAATAGAGCAGATGTTAGGGTAGTTTAGATGAGTGACACACTCCCTAACAAGAGTCTAAGGAACCTTTGAAGTTATTTTTTAGATATTGTGTTACAAAAAAGGGAACGTTAGTTGTATGTATAGTGTTAACTTCAAGAAGGCCTTTTTTAAAAATGTATTCGATAAAAACTTTCGTTCTTACATTACACTTTTCAAAATTCGTGATAATCTATTTTTATTGCATCAAAAACAGCAAAAATCTCAAAGCTTTTCATAGTCTCTCATATAATTTATAGAAATTATAAACAATAAGTGCCTTAAGTTTGATCTCAGAGGAACACTTAGCAAATTATTTATTTGTGCTATTAAGAGCTTTTACTGCACCTGCCGAAATCAAGGTTAGAACCTGCAGTTTCACCTCTGCAGCGTTCCTAACCACCAGCGGCATGAGACATCGTCTGCTCTTAATTGTTATATTGACACTTAAAATAGGTTAATCCTCTCTGAGTTAAGCAACCAGCAAATAGAACAAGTATCCACTTACAAGTATTTTGGCTCAACTCTATTGGAAGATGGAACATTTGATGATGTAATCAAAGAACATGTTGCTGCGGCAACAAGAAACTACTACTCCATGAAAAAGTGTTTATTAACAAAAAATAAGTCTACAAACACACCAAGGTGATATTCTTATAAAACCATTTACTGCCCAACTCTCACCTATAACGGGGAAACATGGACTCTGACCAGTAAACACAAATCCAGGCTGCTGATATGAAATCTCTGAGGAAAGTAGAAGACAAAACCATAAAAGACCGCGTTCTAAATCAAAACATCAGAAACTCCCTCAACGTTGAATCCTTCCTGTCTAAAATTAAAAGCTCCCAACTCCGATAGTTCAGGCACATAATGCCCCAAAATCTCCGCAATTTCGTATATTAAACCAGATCTGATGGTAGAAGACGATGGGAAGACCCAAACACACAGGGACAACATCATGGAGGCAGCGAATGAGAGTGGAATCTCCTGAAGAAGCGCCTTGACTAATGTTGCTGACACGTTCATAAAGCTATCCTTGTCAACACAGCGGAATCAAATCTAAAACAGGTAGGAATTTGATGCTTTTTTGATGCGGTAAAACGAATCTTGTCGCTCAAAGCGTTTTATAAAAAATTAGAACAATGCCAGCTTAACATCAAGCTTGCATTGACATATGATTTATTACAAGAAGGCGAGGGAAAATGACCTGCTTTTTTGCTAACAGTTAAAGCATTTTTTGCTAACAGTTAAAGCATTAATAGAATGAAGTCAAAAATTATAAATTTTTAGATTAGGTGGGAATTCAAAATAAACATTCCGAATTGAACGCTGTAAATACTTCAAACGCTTACATATTTTGAATCGAGGATTGAAGAATAATTGTAAAAACAGCTGTCAGAATTGACAAATTAATTTGTTGCTGACAACAAAGAGCAAGTGCAGCACTGTCAATACCAGTAGTATATCTATTGAGCATTGTCATGGTTCTAATATTAAACCATATCTTTATAATTATATTAAACCATAGAACTACATATAACTGAATTGTGATGCTTAGTTAGCACTTATTATATTATATTTTGTAGCTGATTTTTTACTGCTGATTAGTTCTCGGTCATTCTTTTTTATTTGTCTTTTCATATCAACAGTCTAAGACCAATTACCAACTCTTGGTATGTTTATTATTTTATATATTGATTTTTTATGTAATAACATCTAAGATTAAAATCGTCAATATTTATTACTTATTAAAAAAAATAAGTATAATACGTTTCATGGTAAATGGCATTGGCTAAACAATTATAATAAAACCAATTAGACCTTTAAGTTGTAAAATCCGGAAATACCCATCATAAATGTAAAAGGACGGGATTGTATTATAATAATTTGTAGGTATAATATTTACTTGATTTCTACACGATGGGATTAAATCAGGTAGTTTATTGCAGTTAATAAGCCAATACCATTTACCATGAAACGTATTATACAATATTTGCGTGTGCATTATGGTGTGTGCCTACTGACCTTTATTGTATTTTTTTTTCAATAAGTTAGCTTCTTCGTGTAAATCACATACAGGGTGATTCAGAACTTATTTGAAAAATTTTGTGGATATGTGCACCTATAGATAAGAAGTCGAATCATCAAAAAAATATAATAAACGTTTAATAGATTTCACTTAAATAATTTTTGAAAGCTCAAACATTTAAAGGAGATCGTAGATGGGCAACTTACATCGACAGCATCAAAAATGTGTTTGTGCCTGTGTGGGTGTGTGTGAGAGAATGGTTTCAGTCTATTAGCCACAGAAAAATAAAAGTGAGTAAAGAGTTGAAATATTAAAATGACTGTAAGGGAATAGAGATATAAAATTGCTGATTACTGATGTAGCGTATATCTAAATAGATAATTTAGACTTATTTATGAAATCCACTTTGGAATCAAGTACAGACTTCTCAGTATTTGCCAAAAGAGTGGTTATATTTGTGGGAAGAGGAACGTTGAAATTGATCAGAAGATTGTAAAGTTCAGTAGTTGCTATTTTGTTTTCAATGCATTCAAAGAAAATATTATTCAGATCTCCTACTAATGCCTTGTTACAGGAGCAAGCTGGAGAATTGACAATACCTATTTTAAAAAGATGAGCTGGGAAACGACCATGATTCATTCTTAAACGTGATATGATGGAGGTATATTGTTTTCTATAATCAAAATTAGAAATATGAGGAATCTTAGTTGGTAAAGTAGGATGCAAATGGAAATAATGATTATTAGATGTTTTAGCGAAGTCGGCGTAAGACCGCTCCCAATTAGTTCTAATATGTTTCTTATAATAATTTAAAAGTGTGTGTCTATTACTTTTTTTTAACTTTCATGTTTCTAACAGTGATCAAATACCGAAACTATTCTTTGTGAGTTCTGACAGTTAGTTTGATGGTTTAGTATAATTATAACCTTGACAAGGCTCAGAATATACAGAGTGTTCCAAGATTTCTTTTACAGGCTGTAACTCAGGAATTAACGAATAGGTTTATTTGAAAATTGGGTAAAGTTTTTGGGACCTACAGTAATTTTATCGGATGTATACAGGGTATCTGTGACGTATCATAGAAGCAGGGACGTTATCGCAATGAAAAAAATTGAATGTAAGGGGGGGATCAAACTTGGCTCTAATGAAAGAACTTTTTATTTCAAATTCAACAGTGTATCACAGTGAAGGTCCTCGAAGTGGATAATTATACCAAACTTTATAAAAGATGTTCAAAATGGCCTTCGTCTACAACAACACAAGGATGTATCATCTCTTGCGTAAGGTTATTGCAACCTTGTCTAATTTTATTTTTTAAAGCATTCGTGTCTAGGGGAGACTGGGGCACTTTCAACATTGGGGCACTTTCGACACCCAGATTTCATTTGAAAAATATACAATTGGCGGGAAAGTAAAATACAGTATATTGTTCTACAACCATCAAGAAAAGTGTGTATGAAATTGCAGTTCATAGGTGTGTGTAGTTTGTCGGTAAAAAAATAATTGGTAAAGTGCATAAAAAAAGCGGTAAGTCGAACACTTTTTATTTCAATTTTATCTTCTATTGTTATTGCTAGTTCTTGAGATATTTACTCATTGAATCATCAAGGCCCAATATTCTAACCTAACTTTTAACATGAGTTTGTTTGAATTGAGGATTTGTTTGAATTGAGGATTTGTTTACAAGCGGGATGGGGCAGATTCGATACAATGTAGGTGGGGCAGTTTCGACATGGTGTCGAATGCACCCCAAGCAACTTTTTAGATAATACCTATAAACAATAATTAAAACATTAATTGCTCATATATTTGATCGATATTTTTGAATATACTATACTGGTATTATTATGATTCCAGATGGTGCGAGTGTACAAGAAGAAGACATCCAGAGTTAATTTTGATGAAAACGAAGTTTCGGCAGCAATAAAAGAGATTCTGCACAAGGTGAGGAGTACAAAAGCTGCAGCAGAATTTTACAATATCAAATAACAACATTGATATTTAGAATAAAGGCTTTAGAAAAACAACATTCTACAGATGAACTCAAAACCTTGTGTCAGGAACGTGATAGCGCCAACGAAAGTGATGAAGATCAAGCTCTTCGCTTTCTTGGGCCAGTGAAAGCTGTGAGCTTCAGTTCTAAATACACAGTAAACCAGGTGTTTACAATGCAGCAAGAAAATGAGCTTGCAAAGTATTTAGCAAAATGCGCTAATTTGAGCTATGTATTGAGTTACCGCCAAGTAAGAATTCTAGCATATGATTATGCAAATATCATACCTGAATGTAAGGTGCCAAAAGCTTGGAAAACAAACAAGATAGCTGGTCTAGATTGGGTAATGAATTTCATGAAGAGACATCAAGAGTTTAGCCTTCGTAAAGCCAAAAAAACCAGCGTCGCACGTGCTACAGCTTTCAATAGAAGAAATGTCGAGGAATTCTTCAACAATTATAAAGCTGTTCTTGCGAAATACAAGTTCGAACCTGAAGATATTCTAAATTTAGATTAAATTGGTGTTACTACTGTCACCAAGCCAGTTAAGGTGATTGCTAGAAAAGGAAAGAAGCAAATTAGCCAGGTTTCTTCAGCTGAGAGGGGTGAACTGGTAACCATAATTGGAATCACAAATGTTTCAGGTGATTACTTACCCCCAGTCTACATATTTCCGAGAAAAAGACGGACGGAACATTGGATTCAAGAGGCACCCCCTTCAAGAATAGCTTTAGGTAATAGCTCTGAATGGATGACCAAGGAATTATTCCTCAAAGTTTTAGAACATATCAAAAAGCACACAAAATGTTCACAAGACAGAAAGATCTTACTCACATTAAAATTAATTACTGTAGAGCAAATGGCATTGTTATGCTCTCATTTCCACCACATACGTCGCATCGGCTTCAACCTTGCGACATTGTTGTATTTGGTCCTTTCAAGCAATAATGTGCCAATGCCTTCAACGATTGGTTGTTGATACATCCAAGAAAAACTATACAAATGATGGATTTAGCAAGCCTGACTCGACATGCCTTTTTAACAGCTTTCACGCCATCCAACATTATCAATGCTTTCAAGAAACCTGGAATTTAGCCATTGAATTCCCTAGCATTCACTGACAATGATTTCAGTGCAACTGATGTTTATGACACACAAGCACTTTCTGACAAGCAATTTCAATGTAGAATTGACGAAAACATACCCAAATCAAGTGAAATGATACCTATTGCGAGCACAAGCTGTGAAACCGAGACAAATAATGAGGAAGAACTCATACAAAAATGCAATAATGAAATCATCGAAAAAGCAACACCTGAACATGTCCGACCTCTTCCAAAAGCCATCAAATCCTCTAAACCTAGAAGGAGACTGTAGGGAAAATCAAACATTTATACTGACACTCCTGAGAAACTTCAGTTGGAAATGAGAGAAAGAGAAATACAAGAGAGAAAGATGAATGTTGCATGTAGAAATAAAAACAAGAGGCCATGTAAAAGGAAGGTCTTCACGCCGTTCTTTTCATCATCCAGTGAAGGTGGTATGCAACTAGAAGTTGACGAAGAAAGTTTGACTCTTCTGGATGACGACACCATTGATGTAAAAGATTTTCTACTAGTCAAATTTTATACTAAAACTACTACCAAATACTACGTTGGTCAAGTCACAAATTGCAGCCAAGGAGAGTATGCCATTAAATTTCTGAGAAGAGGACAATCAATGCAATTTTCATTTCCAGATGTTGAAGACATCTCAACTGTAGATCGGACTGATATTGTTGGAAAACTGAGAGCTATCGAGAATAAAGGAACATCAAGAACTCATATTTTTTCGTTCAAGATTAATGTGGAAAAATATAATATATTTTTGAATTTATGGCCATTGAATTAAAGCTTTTTCATTGCTTAACGAAAGTCTTATTAGTATTCCACTTTTTCTCACATTTTAGGCAAGAATAATAAAGTAGAAGGGGTTGTCGAAACTACCGCATGGTGAAGTTGGATGTGCCCCACCGATGGGGCACATTCATCACATGGCATCACATTGGAAAAATCTACCCCGCCGAAAAATGACATTGTATAAAGAATGAAATATATGCAGGTAATGTAAGACAAATACCCGCCTTTTGAAATATTTATCTGACAGTCACCTGAAAAATGTTCGTATTGAAGAACAGACGCTCGAAAAAAAAGTGTCGAATGTGTGGGCTCCCTTACAGGTATTAACAAGCTTTTTTAAGTATCCCCAAACAAAAAAATCTAGAGGTTACAGCACCGGCGATCGTGGAGGCCATTAAAAGGGTCCATGAGTTCCAATTTTCAAATAAACCTTTTCGTCAATTCCTGAGGTTCAGCCTGTAAACAAAATCTTAGGACACACTGTATACTACTGGCATTGACAGAACTATACCTGCAAATAGTTGCTGTCAGTAACAAATTAATTTGTCAATTCTGACATGTGTTCTTAATTATTCTTCAATCCTCGATTCAAAATATGTAAGTATTTGCTGCAGCATTCAATTGGGAATGTTTATTTTGAATTCCCATCAATTCTAAAAATTTATAATTTTTGACTTTATTCTATCATTTTTTTATTTAACTGTTAGCAACAACAATTAGCTGCATATTCTGGTTAGTTTTCCCTCGTTTTCTCCTGATAAACAATATGACAATGCCAGCTTGATGTTAAGCTGGCGTTGTCCTTATTTTTTCGAAAATGGTTTGAGCAACAAGATTCGTTTTACAGCAACAAATTGGCATAAAAAAGCATCAAATTCCTACCTATTTTAGATTTGATTCTGCTGTGTTGACAATGCTAACTTAATGGACGCGTTGTTGATAAAAACACCCACAGTCGGATAAAGTAAAATAATACCACTTATATGAACTGAAGGCTTTCATGAAATTAGTCGAAAGAGAAAAAAAAATCTAGTTTATCTAATAAACATTTCATACGGCAATTTTATTATTTGTGTTTTAAATTCTTTTATTAATATTGTAATGTTTTCTAATTTATTTAAACAGTAAACGGGTGGGATAAATCTTAAAAATTGAATAGATGAGGCTTTTACTTGATGAAGATCCATACTGAACGATGAAAATAAAACAATTCAATTTGTTTAAATCTTCATTTATTTGAACTAATGTTCAATTTAAACTTGTTGACGCGTTTCACTAACAAGTCAACAAGTTTAAATTGAACAGTAGTTCAAATAAATGAAGATTTAAACAAATTATATTGTTTTATTTCATCGTTCGATCAATTTTAAACATACGGTATGGCTACTTACGAGTTTATTTAAATACTAAACTACTCACTAACACTTAACTATTCACTTAAATTTAATTTATATATACACAACCTAATTATTATTATTATTATTCTTGTTTATTTGTCGAGATCACTTTATCAACTAAACTAACTCTCCATGGTCGGTCCTTTTATATATTAGTGCCTTTTTTACTAGATAATTGCGGCTTACACAAACACAATTGGGTCTCGCATTTTCTAGATAAGACTGGTCACAAAAACAATGTCTAGATAATATAGTCGCAATCGTAAACAATTCTAAGAAATCCCTGCGTATCCGCCATAATTTTAACTGTCATACATGGCTTAGACAGAGTCGGGTTCAGGGACTAAACCAGTGTGCTGTTTCGTAACAATATGTTACATTTCTAGTTCTAAATATGTTTCCACTTTTATCAACTTTCATTTTGTATTAAGCTGGTGTATTATTGTATACAATTCTTCCATTTTCCCGGTATATTAAAATAATATATCTAATAACCATAGATATATAAATAAACAAGACTAATAACAGACTTAATATAGGTAACTTTATAGATTACGTTTATTATTGGTGCATAATGGAAAAATTATTAGATAATAAACTTTTTAAATTACATTGTATCAACATTCTCCCAAGAAAGGCGTGCTAGAATTTCAAGTATTTGTTTGCTTTTTTCCTTTTAAGATAAGAAAGTTTTAAGTCAATAGGTATATGAGACATTGTTTCACGTAGTAGATATAACTACTAAGGTGTGTAAACGATATTTGTTCCAGAATATTCCTTGACTAAACTTAAGTTAATGCAGTTAAAAATGTCCCTTACTCCATATTAATGTTAACCACACAGGGTAGTCTGTTTCACGGAGCTAATTTTTTTTAAATCTGATACTCCACTTACAAAAATATAACAGTGAAAACCACATGTAGAGAATTGTTCTTGTAGTAATTATCGATTTAATTATAAACCGATATTTTATTCAATTAGATGCTCATAATCAAACAATATATCAGGCAACAATGTCCGAAGGATTGTTGGGACTAAAATAACGATTTTGTATTATTTGCTTGGTTTCAATATGTTAAAAAGGTTGTTGTGTTAAAACCAAAAAATAACTGTCAAGAAGTTGAATAAAATCTGTCAAAAAACTACTTCCCAATTAATTGAATATTCTGGTTGTATTGCATCCAACTCATCCATTATACAGAGTTATTCAGATCAATGAAAAAAACTGTAGAGCTCCAGGAACGGATAATATTGATAAAATATTATGAGATATATAACAAGATTCTCGAAACATTAGAAATTCTGAAAAAGTGACACAAAAGCATTATAATTCCTATTGGGATCTATTGCTAAGCGACACGCCACCGCACAGCGTTAACGTGAACTTCTCTAGATGTGTGATTAGATGCTTGTTTACCACTTGTGTTATTTGTTTCGTGTGCTTTAGACATTGTTTTTCGTATTTATATTGGATGTTTAAGTGTAAGGTTTAATTTAACAAACGGATTATATGTTTGTTAATGTGCGTCGTCAATATTACTCAGTACCGCAATGTAAATATATAAGAAATATAGACGTACAATTGAGTTCCATCGATTACTTGTAAGTGGAATAATTCGAGAACAAATAAAAAATAAAAATGGTAGACGCAAGAAAAGATTGGCGAATTAAATTAAGAATTGGAAAACCTATATCGACATATATGTTTGTGTTAAAGTGCAAATTCACTTGACCAACTGTAAGCTGGGCCACTGCAATCCCTACCAACTAACTGCGCGAAGCGATGCGCAGACGAGACAACACGGCCATGCGCAGAGGAGACAACGCGGGGGTCGGTTTTCGAGCATCGTGGCAAGATGCACTTTCATTTCATTGTATTAAAATTGTCATTTTTATAGTTTATAAATTAGTGTGAGTAAAGAATTAAAATTACAGTTTGCTTAATTAACAAACCAAATCACTATTCAACAGTTTGTGAGTTCACTTAATTTTAAACAATAAAATATTAATTGAATAGAAGAGGCTTTTACTTGATGAAGATCCATACTGAACGATGAAATAAAACAATATAGTTTGTTAAAATCTTCATTTATTTGAACTAATGTTCAATTTAAACTTGTTGACGCGTTTCACTAACACTAGCTTTGTCAAAACGAATGAAGGTAAAAGATAAAAATGTCTTAATATATACAGTGCTAAATCTATTTACTAAGGTTAACAATAGTATTGAAAGAAATTACCTGGAAATTTTGTAGTGAATGAATTTCCAGGTAATTTCTTTCAATACCATTGTTAACCTTAGTAAGGATCTTCGGTAGTAACCCTTTCATATTTTCGTGTTTCTGCTTCACCAGTGGTACTGCAAGTATCTCTTATTTTTCCCAAAAGAACTTTTTTAATCTCGTCACTTATTGAGTTACTTGAAAAAAAAATAAGTTTTATATCGAGGATTAGATATTGTATAATAATTTTTAGATTCAACATCGGAAAATCTCTTATTTATTCCCGTAACCAGGCTTTCTTTTATATTTCCAACACCATATAACTGTTCTATCTTATGAGACAAAAGGTAGCGTTTTAATATTGCAAACGTTGGAATGACTACTGAAATGATCGATTCTGTGTTGCTCATTAATTTAGTTACCTCTTCAAAAGGGCGCAATAACTCAAGAACCGATTGCAAGAGGTTCCACTGGTTATTTGTTAAATTGTTTAAACTGCTATTTTCAGTAAGGTAAATAGTTACACACCGTCTCAAACATGTAGAAAGTGGAGTTCCACCGCGTTTGTACATCTTGCATAAGCTTTTTCCGTTCCATATTCAGCTCTTGTTGTATTTCAATTAATTTACTGCATGCTAAAGAAGAATGATTGAAATGAGTTGCAATTCTGTGGGCAGTACTAATCATATCTGACACAGTTCTTTGAGACTGTAAACTGTCATTGATTATTAGTTGCAGTTTATGTATAAAACACCCCTCACTATTTATTTCTGCATCTTTACATCCTCTCACCATATTGGCTCCACTACCCCTCATCAATAAATTAATTTTTTGTTTGTCAATAGCCCAACCGTTTGTCAAAGTTTCAAGTTTATCGGCTATTGCAAGTCCCGTATGACTGCCTGCAAATTTATCGCAACACAAAATAACATTTCGTTTGTCCCACTTTTTTTATGAAATCCAGTGGCCTGTAACACCAATGAAGCTTTCATTTGTATTCGAGCATGTCCAAATATCAGAAGTAAGAGAAATAAACGAAGCTTCACCCAGAACCTTTGAAATTTTTTATCCTCACTCTATTATAAACGTCAGGGATTATTTTATCAGTTAAATATTTTCTGGATTATACTGATTAGAAAAATAGGATTGAGCAATCGCTTAAAATCAATATTTTCTACCAAGGAAAAAGGTTAGTTATCTAAACAAATCATTTCTGCAATTTGATAGTGAATTCTTTCAGCTCTCTTGTCATTGATGTCCCATGCTTTGTGAAGTTGTGTAAATTCAGTTAAAGTTGGGTTGAGTGGTCTCGACTGAGCCTGTAGCTGCAGATGTACTCGTATGTGCGGAACCGAGTGCAGAACTCTTGTTTTCTACAAAATAAATTAAAACTTTATTATATGCGGTCTAAAAGCTAATATTTATTTTACTTCCAATTTGATTCAATCAAGTAATCAATCAAGCTATCGTAAATCATGAAGTACAATTTTCATTAAGACAGGACCAAACAAAAATTGAAATCAGACTAATCAAATCACTAGACACGATTTCAAGTCAAAAAATGTTATCTATTGAATCCGATAAATAAGCGACAAAAAAGTAAAGCATTCAATAAACAAAGCTACAAACCCAATCCTTTACCTCAACAAAAAAATATAGATATAAATATATTGTACCTATTCCTCTAAAGTTATTTGAAAATTCTTCAGGATGATGCCGCTTCAAATATATTATTAACGGGCTTGTAGATGCCGATTTACCAAATCTTCCCCTCGAAACCACCAATTGACACAAATTGCAGGTACCTTTGTTTTTGTCTTCTTTAAGGACATCAAAGAATTGCCAAACTTTTGACATTTTGTCGATCTGTATTAACCCTTTCGCTGGCACTAGTAGTAAAAAATTCAGGAAAATTATTTTAATAGATTCGCCAATTTTATTTAGGATCAATTATCATAATTTAAATGAAAAAATAACAATTATCCCCTCCCTTCAGTTTTTGAGACATGTACTTCCAGAGGGACAAATCCAGTTTACGCATTCGATAAATTTAATATACGACATGGTATTTTACGTGATTTCAAAATTTTTTGTGATTTTAATTTAATTAGGTATTCGAATTGTTTATTAAATAGAATTTTATTCTTTCTAGAGTCACTTGAGACGTGTACATGGCGCAAAGTTTTACTGATATCCGTAGATAGCAGTTTTGGTAGTATTATTTATTATGAAATTTTTTAAAACAGTTTCTATCTTTCAGGAAACATATATGCACCTGGCACTTGGTGCAGTAAACATGTGTTCTTTCTTTACACCCTTCAAATTTACAACGTGAGTTGTTCTTATTACTATCATATTCTGGAATGTGATGATATCCATCATATCTAGAATCCTTTACTGGTCTAGACTCTTTTTTGTTTCTTGTGGATGTACTGGGGAGATCGTCAACGAAAGGTTCCGTAGAAGGCTTGCCCCTTTTTGGAGGTTTAGTAAATCAAGAATTTGTTGTTTTGGAACACCCAAATTCATGGCTTTATTCTTGTATTCTAACCATGAATTTGCTAAAGCCAGATCTACGGCATGGAAAATAAGCCTTATTGTCCATTTTCTGGACCTAACGTAGGAGCGGTAGATACTCAGCAAAAAATCATGTTTATCTACCCCTCCCATACTGCTGTTGTACCTCCGCACTGCTTCTGGCCTAGACACTTCAATGTATTCCTTTTTTGTTTTATCCCATCTTCTACAGATGTCTTGTTCTCCAATTCCAACAAAATTTGACGCTAGGACGACCGATTTATTGTCGTACCATTTTGTGATTATTATGCCATCCTTACTGATACACTCAGCTGAAGTTCCTCTCCCTTCCTTCTTCATATCCTTATCACTTGGTAGATTTGGACGATGGAAACGATTCGATCTAATTGTGCCCACTGCAAATATTGACTTTGAACAAAGGTATTGAAATAAGTTATAAGAACTAAAATAGTTATCAAAAAATAAGCCGTGATTGGGTTCAGTAATTCGATCAGAAAGCTGCATAACTATAGCAGCTGACGCGCCAAAGTGCATATAAAGTGGTTTCATTTCTGTAGTCGATCCTTGGTAGATCAAGAAATCATACACTATACCACTCTCTCCAGCTAACACGTACAATTTCACGCCCCATTTTTTTGGTTTATTTTTGTTGTATTGCTTGGTATTCAAGCGTCCTTTGAAAGGGATTATTTATTCATCAACACAAAGATTGCGTTCTAGTGGCAGTTCTTGGTATCTTTTCCGTAGTGCATCATATATACATCGCACTTTCCACAACCTATCTGTATTAGTAGCTTCCCTACTAGTTACATCAACCAAATGCAAAATACGTCTCAGTTTATAAAAATTTTTCAAAACCATATTATCTTTTATGATTGGAATACCACATGCACTATTCCAATACATTTCAACTCTGGGGAATTGTAAATTTCCAATAAATTTCTTCACCTCCTCTATATTTGTTGGGGGAAATCTTGGTGTATTTTTCTGAACAGCATACAGACTCGTCATTTTTTAGTTAGATTATACTGCTCATAAAAATTGTCAACAGCTTCCGAGCCATTAATTTTTGATACCATCGCGAAAGGTCCTAATTCCGCGGTTGAAGATCCTGGTCTTGCCGTTGACAATCTTTGTTCCTTGTAGACGTTCCTGGTCCCGGCGCCGATGACTCTGCTATACCATCAAAGCCCCCATCACTCTGTCCATCGCTTTCACTCCCGCTCTCCAGATCATCAGCCGGTCCTTCTTCATCTATAAAGTCTGAATGTTGATTATCTATGCCTGACTCATCCCACCACAAATCATCGTCAGATAAAACGGCGATATCCAATAAATCGTCATTTTCTAAAAACTGCAACATTTCCTCTTCTGTGAGGGCATTTTGTTTTCGAGAAGACATTTTCTGGAACAAACACAATGTTAGCCATACTGGCAAATATTATTTAGATGAATTTCTACCAACGACTATTTTCGTCGAAGTGCGTTTGTCCGTGTGGAGGTACATGCTTTTTGAAACGTATGTTTTAGTGTTTATGAAAAACTTTTCGTAACTGAATGAATTATACAGTTCAATGTAGTTTTTGTACTCACCAGGAAAATAAAAATAACGCAGATATGACAGTTCCACTTTACGAAAACAATTATTATGACAGCTAAGTTGCACTCAATCGCTACAACGCTATTATACGACTGCTTAAAATTAAATGCATGACATCGAACTTACGAACCTAGAGCGCGCTACTCGCATATGCTGTATGACGTGGTGTACCCTACACGGTACAAAAGCAGCAGTGTTGAACTTTTTGTAAATTTGGCCATTTGATGCTGTTGAAACTAATGTACCTGGGTAGGTACAATTCCAGTGAAAGGGTTAAAGAAAAACAGCAATTAGTTGAATTAGTTTACTTAAAAAAAACAGGCCATTTTATATCTATGCAATTATAATTATTGATTTTTTTACTTACATACTTAAATACACGACACAACACTAAAAATCGCGAACACAAAACACAAAATTCTCAGAAACTTAAAACGTGAACACCAGCAGACATAAATACAAAATGCAAAGAGAGATTTTCTGTGAGCAAATGAATAACGAAATGACCTGCAGCCCTGTGCCTTTGCTTATGATTAGCAGGCGTCTGGGATTTCCCGACTTTCGCGTCTATGATGCCCCGACATTCGACCAGATATATTTTGTAATTGGTTAAATTGGTCAACAGTAAAGGGTGTGCGTGTTTCCTTGCCTATGATAGATCGGCGGCTGTGGTTGCCCGACTTCTTTTTAATTTTTTTATTATTGACAGGTGGCTGCTATTCTTCAATTGAATGAGTAGAATTCTTTTAATTTTGTTAATGCTGATTAAAAATTAATATTCAAATAAACAGTAATTTCTATCTAGGTAAAATTAATACTGTAGCTAGTTTAAAAAAAGTAAAAATAAATCAGCCTCAATATTTTCAATGTTTTACGTATAAAAGTAGGGATGCACATACATTTTAAATGTAGGTCCCGATCCGGCCGGAATTCCGGCGATCCGGTCCGGCCAGCGGCCGGAATTCCGATTCCGGCCGGATCGGCAAAATACCCGATCCGGTGCATTCCTACTATAAATTCAGATATACTACATTTTGGGTTATTTTTGGAGAAATTTCGGTTTGTTAGCACGATACATCCCCCGAAGTGTATACAAGTGACAATGTAATGATAAGAATATTGTTCAGAGCATCTCACAGATGCGGAAAAGTTAGTAAAACCGTTTATTTTTATTTGTAATTTAATTATAGGCACAAATGTTCGGGTACAACGGTAGAAATTAAAGAACTTAAAAAAAGAATATCTGACCTGTACGTTTAACAACACTAACTGAATTTACCAAGAATATTGTGTAAGAAAAGGCAATAATTATTTATAAAAGAAAATATAATGCAAAAAAGGGCGTAAAACACAAAGCCACTCAATTAATACCACATAAAAAAACAATTTTAACACATCTAGAGTAGCTTGGACTTGACAGTTAGGTAGCGCTGCGATCTTAATCTTGGATCCCAATTCTTCAAAAAGGACAAAAGAGCCGTCCAGATAATTATAAGGAGATAACTTTTCTTAATACAACCATGAAACTTATTAAAACATATTAAATGGAAAATTCGAGGAACAAATCATACATAGGAAGGAACAACAAGCCATATTCATTATCAAACAAATTAAAGAAAAATCAAAAGAGTTCAATACGCCGGCATATATCTGCTTAATTGACCCAATCAGGGCATTCGATAAAGTACGCCTCTCGAACATCCTAAATATATTAAAAATAAAAAGGCGTCCGGTAATATTGTCAGAATCATCCGGAAGCTAAACCTTAGTCCATTCCTATTCAACTTCATATTGCAGCGATTCTCAAACTTTTTTGGTGACAGAACCCTTGTGGAAAGCGAAATTCTTGACAGAACCCTACTATAAAACAATTGAAGAGTGGAAGTACCAAAGGCACTAAGTGCCATAAACATAATTCTGAGAAAATTAAGATAAACACTTTAGAAAGCAACATTTTTATTTTTTATTTTATATAACATTACAAACCGGTTCTTAATATCTAGAAACAGCAGGAAAGGGAGTGAGTACCTGTAAGACCACCCAAAAGATGGAAAGACAGTTGACAATCTGCATCTCAAGAAATAATACAGAGGCAACCTGAAAATTAATAGATTGCCAGCTCTTAATAAAGAAGAAGAAGAAAATGTCCTCCATCTTCTATTTACAACATCCATTCTTTTGTAAAATGCTGATATAACATCGTCTTTTTTCACTTGTTCCCAAAATACCATTATTCCATTTTTAACATCATTCAATTTGCCATGTTTTTTTTGGATTCGTTATTTTCTAGTGGTACGCTTAAAAAGAAATCTAACGTGAGGATCGTACTGGCCACTCATCAATTGTACCTCTTCTTCCGATTCTCTTATTTTTCCGGTAATTTTGTTGTTCTAGTTTACCTTGCTATTGTTGGGTCCTTTTTTAGACTGCGCTTTACTTATTGAGCTCACCATGGACAAGTTTCATTAGTATACGTGTTTTTTATTGTATATAATGCATTTTCGAAATTGCATCAGCGGTTAAGGAGATAACCGCACAAAATTTTACCACTTAATAACATTCTTTAATAATGATTCATAAGTACATAATATATTATAATGCATTTATAAACGTACGTGTTCACATAAATCCTTGCAATAAATAAATTGCTTTCGAACACATGTGGTCTTTGTTAATATTCTGATATGCATATTAAGTAAAAAACCGTGTATATTGTTTTGTTTATCGGCGGTACTTATATTAGATCATTTTGAAATTGAATTGTTGAGTTTTTTTCTATGAATAATCGACAAATTTTTTTAATTACTACCGTCGTTATAATTACGGTGCAAAGCACACAGTGATTCAAAATAGCTAAAAGTATGTCTAAAAAAGAAAATATTTGTTTTTTATAAAAACCGGGTTAATGTTGAAGATGTTTCTTTATTTTTTACAATAACTTCTGTACCGCTGTTCCGGCGTTTTCCAATTTTATGTACGTGCTGATCTAATAAAATGTGGTACATACAGGGTGATTGATTAGTGTGATCAAGTTCAGTAAGTATCTCCTACGTCCTATGAGCTATCAATTTGAAGATTTGGGGGATTATTGCCATCATTTTCACATTCTAAAATTATTCACAATGTTACAGAGTGTTCCAGAATGCTGTGCCATATCAAAGTTACATTTTTTTTAATGGAACATTCTGCATTTCACTCTATATTTGGAATCTGCTTAACTTCCACATTATAACAATATAGGGTTATAATGTGTTCTACGGGGTATTTAAAAAGTTATAACTAATTTGCCATAAAAATCGTAACAAGTTCATTACCCTGTACAATGTTATAGAAATTCAAGTATGAAGTTCTGTTGGTAGTAGTCAAAATTGAGGAAAATTATTTAATTCGTTAATATTCATTAAATCTGATACAGGGAAAAATATTACCACCATACTTTTTTTTATTAAGCATTCCCTATACCTGAAATTATAAGTTCTTGTGATATATTGATTTTTCAATGCAAAACATGGATTGGGTAGGAAAAAAAATCATAAAGTTAAGTAGAATATTTAAAAAGTACCTTCTAGTTATCATTTGTTCTTTCTGTCCAGTTCTTGGGGCAAAATCAAAGAAAAACAATAGTTGACCATGAAAAACAATCAAAATGCTGTATCACCGTTCTAATTCTGTGTTAGAGATGGATTTAAAATATGTGGGACTATTACGATACACTAATGTCCTTTATCAATTTTCACTGTAATTTAGGTAGCCATTAGTTAAGTAGTTTTTAAGTTACGGCAGATAAATTGTATGTATTTTTTTTCTACTAAAACTATTATTAAAATTGTACATAGTAATATGATTGCTAGAAATTGGATTGATGAAAAAAAGTATGAGGATTGTGGGTAAGTTCAATTTTTAAGGAATAAACGGAAAATAAATACGCACGGATATACTGAACACAAACCAACAAAAGTTATATTATGTATATCTTTATTGAAATTTTGGTATTCAAGAAGTATGGTTCATTCACAAAACAGGCTTATATTTTCAAATAAAAATAAAGAAGACACACAATAACGTAAGGTTTTGTACATAATCCAATGAGAATAAAGAGAAAAACTTGAACCAAGGAGAAATGAACATAAAAGTCTAGAAAATGTAATATACTAAAGGGGGAAGCATGAATGACTAAATAAAAAAATGGGAGAAATAGATGATAATATCAATTCGAGACAATTCTATGAAAATATGGGAAATTAAAACTATAAGCTTAAAATAAAAACAAAAATTATAGAAGAGAAAGACGTAACGAGATAAATCAGCTGCTTTAAATTGCTTCAAACACTTGCACTATTTTTTAAAAATTTACTTTTCTCTGTTACCCACTAACTCAATGTGAGGGACAGGTAGTTTAGCGATTATATCAGCTCTACTAATTAAAGATATATCGTCCTCTTTTTTCTTAAACGTCTTCTTATCATTTTCGGATATAAGTCCCATGACTTCAATGACGTCCTGATGTATAGTTCTCAGCATCACCACATATTTGTATGCCACAGAATTTCTTAAGAGGGGCCTCCTCACATGTATATAAATCTAAAAACCTACACAATACTAGTTACTAATCTAGTAATTATTTGGTTCAAAATATTTACGATAGATGTCGATAGTAGTACTGAATCGGCTTTTACATATTCAACATATTTTCTCTCTCTGTCTTCACAAGGTTTATTGATGTCGATGTTTACCAACTACTAAGCTGATAATATTCTAGGTTTCGCCCACTTATTTTTTTTCATTCTCAGTTTGTAATAAAGTAAAGTAGTATTACCCACGAACCGGTAAGATCTACTCCTAGATTATTATTTAGCTGGTAGAAGAATCCCGCCTGAGATGCTCTATAAAGGTACGCGTCCACTAATCGGCGTCAAACGGACGGTACGCATCGGAAGAATCGGATTTTTTTTGCGTCCTGCGTTTACTACCACGGATTATTGGAGTCGGTATCAGCATTTCTCTACGACGGAGAGCCAGTCATTTCTTTCCTGATATTGAAGCCAAAGCAATGTCGTTACTGAACGAAAAAGATGTTATAATTATTTGCGTGTTGTTAGAAGAAGATAACGAAAGAAAAAGAAAGAAATGTTGGGTGCATAATATTAACATGAAAAGACCAATATTCGGGGAATATCACAGTTTATTTTGTGATTTAGTTCGAGATGAAAGAAAGTTCTTTGAATATTTTCGAATGTCACACGTTAGATTTTAAGACGTATATTAAGTTGCGGCAGCTTTTTTAGGGGGGAGCTCCCGGACTGGTACCATGATTTATTACTATTTAATTGCTAATTTATTACCCAAAAAGCGATTTTATTGCTCAAGCGGTTCACGAGAAACGCGACTCCCCCCTACCTTAATATTAAGCTACGGCAGCCATATGCATTATCTCGGCAACGGTGAAAGCTATCGAAACGAGCTTAGCGCGATAATTTATTGCTAATTAATTGCTGAAAGATGGCATGGGTCCCGGATCCCGAAAACTACCCCCAAGCGCCGGACTAGCTCACCCCCTCGGCGGTCTTAAGCTACGGCAGCCCGGAAACGCTATCTCGGCGACGAAAATAGTTACGGACGCGCGCTCTTCGGGGTGATTTATTGCTAATTAATTGCTGAAAGATGGCATGGGTCCCGGATCCCGAAAACTACCCCCAAGCGCCGGACTAGCTCACCCCCTCGGCGGTCTTAAGCTACGGCAGCCCGGAAACGCTATCTCGGCGACGAAAATAGTTACGGACGCGCGCTCTTCGGGGTAATTTATTGCTAATTAATTGCTGAAAGATGGCATGGGTCCCGGATCCCGAAAACCACCCCCAAGACTCGAACTCGACAACCCCTCGGCGGTCTTAAGCTACGGCAGCCCGGAAACGCTATCTCGGCGACGAAAATAGTTACGGACGCGCGCTCTTCGGGGTAATTTATTGCTAATTAATTGCTGAAAGATGGCATGGGTTCCGGATCCCGAAAACCACCCCCAAGACTCGAACTCGACACCTCCTCGGCGGTCTTAAGCTACGGCAGCCTGGAAACGCTATCTCGGCGACGAAAATAGTTACGGACGCGCGCTCTTCGGGGTAATTTATTGCTAATTAATTGCTGAAAGATGGCATGGGTTCCGGATCCCGAAAACCACCCCCAAGACTCGAACTCGACACCCCCTCCGCGGTCTTAAGCTACGGCAGCCTGGAAACGCTATCTCGGCGACGAAAATAGTTACGGACGCTCGCTCTTCGGGGTAATTTATTGCTAATTAATTGCTGAAAGATGGCATGGGTCCGGGATCCCGAAAACCACCCCCAAGACTCGAACTCGACAACCCCTCGGCGGTCTTAAGCTACGGCAGCCCGGAAACGCTATCTCGGCGACGAAAATAGTTACGGACGCGCGCTCTTCGGGGTAATTTATTGCTGAAAGATGGCATGGGTTCCGGATACCGAAAACCACCCCCAAGACTCGAACTCGACAATCCCTCGGCGGTCTTAAGCTACGGCAGCCCGGAAACGCTATCTCGGCGACGAAAATAGTTACGGACGCGCGCTCTTCGGGGTAATGTATTGCTGAAAGATGGCATGGGTCCCGGATCCCGAAAACCACCCCCAAGACTCGAACTCGACAATCCCTCGGCGGTCTTAAGCTACGGCAGCCCGGAAACGCTATCTCGGCGACGAAAATAGTTACGGACGCGCGCTCTTCGGGGTAATTTATTGCTAATTAATTGCTGAAAGATGGCATGGGTTCCGGATCCCGAAAACCACCCCCAAGACTCGAACTCGACAATCCCTCGGCGGTCTTAAGCTACGGCAGCCCGGAAACGCTATCTCGGCGACGAAAATAGTTACGGACGCGCGCTCTTCGGGGTAATTTATTGCTAATTAATTGCTGAAAGATGGCATGGGTTCCGGATCCCGAAAACCACCCCCAAGACTCGAACTCGACAATCCCTCGGCGGTCTTAAGCTACGGCAGCCCGGAAACGCTATCTCGGCGACGAAAATAGTTACGGACGCGCGCTCTTCGGGGTAATTTATTGCTAATTAATTGCTGAAAGATGGCATGGGTCCCGGATTCCGAAAACCACCCCCAAGACTCGATATGATAATTTTTATAACTTCCAGCTAATTTTTAGAAATGTCCCTAAAGGTTAGTTCATTTAACCACATCTTTTCATATTCATCAAAACGTTAATTAATGATTAGCAAAAAATGTTGAACCTGAAATTAAATTGAGGAAATGAATAGATTGCAGATTATTGAACAGCCTCAAATTTTTTCATTTTCTAATGATTTCCTAGAAATGCGTATTTCCTCAACAATTTCATGATAATTGATATGATGTATCAAAACTGTAGGAAATTATTAATATTAAATATAAATACTAATTCCTATTTCCCACAATAATAGTTATAAAAAATTACTGAGTACTAAATCATGATAATTTTTTGTCAGATTGGGACGCAAAATATCCTATCTCTTTATAAACATGAGTGAATTTTTCAGGATCAGTCAATCTAAAAACAAAATTATTCGTAGAGTAATTATTTGTTTACTGATAAAAACTTAAATAGATAAATGTATTTGTTCATAATAACAGTGATATGTGATATGCTCTGACGAGGACTACTACATATTTCTAATTTGATTCTGATGAGTCAAGGATCAACTCATCAACTCATTAATAATTACGAAATACACCTCGAATCGTAAATATTTCCCCAAAAAAATACATCATTTACTACTAGGTATATAATAATTATGTTAATAATTTGGATAGAATCAATTATTCATGAGCTACATAGTTCTTGTATGAAGTGATGTTCAATAATATAATAATTTCGATATCTTTGACATTGTATAACCTTCCATTTACTATTATTATTAAAAGTCTAAAATTATTTCATATTAGGATCTCAACATATATTTTAAAAGTCGAACACTGCAAATAAGAAACAGCCAAAAAAAAAGGGTCGACTGCAAAAAACGTGTCGGTCTCACTTTCGAGGAGACAAAAAAAGAGAGTCTGTTATCAAATTTCAAATGGTAAACATTCACTAGAAAATAATAATTCTAAACAAACATTTATCAGCACACTTAAGAATTTATTTTTATGAACAATTATTTATATCCTCACATAAATTCCAATATTTACAAATTGATCGTAATTACAACTTTTGCTTTTTTAAATGTGATATTTCCTTGCGCTATATACCGCCCATTCAATAACAGCGCCGCTCAAAATATAAAAATCGACAAGGAGGTATCCCGACGTAGATTGATGAAAAGTGTATAGTTTTTCACGGTACAAATCGAAAGTATAACTGCTGAATATAAACCGGAACTTGAAGTGGGTTAGCTGCTATAGGTATTTTTGCTCACGGTCTTCAGCCCGCAGACCATCTAGCCAGGCGTTTATCCCGAAATGAAATTTTTTTCCGACCTTGCGGGTACAATAGCTCAGTGATTTTTAATTTTACGCTCGTAAAAAATAGAAAAACAACAAGTTGAAAGAAATTGGGGTGGTTTTCGGGATCCGGGACACATGCCATCTTTCAGCAATTAATTAGCAATAAATTACCCCGAAGAGCGCGCGTCCGTAACTATTTTCGTCGCCGAGATACCGTTTCCGGGCTGCCGTAGCTTAAGACCGCCGAGGGCTTGTCGAGTTCGAGTCTTGGGGGTGGTTTTCGGGATCCGGAACCCATGCCATCTTTCAGCAATTAATTAGCAATAAATTACCCCGAAGAGCGCGCGTCCGTAACTGTTTTCGTCGCCGAGATAGCGTTTCCGGGCTGCCGTAGCTTAAGACCGCCGAGGGGTTGTCGAGTTCGAGTCTTGGGGGTGGTTTTCGGGATCCGGGACCCATGCCATCTTTCAGCAATTAATTAGCAATAAATTACCCCGAAGAGCGCGCGTCCGTAACTATTTTCGTCGCCGAGATAGCGTTTCCGGGCTGCCGTAGCTTAAGACCGCCGAGGGGGTGAGCTAGTCCGGCGCTTGGGGGTAGTTTTCGGGATCCGGGACCCATGCCATCATTCAGCAATAAATCACCCCGAAGAGCGCGCGTCCGTAACTATTTTCGTCGCCGAGATAGCGTTTCCGGGCTGCCGTAGCTTAAGACCGCCGAGGGGTTGTCGAGTTCGAGTCTTGGGGGTGGTTTTCGGGATCCGGAACCCATGCCATCTTTCAGCAATTAATTAGCAATAATTTACCCCGAAGAGCGCGCGTCCGTAACTATTTTCGTCGCCGAGATAGCGTTTCCGGGCTGCCGTAGCTTAAGACCGCCGAGGGGGTGAGGTAGTCCGGCGCTTGGCGGTAGTTTTCGGGATCCGGGACCCATGCCATCTTTCAGCAATTAATTAGCAATAAATTATCGCGCTAAGCTCGTTTCGATAGCTTTCACCGTTGCCGAGATAATGCATATGGCTGCCGTAGCTTAATATTAAGGTTGGGGGGAGTCGCGTTTCTCGTGAACCGCTTGAGCAATAAAATCGCTTTTTGGGTAATAAATTAGCAATTAAATAGTAAAAAATTATGGTACCAGTCCGGAGCTCCCCCCTAAAAAAGCTGCCGCAACTTAATATACGTGATTTGAAGCACTTTTAAATATTTTAAGACCAAATTTATTGCGACAAAATACACCATTTAGAGAATATATAGGACCAGAGAAAAGATTGGCAGTCAGTTTAAGGTATGTATGATTTTGAAAACTAATATTTTAAGTAATACGTTTTACCGTTTTTAGCATGATCTATTTAAGCCCTTCAAGCTGTCATTTCTAAAATAACTAATTTTTTTGACTGCACAACTTTTGCTTTTGACCCCATATATTGAACTAAGAATTATTCTAAAAACAGTGGGATACAATAAGGTCAAAGAATAAAAGTAATTCTTAAGAAAATCTAATATTATGTTTATTAATAATGAAAAGAAAGTAAAAGGCAGCGCCGGTTTTACCACTAGGTGCACTAGGCGCTAGTAAAGGATCTCAAAATCTGAAATGGTCATGTGCGGTGAAACTGGCGCTGCCTGACGATACATTTTGAAAATTTTTTTTCAAACAGATTAGATTCTTCTACATCACTTTGAATTCTGGATGGAACGCAGTTTGGGGACCATACAGACTTCTGGTGTTCTTGGAAACTTGCAGAAATGTTTTGTTCGGTTGTCTGCGTATTGGGCGGGATACAGCTTGTAGATAAAATACGGCCCTGCTGGTGGTAGACATCCGGAGAAGAAAAATTTGATTCGGTTGTGGCAGTACTTTCAGTCAATAATCTTAGTTCGACGTCATTAACTTTTTTGAATAACTGATTCTTTATCAAAATCTGATCTCGTTTTGGAAATGTTTTTGTGGTGTTAGCCATATTAATAAAGAAGTCAGTTAAAGGATCTGCCGGCTCTGGCGGATCTACTTTTTCCTTTTGTGACAAATAGTTTTGCAAAACTGAGGCGGCAGTTGAATTTTGCGGAACAATTTTTCTAATCCTTTTTTTTGCCACGAACAATTATTGATGGTGCTGATGCGTATGAAGTAGAAGGTAGCGTATCTGATGTGGTGGGTGAAGGGGGAGGAATGTGGGGAGTAGGGTTAGTCAACACCATTTCTGGGTTTTCCGATTCTTCTTCAATATCACTCTCTTGAGAAGCAGCAGTAGGAGAAAACTGTGATAAGTTCGATCGCCTTTCTTGTTCGTCGTTCAAATATGGGGCCAGAAACGCTAGTTCTTTTTCATACTTGACAGGCTTTAACTTTGATGCACCTTGGCCACTTTTGGTTTTTCGCAAGTTCATAGCTTTCCGAAAATTATCCCTACTTTTAGTCCACCGTTCTTTGCATAGTTTACCTGCAACAAAAAAAAATATTCTAAAATATATTGTATTTTATGTTTCAGATTTGTGGCTACTAGAAACTCGTTTCGAGCACTGGCTTTTTCTTTTCGACTCGGTGAGCGTGCAGTAAGAGAAATAATGCAATATGCAAGGTTCTGCAACCAATTGTTATGCCAGCACCAGATGAGAAGTTGTGGACTGCATCAGAAAAATGTTTTCGGGAAAAATGGAACTTTCCAAATGCGGTCGGCGCTCTGGATGGCAAACATGTGCTAATTCAGGCACCCCCACATAGCGGATCAGATTTCTTTTGCTACAAAAAACATTTTAGCATAGTACTTTTAGCACTGGTTGACGCAAACTATAGATTTATCAGTGTTGATGTGGGTGCATTTGGTAAAAATTCAGATGCTGGTATATTTCGAAATTCTCTTTTGGGTTAACGACTGATGGACTAGAATTTCAATATGCCTCCCCCAAAAAGGCTACCACAGACTCAAGTAACTCTGCCCCATGTTATAATTGGGGATGAGGCATTTTCATTAAGCACATTTTTAATGAGACCGTATTCACGTGATGATGCTCAAGGAGACGAAGAGAAAAAAGTGTTTAATTATAGATTGAGTCGGGCAAGAAACACGGTGGAAAACTCTTTCGGAATTTTAACACGAAAGTTTAGGATTTTTGAACGAAAACTGAGCATGTCCCCTGAACATGTTGTCTGTGTTGTAATGGCAACTTGCTGCCTTCATAACTTTTTAAAAGATGATTCATGCCAATGGACAGAGATTGATCAACGCGTTTCCCTTTCCGATATGGCAGGTTTGCAGCGTTTAAGAGGAGCAGGAGGTGTGGCTCGACGTGATGCCCTAAATGTTCGAGATTCTTTTAAAGCATACTTCAACTCCGAAGTAGGGTCAGTAGAATGGCAAATGAGAAGAGTTGCGTGGAAGACGATTAGAATAAACTAGTTATCAGTAGATAAATAAAGATTTAACTTACTATATTTTTAGTCAAAAAATTAAATGGATTTTTCTCCAGCCATGTTTTTTATTAATAAAATTTATCCTTCTTTTTCTCCGCCCCTGAAGGGGTTGAATAATAAAATCAACTAGTCCAAACCACGACTACTCACCAAAAATTCGATATAAAAAATTAGCTTTTTAAAAATTACATAAACATCAATGCCATTACAAAAACATTAGGGCATGGCGATTTATTTATTACATTTTATAAACATATTATTTACTTACTGGGTTCATTCATTCTCGTTCCGATTTCATCCCAAATATTGTCCCTGCGAAGAATATTAGAATATTCTGGATGCCGCAGATTGTAAATTTCTTCATACTCCTGCACAATCGTGATAAGTCTTGCTACATCCATAATTACTTTTAAACAATGTGGACGAGACGAAAGTCACAAACTATTAACAAAACAAAATATGCTCTTATAATAAACTTTGTAAAGAAAACCGCCGTGCCTGCGTGTACTTGTCGGTATTCGTACTATCAGCATCGGCAGTGTCCGCTCGAAACGGATTTTGATTTCGTCTTTGGAATCCCGTTCGGAAATGCCGAAGTGCGGTCGCTTCGATGCCGATAGGTGAACGCAGTTCTATATGAAACAATGTAGTTAATCAAATAATCCGATTCGTCCGATGCGTACCGTCCGTTTGACGCCGATTAGTGGACGCGTAACTTAACCGAGCAGCCGCTACAAAAAAATTAGTAACAGAACAGGTCACAAAATATAAGTTTTGTGGCAGCAAGGGGTTACAGAAAAATGACAGACAAAAGTTGTACAATATGGACAGAATTATCTAAAGCAAATATTTATTATCATCCTTAACTGGGGAATATTCTGTAAAATATCCAATAATATTCCTTTTTCTTTTAAGTGATGGAATGCACCACCTAGCGGAAATACGAACTTAAACATATTTTTAAACAGTTTTTTAAGCCCGATTTTATTATCAAGATAGGACAAATGGTTTCCGAGATACGGTCTGTAGCCACCCTGTATATTAAACTCAACTTTAAAAGTATTGAAACTGAGGTTTCTACAACGCGATGGTTATTCGTTTATACGTCCGCCTCTGTAAGATGACTTGAATATAGTCTACAAACGTAAATTTATATCAGGTAAAATGAAAAAAATAAAATAATTATTAATAAACGCATTTTCTTCGAATCAAAATAAGACTACTAAACTTTTACGAAATTTCATATTGAATTAAAAAAAATATCGCCAATAGTATCCCAGTATATTTTGCTTAATAAACAAAAGATGGGCTTGTAGCTCACATTTTCTTACGTAATCTTCTTACATACCACATCAACCTTGAAACCATTTTTTTCTTATAATGATATTTTGTTGCAACTGACTCATTTTAATTTCGAACACCTGATCTGTTAAGAGATTTTAAAACAACGAAAAATAGAGCGTCGTTTGCAAACGTAGCCTTTCTAGAATTACTTCTATGTACATTTTATTTATATATAACATAGACAAAGAACGAAGTTCTCATCAGAAAACAACAACAAATGCTGGCTAATTACCATCTAGTTGATGTCAAATTAAGGTCTAATACATGAACGTACTTTAATATTCGCAAAAGGATTAACAGATTTTCAGTATAATATAACAATAAATGCGAAATATAAAATGGTTCGTTAAATGAAAAAATGGACAACACGTCACAGGCGAATAATATTGATGCAGGGTGTCCGAAAATACTTGTATCATTTAAAAAAAGATAGCTCATTCAATTTTGGATTTATATATGTTTTCATTTAATTAACTACAAACTGTGGAAACTTATTTGTGAAAAATTATGCCGTGAGATGCTGACCACCTATGTGCACTGTCTTCTAGAAACGACTCTAAAATTGGCAAAAACACGACGACAAAGTTCTAGCGGGATTGCTTGAATTTCATCTTCAATGTTTTTATTCAACTCATTTAGATTTGCAGGAATTTCATTTTCCATAAAACTGCAACAATTGTTGCGAAGGTTTTCCTCGAAAATGTGCTTATGGATGTTCAACTGTAAAGTTGTCACCAAAAAAACAATCGAAGAAAACAGGCAAATATTGTCACCGACTATTTCCTTTATATTATTCTGTGACACGCGTGATATGCCTCTTAGAGGAAAAGAAGCGAATGAAAGGTTTTTCTTCGATTTCTTAAATTTGCGAATCGATTCTGGCGACAAAAAATGGAAGAATCACCTGGAGAAGTGTCATCGAAATGCACTTTACACATCGCCAATCATACAAAATGAATTAATAGATTTTTTGACGAAGTTATTTGGGAAAATATAATTCCACTGCTTTGCCATATTTACAGTCTCTTTAGTTGCAGGAAAAAATGAAATTAGAATTGAATTGAAAATGTGTTAAAAAGTTATACAAATAAAAAAAAGTCATACTGATTTACGCATCTGAGTCATCATCATCATCATCACGTAGCGCTACAACCCTGGGTGGGTCTTGGCTGACTGTACAACTTTTTTCCAATTTGTTCGGTCTTCCATCAACCTAGGGTCAAATGCATCTGAGTCGCTACTTTTAAAATTAATTAATAATACTTGAATTTTATTTAATAAAGGCATATTCTTATATAAATTTTAAACAAGTACCTATTTGTTATCCTTAGATACCTTTATGATTATAACTATAAGTGGCAACGTTGCTCAAAATTTCAGTACCCTTTTAATGTGTCAATAGTAATTAATCTATTTAGTAGTTTTGTCCTTGTTTAATTACCATATAAAGAGAGATGCAAATATCGTCAGTATGTGATCGACGATCATTTCAAATACGCCGTAGTATTGTAGTAAATAATGTGAAACGTGGTTTGTTTATACTAGCGCCATTACGACTAGAAAGTGAACATTTCGTTCTTTCGTTTTGATGTGTTTTTCAAGACATTTAGTGACAAAATAAACTATTAAGTTATTTAATAAAATGTTTTTGGATTATTATGGTTCTTCTGTGCCAAGTTTGTCAGAAAAACAGTCAAAATTACCAAGGCCATGTATCTGCAATCCCCACTTTTTGTAATTCATTCATGATTTCACTACTGGCGTTTAGAATTGTTGGCCGCAAAAATTAACGTGTTTATGAATTAATAGCCCTCTCTATGTTTATTATTACTCTAAGGGCTTACCTACGCAATCTTAGCTGACGAAAGAAACAATGGACATAACAGGGAAGGAACAGCTATCTATCGGCTTGCGTTTCTACGATAAAAGTTAAGGGAACATTCGAGAAAACAACAATATGGACCGCTTGAGTTTATCATTCTAGAAAATGATTCAAGACACATTGGACAGGGAATATTCTACATATGATTTGGTAATCCTACCATTTCCTGTTTTCGAGAAAACTGTAAATAACAAAATCATGTATCTGTAACATACATGCGTGACTAACGGAGGGTTTCTTTCAGTTTTGACTTCCTTACATATTCGATGGCTTCTTCATCTCTGACAGATCATATTTTTGTAATGATTAAAATTTTCGAACACTAAACTCAACCTAACAATATAAATCGAGAATTGCTACTATAGTTTATTTACGATAAAAATACGATGATGTCATTTTTAGTTATTTTCCTGCTTATCAGAATAAATATTAATTTACCAACCCTGAATACAATTTATCTTCAACAGCCAGGGCAATTTACAGCTAACGGGTTGGCAAAACTTCAAGACGTTGTCAAATCAACTGGTAAAATTCCCCAGTTTGTTTTGACGTTTATTGACATTCGATCATCGTCTAATATTTACAAGTTTTTTTGGTGCTTTTATATTCATTGCTTCTATATGATTAAAAAAAACAGTTATTTTCATAACTAATTATTTAGGCAAATCTGCAGTGTGTGGTTAATAAAATTCCGAAGCAGCTGAACAGAAAATGTCAAGAGATGGTAACATCTTTGTTGAGCTATTTTGAACGAGAATGCCGAAATGAGGGCCCGCTTCTCCCGCTTACTGCTGTAAGAGATGTAAGTAATTGTATTCGCTATTTGTATTCATCATTATTAATATTATTGTTACACATTTAAATGTAAATGATTAAATGTTTTTATTGTTAGGTTAGGTTAATTAAACTTGGTAATATATTATTCTTTCATAAATTGAAGTAATTATATTGTAGAGAGTTGCAGAAGCTTTACAACTTAGCGTTACCATTGTTAACCGTATTGCCGCCAAGCATAATAGAGGTGAACAGCCTAAAAGCCCACCTAAAAAGAGACAACGCATAAAACCTACTGTTGAAATTGATAACTTTGATCAAAATGCTTTCCGAAATGTACGGAAACAGAGAATATATTGAATGTACTGTTTTATTTTATTCACAATTAACTAACACAATATTTTTTCAGAGGAACACATAACCTTGAAAGCTTTAAGAGACAAACTCCAGTAGCGTGAACTCTTTTATGGTTGTTTAACATCACTCTGGAAGATAGTGAAAAATATTTGATTTAAATACCAAAAAGATGATCCTCGTCGTGGTTTAATGGAGTTACCACATATTGCATTAAAACATGTACATTTTCTACATGAATATGTCAAGATAAAAAGGGAAGGTTTATATCAATTTGTATTTTTGGATGAGACCTGGATATCTAAAGACGGTACTGTTGGACGTTCTTGGCAAGATTCTAATCATAGAAGCGTCAAAAAAAAGCCAAAATTGGTGATCCAAGGTAATTGAATAATAAAATTTAGCAATTAATTTATGATGTACTAACATTCCTGCCATTTTAAGACCTTTTCAAATATTTACTAGTCACACTATTTTATTTAAATCTATATAATTATTAAAAGTTGTTTTGAGCTATGCAGTCTATCTTGGAAATCTAGTAGTAATTTGTTATTTCCTTATTGTAGGTATATAGTATTGCATGCTGGTTCCTCTTCTGGAAAACAAGATGGTGATTACCATGGTGAAATGAACCGAGAACATTTTTTGCATTAGTTTGAATAACAGCTTTTAATGAACTTGGAAGAACCTGCCACAATTGTAATGGATAATGCAAGTTATCACAGTACAGTGATCAATAAAGTACCAACAACAGCTACCAAAAAGGCTGATATACAGAACTGGTTGATACAAAATGATATTCCTTTTGAAAATACTCCTCAAAACCCAATTATTGAATTTAGTACAACGGTAATTAGATATAAACATTTCTCAATATATTATGGTAATAACTTATGATAACTTATGTTGTTTAAATATATGCATTTTTGTAGGAATAAACCACCAACAGTATATGAAACTGACATATTATCTGAAAAATATGGTCACAAAGTGCTTCGACTTCCACCTTATCACTGTATGTTCAACCCAATTGAACATATTTGGGGCATAGTTAAAAATTTTTTATAGAGATCATGTGGGAACTGATGGTTCTTCAACAGAACAAGCAATAGGTGTATGGAAAAAGTCTTTAGAAAAAGTGACTCCTGATATTTGGTCAAAGACAGTAGAGCACACTGAAAAAATTATACAAGATGGGTGGGATAGAGAAGTAGTATTTGATAGACAGGATGTGCCTCCACTTATTATTAATTTTGACAGCGACAATGAAGATAGTGATGATTTTGTAGTGGAGTAGTGGAAATCTTGTGTTTTATTTATTCAATTTGCTTTATTTCCACATTTTCAAAATCACTAATAACTATCATTAAATTAATTAGGTACAGTTATTTTATAATACACAAATTAAAACAACGACCACAGTATCTCTACATAAATAATACTTATAAAATGGGAGATTTTTATTTTTATATCTTGTAACAAAATTTTATTTTGTGTATCTATATTTTTCTTTTCCATTCTATTTTTATTATAATAAATATAATAGATATTGTATAAAGAAATAATATTTAAATTTGCATGAAGATGATTACAGCTTGTATTGATTCCTTTTAGCATAAACCCTTGCAATGCTCTTGAAGATGGTTCTATAGAGCACAGAATAAGGTATAAGGACCTACAGTTCGTCATTTAACCCTCTTCTATGTAAAATAATTAAATGTTAATTCGAATATAGAATGATTGGTTACTGTTTCTTGTATCTTATCCATATTTTTTCATGAATAAATATTTATATTATATTAATCAAGCCTATCATACAAGCCTTTTATTTTTAAATAAATATTTTTGACATACGAGGCACGGAACAATGAAAAAGAGGAACTGTCGATCTAACATCAGATTGACTTTTCTAGTTTTCGTTAAGTAAAGGAAAAAATTACAGCTTGGCAACATCACAATATTTTGTTTTGCAACGTCATCATCTTTTTATCGTAAATAAACTATACCATCGGTTTTTACCATGCTGTGATCAAAATTTTATTCGGCTGTCTCTGTAAGTTGAGTATATATGTTTTGTTTATTCATTTATTACATTTTATCGAATTCTGAAATATTTGATCACCGTATCCTACCCAAAAGTACTTCTTTGCAAAGAACGTAGATAAAATGTTCTATTTGTTTAAGTTTAGCAGGACCTTGAATATATCTTGGAATATTTATTATAAGTACTTACCATGTATTTTTCACGAGCTGATCTCGAGAAAATCTAATGTACGTATTATTTATATGTTTGAATGCTAAGTTTATAATAATTGTTTATAAATAAGAATCTTTGTAATTTGTGGAAATGAATCGATTAAATTTGTTGCCCATCTAGAATTTCTTAATTTAATGTAATCAAAAAATAGTTTGTTTATTAATATTTCTTTCAGAGAAAAAATAGGATGAATACCATGTTAAATCCTGCAGTACCAGGGGTCTCATTAAAATAAGTAACCACCTATACCTCAGACAGTATTGATCGTACTTAGGGAAAAAAATTTTGCCACAAAATTGCATAAGCGAAATTGCTGGAAATTATGTTTCTTTTTTAATACTTTTTTTTATTTAGTTATTACATTCCACTGAAATTTCTGTTAAATTTTTAACTTTATCTGGTTTTTTTCTACAAACTGTAATAAATTTACATTACAATAATTCGATTCCGGATAGCGCGACTTCTAGTGCTAACCGGAGTAACCGGACTAATAATAGTCATCCGTCAAATGACTGACTCAAAGCAGTCGCGGTGACGTCACTAGCCGTCCACCTAACTTGATTATATCGCTAACTGGATGACTGTTCAATGGATGATGACGAACGAGTAGTACATTGACAGAGGGCTGTTCACTTTCTGCTCTCGCGTCTCACTAACTAACACTCTCTTCAATTCTCACGGGTCAAAAGATCATTAATAAGAGGGAAATTAGTAATTGTAAATTGCCAGTGGTGCATAAACGAATAGTGTTTTCAGGAGAAGCGATCACTTTATGTCTATATTATATGTTACGGAAGTATTAATTAATATTTGATAGCAGACAAACGAAAATCGTCTATACTAATTTTTTGATTGTTAATCTATTTCAATAAATAGGGGGAAATTAGTAATTGTAAATTGCCAGTAAAACATAAAAAAGTAAAGGAATAGTGTTTTCAGGAAAAACAATCACTTTATATTATGTGTTAAGGAAGTATTAATTAATATTTTATGGCCGACAAACGAAAACCGTTTTTACTAATTTATTGATTGTTAGCCTTAATAGGTTTAGAAATTTTTTTGAGGTTTGGCTTTATAAAAACATAGTATCTACTTATTAAAATAGACCAAAAATCAAGAACATAATATTTAAGACAAAAATTAAAAGTTTGTACTGAACGCACCACTATGTCATAACTCACTACTACTCTGACTGACGCACGTTTCGATAACCAAGTTATCGTCTTTAGAGACAGAAGTCCTACAAAAATTGGAAACTTTGAAATAAAATTAAAACAGAGGTTGTTTAGCAATTAATTTTCATTGACTTTTCGAACAAATGTATAATAAATTACATTGTGTTATCTATTAATTTTACTTATTTTTATGATTTTTTATATTACTTTCATGTGTTTAGAAGGTAAGTATATACGTTGAGTGCTTAGTGTGACAACGGTCGATAAATTCGTTATTATGGAAATTCTCCAAAAAAGTTATCAACAAAAAGTGTAGGCAACGAAATGCTCCATGACATAGCAAACAAACATTTTTTTAATGTGTCACCCTGTATATTTCCTAATATTTAGATTTCTCCTTTAACCCTCGTTCTTCCAATATGCATTTTTACCAAAATACATAGGGTATTAAAAATATATGACCATTTTTTATCCGTGTGAAGTTATCCACGGATTTTTTTAACCATTCGCGAATATTTTTTTTACAAAATAAACTGTACTTTTGCAAAAAAATGTTAACATAGGCTACATAATTTTACTACCAAAAATTAAAGATTAAGTGAAAAAAAAGTTTTCAAATTGCTGTTCTTATACATATTTCACGATTCTAAGTCGAAGACCCACAAAAAAATTATTCAACTGTTACAAAGAACATCTAAATAGAAACCAATTGACAAAAAATTTTAATGTAAGTATTTTTTATAACGTCAAAAAATTCATAAAGATTACGATTCTGCGCTGACGCCCATCGTACGTTTTGAACCCGAAGCCCCAAAATTTTTAAAAATTTTCTTTTACTATTCCAACAGACACTTAATTACGAACCTATTAAATAAAAATTGTGATGTAAGTATTTTTTTATAATGTCAAAAAAAAATTCATAAAGATTACGATTGTGCGCCGACGTATATCGTTCGTTTTGAAGCCCCAAAAAAATGTTTTAAAATTGTTTAGTCCATTAGAAAGGAAAGTCTGACGTGATATTGCACATCTTTACTAAACCGCCAAGCAGTCAAAAAAAGTGACAACACCATAGTATAATCATTCTTTTAACCACTTTGACCTATTTACGCATGTGCACTAGGGAATTTTTTTGTCTCGTCAAAGTATCTATAACAAATATGGAATTATATTAATATAGTATTTTATTAGAGACAAAACAATATATAATATATGAAAACAAACATTTCTGGGAAGTACCTGGTTAGGTAAGTGCCATGTTTTTTAAAACACTTCATCTAAGAGTTTGTCTAGTTTTCCGTCCATTTTAAACTTTAATCAGGATGACTGCTGTGAGGTGAAGCACATTAAAAGCCTTTTTTAGGGAAAACAGTGTGGATACAAATACAAATTGGTTCTATATTCGATAATATTTAGTTACTTTTGGTAATTTCACATTCTTTAACGATATACTTGGAAATTAATAAAACACGTGGTCTAATTTATTATCATCTTTAATAAACAAAATGATATGATAATGAAAAAACGCTTTTGGTTACAAATTAGTCCTAAATGTTTAAAGGTATGCTGCTGAAATTGGATTTTTAAAGGTGGACATGTTCAAGCCAGCACTCCCAGATTAAAACTCCTTTTACAGGGAAAACTGTGTGGGTACAAATTTTAATTTTTGGGGTACAAATTAGTCCTATATTCGAAAATTAATAATATTTAGTTATCTTTGATAATTTCAAATCTTTTAACAATTCACCTGAAAATTAATGAAACACGTGGTCTAATTTATTATCATCTTTTATAAACAAAATGATATAATAATGAAAAAACGCTTTTGGGTACATATTAGTCCTAAATGCAAAGTTTAAAGGTATGCTGTTGAAATCAGATTTTTAAAGGTTGTTCAAGCCAGCACTCCCACATTAAAACTCCTTTTACAGGGAAAACTGTATGGGTACAAATTTTAACTTTTTGGGTACAAATTAGTCCTATATTCGAAAATTAATAATATTTAGTTATCTTTGATAATTTCAAATCTTTTAATGATTCACTTGAAAATTAATAAAACATGTGGTCTAATTTACTATCATCTTTTATAAACAAAATGATATAATAATGAGTCCTAAATTCAAAGTTTAAAGATATGCTGTTAAAATTTGATTTTGTAAAAGGGGGGTGCTAGCTTGAACTTAAACTAGCACCCCCACTTTAAATAACGGTTTTTCAGAAAAACTGAGTGGGTACAAATTATTATCTTTTGGGTACAAATTAGTCCTTAATTCAAAGTTTAGATTTATGCCAATAAAATTTGATTTTGTCAATGTGGTGGTGTTAGCTTGAGCTCAAGCTAGCACCCCCACTTTAAATAGTGATTTTTCAGAAAAACTAAGTGGGTACAAATTCTAATTTTTTGGGTACAAATTAGTCCTAAATTAGTTCTAAATAACACAGAATTTTTTTTTAAATTTAAAAAAATGGGGGTGCTGTCTTTACTGACGTCTACTCTACTAGGTTAAAAAATAAAAATTATGCAGCTACCAATATAAGTTGGAAAACAATTGGGCAATAGTATATTGTACAATGAGCATGAAATGACATACATTTCCTACGCTCGTACTACAAAATTTCATATACCTACGAGTTGGAAATGGGTCATTTCATGCAAATTGTACACTATACTTTTTCTACGACCATCTGAATCATAAACAAATCTATAATATTTTTCATAACAATTCTTATTATTAACTTTACTGCAGTCATTGTTGCATGGTTTAGATAATTTTTTATCTGAAATTATTAAGTTGGGTTCTTAACGCCGAACGAACCATATATTTTTTTCTTTTTGTACTTGTACCTACCTACGTCGTGAAACAAATAATGTTCAAAATTTTCAAATTTTCATAACCCGGAAATAAAAAAACTTTATGCAGAAAAAATCGTTACACTTAATTCACCTGCGGAAAAAGTTATCAACGATCATGTCTCTTTAAAGAAGTAATATCACCTCCTGCATCTACCAGGATAGTGAGCGATGTCCTTCTAAAGCAATGGCTAGTTTACATATCGGGATCAGCATGTCAATGTCAAATCATCCTCACTATCGCTACCTATTTTCGATTATTAGTTTTTTTTGCAATTTCGAGACTAAAGTGGTCACTTCACTCTCACATGCTAGAAATTAAAGTGTCACTCTTGGACCCAAGGGATTTAAAGTACAAATAAAACCGTACATCCTCGATGCATATCCAAGCATTTTAGAAGTCCGTCCTCGATGCCCAGCCAAGTTAAGTAAAAGTTCATCCTAAGTAGTATTTATTTTTATTAAAAATGTATGTAGAATTACCACAATTACAAAAAATATTGTATAGACCTGTCGACTAAAGTGACAATAATCTCTTAGGTGGATTAAATGGGTCACTTTAGTCGCTTTGTGTATAATATACTATTTATAAATGAATTTTGTAAACACTGATGTGAAATGTCAATTTATTAGACAGACGTTAACAAACATGACTCTATCATATATTATAATATAATGACAGTCTAGTAGCTCATGAAAGTCGTGGGAAATGAAACATTTCAATACAGCTAGCCCTTGGGAAATGAAAATCTGTACTACAACATGGTAGGTTTCTTAATCGAACACGCACTTGAAATGTGCATTTTTCTTTATGGTCATAGAAAAAGGAGTATTCTATATCTATCTGCCAAGATCTTCAATTATTTGCCCAATATGTATAAAATTTATATAACAACTATTAATTCCTTGAACATGATTAAAGGATTTCTTAAAAAATGTGTGCTGAATTCAAACAAGCAAGAGCTTCTTGCTATAATAGACCAAAAAAAATATTAATAAAATAATCATTGATAATGGGGGAAACCATAAAATTAGTATATAGTCAAACTTATCTCTCCACCACTCACATGTTTCACCCTTTTTTATTAATATTTGATTATTATTTTACTTCCCTTCCCTTAATCTGTGATTGCATTTTTGCAGGATTGTATAGGTTTATTTTCATGTTTGTATAAAAAAATTCATAAACACTTATTCAACTTGTGCTGGACCATATCCCCAACCATATCCCCATATCCGTTTTAAAGAGCTGGAATACTGTTACTGTTTGATATGTTGGTTCATACTATCTCCAACCCTACATATACTCTTGGGAATTTGAAAAGTAATTTTTGTGAATTATGTTATGAAATGTTATGAAGAAAATATTATTGTTAAAATGTTATTATATAGTAGGGTGCTCTTTTTATAATATTTACAAATTATTTTTAATGTGATATCTACAAAAATATTTTTTTCCGTGCCTTTCAGTTCACACTGAGAAAAAATTTATTTTTACAATTTTATTTATTATAATCTTATTGCTAATTGTTTTGTTTGTGAAGTGGTAGGTTCTTCTTCTGTATTATCCGTAAGTGATTTTGATATGATATCTATATATCTTCTGGTGATCTTTGCTAATAGGGGAAGAAACTTTATAAACTTTATTTTTGCGGTTTTATTCAATACAATCTATGCTATTTAATATGGTTACAACCCACGCACAGGTTCATCCTTCTGTGGGAATTCTATATGTATTTATTGTTAATACAAATCATTGTATAATTCAAATTGAATGGTGAATAAATATTATTATTATTATTATTATAAAGTTATCGATTATCTCCCATTCCCATATATTTCTTGTATAAACTAATTAATTCCACGCTATATAGGTAGCACTAAATTCTGTCATTGTCTTTTTTGAAAGTAGGATGCCTAAGGAATATTTTAATACCATAATCTTGCAAGCACCAAATTCTTTGACAATCATCTAACGAATTTTAACCGCGCATTTTAACCGCGCGCATTTTAACTGCGGTGCACAGGTTCCCCAGATAAACTATTTAAAGAAGGTTATATTTTGTCAATGTTTTAATGTTATTTTAGAGCACTTAGTTAGCTCTAAATTATAGTGTACTTGTCGTTTAAACCGGATCACTATATAATTTTTTCTGGTATTGAGCAATAAAATTTGGACCAAACAAGAAGTAGAAACAGTGCCTTAATTGAACGAAATGACATTGTGGAATGGAGGAGAAATTATTTAAAACAGATACGACAGTTTCGTAACGAAGGACGGCACATATATTATCTTGACGAAACATGGTTAAATGAAGGCCACACTGTGTCAAAAGTGTGGCAAGACATGAATATACGAAGCAATCGACAAACCTTTATGGAGGGTTTCTCTTCCGGTTTAAAAGCTCCCTCTGGGAAAGGACGTCGACTGATTATCACTCACATTGGCAGCGAGGAAGGATTTGTAGAAGGTGGATTACTAAGTTTTCAGTCCAAAAAAACTGTCGATTACCATGAAGAGATGGATGGTAACCGGTTTGAAACATGGTTTAGATCAATTTTAACAAAGGTAACTCCTGGTTCAGTGATAGTTATGGATAATGCTTCATACCACTCTCGTCGACTGGAGCAAATACCTACTTCAGCTAGCCGCAAGAGGGTTATAATTGATTGGTTAGAGAGTAAAAGCATTCCGCACAACGAGGCAATGCTAAAAGTTGAATTATTATCTCTCGTACGGAAACATAAAAGCAGTTATATTAAGTACGTTGTCGATGAAATGGCGAAAGATTTCAACGTCTCAGTTGTTAGACTTCCTCCCTACCACTGTGAGTTAAACCCCATCGAGCTGGTTTGGGCCCAAGTGAAAAATTATGTTGCGAGAAAAAACAGTACATTCAAAATGGCTGACGTTGAGAAACTGTTTGACGAGGCGCTGCATACCGTTACTGCTGAGAGTTGGCGTAAATGTATTCAACACGTATTAAAAGAAGAAATAAAGTTTTGGGATTTAGACATACGTGTAGAAGTAATGACGGAACCACTCATTATCGATATAGGAGGAGAAAGCGATGATTCTGAGGAGTCGTCAGGGAGTGATACCGCTTCCAGTTAGTCAGACATTTTACAAGTGACCTCGCAACATACCTATACTTATTGGTAATTTATTTTGGTCTTGACAAACAACTTTTTTTTAGTTTTAGTAGTAGTAAGTTGGAATTGACTTTTAAACATTTTTTTATTTTGTTTTAACTTACTTATGAACAACTTGTGATAAGTTATTATTTCAAATGTTAAAAATTGAAATTCCAGATATTTCAGTATTCGCACCCTTAAACTATGATACGCTCATGGAGTTCACTTTAAATCGGTAGATAACCGATGACGTCACTTTACAGAATTTCGACTATCGACTTTTTTATATACATCTTATTATAGCTCATCCTTAAAAATGTGTATTATTCTTGGTAACACCCTGTATATACATAATAATACCTACCATAATAATTTCGTATTTCTGTTCTCTCAAATTTAAACGCCAGAGCGTACAAGAACATTTTCTATTTATTTTTTATTTAGGACTATTAAGAACCCTTCAAAAATGATGCGCTCATGAAGTTCGCTTCTGCAACTGATTTTATGGACAGTAAGAGCGATGAGTCACTTTACAGAATTTCGACTATCGAGTATAGGGTACTAAATTAGCACTAAATTTTTGACTGGTAGCGAACTTGATTTGCGATGGTGGGGGGTCCAGCTTAATAGAGGTTAGCATTATGCATAATCTGCAAGGATTGAATGGCTTAATGATGATGATCTTACTTAATTAAAATATTTAAAAACTCTCTATAACTAAACGTTAATAAATACTCATAAGTTACTAAAAGATCGTCCGAATTGATACACATGTACTAATATGTTTCAAGCATTCAAACAAAATTATTCAAGCAGTGCTACAATTAAAAAAATATCTCTCCTACTCAACATGAATAATGTTGAAATGTACCTAACATAAATATCAGATAAGATAACAAAAGAAACGGGCATTTATTCAAATTTATAGCTTTGCGTGTAGCAGGTGGATGGTTTAAGCAAGTTGGAACTCTAAACATAGAATATCAACAAAGGCAAAGAAATTTTTAAAGGTTACCTACTTTAACTACAGTTACAATAGATCGTAAATCAAACTAGAAAAATTGTAAATAAAAATGTTGAATTGTCAAGGTGAAAAATAGGGAACAAAAAATTAATATTCCATTAAACCAGCTATACTCAAACTGCGGTCCGCCTGGCTTTTGGAGTTGGCCCATCTGATGCTCCTTTATTTTAAACCAATTTGAATTTTGCGCTTATTAGGTGTGCAGTGCTATTATTGATACGACAATGTATTCAGTTATTTTTAAATATACAGCAGACTTCAGATAGTATCACGGCAACACGTCATTTTAGTATTCTCGTAAATAAGGCAAATCAAGTTAGTGTTTGGATTAGCGATGAGTTGCAATGGGCGTTTTAATTACCGAAAACAGAAGGGCCAACATTGCAGGTATAAAAAAATGGCTGTATTATACATACTGATGGATAGGAAGGCATAAATGCAGGAACCCATGCCTAGTTTCGGTTCTTCGTTCGTGAATAGTCGGAACGGAAACGACTTCCTTGCATTGTCCTAACCTTACTTAAAACGCATGGCCAGAAGTTCAAAATCCGAACAATAACATCCTCGTATTTAATTGTCTCTCTAAAATTTTTTGTTGTTCTATTTTCGATTATTTTATATGAAATTTGAAAGATTAGATAAAATTATAAAAATAAGGTGCTCTGCTTTTAAGTTGATAAATATATCGTTTTATCAGAAATCACGTTTTATCAGAAATCACATTTAAAAATTTAAGTTTTTGCCATTTTTCACCAAATTCTTAATCAAGTTGCCAAGATCGACTAAAAACGAAGAAAAGAAAATATCTAAGCTTTAATATTAAATGACTTAAATTTTCGTAACTCGAACTCAGTCAAACTTTTATTTAGCTATACATTTTCTAAACAAAATTTTGTTTTCTTCGTTTTCGTCTACATAGTCATAAATTATTCATTTTTGTTTGGGTTTAGTATTTTAAATATTCAATTATGCTTTTCACTATTCAACATTTCCGCTATTAATGGATATGCTCAAAATTTTGTCATTTCTATTGCCTCAAGCTCTAAGATATACGACCATTTGAACATCCAAGTTCGAGTATGAGCCATTGCACTAAAGATTACTTCGTTCTGTTTAAATTTTCCGCGCACGTCTTTCGCCTTCTGATTATTCACGAACGAAGCACCGAAGCGAGGCACGGATTCCTCCGTTTAAGCCTTCCTCTGATGGATGAACTTGTTGCAAGACCTTAATAGCAGTATTTGAGCATTTTATATATGTATATGGATGTGTTAAGAAGATAATAAGTGCCAATAACTTAGTAAAAGTCTTAAAAAATATATGTATATACATACTAAAAGGTCTTGCAAATATTCATTCATTATCTACTACATCATACTCCAAGAAAGAATATTACCTCTGTGAAGGTGACATAATCAAATAAAGCCTATTACGATTTTTAGTACTCATTTTGTACTAATTTGTACCACAAAAAATAATTTTGTACCTTTACCCATTAAAGAAAAAAACATGGTGCTGCTAGCTTCATGTTAACCTAGAAAGCCCAAATTAAAAATAATTTGAAAAAAATGAAAATTAATACAGGAAATTGAAGAACTGAATTTGTACTAACCTGTACCACAAAAAAAATTAACGTAACCCCCTCAAACAACCCCTGTTGCGATAAATTGAATAGCAAGCCCATACTTCTCCAATCTTTTCAATATTCCTTGAAAACGGAATATTAAATTCGATTCTATTAGTACTAAATTTGTACTAATTTGTACCACAAACAATATTAACGTCAACCCCCTCAAACAACCCTTGTTGTGATAAATTGAATAGCAAGCCCATACTTCTTCCATCTTTTCCATAATTCTTGAAAAACGAAATATTAAAGTCGATTCTGTTAGTACTAATTTGTACCAAGAAGAATATTCCAAAATATTAAAGTCAACCCACTTAAACAACCCCTGCTTTGATAAATTGAATAGCAAGCCCATTATCCTCAGATCTTATCAAAATTTCTTGAAATAAGAAATGTAAAAGAATTTGTACAACAACAAATATTAAAGTCAACCCCCTCAAACAACCCCGGTTGCGATAAATTGAATAGCAAGCCCATACTTCTCCCATCTTTTCAATATTTCTTGAAAAACGAAATATTAAAGTCGATTCTATTAGTATTAAATTTGTGCCACGAAGAATATTCCAAAATATTAAAGTCAACCCAGTTAAACAACCCCTGCTTTGATAAATTGAATAGCAAGCCCATTATCCTCGGATGTTATCAAAATTTCTTGAAAAAAGAAATATAAAAATCGACTCAATTGACACTCAATTTGTACTAATTTGTACCACAAAAAATATTAACGTCAACCCCCTCAAACAATCCCTGTTGCGATAAATTGAATAGCAAGCCCATACATCTCCAATCTTTTCAATATTTCTTGAAAAACGAAATATTAAAGGCGATTCTGGTATTATTTTAAATGTTTCCTCACTGGGTCTCTAACACATTGCCCTATAATGTTCTATTGACTGTGTAGTCCTTGTCAATAGAGGTTTTTTAATGACAATTCCAAGTAACTTATACATGTTATTATTGCTAGCATCCCCCCTATTTCAAATTAAAAATAAATTAATGTATATTTTAGGACTAATTTGTAACGAAAAAATTTGAATTTGTACCCCAAAGATTAGAATTTGTACTTCCTCAGTTTTTCTGAAAATCCGCTATTTAATGTGGGGGTGATAGTTTGAACTCAAGCTACCCACCTTTACAAAATCAAATTTTAAATACATACATTTAAACTTTGAATTTAGGACTAATTTGTACCCAAAAAATAGAATTTTTACCCACCCAGTTTTCCTTGTAAAAGGCTTTTATAAAAACAAATAACAGTATGGCTTTAAACTTTGAATTTGAGACTAATTTGTACACTAAAACGTTTTTTAATTTTTATATTATTTTGTTTATAAAATATAATAAATTAGACCACGTGTTTTATTAATTTCCATTTAAATCGTTAAAAAAATTGAAAGTATCAAAAGTAACTAAATAATGTTAATTTGAAAATATAGGACTCATTTGTACCCATACAGTTTTTCCTGAAAAAGGCTTTTAAATGTAGTGTCTTCACGTCACAGCAGTGGTTCTGCTGTAAGTTAAAAATGGACCAAAATCTAGATAAACTGTTGCATGAAGTGTTTCATGAAACATTGTCATCTACCTACTTCCCAGTCATTTTTGTTTTGATATTATGTATTTATTGTGTTGCCTCTAATAATAAATATATTGTTATAATTACAATTACAAATCCATATTTTTTGTCATAGATACATACTCTTATTTCCATGAGGTGTTTTGGGGTAATCGTAGCAATTCTTTGACGAGACAAAAAAATTAAGTTTTCTTTCCCTTCTGCAGGTGCGTGATAGGCACAAATAGTTCTAGGCAGTTAGAAGATAAGAATGGCATCATACTCTGGTGTTATCACTTTTTTTGACTACTTGGCGGCTTAGTAAAGACACCGTACATAAATTTGTTTCTGTATGGTGGTAAAGATTCAATAAACATTTTTTTGTTACACTGTAGCAAAAATGTATATGAATCAGTATGGTGATTTTTTTGTTTTTCAGATTCCACGAATTTTAAAAGTTACGTTAGGTTAGATAGATAGTTTACAAGAAGTGTTCTTTTCATCAACTTTTATTCCTTGTTTATATCAGAAAGAAAAAGTTTTGAGGTATACCGGACTAAGGATACAATTTGACCACTGTGCGCAATTTACCTCTACAGAGACTTAATCCCCTGGCTGCAACTACCTGACGAACCCTTCCCAATTTTGGGAAACATCATGACCACTGTATGCAATTTACCTACGCCCTATGATGTATCAGGGAAGAAACACAAGCTCATAAAAATTTTAAAGGCTCACTCTGGGACCAGAGCACAGGCCAGGGAAAAATAAAAAAGGTCAACAGATATTTTCACAAGCTTTGTAATGGTACATATTATATGACATAAGACGTCACCCCACTGAGTTAGGGCTGTCCGATTGTTATAAATAAGTATATAAATATAGGTATATATAAATATTCCAGGATTGTATAATGCAATGTTTCAATCATGCAATATTATACTGATTAGTGTACATTTACCCAGACAAGGATCATAAATAATCATGAATGGAGAAATGAAAACCATTATTTAGTATGTAAAAGATGTCACTAAAGCCAAAGAGGGTCTTTAAGCTGGATTATTAAATAATGATGTAATCGGTTAAAAAATTCCAGCTAACCGACTTAATTGCTCATGCACATTATGATAGACAAGTTAGAACTTTATTAAATCGAAAATTCCCCTCTCTGTAGAGGACGAACAAAATCAGTTCATTTTCTCGCTTTTCCCGGTTAGTATCATTTGGATGCACCCCGTATACAAATTCTTTCGAAACCTCATCCGAATATTCTCATTTTAAAATGTTAATTTTACCAGTTCCCAATTTCGCGGCAGTTTTACGACCTTTATATGTATAAAAAAATCACCTTTAATCGCCAATCGCGTTATAGGAACACACAAATAAGTTTACCGAGAAAACCACGAATTTATTAATCATCAAATTTATGTGCCTAATAATGAACGGTGAACAAATCTACGGCTACATTACAGAAAAAGTCCAGATTTCTTAGAAGCTTAATCACACCTATACATAGGCATTTATGGTAAGTATAGATCATGAAAACATGTGTCTATTGTTTGATTGTTCATTGTAATATGCGTTTATGTATTCAGCACAAGTATCACACGAACTTACAAGCCAATTATTATTCATTTGAAATGTCTATTTCTCGATACCTTCTGGTATTATCAACTTACCGAAGCCTTACAATAACGATGGCAATTCAGTCCAGTCCGGCAAGGTTTTTTTATATATAATATAGGCCAAGCAACAGGAAACTACCAATAAATGATTTTGCAATAAATTAAATCCGAAAATCAACAGTACTATCAAAAAGAAGGAACCGACTTCAAACTCTATTCATTCACCATAAATATTTATTAGTATTACTCTAAAAAATTTCCTGTTGCAATGCTGCAGTTTTATATTCACCAAATTCATCTTTAAAAATCATCATTGCATACAATCTTAATGTCCTCCACCTTGTAATCTACATTTTATCACTAACTCAATAATTTGAAACAATTAAATGTTCGATTTTATCCTGTACAATATCAATTTGATCAATAAATATATTTATTATAGAATTATTTTAATTTACCTATCTACCCATTATTTTGATTAATGTAACAACTTTGCATAAACCATTAGTAAAAAAACGTAAACAAATATAAACTTCCTTATATAAAAACATATTTCTTGTTTTTAAATTGATACTATTATTATCATCAATAATAATTAAAGTATGTGATACTTCAATCAATATAATTATATAAACGATATAAAACCTGCCGATTTTACCAAAATAAATTCCCACCCGTATAGAAATAACGTGTCTAAGATGTATGATTAATCTTAAAATAATTTATCTGTAAAACACGTCAATGCAGGAAGGTTACTAATTATCTTTTTTATCTCAAATTTACCTCACACCTACGAATATGTAGTTGTTTAACTAAGGAACTAGACAGTGTTAACCAAATATTATGTATTACTTATATTTAATTATATTTTCAAAGACTGGTCTAGACTTGCTGTTTGATCTAAACTGGACATTTAAATCTCGTGTGTATGTAATCACCTAGTGTGAACATGGCTTTTACCTGTCTGCAATACTTGTGAAGATTGCTTGTAGGTAATTACTTTTTATTTGAACATATTTATGTGGTTGACAGTTAGTTGATTTTCACTAAAACCATAAGTTAAATCTACAAAATGAGGTTATAATAACGAAACACCTACCTGTTGTGAAGTGAAGACACAACTACTAAAAAATTGCACTAACACAACAAACACATTTAATAACAACACACTTTTTTATATTTCCAGTAATTTAAGGCACTTCACACACTGAAAACTTGAAATTCATATATCCTTACATGATTTCAAAACACAAACAAAATTTTCAAAACTTTTCCGATTCTGCGTAAAACTTTTCCCAAGGTGTTATCGTATCATTCACTAATCCCGAGACTACAAAACAAATGCAACGGTATAATAGAATGGAATGCTGTCATTCATTGCTGTCAACTTAATTCCGCTGGCATCACACATATCGTTTTGCGCACTAAGCTAAACAGCAGCTTGCGCTGTTGCCACGACTAACAGAATATCTGAATATTCGACTTCGATCCTGAAATGAAATAGCTCGGCCCAACTTTTTGTTTCAAATCCAGTTGAACTCCTGTAGGCATTGTTAATATAATAATATACCGAACGTCTTAATAAAATTGACGGCATTTTGGATACTGATTACAATATATTTAAAAAAATTCTGACAATAAATAACCTGTAGAACAATAATATACAGAATAGTATGTAGAGAACGAAGTTGAATTCTGAAGATTAAAAAAAGTTAACTTTAATGAAGTTCGACTAATTAAGAGATATTGAAAATACGATTCTACATATATTTCCTCGAATAGATAAAAATACTGATAGAAAAACATATTCATTCAATGTTTATTCCAATATAAAATCTATTTGTATAACAAAGGAGGAAAGTGCTACTTTTCCTCCCGAGGATGAAGTATTCGTTCGAGGGAGGAAAAGTCACTTTACACCCATGTTATACATATGATTTTTCCGCCTGCCTCAAATAACAAGACATTTTCAATAATTTATTTATGAAACTAACAAGTATAATTAATAAATACTACTTATTTTACGAAACTTGGCTGGGCATCGAGGATGGACTTCTAAAATAATTGGCTGGGCATCGAAGATGGACTTTTATGAATCTTGGCTGGGCATCCAGGATGGACTTTTTAAATGCTTGGCTAGGCATCGGGGGTGTACGTTTTTATTTGTACTTCAAATCCCTTAGGATTTTAACTGTTCCTTTATATCCCTTGGGTCTAACATAGTTTCTAACATGTGAGACTAAAGTGACCACTTTAGTCTCGAAATTGCAAAAATTATTTCATTGATAACGTACTGTAATGTTTTTGTTATTTATTTAAACAATAAACGGGTGGGATAAATTTCAAACACTCGGTATGGCTACTTACTAATTTATTTAAAACACTAAACTAATCACTAACACTTAATTTATATATACTCAGTATATTCACTTAAACTAATTTATATGAACACTTAACTAATTTATATTTACTGTTTGCTATTTCGGTGTATTTATTTCACGAGATCACTTTTATCAACTCATAAAACTAAACTCATCCGCTGATCGGTCCTGTATTTATATCAAAGCTTTCTTTACTAGAACATTCCAGATGGGACAAATGCCTTTCGCGATACTTCTTAAAATGCCTTTCGAGAACATGTTTAAAAGAAGACGGTCACAATAAATCCCAATAGACCTTCTCAGAATTCGGCGCGCTCGCCATTTTCTTAACTCCGTTAACATAAGGTTACAGGACCGTACTTAGTATCTGCTTCGATGTGCGAGTTCGTAACAGTACTATGACGTTACTTTTACTTTTCCTGCCTAGGGAGGAAAAGTATGACTTTGCTCCCTACAATGAGGCCAGGAAATGTATACTTTGGATAGAGGTAGGCGGAAAAATAATTTTTATTTAATTACATGTATGATATCACAGTATTTATTAGGTATCTGTATGTCATGGAACAGCTTTTCACAGTTAATTTTGAAGTTACTACATAAAAATGTTTGGTTTCTGAAAGATATTAGGCCATTAGAAAAAATTACAGTGAAATAAAAATTGGAACAATTTTATATAATCAGCCTGAAAAAGTTAGTATTGTTACGAAACAGCACACTGGTATAGTCCCTCATTCCGACTCTGTCTAAGCCAGGTATGAAAGTTAAAATTATGGCGGACGCGCAGGGATGAATTGTTTACAATTGTGATTATCTTATCTAGACATTGTTTTTGTGACCAGACTTATCTAGAAAAGGCCAGAACCAATTGTTTTTGTGTGTGTAAGCCGCAGTCCGGAATTTTCTGGTAAAAAAACGCTTTAATATAAATAAAGGACCGATCAGCGAATGAGTTTAGTTGATAATTGGAGATCGTGAGATAAACAGTGAATAAGTGAATATAAATTGAGTGATTATATAAATTAGTTTAAGTAAATATACTGAGTATATATAAATTAAGTGTTAGTGATTAGTTTAGTGTTTAAATAAATTAAGTAGGTGAACCTACCGTGTGTTTAAAATTTATTCCCAGCCGTTTATTGTCCAAATAAATAAGAAAAACATTACATTGGTGTCAGAAGTGGGATAATATAAATAAATTGCTACGTAAAAAATGACCAAGAGACTATGTGACCTCAAAGTGGCGGAACTAAGAGCAGAATTGGAAGATCGTGAGTTGGAAACGTCCGGTAAGAAAAGTGAAATAGTAGAAAGACTTAAAGTGGCACTGGAAAATGCCGGCTTTGATTCAGATACAGTTTTATTTAATGACGAGGCTTCCACCTTAATCTCGTCAATTTCTGCTAATATTTCTGATATGAAGAACGATATTTCTGCCATGGAAGAAAAGATTTCTGCTAATATGAAGAACGATATTTCTGCCATGGAAGAGAAGATTTCAACCATGAAGAACGATATTTCCGCTAACATGGACAAGGTTTCTACTAATATGGACGAGAAGATTTCTGCTATGAAGAATGATATTTCTGCAGATATCTTATCATTGAAAAATGACATTGCTGCTGAAGTAGAGAATAAAATTTCGTCTCTAAAATTCAGACATGGAGAATAAAATGACAACGATGGAAAATCAGATGGACGAGAAAATCAAGGAGTTGGAGACAAAGATTGCTGATTTAAGAACACAAGACACTTCAGCAGAAGAAAAGAAGATCGAGACCTGCAAGCCAGAAACACAACCCAAGACAGATGATACTGGCAGTTTTACCCGAGTCAATGCCCCAACGTTCGATGGAAAGATGTCGTGGACCAATTATGTGAAACAATTTGAAGCAGCCCCTAGAGTGAATAATTGGTCCGATAGAGAGAAGGCAGTGAACTTAACCATTCCGCTTCGCGGAGATGCCTTAGATGTACTCCAGACGACACCTCTGGAAGAAACGGATGATTTCGAGCAGCTGAAGGAGAGGTTGGACATGCGATATCGTCACGAACATTTTGAACTGTTGTACAGATTCCAGCTGAAGAACCGAAGACGGAAACGTGACGAAACCCTTCAAGAGTATAGAATGGATATTGCCCGACTAGTTCGATTTGCTTATCCATCAGCACCAGAGAACATGATGGAATGTTTAGGCATCCAGGCCTTTATTGACGGCTTGTGTGACCATGATATGGAGAAGACGCTTCGATTAGCCCATCCTAAAACATTGGTCGATGCATTGACTGCTGCTCTTGAATATGAAGCAGCCACGATGGCTTCGGGATACAACAAAGATAGGACCATACAGGAAGAAGGTGACGATGACAGACTTGACCAGATCGTCAACTTGTTGAAAGGTATGGCAGACAAGAGGCCGAAGAAGATCAAATGCCGGAAGTGTGGCGAGCTAGAGCACGTACGCAGTCCGTCTAAGCGCCCCAAGACTCCTGTAACCCAAGAACTCCAGACACAGGGGAAATCAGACAATCCAGCTGATGTGAATAACCGAAAAGTCAACTACTTGCCTAAACGGCCATGCCCTGTAGACTATTCACAATGCAATAAGTCGAAATCTAAGGAAGTTGCAGTTTCAAGAATTACAGTAGTCAATGAAGAATGGTCACCCACCAGGATCAGAGAAGACCAGGAGAATGAACCTTACCTGAAGATGATCCGGCAATGGAAGAAAGAAAATCGGCGACCTACCTGGCAAGAAGTGTCAAAATTTTCACCAAAACTCAAGGCGTATTGGGCTCAGTGGGGCTCCCTTGTACTGGAAGAAGGGCTGTTGAAAAGAGTCCTGGAAAACGATGATGGTTCTGAGATGAGAAGACAGCTAGTCATCCCGAGAACAAGAGTAGCTGAGGTACTGAAGAAGTTACACGACAGTCCTTCGGGAGGTCATCTGGGAGTGAAGAAAACCCTTCAGTGAGTCCGTGAAAGGTTTTATTGGATGAACAGCTCCGACGATGTGAAGGACTGGTGTAAGAAATGTACGACTTGTGCTACGAGTAATGGACCACATCGCAAGAGAAAGGCACCCATGAAACAGTACAATGTTGGAAGCCCTTTCGAAAGGATTGCTTTAGATATCGCTGGACCATTTCCGACGACAGAAAATGGTAGCAAATACATACTGGTTGTAATGGATTATTTCACAAAGTGGGTGGAAATTTACGCTATACCGAACCAAGAGGCCACAACTGTAGCAGATGTATTGGTGAAAGAATTTATCAGCCGATATGGAGTGCCCTTGGAAGTCCTCAGCGACCAGGGAAGAAATTTCGAAAGTCAACTATTCCAGGAGATTTGTGAGAAGCTGGGAATGAAGAAGACTAGGACAACAGCATTACATTCACAGTCAGATGGAATGGTCGAAAGAGTGAACAGGGCTATTGGAAAATACCTGTCCAAAGTAGTATCTAGCCATCAGAGAGATTGGGACCAGTATCTTTCCCTATTCGCATTGGCCTATCGATCTGCCGTGAATGAGTCCACGGGTGAAACACCGGCGAAAATCCTGTTTGGACGTGAAATGAGGCTTCCTTGTGACCTGGAATTTGGCTGTCGGCCTAGAGAAGATCTGGCAGGCGAAAACTACGTGATCCAATTGAGAAGAAGGCTGGACGATATTCATGAATTAGTTCGAACAAATCTTCAAGTTGCCACCGACAGAATGAAAAGTCGGTACGACACGCAGGCCACAAAGGGCGGTTTTAAAGAAGGGGACAAAGTATGGTTACACAACCCGACGAGGAGAAAATGATTTTCTCCAAAATTACAAAAATTTTGGGAAGGTCCATACTTAATCAAGAAAAGGATCAATGATGTTTTATATCGCATCAGCAAGATCCCCAACGGAAAACCAAAAGTAATTCACCAAAACCGACTAGCGCCATTCGAAGGAGACCATGACCAAGAGGAAGGAGTAAACCTTATTCGAGATGTGTCTGACCCTACCTTCGAGGAATTTATGGGCACGTAAGGAGGTACCGGGAAAGCTAGATATGGAGTCACTTCGGAACAATAACAAGATTTGTTCACACTCTCGGAAGATTATTCACTAGCATACAACATCCCCGCCCGTATCAAGAACGCACGAGGGTTGGCAACCGTCTTTCGAAAGAAGTGCGGGCAATTAAAAAAACTTGAAGACCAGATTCCAGCCCCTGGCAAGACACTGAAACTGAAACATAATTCGCGGTACGTCTTCTACGTGGTAACTAAAAATGAATTTCAAGATCGATCTACCTACCGCGATGTGTGGGAAGCACTTCGAAACCTCCGAGACCATGTGTTGGAATCCAACGTGAAGAAACTGGCTATGTCTAAGATAGCGAGTAACCAGTTGGATTGGCGAATCATCAGGAACATGGTAGAGATTATCTTTCAAGATACCGGTGTCCAGATATTAATTTGCAGCTACAACCCCCGTTATCAGTATCCGATGAAGACGGTGCCCTGCTATTTCCATAAGATCGGAAAGTGTAGAAATGGGGCCAGTTGTCGATTCAAACATCCAGTCTCACAAAAGTTCCAGGAGGAACTGCCATTTAAGGAGGGGGTAATGTTACGAAAAAGCACACTGGTATAGTTCCCTCAATCCGACTCTGTCTAAGCCAGGTATGAAAGTTAAAATTATGGCGGACACGCAGGGATGAATTGTTTACAATTGTGATTATCTTATCTAGAAATTGTTTTTGTGACCAGACTTATCTAGAAAAGGCCAGAACCAATTGTTTTTGTGTGTGTAAGCCGCAGTCCGGAATTTTCTGGTAAAAAAGGCTTTAATATAAATAAACGATCGATCAGCGGATGAGTTTAGTTGATATTTGGACATCGTGAGATAAACAGTAAATAAGTGAATATAAATTAAGTGATTATATAAATTAGTTCAAGTGAATATACTGAGTATATATAAATTAAGTGTTAGTGATTAGTTTAAATAAATTAAGTAAGTGAACCCACCGTGTGTTTAAAATTTATTCCCACCCGTTTATTGTCCAAATAAATAAGAAAAACATTACAGTATGATAAAGATTTACTTAATATAGTACATAGTACATAGCTAACACCTGTACTTTACTAAAATGTGTGAATTGATATATCATATTAACTGAAGGCACCCGTCTCGGGTTGTTGTCATTAAACTTAGCTGGTTTTCCTAAAATAATAATTTATTTCCCAAATTAAGTTCCAAAAGTTCGTACATCAAACTAATGTATCACCTGATTTAAAGTGGTTTGAACAAATTCTCCCATTTTTTAACTTAGTGTCCGTCAAATCTTCCCTACTCAAGGATTTGATCTATGCAGCTCTTCTTTCCTGGCATAAGCTATTTTTTCGTGTACTGTTATCATAGGGGTCCATTATTTCCACAAGTTAGGACCATGCAAAAATTCGGCACAATTTACCACACTTACAGGCAAAACTCATATACATAATAAAGCACAAAATAATTGCTTACCCTCCAAGCGTTTGACTTTCAATATTGTGACGTCGGCCGCAGATGCCTAATATGGTCAAGTGTGAGACTAGTTTAGCTACAACTTAGTGTGTACCTAGACACAGCGTTTTTCTGTAACACGAGTCGTGTTTGTTTCAAATAATTGACACACCTGCTGAAATAGTCCTACGTCACACGTTTATCACCAGTGCAATATGGCGTCGGATACACGACGTCACAACCACTAGCAAGAATTCTGGTGAAATTTCTGAATTCAGCCATACTAACTATTCTTTATTTATCTACAATACTAATGATCTAATGATATGATCTAAGTCAGCCATTCTCAAAGTGTGTTCGGCGGAGCCCTAGGGTTACGCGATACCCCTGTAGGGGTTCCGCATATTCCAGAAAAGAAAATAAAAACACCTCTCTTTGGTCGAACGTTTTGACGGTGGGGGGGGGGGTTATCACGAGGCGCCATCCACAACAGTACAATTTTACTATGCCGCCACCACCGATATCTACTTGTGCGCACTCATAAAGTCGAAATTGTTTACACCGCATTTTTTGTATTTCTATTTAGGACTATAAAAGTGACGATCGCACCTCAACACTCATCAGTCGACGATTAGTGTTCGGAGCGAAGTATCTACCTACTTACAGACTAGCTACCGAATAGCGAATTTTAAACGAAGTATTCAGGTATACTGCTGTATTCTGATTGTATCAGTTTTGTACATTTCTTCTTTGGACTAAACTCTTCTACGTAGTAACATTATTAATACAGAAGAATGGAACGTTGGCTTAAAGGCGTTAAACGTGTTGCAACAATATCTTCTAGCGAAGCCGAATGTTCAAGTGTAGTACACACGGAGTATACAGCAAATACCTATCAAGACGATGATGCAACGACGTCAAGCTCCATGGTTTCAAAGGCGAAAAAAAGGAAGTATGATGAATCAGATATCAGTTTCGGATTTGTTGATTCCAACGGTTCACTTCTCTGCATGTTTTGTAGTAATAATAAACTGTTTCCTAATAGTTCCATGACATCTGCCAAGTTGTTCCGACATTTGGAAACTGTACACCCCGAGTCTAAAGACAAGAATAAAGAATTTTTTATACGTAAAAAAGAACAATTATTGGAAAGTCTAAAAACTATGATACTTGTAACCCAAACTTTCAATGAAAAGGCCACGGAGGCATTATATTTAGTTAGCTATCGTATTGCACAAGCAGGTGAAACACACACTATCGCTGAGAATTTAATAAAGCCATGTGTGTCAGACATAGTAAAATGTATGCTTGATGAAAAATCTGCAAAGCATCTTTCTACTGTGCCGCTATCAAACGATACTGTTTAACGGCGAAATTCATAATCTGGCAAGCTACGTCAAACAAGATCTAGTTACACGTCTACAAAAAACAAGATTCGTCTCGCAAATGGATGAGTCGACTGATGTCGCTGGTCTGGCTATCTTGCTGGTTATCGTGAGATATCTACAGGGTGTCCCGGGACTAATGGGAAAAAAGTCAGGAGCGTATAATCTGAGCTAAAATAATGTTAGTACTTCATATAAACTTTTACTATGCAGGCCCTCGTTTTCGAGTTATAGGCCTCCAAAGTTTTAATTTTGAATTTGGTTTTTATTTGTATTTTTTGTACTAGTTATTTGATCTTTATAAAATTTACGGCAAAGCTATAATGTATGTGTATGTTTATTTTGGTAAGGTAAACAGATTTACAGTAGTGCATTGAAGCCAGGGACGGACTACTCGCTATGGTTAGTGATCCAAAAATTTTGCAGGTATGGCACACCCTGTATGAAATTATCGAAATTCACTTCCCCACACATTAAGCTAACGAAAAGCTACTTTTGTTGGAATTCGATAAAATAAGCCGTTTGGCTAATATTTACAGTTTTATTAATGCACTACGTACCAGTTTACGCATTCACCATTTTTATAAGTACAAACTAACTTTTAATAGATGTCCAAAATTTACCTAGAGTACTACAAAAAAATAATTTAACGATAGCAGAAGATGAAAAACATTAACGACTTATTAATTGGAAAGTTAGTAAAAACTTTTTATAAGTGTTTTTACCGTTTATCAAGTTACCATAGGATTAGTTGTCAAACGTTGTGTAGAATAGTTCGTAGTCAGTACTTGTCAATAATTCATAAGTCCTCAATTTAACAGTTACAATAGCAGAATTCGCTTTTATTGAGTACGCAGATAAACATCTAATGTATGGACTGGCTTCTCGAAACTGTTTAGAGGCCAAAAGGCTTTATGAAGAACATTTTGCAAACAGAGCATTGCCAGACAGACGAATGTTTGGGCGTATTGATCTCAGGTTACGAGAAACAGGTATGAATAAGTAAATGTAATTTTCCATGTATACAAAACAAAATTTTAAATTTTAGGAAGATTTTCGCCAGAAAAAGCTGGAGAAGGTCCAGTACGAAGCATACGTACTGTGGCAGTTGAACAAGACTTGTTAAATGCAGTTGATAATGAACCATCGAGTTTTAGAAAGTTATCAAGAGAACATAACGTCTCGAAATCAGTTGTTCATCGCGTCCTAAAAGAACAGCTGTTATATCCTTTTCACATGAAAAAAGTACACCGTATGACAGTGGCTGATTATTCTGCTCGACTTGAGTATAGCCAGTGGTTTCTGCGACAACAACAAGCAGACAACACATTTATTAGTAACGTTCTCTTTACGAACGAACCGGGTTTCACCAGAGATGGAATCATAAATTCTCATAATATGCATTTATGGGATGATGTGAATCCACATGGCATTATCCAAACTAGGATCCAGCATAGATTCATGGTTAATGTTTGGCAGGAATAGTTGGCAATAATTTGATACAGCCATACTTTATTGACGGTACTTTGACCGGTCAGAGATATTTGGAGTTTTTTGCAAAATGAGTTATGGAACCTGTTTGATGATGTACTACTACAAACTCGTAGGAATTTATGGTTCATGCATGATGGGCCCCTCCTCATTTCAGTTTAGATGTACGACAGCATTTACACACAAGGCTTCCTAATAGATGGATTGGTCGTGGAGGCCCTTTTCAATGGCCACCGCGATCAGGAGACGTTAATCCTATGGATTTCTTTCTCTAGGGTTATCTCAAAAGTAAGGTATACGCAACACCTATGCAAACAAGGCAAGATTTAATAGACAGAATTGTGTTACACTGCAATGTTATCAGAAATAGTGTGAAATTGCTCTTTCAAGTGCAAAGAAACAACCTTCGTAGACTTAGAATGTGCGTGGAAGTGGGAGGAGCTCATATTGAACATTTATTAGAATAACGTTAGTTTTTGTTGTTGTTTAGGAATTAGTTTTAGTCTAATGTTTTATAACTTGTGTTTTTTGAGGTTTTCTTAATGGTTTAATAGTGTTATGTTCGTAATTTTGATTAAAAGCAAGTAAATTCTGGACATCGTATTAATAAGTTAGTTAGGTAGATTTGTACGTAGTGCATTAATAAAACTGTAAATATTAGCCAAACGGCTTATTTTATCGAATTCCAACAAGAGTACCTTTTCGTTAGCTTAATGTGTGGGGAAGTGAATTTCGATAATTTCATACAGGGTGTGCCATACCTGCAAAATTTTTGGATCACTAACCATTGCGAGTAGTCCGTCCCTGGCTTCAATGCACTACTGTAAATCTGTTTACCTTACCAAAATAAACATACACTTACATTATAGCTTTGCCGTAAATTTTATGAAGATCAAATAACTAGTACAAAAAATAAAAATAAAAACCAAATTCAAAATTAAAACTTTGGAGGCTTATAACTCGAAAACGAGGGCCTGCATAGTAAAAGTTTATATGAAGTACTAACATTATTTTGGCTCATATTATACTCTCCTGACTTTTTTCCCATTAGTCCCGGGACACCCTGTATATGAAAGTTTGAAGAAGACCTGCTTATGTGTTCATCGCTACCCACAAACACTACCGGAGAAGAAATTTTTAATAAAATAAATATATTTTTTGAAGAAAATATTCTCAGTTGGAACGATTGCATTGACATTTGTGCAGATGGGGCCAAGGTGATGACGGGTAAAACAGCAGGATCGGTATCACCAATAAAAAATAAAGCGCCTAATTGTAGTTCCAGCCATTGTATCCTGCATAGACAAGCAGTTGCGATGAAGCTAATGCCGTCAAATTTACAATTAGTTATGGATGAAGCGCTAATAATAATTAATTTTATCAAATCACGACCACTACAATCCCGATTGTTCTCATTATTGTGTAAAGATTATGGCAGCAAACATAAAACACTGCTGCTCCATACAGAAGTGCGATGGCTGCCTCGGGGTAAAGCTTAACAAGGCTATTTGAACTTAGAGCCGAGTTACAAATGTTTCTTCCAGATACTTCTTTTAATTTGAAAGATCGTTTGTATGATAAAACTTGGTTTTTCCGACTGTCTTTTATAGCGGATATCTTTCAAAAACTAAACGAATTAAATTTATCATTGCAAGGTAAACAAACACCAGTGTTCCAGGCCTGTAACAAAATAACTGCCTTCAAAAAAAAATTAGATTTTTGGATTATTTGCGTTGGTAGGAGAGAAATAGAAAGATTTACGTCACTCAGTGAGTTTGTTAGCGATAACGACTCAGAAATGTTTCAAGATGATGTATTTGAAGAACTGGTCCAATATCTCACTTCGATGCGCGCATCTTTTGAGAAGTATTTTCCCGAAGAACAGAAAACAAAAAGGAAACTGAATTCATGGATTCATAATCATTTTTTACCTACTACCAATATGTAATATCAAACATTATGATAATGGCTGCATTCAGGGAACACCAACGCTGCAGCACTTTCTTGACTGAACGTACGATATTCGACGTAGTTTGCTGCAGCGCTTTAGGCTTCTCTGACAGTGGAAGCGTAAACATGCGAATTGTGGGACGCACGTAAACGCACGTCTTCGCGCGAACGATCCAAACTACTTGTTTTGAATGCAAGCGCTCACAGTGGCTGCAGATCGGATCGCGCATATACGTGCGTACATTTGCGACTTGCGGCCAGATCCCGTTTGGTTGGGATATTTGCGTTTGTTCGCGGATTTCTTGCAGGCATTCTCTTGGGAAACAATTGAAAAAAAATGAATACTGAAAAGCTAATTGATTCAGTACGAGAACGGAAATATTTATGGGATCAGCGAGAACCAAATTATCACCATCGTAATTTACAAAAGTCCTTGTGGAAAGAAGTTTACGAAGAAATTAATTTATCAGGTACGTAATTTGCTAATTTGTATTTAGTTAAACTATATTCGTATTTGAACAAGAAGTATTTATAAATAACACAAAATATAAATAACTTAGAGATTACGTACAAAACATGTTTTAAAATAATCACGGATAGTGAAAGCTTCGGCTCTAGTTCTGTTTTCACCCAGAGTTCCAAATCTTCTATTATTCCTGTTATATTGTCCTGTTTCCATATTAATTTCATTAATATTAATACCTTCTTTTTCAATAATTATATTGTGCAGTAAACAAATACATTTAATAATGGCATCAGCTCGATCTGGCGCAACTCCAATAGTCTTTAATAATAATCTCCATTTACTGGCCATAATTCCAAATGCGCATTCCACCATTTGCCTTGCCCTTGATAAACGCATATTAAATATTTCTTCTTCCGGTCCTACAATTCTTTGCGGATAAGGACGCGTTAAATAAGATTGTAGTGGGTATGCTTCATCGCCCAGTATAACATGAGGTAGGTGTATATTTGTTCCAGGTAATGCTTTTTCTATGTTTACATTTAAAGCACCATTCTCAAGTTGTCTCGATAGATTGGAATGAGAAAAAATTCCTCCATCGCTCTCCTTGCCGTATGCCCCTACGTCTATACAAATAAATTTGTAGTCCGGACCAGCTAATGCTTGTAAAACTATAAAAAAATACTGCTGATAATTACGGTACATACTGCCCGCATTAGCAGGGTTCTTAATCCTTATATGTTTTCCATCTATACATCCCACACAGTTTGGAAACTTCCATTTTCTCCAAAATTCGTTGGAAATATTAGTAACCTCTTCATTAGACGGGAAAGGCATATGAGTTTCCTGAAGACAATCCCAAAGTACTTTGCAAGTTTCATGAACAATTTTTCCTACGGTATTATCCGCAATTCTAAATGAAAATCCCAATTGCATGAACGATGAACCTGTCGCTAGATACCTAAAATAAAATAATTTATATATTTTTTTTGTTACAGTTGACGAAGTAAAAAAACGATGGAGAAGTATACGAGATACGTTCCGTAAAGAATTTAAAAAGAGTACACAAGGTAGATCAGGTGATGGAGCAGATGCAGTAATCGTGTCTAAATGGCCATATTTTACTATGTTGCTATTCTTAAAAGATATAATGATGCCAAGGGCGCTATCAGGCAATGTCGGCCGTGACATAACAAAAATCGATTCAGAAACGCAAGATGATGATGAACGTGATGAAACACAAAATTCCCTTCGTAATGTAGTTTCGCAGCAAGAAGATAATAATCAACCACAGCAAGAAGAAAATAATCAAACGCAGCAAGAAGGAAATAATCAATGTGTCCATCATTTACCAAAAAACAGTAATATCACATCAAAAAAATCTTTCAAAAAAAAGGCCACTATACTCGATAGTCGAAATTCTGTAAAGTGACTCATCGCTCTTACTGTCCATAAAATCAGTTGCAGAAGCGAACTTCATGAGCGCATCATTTTTGAAGGGTTCTTAATAGTCCTAAATAAAAAATAAATAGAAAATGTTCTTGTACGCTTGTAATATTGAAGAAAAATTTCTAGAATTGGAGGAAAAAAAATTAAAGTATTTTGAAAATAATGCAACTGATGACGATTGCCAATTTTTAATGAATCTTTTACCTTATTTAAAATCTGTACCTAAGTCAAGAAAATTCATTGTGATGTCGCAGTTGCAGCAAGTATTGATCAATGAACAAATGTACTCGTCCGCTCAGTCACTACCATCATTAGATTGGCAACAAAGTACTTTTGCAGCAAACTCTTCAACTTCGGCCGATACTCATTATTCGATGTCAGCAGCAACCACCCCTGCTCGACAAGATTTACAAAATGAATGAAGGACATCAAATGATGCTGGTGGCTGTGTACACGTATAGGGTAACGAAGAAAAAATATATTTGTATCAAGATTTACAAAGCCCTACAGAAAGTCAACATTCCCTGCCAGATTACTATCACTCATTTGATCCCACCTATTCCAGTTAGTTTGCTATGTCTACTTTTTATTTGTTTTTTACTGTATGGGGTATGTTTAAGTTTAGTTTAATAAAAAAATATTATTAAAATTGATATAGTGTCCTTTTGTTATCTCTTGTACCTGTGTGAATAAAAAAATTAAAATAAAAAACGTACCTTATAGTTAAAGCCAGGCGTTGCCTAGAAGAAATGGGTTCTCGAAAATTGCAATGTTTCGTTAACCTGTCCTTGATTACATTTTACATTTAATACGTAATTAAATGTTTCTTCTTTCATCCGAAAATAACTAAAAAACTTTTCTTCACTGTTCCTTAAATCATCCCAAATATGCTGAAATTCACCAAATTCCTTTCTCTTTCTTAGTATTTCAGTCACCCATACGTTCCGCCTTCTTTTGTGAATGATTCTTCTTCTTAGAAAAGTATTTTAGAACAAATATAAATCACGACCGGACATTTTAACTATTCGGCATCAAGTTTTATCGCAGTCAATGTGCGAACTCAACGCATGTATACGCAAGATCACAAATTCGGACGGTTCCGCGCGTTTTTATTATTCGCGCGTATCCGCATCCACTGTGAGAGAAGCCTAATGCAGCGGTCACGCATATATTTTTTACGCTTTAACGCTGGAAATTCGAAACAGTAAATTAAAGCGGAGTTGAAAAAATAAATTGAAAAATGCATTCTAAATTCTTTAATAGTATATAATGGGATTGTGTGTTCTACATAATACTGGTTCCGACCAGGATCTCTTCTAGGTAATACCGCAGCCGCAGCATCTTCTAGGGGTGCTCCCAAATCTTTAACCACGTAAACAATAATGTGGTTAAGGTTATTAACATTGTTAAATACAATGTCCTCTAGTATATTTCAAGCAAATTTATCATTTTCCACTCAGTAAACAAAGGTGATCTGTGGTAAACAAATGTAGAATTGAAGGTTATGACAATAAAGCGCGAAACTTGTTGTCATTTTATAACGTCACCATTCTGTAACCTACAGAATAACTGCGCTGCAGCGCTTTATGGCTGAATGTTCCCTGAATGCGCCACTGATATGAGTTTCGTAATTAATTGGAATGAACGCGTCAAAGTTGACAGTTTGCAAAATGAGTGACAATCGAGACACATAAATCAACGAACCCATTTATTATGAATATAGACGTAACACTAATAATAATATTATGAATTCAACAAAGTTTAATGCATCAATTCATGAATAAAAAATTAAACCTCATTTATTATAATAATTAAACACAACACCTGTACAATTACTGATATTTATTTCAGCTGACGTGGAGGCAATTGAAGAATTGTAGTTTTCAATTTCATTTGAATTTTCTGTAGAAACGATTTCTCCTCCAATTATTTTAGTAGCTATATTTTTTTTTGTTTTCTAAGGATGTTTCTACATATCCTTCAGCGACACTACTGGATTTCCATCCACCATGTCTCTTCAAAATGTGCATATCAACACCAGTATCAGCAAGTAGGGATGCTGATGATCTTCTAAAACAGTGACCTGTATATTGTGATGGATTTGGTAGCTCCAGAAACGTTGCTATTTCTTTTGGAATGCGCCCAAAAGTATTGATACCAATTGGTTGAGAAAAACATTTTCCATTTTTATATAAAATAAAATACCGGTCATGGACTATATTTTGAGGTCGAAGTCGAACATATTTTCGGACCTTATTCAAGCAGTCAAAACCAGCGATGTTTCCTCTAGTAATAGCAAATTCTCTTTGAATTTTAGTTTTAGTATTCGGTATTTTGATCGTTATGAACGTTACTTCGTCAAATACATCATCAATTTTTAACTTCATCAATTCTTCTCTTCGGCAGGCGCCAAACACACCCACGATTGAGGAAACCTATAAAAATAATATGCTACATGGAAATGTCACCATATTTATGTATAATCTTACCTTCAACTTCAAGAATTGATCATCATTGGCTTCTTTCAAAAATCTCTATATTTTCCTTTGAAAATATACTGGATTTTTTCGGCTTTTCCGCTTCAAAAAAGCCAATTGTTTTATTATCCCCTTTTTATTTAGAGATAATAAATGGAACGGGAGGTTGTAGTTTATACTTAGCTCGAAGGACCTTATATGTTGTTCACTGTAGTATTCGTAGGATTATGTCGGGTTTATAAATTAAACAATTACTTCACTTTCATTTAAATATATTGCTCGAAGATATAAATTGTTCTTTTTGCTTAAACAAGTAAGAATTTCACTGAAGTAGACGTGTTTTGCACTTTTAATTACTTATCACATTATATGATGGAGTTAATGAATTAATTAATTGTAAAAATTATTTACCGGTCTCATGCCGATGTTTTCTTATAAAATTAGTACCATTGTGTAAGACGTATGACTGATGAAGAGTGACTGGGAAGTGGTTGAATTTAGGTTATTGTACATATTTATAGGTCGGTTAAAGTGGGTGCCAGGAAGGAGAAAAATCTTAGGATTTGACCAATGGGATAAGAGATTTTGAAATTTAACGGTCAGATATAGCGAGTGGAGAGTACACGTTTTGGGTGATTTTTTGTGGCATGAAAAAGGTTGGTTGTTACAGATAACGAAGTTTGGAAGATTGTTTTTATGAAGCGATAAGGTGTCGAGTACATGGAAATATTAAGTGGAAATTCATAAGACAATATTTATCTGTATTTCTTATGTGAGAGTGACGTTAAAATGGAATTTTGTTGATGCAATGAAATATTAAATGTTGAGAAGAATGATATATTTCTTTATGTGTTTTGGGCAGAATATATGAATTGTGTTATACAGGGGGAAGTTGAAATATAGTTTACAGGAAGAATTTGGTTGTTAAATCAAATTCGTACACCAATAGCTGTGAATATTTACTTATGTCCACATTTTTCTTCACAGATATCATTGTTCCCAGCATACTATAATGTGTCCATAATGATGATGCCTTTTCTTTTTCAGCTTTCCCAGCAAAATATGCTAATGAAATTTTCTCCGATATATCACGTACTTTTTTTGAACTGCACCAGTCTTCGAATCGCTTATATTCTTTTTCGTATCTATTGTGGGATTTGGCGGGTACTAGGGTTTGTATTGCGTTATTTGCAGCAAGTTCTATATCAGAATCCACACTGTCATAGTTGGAACTCATGTCGATACAATTATACCAAACTGAAGTGAACGTGTCAAAATTGACAGTTCGCAAAATAAATCAACAATAAGCGCAACGCTTGTTTGTTACATGATTCTAATAACATTAATTTCAGGAATATTTACTAATTTTGAGTAAATAATTAACATTGTTGGTAGTAGGTAAAATAATGAACTATATTCGTATCGTAAATTTATATTACGATATTCAATGGGTCAAATTTCCCATCTCATTTCGTAATATGAATCTTTACGACACTTATATCATAAATATCTATTACTCAACTTCCATAGGCCCGAAAGTATGTCAAACGAGATATATCAATCTCTTTTAGAAACGTCGTCAGATACAAGTATTGAGTCATTGTTCAAAACGATACATCTCGACGATTTTTGGTGGAGAATTCGTGATGAATATCCAATGCTTGCCAAAATGGCTCTGAATATTCTTCTCCCGTTCCCAACAACATATTTGTGCGAAACAGGATTCTCAGCCTATGCAGCCACGAAAACAAAATACCGCAATAGAATGGACGCCGAACCTGATATGAGACTTCAACTGTCTTCTATCAAACCTGATATTAACCAGTTGATGAAAAATAAAAAAACAGTTCCATACCTCCCATTAGTTAGATTTTTTCTTTTTTAATATCTTCTATTATACTTGTTATATTCTAATTTACTAAGTAAAGTAGTAACTGTTACATTGTACTTTTATTATGCTTATTAATAAAGAATACATTTTTAAAAACAATTGTTTTATTGTAGGGTTCCGTCAAGACTTTCGCTTTCGAAATGGGTTCCGCCACCAAAAAAGTTTGAGAGCTGCTGATCTAAGTAATCAACTATACTTAGATAACGTACACTTAGTTATTATCTGTAAAGTGACATAAAATTAGATTGAATCCTAGTGTATCGGGCTACGAAGTAGATACAAATTTTAAAATATAATAATTATCTTCTGAATAATTCATTTAATAATTAGGATTTTCCAAATTTTTCTATTGGTTTATTACTACCAACTGAAAATTAAATTTTCAGATAGGCAACACAACAAACGTTGATTTATACTATAATATAATGACGTGTTTGAGAACGATTTCCATTCATATAAAAACTCTGTTAAGAGACTTGACCAGTGGTACATGTTTAGATCATACTTTACTTCGGAAAAGAGTGGAAAGCAACGATTTGGAACATTGTATTTTATTTTTGGAATTTGAGCTGGATTAGTTGGAACTTCCTTAACCCATTAATGCCCACAGGCACATAACCAACGTATCTTAATTTTTTTTCTGAAAATTGTATATACTTGTTACTGCTGAATATATACAAAAATATTCTTTGTGATGTTGTTTACACTGCATAATTTTCTTAAAATTTAGAGTTAGTAGTTTTTGATTATAACAAGTCAAAATATCACCCGTTGTACAACAGTTTGCCAAACGTGTTTGCACTCTAGTAAATATTGTTTGTTTTTGTTCGCTTCAATTATTTTAGTAAAAAATTTTTTACGTTGATCTCATACTCAATACGTTGTACAACAATGCTGCAGTAAAATAAGTTTACTTTTCATTTCGAAAAATATTTTATACTTTGATAAAAATTGGTGGTACATGAATGTGCTAGTGGGCATATTCGATATTGCTCTAGGTAAGCAGTTCTGTGAATTTGACCTTGGTTTATTTTTAGATTCCGTGCATTTTCACGGCTCTGCAAGGTAGAAATAAATGCTTGATATTCAGTAATTCAGTTGTCATTTGTGAATCGTCTGCGTAACAAGTGGCAGAGTATTTTATTCATTGAGCAGTCTTGTTTGTTGTCAGTTGTTGGTTGTATGATTATATTTAGAAAATTTTGAGAGTGGTACACAACATATGGATGAATCATTGTGAGTATAACCTTCTTTAATTTTATGTTAGGTCTTCATTTTCCGCGCTTATAGGTATACAAGGAGTCCAAATGGTAGAGGCCTTCGTTTTCATTAATTGTTAGAAGAACTTGAGAATGATGAGAATCTGGATATTACATCTATTGCAATCGAGCCGCCTTTCGAAACAAATGGCGTGGAAAGTTGTGAAAATTCTGATACCTCTGATTTAGAGACCACTGGTGACATAAACGGCTTACCTAGCAGAATGTTATTGTCAAGATGTGTTGCGACGTGGAGCAGTGATAAAAATACCACATCAGATGAAAATGTAAAAGCAAGGAAACAAGCTCTAGTGGAAGCGACGACGATGTTCCTCTTGCCGAGCGCGCCTCTAAAAGAAGGACCAAAAGTAAACATATAGCCAGATCGACAAAATAAACAAACAGTAAGAAAATGGAATGAAACCGAAACGACATTCGAGATACCAGAATTTCAGCCTTCACACCCATCGACTGGAGATTTTTTGAAAAATATGCTTACCAAACCTGTCGATGTATTCTTTTCATTTTTTCAGAGCAACTAATAACACCCCAAATAAATTTATATGCCGGTCAAAAAGGAAATCATAACATTCACGTAACAGAAAACGAGATAAAGGTAGTTATTGGTGTATTACTTTTTTTCCGGATACAATACATTACCTGCACGTAGAATCTATTGGAAAAGAGACGCAGATTCTATACGGCGAAACCGCTTTGACGAAATTCTACGGTATTTACATGTAGCCGATAATCTTCGAGTTGACGAAACTGATAGGTTTTATAAAGTCAGACCGATTTTCGATCACCTGAATGATGCTTTCAAACAATTTTCTGTAGAAGAAAATTGTTGTATAGATGAAAGCATTATACCTTATTTTGGTCGTCACGTTGCAAAACAATTTATTCGTGGTAAGCCTATAAGGTTTGGCTTCAAATTATGGTGTTTGGCTAACCCAACAGGTTTCCTTCATCATGCGGAACCTCATTGTGGATCTTCGACTCGTTTACCAGAAACATCATATGGTCAAGGTGGAAACGTTGTCTTGGGATTAGCACAACACACTGGACTTCCAAAAGGCACAAAGTTATTTTTTGATCATTTATTTTCATCTGTTGCGCTCTTAGACAGACTTGCAAGTTTAGGCTATGGTGGTGCCAAAAGGAGCCAATTTTTCGGATGCCAAATCATTCGCTAAAACAAGCCGAGGAACAATGGAGCCCAAAACCGATGGAAAGTTAGTACTCGTGCGTTGGAATGATAATGCCGTTGTGACTGCTATATCCAACTGCGTTCATGTAAAACCTATAAAAACTGTAGAAAGATATTCTAAACGTGAAAAAAAGAAAATCCAGATACAAATGCCTGCACCCATAGCCGCCTATAACAAAAATATGGGAGGCGTTGATTTGAATGATCAGTTCTTGTCTACGTACAGAACATCAATAAGAACTAAAAAATAGTGGTGGCCTTTCTTTAGCTGGGCAATAGATGAATCTTGTGTACAAGCATGGCTGTTATGGAGAAGATGTGGAAACAAAAACATGACGCTTCTTGAATTCCGGTGACAAGTCACTTTGTATTTGTTAGTAACTTATGGACAGCCACCATTGAAACCAGGACCATCATCAATGCAGTTATCTCCTGTTGTCAGTCAAATACGTGTTATTGAAAAAAATCATTTGATAGTCAAAGGTATTGCGAAATGGAGAAGATGTAAAGCCTGTCCTAATCGTACAAGTTTCGAGTGCAATACCTGCAAAATATATGCCTTGAGAATTACCATAAACAATAGTTTCTTTTATATTGTGTTTATTTAGAGATGTTGATTTCGATTTTAGAATGTGTTCATTTTCATTTATTGATATGGTACTTGCCCAGTGGCACATGTATGTGCCACCTTTTCTTTGTGTTCTCCGGTAAACTAAAATTGAAATATTAACAAATATATCTTGTTTAGTATATATATATTAAAGTGAAACATGTCTACGGAGAAAATAAACTAATAAGATCACTCGAATGATACTAATTTTTAATAAATGATTCTGAACATGCTATCTGAGTGTATATTGTTAAAACATGTCAAGAAATAAGCTAACCTACACACTGTATACATTTTAAAATGATTATGAGACATCTATTTAATTTAGAGAACAATAAAACATTAGGAATAAATCTCAATAATTATATTTTAAAGAATAAAACAATTACGAGTAAATTTCAACAATTATATTCTGATATGTATTTTAAAAAAAAACCTTGTATATATAACAACATGAATTCTGAAACAAACTTCAATAATTATACCTTTATTAATTATTGTTACTTTTGAATGAACCCTGTATATCGTATAAACTTTTCCATCAAATTGCATTATAATGTCAAATGAAAATATTTGATACGGAAATTGAGGTTCGTTGATAGTTCGGTAAGTGCAATTAAGAGTGACAATAGTGCGGTTTTGGAACAATAAAACACAGTTAAAATATCGAAAAGAGCGCAAGAATGGGTAATTTGATTTGAAAAAACAATTTATTTGGCCTAACAACAAGAAAACAATAAAACAAAATCAAAAAAGTTGAACGTTGTTGATTTTTGGCTTGGAGAGAAGCATCGTGAGTTTAAAAGACGATAGTCATGTAAAAATTTTCTCTCCAAATTTATAATAAAAAAAAGTAATATAACTACAATAAATTCAATAAAAAGTCAATTAAAGTCTTAAACAACGTATATAAGTATAAATTAACAATTCTAACACGCTTTTAAAACGAATAAGTGTATAAAAGTGTTATCTACAAGAACTTGGTAAGACAAAACAATTTACCTTATTTAAACAATTTGCTGTTCATCAATTTGTATTGCTGATAACTGTGGAAAAATCCAGGAAAATAATCCACGATTTTATTATTTTCCAATCCTGAGTTTATCCCATCGTAACTACGAACGATTCTCGTATTATCTCCAGAGTTGATGAGAAACCAACAACGAACTTTCTATTTCCATGTGTATATATAAATCTTTCCTGAAAAACAATAATAAAAGTAACTTTTCAAATGTTAGGTTAGGGATTAATTATTGCTATTAATTTTTATATAATAACTAGATTTTAAATGTTCAATCTCCACTGATTTTACGGACATAATTCACTAATAAAATCAATACATTATTACTCACCAAATTTACACCTTTTCAATAACAAATAACATTTTCGACACACCACGCTTTGTTTCCATGTAAGATTAAATAACCATTCACAAAATACTCGAATGCAACAATATTGGAACGATTTAGAGTTGGGATTGACAAACGTGGTAAACATGATCATATTTACGAAATATTAGATGTACAAATTTTGGTTGAAATTTACTTGGTGAGAAATTTAAATAAGATATCGTAAAAGGAACTGTAATTGAATTTATGTAAAGGTTTTCACAATTTTTTGGTATTCGAATTGTATGATATATTCCAGATTTCGTTATGAAATATTAATAACCATTTTGAATTTTACTGTTGTATTAAAATATTTATCTATGATTTCTTGCGTATTTCTTTGATATCTCTACCTATAGTTTCCTGTTACTGTCGAGCGCTCAGTGCCGAACACATCCCTGAGGTAATAATAATAATAATAAAGAATAAATTTTTTATAACAAGGCAAATATCTTGAATTGAATTGGTATTCGCTTGTAAACGGACTATGTTGGTACATTTCATTAATTAACAATTTTTTTTATACTTACGTGTAAAGTGAGTTAATAATTATTAAAAGTACTTAGTACTTAAAAAGTATCTATACATAAAATATTTTTTTTTGTTGTTCCGAGTATGAACTGGAAACTGATTAATACCCCTAATAATCGGTGCCCCAGATATAGCCTTTCCTCGAAAAAATAACATGAGCCATTAAATGACACTTATCGCTATGGAAATAAAAAAATACCAACACCTCAAATAAAGTAACCCCTAAGTAAGTTAATAATTATACAAAAATAAAAAACGAATTAAAAAATTATGATTGGTCACAATTTTATTCCATAAACAGTGTTGATGAATGTCTTGGATATTTCCTCAGCAGGTTTAATGAAATCGTAAATACAAGTACTCAATCAAATTAAATCGTAAAAAAAACAATGCGAACTCCTTGGATTACAAAAGGTCTAATAAAGTATCGGGCCTAGAGATAAACTTTATCGCAAATACACAGCTGACTTACAGAATGAAAATTTAAAACATGAATTTATTACTTATATAGGAACCATCTTAATAAATTACTAAAAACTACAAAAAATTAATATCATAAAGAAAAAATAAACAAAAATAAAGATACTAAAAATATATGGAACAGCATTGCATCAATAAAATATTAAACGTAAAATGGTGAAGTAGTAAAAGAAACGGAACAGATCGTAGAAATATTCAGTGAACATTACTACGCAACAGCTGGAAGTAAGTTGACCTACTGTTTCAAAAAAGCCTCACTTACCCTCTCAGCCCTTGTGCTCTTCTATATTTCAGTTACCCGCAAATAGAAAAGATGAAACTATAAAAGCATTAAAATCAAAGAAATCACCTGGCTTTGATGATTGATGAAAAATGTAAATGAAGAAACAGCATTACCGATATTCAATAAGGTTATTGAAGATGGACAGTGACCTTCTGCACTGAAGGTTGGTATATTTAAACCGTTGTTTAAAAATCGCAATAAACAAAATAATAACTAATTATCGGCCTATTTCTTTTTAATAACAAATTTTGCAAAATCTTAAGCTACCTGAATAAACACAATATCTTATCAGATTATCAATTTAGTTTTCGGGAGAAACTATCGGCATAAGATACTATTTATTTTTTGACATCCAGACTATACCAGAATCTCGATAAGGGACTGCATTCCGTGTGTCTACTACTCGATCTTGCTAAGGCCTTCGACACTGTGAATCATACACATCTTATGAGGGTATTGCGATTTGGCGAGCATTCTATATCACGAAAACAAATCAACAAAACTTTCTGCTTCAATCTGATTCTCTAATAAGTGTAATGCACCAAAAGAGAAATCTTCTCTACAGGAACCTGGCACTTAAAAATCTAGTTCTAAAAACCCTTTCATAAGAAAGAATTATGGAACTTTCAAAGCCCCTTTAAAAATAATATAGCAAGAGAACTCAAATAATTGATACTGTTTCACAATGAATGACTTGAATCATTTACGTAATTCACACCAGGACTAAAATATATTTAATGGCTTCAATTATGGGTAAGGTTACACCCTCTATTCTGCTAAAATGACAAAACTTATCTGTATTGTCAATGGGCAATTTACCCGACGTCGAGATTTAAAAAGAAGAAAGTTATCAAATGGCTTTTTCAGTAAATCACTGTCGCAAAATGAACATCTGAAATCTAGGGCAAACAAAGTAGAAGTGAAAAATCTCTCGCCCGAACAGTAGTAGTGAAGAATCTTTTGTGCGAAACGGTCGCACTTGAGTGTGTAACAAGTATCTTAACAACTCAGTGAATCGCTCCGGTCAGAATAAAACTCTGAACTAATTTCAATCTGATCAACAATGTTATGGAAGTTGAGTACGTTTCCCCATCGACGTCAACTTCGACCTCGGCTAATATTTCAATTACCAAAAATGTGTTGAAACGAAACAACCTATCAGGAATTACTTTTCAAAATTGTTAAAATATAACTATTAATTACAATTTTAAGTAAATTATATATATATATATATATATATATATATATATATATATATATATATATATATATATATATATATTATATATTATATATTATATATTATAAATTATATATTATCTATTATATATTATATATTATATATTATATATTATATATTATATATTATATATTATATATAATATATATTATGCATTTTAATTCTGAACTTCGTTTTGAACACAACTCTAACGCATGCGTAGAAAAAAGTACAGTGTATAACACGTGAGAAAATGACATATTTCTCCCTCACTTGATTTGCGCTCGGGAGAATGTAATTTTTCTCATTTGTTGTACAATATACTATTTTTTACAACTGCTGTGAAAAGTACCGTATTTCTCATAGCTTACTTAATTTCAAAACCATATATTGCTCATACTGTGAGAAATACTATTTCTCACGACACTTTGTCCACACCATACATATCGAGAATCCAGCGGGGGTATCCTCGATTCCTAGATGTTTTCCACACAACTATTTATTTGTATTCTTTAACTTTGTGCCGTTGTAGAAAATGTATAGTGTGCAACATGTGGGAAAAGTACTTTTCTCACTCGTGAGAAAAGTTGAAGTTTCCCCACTTGTTGCACAATATACCTTGTTACAAGTCAGTAGACCACACAAACCAATAAAACAATTGGACAAAGGGGTTATGATTATATCTCTGATAGATTATATAATTTCTTACCATTAGAAATAAGAGATAAAATAAATTTACGAATTTAAAAAAAGCGTTAAAATATTTTTACTATCGCTCACTAGAACATAAAAATGTAATTTACTTGAGCCGAAGTTATCTTTCTTTTGTGATAAAAATTTTTAATTTTAATTTGTGTTAAATTTTAAAATTTTACTCATCTCCTGATGATTTTATATATTTTTAATATGAATTAATGTTTCTAATTTTTTATTTTGAATTGTAAAATTATAATAATTTTGAAATCTCAGTTACATTTTACTTTAAACGTTATTATTATTAAACCATACACTAACACATGGACAGGCTTTGCCTCTATGGGAACACATTTGGAGTGTTAAATTCTTAATATTGGTAATACTGCATGTCTTGTTGATATATTGTATTTTGTATTGCATTATATTATATACTTTTGTCTGAATAAATTATTATATTATATACATTATAATTAATATTTTAGTATTTTTAAAGTAACAGCTTAAATGATTAATAGTCAACAGAACATGTCAACATCTACTATTACTACTACTAGTAATAGATTCAGGCGAACCTCGGCCGAGCAAACTCAAGCCAAGGTTCCGGCACTGAGACCACTGGCGGGCTCATCGTGCCATTTCTACTACTCATGCGTACATGATGCCAAGTCCTTCAATTAAGGACTCATTCCTCTTTAGTGGATGCCTGCATGTATCCCCAGGGGCCATAACGGAGACTCCGAGGATTCGCCTGCTTAATACAGCCCAATGGGGATACACTAGGAGGGCATGGACCGACGTTTCGTCAGCCAAGTCGCAACCCCGACATATGGGACTTTCCTCTAAACCTAAGTTATGGCGTTGTTTCCTCAGACAGAAGTGCCCTGTTAACAGTTCTGGTATCTTTATTAACCCACTACTTGGTAGTTCTAGAGCTGCCCTAGCATGTCCACCAGTGCAACCAGTCAGTAGGAGCTTGGACTGACTTAGACCTTGTAGAGTGTTCCAATGAGCGAGGTGTTGGTCGCCCAACCAATTTATCGCCTCTTTATTGATTGCTTGTTTTGTAAAGCTCTAGGTAGGGCCCGGGCCGCTGAAGAGAGCTGCCGCCCCTTCCACAGCCAGTGCGTCCGCCCTTTCATTACCTTCAAAACCAGAGTGGGCCGGAATCCATTCTAACCACACTATGTTCTGCCTTGCTAAGTCAGCAAGCCGTTCTCGACATTCAGCAGAAAGCCCTGAGTTGATGGTATATGCACTCAGGGCCATGATAGCCGTTTGATTGTAGGTGTATATGGTTATGTGTCGGTCCACATAACCTCTGTCTAGGTTTATCTGCGCCATTCCAAGATAGCGTATACCTCAGCCTGATACGCAGATATTCCCTTTCCCAATGGAACACAAACTTCCAGCCCCCGCCCCATCAATGGCCATATGTATACCAGACGATCCCAAGACGTTCTGGATATCCCTCTCTCTCCCAGAATTCTCTAATCCGGATATTCAATCTATAGGGGTTTCGAAGGAGTACCTGCGCAGGCCGAAGTCCAAGAATCACCTCCAACGCAGCAGTTGGAATAGTCTTCATGCAGTCAGTTGCCCCCAAACTGACCACCCTTTGGAGGCGTGCCAGTTACGATCTAGCCAGGGTTAGCTTCGGCCCCCAGACCAGAGCAGCATATGTGAGCATAGACAGCATGACCACTTTGTAGAGCCATAAGATAGTCTTAGTTAGTCCCCCTTTTGGACCAATGGCTCTCCTACAGGCCCAGTACGTGTTAGTCACCTTGCTTAGGTGGCTATCAAGGTGAGCCTTCCATGTCAGTGTCTTATCCAGGATCACTCCCAGATATTTCACTTGTTCAACCACTGGAAAGGGCAATCCGCCAAGGTGGGGCCCCCAGGTCTTATACCGCTTTTCATGGTAAAACCAACTACTTCAGCGTTGGCAGGATTCAATGCAAGTCCGTGATCGTTGCACCATCCCTGTATCTTATTCAGGGCCCTTTGCATTAGGTCACTGAGGACGCTAATACGCCTTCCAACAACAAGGACAACGATATCATCGGCATACCGGCATTTCTAGAAAGCCCTCATCGTTTAGTAGTGATATTAGTTCGTCGATTTCTGGTTTCCACGCGAAAGACGCCCCTCTGTGGACATCCCCTATCAACGACCATTTTTGACACATGGTCCTTCCATGAGGCCTCTATGGGGCGGTTGCGTAGCATAGTCCCAAGGCAGTGAGTTATCATTGGCTCTATTCCATGATTTATTGCAGCTCTACACATTGATTCTACAGGAGTGCTCTCGAAAGCTCCCTGTAGGTCTAGACAAGCGCTCAGAGCGATCATGCCATTTTTCAGCGTCTTTTCCACCTGGGTCACCAATTGGTGTAAGGCACTTTGTGTTGACTTGCCACACCGGAGCACATGCTGATTGTTGTGCAAAGGATGCCTAAGCCCAACCCTTTCCCTCACATACCGATCAACCAACATCTCCAGAGTTTTCAGCACGAAAGATTTTAGGCCGATAGGTCTAAAAGACGGTGTATGTTGTACGAACGGGCTTGGGTATAAAGACAACTTTTACTTGTCTCCATTGAGGAACAAATCTGCTTGCCAACCAAGACCGAAAGATATGTACTAAGATTGGACCAATAGCCTCCCAGCCCTGCTGAAGCAGAGCTGGAAATAGTTGGTTCTTCCCCGGATATTTAAAGGGTCTAAACATACGAATTGCCCAAGTACTCTGTTAACTGTAACTATTTCCTTTGCTAGGAGATAGTCCCTCCTACATGGTCGTTGTATTCCCACACATCCCATGCCAGGGCTTTACAGCCGGGCAAGTTGAGTAGTTGAAGATCAGTGGTGCCCAGGTAGTCAAGCAAGGCCTCCCCCCTGCCATTGACGCCCATGCTGCCCCACATAGTGTGGTGCGCGTTGGCATCACAGCCGATCCAACTTCCAAACCGTGTAGTAGTTCACCGCCTTGCGAAGCTCCTCAGTAGGCGGTAATTCTGGTGAATCGAAGGGCAGGTAAACAGAGCATACGATTATACTACGCCCCGCACTGTTTCCGCCCGAGAAATCCACCCTCACCGCATCCCTGAAATAGAGTTCCCTTATCAGTATTGCATTTACACTATTATGTGTCGAAATGTATACCCTCGGTTTAGTTTCACCCACAGCATACAGAAGACTACGCCCAAGTGTACACAGACCTCGCATATGACATCTATACATTCATGGCTCTTGTTTGAGGCATATGCCTGTCTGCAGTCTTGCCATCCGCTGCACGACTACTCCCGCAGCAGCCCGGCAATGCTGCTGGTTTATCTGGGTAAATTTAAGGCCACTTCAAACAGACATCACAAGTCTGATGGGGTGCCTCTTTCACCCGGTTTTACCCGGGGGTGTTTTCCGTAGTTCCCGAGAAGATAAGTGTTATCTTCCCGAGCTCGTACCGGATTTCTCCCTGCATTCAGTTGATCATCTCAACCGACCTAGGATCGAGCCCCAATACGATGCTTTGCTTCAAGGAAGCCTGAACTTCCCACCCCTCAGTCCTCAGAGCCGGATTGCTGGTCCGGATTCTCCTGAGGACCTCTTAAGAAGACGAGTCGATCGGCGCTGGTATCCATACCATCGCCCTCTTTAGACATTAAAAGCCCGACTCCTCAAGGATCTTGAGCGTTAGTTCCTCCAACTTAATCCCGCCCACGGCCTTTTTATGCCAAGCCAGAGAGCCCTCGTCTGAACAGGTCACCATAACAGCTCCCCGGGCAAACGAGTATCCCTCAAAGCATGGCAACGCGTCGTACATATCCTCATGCAGGTGCGCGACGATATGCGTGAACTGCTCCTCGATGAGCAAGTTGTCCGGGTAGCCATCACAGATAACGGCCACATTGAAGTGGCTGCTTGCAGCCTTCCCATAGGATTTGTGCCCACCAGGCGCAGGGCACGCCTTCTTGGGGATCGGTCTTCTGGGCGTATCAGCCATCCGTGGCCTCTCGGTCCCCCCTTTGCTGGCATCGGGCTTGACTCCTTCGCCGGGATCAGCACTCTCGTGCGCAGCCCGGCTCGTTCCCGTTGTTGCCACCTCCTTGCGAGAACCAGTAGGGCCACTTTCGGTATCCCTTCTGCCGCCCTTGCGCCCCGCTTTCGCCTCCTCTTCCCGGCACCGCAAATGGATTTACAGTGCTTTTTTGGCCCCTCGGGTGTTGGGGCAGTTGTTTCCGGCATCGCCTGGGCCCTTACCGCTCCCACCACCTGCTCCTGCACTGTAAAGTTCGCCCATCTCCAGAGTCCCCTCCTCCGGAGTCCTCCCCTCATCTCCTTCATTTTATTCTGAGTCCATAGATGGTCCCACGAACTGTTAGGGAAATCTTCGGTCTAGCTCTGCAAAGCCCCGCATGCGGAGGTAAGGCTGCTTATAATGGGGTTTCGCTCGGTTCACCAAGGTCAGAAACCAGTAGTTGTCGATCTTCTGTTCGACCACGCATCCTATAGGCCTGGATCTCCCACCGCAGGATTCAGATTTTTTATGAGGTTGTCTCCTCTTAGTCCAAGCGGCTAAGCCAAGACCCCCGCATTTCCAGCCCGTGAGACATGACCACAGTCAGCCAGATCGTCGGTCTCATAGAGGTACCGCATGGGGCCCTCCGGCATCGTTTACCCCGTGCAGACTCTAAGCCACGACACTACAGCCTGACTGAGGGAATATTTATCGACGTCCCGGTCTAGATCCGCTGAGTTTAATTGCAACAGGGTCACCGCGTGAAGGGTGCGATCTGTGATCAGCGTGATCACACACTCCCAATCATGTTGGGAGTACCAACAGCGGTCTTGGAATAGTTTAAAGAGGTGCAAAGTCCTAAGACTCTCCGTGTAAAACCTATGCTCTGGGCTCTGTGCCTCTCTTCCGTTCAACTTTATGCCGATTGGAAAAGGAATAGACACCCTCGACTCCGGTCAACTTATATTAATCTGAAGGAACATTTTACTGATACTGTTTTTTTTATTTAACTTTTTGAAACTGTTCTTCGCTAATTGAAATGAAACTGTTCAAAAAACTTATGGCCAAAATGGCTAATAAATGCTGAAAACATCATTGAACTTGATCGAAATGAAGGTATAGAGTTCTGAATGAGTCAAGAATGGCTCCAACTATCGTGTGGGAAGAGGGATTGTTAGATACATTACAATTCATCCCAAAAAAGTGCTTCAAAATGTGTACTGATATGGATGAATCATTTGCATATCATATTATGGAGGCGTTTGTCTTCAGGAGGATTTATTTTATAGAAAACAAAATATGAACCAAATATTTGGTTGTGTTGAAAACGTAAAATGGTAATTAAGAAATAATCAAATAATAGCGCTGGCAATGCTGTAAACTAAAATTAATCCCCGCCATTTTTTCAGTTATACCAATAGAAAATTACAAAAACATTTGTTAAGGTTAAGTTAGTAAAACACAACAAATATTAAGAATATTTAACTTTATTCCAAAGCAGATATTGGCCTACTAATACTTTGGATGTTAATTAAAATTTATGGAGGCAATTAATAATTGTTTACAGAAAACATGAATAATCAAGAGACGCATAAATCCCCCTTGGACAACCTCTACGACGATTTCGATGACTTCGATTTAGGACAAACAGTAGAAAGGGTAATTATTTGTTTTATATGAACTTTATATATTTAAAAATAATTAATTTATAGTTGAAGAAGGAAACCAAAATGTTGAAAGAGTGTATAAAAGAACAAAATAAAGATATTACTAAACTTGCTGACACTATAGTGGAACTAAAAACATGTAATCAAAAATTATCGAATAATATTAGTTCATTATATACAACAGCAAAATCTGAAATAGATAGAAAGAATAAATTAATAGCTGAATTACGAAGAGAAAAGGACAACATAACTTTCAGAAGGCAAGATCGTTATCGTAACAACAATATGCCTAGTATACCTCCACAAAATACTGGATATAATATGGAGGTCAATAAAAACAACCATTCAGAATTACAAAATAATGTGGCTAAGGTTAAAGAGGAAGTTGTAGATAATTCAACAGATAATTACAACAGGAATGAACATGTGGATAATTTATATCAACAGAGGTTTAAACAAGAGAGAAACACTTGTAACAATAAATATAATATGGAGCTTCCGATTCCTCAATTTGTAGATGAAACTGGAGATAGATTGGCTAATCAATCAGATCAATTTAAGGACAGGAGTAGAAGTAGGGAACACCAAGAAAGGAGTAGAAGCAGGGAACACCAAGATAATAAACATTTCGAAAACCAAAATTTTCACAGAAATGATAGAGGTTATTGGGACGATAGAAGTAGAAATAGAAGTACCGACTGGAGGAAAGAGAAAAGTACTAACATAAGGTGCGAAAAAAACAATGAAAGAAGGAGAGGTAGAAGTACTGACAGAAATAGCGATAAAAGTATTGACAGAAGGAGAAATAAAAGTATGGACGTAAGGAGAGATAGAAGTAATGACAGAAGAAGAGATAAAAGTAATTTCAGATATAAAAAGGAATATGGTAGATACGAGGACAGTGACAAAACAAATTATGCAAATGACAAATTCTCTAAAAGGTAAGAAAGACTTTTGTTACTTAATTGATCTGTGCTTAGAAGGTAATAGCTGAGGGGTGAACTGCTGACCAAAAGTTGAACACTAAAATACCATATTTGATAAATAATACCAAAACTATCAACTTAAAATACCAGAAAATACCAACATTACTCCAAATATTACCTAAAATTTTAATTAAAAAATTTGGCAAAACAATTGATTAAGTTTGCTTTAAAATAGAGATGTTATGAAACTTTGAGAACAAGTTCTTACTGTTCCGTTTTTTTGTGGAACCTGTTCCTTTTCTTTCTTCCTATACTCCCTTTTACCGGGATATTCGGTATTGGTGAATTGTTCAACTTAAATGAACAGATATCCAGGTAGCTTAATTTCATTATACAAAATTCTAAACTCCTAAAATAATACAACTAAATATTTTTACGGCTCTGTTTAATATATGACCCATTTTTAAGTGTTGAAATTTTTTATTTACAAATGTAAAAGGTGTTACTTATTTTAATCTGCATTTTATACATGTCCAACTACCCAATCATTAAATTGTTAATTTAAAATCTGTAGATATAAGACCACAGGTGTTTGCCTTTTTCCTATGTCAAATTCAAATGGACATACGTTTAATAACAACTAAGCTCAGCAGAACCTCGATGTCCAGGGCCGTCTTTAGCTATCTTGTGGCCCTTAGCACTTTTGGAATTTGGGGCACCTATTCAGATTTTTGAAAATGGCAAAAATACAACAATCATTCGGAACAGAATTTATTTATATAAAAATGAAACACACAAGCCTGCACACATAAGTTACCTTTATTTATAGGTTATATTAATATTTAATGCATGAAACAAGTATTATTTTAAAAGAACGATTACAAAAGGTTTGCTCCAACCTTCAATCACAAACAGATTTCTTACAGTTTGCAAATCGTTTCCAAAGCGCATGTCTGTAAGATACTGGTTTCCTGATCAATTTATGTTTTAGGTTGGAACAGCTGATAAAGAGTTTCAAGTGTGTGAGTAAACACAAAGAACACTTCTTCAGAATACTGGGGCACTATTTCCGCTGAAAATATCATAAATAATAATTCATTCAATGTAAGAAATAGCACCATACCTACCTAAATAATTTTGGTTTTTAATTTATATCTGCTCTTTTAATAGAAATTCTAAATTTTTGACTTCACTACTTTCCACGGACGATATTATGTTACTAATCTCACTAAAATTTTCGTTGCTTATACCTAATGATTTATTAAAAGATATTTCAAAACACTCAAATAGAAACAGATTTTTAGTCGGGGATTTATAAGCTGTTTACTATTTAGCACTTTGGCTGGTACGGGGTTAAAGGTGATATTTTTAAAGAAACAGTAATGCGCATGCCCCAAACAAATTGCTAGAGAATAATCCACAAACCGTTCTGATAGTTTACAAACAGGTTTGAAAATCAGTTGGAACAGAAAACTAATTGTTTACTTACTGTAAGAAATTGTTTCTGATGCAGGTTGGAACAAACCTAAAATAAACCAAAATGATTATTTACATAGATGCAAATGGCTTCTTCCTCGATTTTTTATGTGCAAAAGTGTTTATTACGTCTTCAAAATCTATTTCATATAGTATGTCATTTTCTATGCTCATAAGTGACAAACTATTTAGCCTGTCTTGAAGCATGTTACTCCTAAGTTCATTTTTAATTCTGGCCAATATGGAAAATGAACGTTCCCCACTACAGTTGGTTACCATTAGTGATCGACCGATACCGATACATCGGCTATATCTGCCGAGAGCCGATTATCGGTATCGGCCGATAGATGTAAATATATATCGGCTATATTGGCCGATGTATAAAAACAACCATAGCAGCTTAAAACATTTTTTTTATATTTAAATTTAAAGTAATATTTGAAATAAGGTAATCTTAAGAAATTATGGTAGATATAACATGAAATAGGCATTTAATATGAATACTGTAGTTTTAGCAAATTATCATGTAAAAAAATAAGTGTCTCGGTTGTTTCTGGATTCAGCCGATTCCTTTTCGCCGAATTTACGGTTCCAGCTTCTGAAAACATTTGCTCACTTGCAACACTGCCAACTGGTGCAGATAAATATATAAGAGCTTGATTATATAATAATGGTAGAACTTCTCTTTTTTCTTGCCACCAAGAAATGGGATTCGCTTTTCTTTCAAGAAGAGGATGTTTCTTATATTCTGTAATTTCAGCATTCACTTTTTCACAAATGGATGCTCTATAAGATGATTTTGTGTCACAAGAAGATGTTGTTGGAATGGTTTTTGTTTTTGTGGAGCTCATCCCTTCTCCGGCAAAGTCTTCGTAGATTTCCCAAAACAGATTTTGGCCAGATGTTCGACTAGTCTCAGGTTCAGAAGTTCGAACATACTTAGCAAGTGGTTCGTTGTCATCACTATCAATTTCTATAGTTTCATTTATTGTATGGTCTTGATCTTGAATGTAATCCGAAATGTCAGGGGAACTGGAATATTCTACAGATGTATTGTTTTCTTTTATTTGGGACTTTAGATTTGTAATTATGTATTCGCATATAAAATCACGGTCTTTTGTAAAAAAATTGTCTTTGAAGCGAGGATCCAAGAAAGTCGCAATGGTATAATGTTTTTTTATAAATATATTCTCAAATCGTTTATTCAAGCTGTTTTTCAATTCTTCTTTCATTGTACCTACTCCTGCAAAATTAGCATTTTCTTTGTTAAGATAGGCAGTGATAGTCGAAACAAATGGAATGACTTCAGATATGAAGCAGTCTGAAGAACTTGTAATTTTTGTTATGTCTTCAAATGGCTTTAACAAATTTAAAATGCTTCCAACTAATTCAACTAAATGTCAAGTCTGTAAGAGTCCCATGATCCAAAATATATAAATTTACTGCTTGTTTTTGTTCAAGTAGGCGAGAGAGTAGATAAAATGAGGAATTCCAACGTGTTTGTACATCTTGGAAAAGTTTGTGTTTGGGAAGATTTAGTTGTTCTTGTAGTTTACGTAGTTTATCGCAAGCAGTTTGAGAGTGATTAAAATGCGAGACGATTTTTCTTGATTTTGGTATTAAATCACTGACCGAACGTTGACTTTCTATAGCATCCTGTATTACAAGTTGTAAAGAATGAATGAAGCATGCTTCATAATTTACTTTTGCCTTAACAAAACCATTCCTCATATTGGCAGCATTGTCTGCTAATACTAAGTGAATATGTTCCCTTTTTATATTCCATTCTTGTAACAAAGAATTAAATGCTTCAGCTATGGCGTCTCCTGTATGAGATCCTGGGAACTTCTTGCAGGCAAGTGAATAATGGGATCTCTGATTTAAACTTAAACATGTTTTTTCAAAAAAATGGATTGTGAGAGACAAAAAAAAAACTGTTTGTATATTTGCATGTCCAAATATATGTAGTAAAAGATGCTTTTCCCAACATATTTGAAATTTTTTGGGTCACTTGTGCTTTACATCTTGAGTAAATATCTGGTACAACTTTTTCTCTGAAGTATTTGTCAGAAGGAATTTGATAATTTGGAATAGCTCTCTTTAGTAGCCGAGTAAAGCCATCATCTGATACAATGCTGAAGGCTGATTATCTAAACATATCATTTCACCTATAAGGTAGTGAAACTCCTTCGCTCTGGATGAATCCATGTCCCACTTTTGCATTTGCTTGAAAGAGTCAGCCAGTGAGACTTGCAATAGCTTAGAGTTAGAAGTACTACTAGAAGAAGGTCCAGCCGTTTCTAAAAAAAAAATAGAATCATATCGCAGGTGTTAATGAAACGATTTAAAGTGATGAAAAAGAAAAATGTCCCCCCTCCTACACAAATTCCTTTAATTTCCCCAAATTCCCAACAAATTACTTAATTCTTCAGATTTTTAGCAAAAAATCTTTAGGTGTGGTTTGCCCCTGGGGGTAATTTTTTTACACAAATTCCCTTAAAATTTCTTAAATTCCTAATAAATCCCTAGAATTTTAGCAAAAAATTCCTGGGTGGTTTGCCCCTCAATCCTATATAATAATATAATCCTGAATGAGTAGTCCTATTGTTGGTAAATATTTTTATAATGCGAACTGAAAAATAAAAATTTAGTACTAACCTGAGCTTGAATCAGTCCCTTTCAATTTATAATATTCTTGAGGATGTTTTTTCTCTAAATGGTATGTCATGTTTGAGGTATTCGCCGATTTTCCCACTCCCCCCAATGAAATGGTTATGTCACACAATTTACATTTTGCGGTGGATTTCTTATCTGCTGGGGATAATTTATTCTTTATGAAATATTTCCAATAAATACTTTTTCCATCCATTTCGCTAGTTTGCACTCCACCAAACTCCAATAGGATTATTATTAACTATTAATATTATGTCTTTGTTAAAGATTAACTAAATTACGCCAAGAAATAATCGAACTTAAAACGATCTGCTTTAAGAATGGCTGCATTCAGGGAACATTCAGCCATAAAGCGCTGCAGCGCAGTTATTCTGTAGGTTACAGAATGGTGACGTTATAAAATGACAGGAAGTTTCGCGCTTTATTGCCATAACCTTCAATTCTACATTTGTTTACCACAGATCACCTTTGTTTACTGAGTGGAAAATGATAAATTTGCTTGAAATATACTAGAGGATGAAGACGAGGACATTGTATTTAACAATGTTAATAACCTTAACCACATTATTGCTTACGTGGTTGAAGATTTGGGAGCACCCCTAGAAGATGCTGGGGCTGCGGTATTACCTAGAAGAGATCATGGTCGGAACCAGTATTTTGTAGAACACACAATCCCATTATATACTATTGAAGAATTTAGAATGCATTTTTCAATTTATTTTTTCAACGCCGCTTTAATTTACAGTTTTGAGTTTCCAGCGTTAAAGCGTAAAAAATATATGCTTGACCGCTGCATAAAGCGCTGCAGCAAACTACGCCGAATATCGTACGTTCAGTCAACTGCTTCAAGAAAGTGCTGCAGCGCTGCTGTTCCCTGAAGGCAGCCAATGCAATACTGAATGCATGGCAATAAACGCACGGGATTCACCGAGAAATTAAGGGAATTCACCAATGACTTGGCGCTGAGCCACATAAATTACCGCCTATTGCTGTGTTGCCAAAGTGCAATTTTTGTTTTTATTTTTATGATTTTAAATTGAACGTTAAATAATTATAAATTATATTACAGAATATTCAGATTTTAGACAATAATAATGTTATCAATAAAAAAAGGCCGATATGCCGATATATAATTACAGAATATTCAGAATTTAGACAATAATAATGTTATCAATAAAAAAAGGCCGATATGCCGATATATATCGTTATCGGTCAAGATATTATCGGTATCGGCCGATTATCGGTATCGGCTAAAAAAGTCATATCGGTCGATCACTAGTTACCATTAAGCATAAGATAATTCTTACCAATATTTCGATGTTTGGGAATGTATCTGCGATATCTTCTCTGTGTAAAACATTACCCAATTCTAAAACAGTTATTTATTGCATTTTATTGATTCCATCTGTGTGATCCTTTAGATATTGCCTCAAATGAAGGCATTCATATTGCAATTCATCTCCATCAATATCCTCATGGTATATTTCAGTGAAATGTTTGCATTTATTATTTAGCTTGCTTAATTCAATTGTTTGTAGTTCAAACAGAAAGCCAAACCGCTCATACATCTCTTTATATGACTTAGATCTTTGTTTTAGATTTGTTGCTAAGGTGTCAAATATCAAGAAAAGCGTTTCAATTTTAAAATTTTCGCAGACAGATAAATATTGTTCTCAAGTTTTTCAAATTTTTTCATTAAGCTTAGTGCTTCGATTCTGATTTCTGATGGTTGGTTGTTGTCTTCTGCAATATTTACCAAAGCTGTTATAACATTCATGTACCCAACATGCAAAGCGCCTACTGCGCCAGCCCACGCAGCCCACCTAGTCTCAGTCAGTGATTTTAATAACTTGTTCGAGCCCAAACATTCTTTCAATATATTCCATCGGTGTGTGGAATGCGAAAAAAAGTTATATAACGTTAGAACAAGCTGAAAAAACGACGTTGCCTCTTGGACGCATTCTGCAGCATAAACACCGACCAAGTTAATTTAAAAAATGACCTGCGCAAGGTACGAAAATAGCAAATTCGCATAGTTCTTTAATTTTTGTCTGCACACCAGAGTATTTCCCACCCATATTTGAGATGTTATTGTAGCTTTGAGCACGACAATCCTTTATTGGAATATCCAACTCTTTAAGAGCAGTCTCAGTCAAATACTGCGCTGTGTGCTTAGTTATAGTTATAAATTGCAGAAATCTTTCAACTGGACATGCATTCTTAACATATCGAACAATAAAAGTCAACTGATCTACATGGGATAGATCAGATGTCGAATTAATACTAATTAAGAAATACTTGGCTGCTTTTAGCTCACATACAATTCTCATAAGGACTTGCTATGCCATAATATCTGTTGGAGTTAGCGGTATTCTGGATATATCTGTTGATAGTACAGCAGAACGAAAAAGGCAGAGATGTACTATAAACCCTTTTAGTTATATTAATAAAAGGTACATTCGTACATTGACAATTATTTCATTATTTTTGACATTAACGATGTCATAACAACATAAACAAAATATAATGATCACTTTAGTCAGTAGATTTATATATTTTCCTAAAGCGTCAACACACTCACTGAATCTAGTGGCTAAGAAAATAAAAATACTGAAAATAACCTGAAATTAAAATTAAGGTCTTAAAACACCAAAATATTGAATACAGAAATTATGCTTTGGTTTATACAACGTTTTAGTTAACACATCTGCAGGCATTTCTTCTGTGCATAAATATTTTACGATTATTTCGTTATTTTCAGCTAGTTCCCTTACATAATGGTATTTTATAGAAATATGCTTTGTTCTTTTGTGGAATACAGTGTTATAACTAATAAATTTGCTCCTCAATTATTATTGTATAGTATTACAGGTCCACAATATTGATACAGTTCCCTGTATAGCCCACGAATGAATACACATTCTTTTGCAGGTTCACATAGCGCCATATACTCCGCTTCTGTAGTATTGAGCGCCACACTTTTTTGTTTGCGGGATTGCCAACTTACAGCAGCATCAGCAAATTTATATGAATGGCATCTGTGCAGCTGTCCCAATTTGCATCAGCATAAGCTACAAGCTCACTAGAACACTTTCTGAAACATAAAGAATAATCAATGGTACCTTTTAGATATCTTAGTATTCTCTTGGCTGCATTCCAGTGCTGTTCACTGTAACAGTTATTGAATTGGCTGCAATAACTGACTGCAAACGATATATCGGGCCTAGTAGATATTGATAAGTACATTAGGGCTCCAATGAGCTCTTGATACTGGTAGTTATTATCCATATTTCCAATCCTTTTTTCTACCTTTAGTTTTGGTTCCAATGGACTTCCTACTACTTTGCAGTTCTCCATACCAAAACGTTTAAATAATACTTCTACATATTTCTTTTGATCCAGAGAAATCGTTTTCTGTTCACGGTTTCTAGTAATTTTCATACCTAAACATTCTTTAGCTTCTCCCAAATCTTTCATTTTAAATTTATCTTCAATCTCCTTCAGTTGTCTTGTCATTTCTTTATTATTTGTAAAAATATGTAAATCGTCTACAAAAAGACCTATAAAAATCATATCATTGCCCCTCTTCTTGTAGTAGACACACTATCAACAGATATATCCATAATACCGCTAAATCCAACAGGTTATGGGTATATCTGTTGATAGTACAGCAGTTCGAAAAATGTAGAGATGTACTAGGGTAGCAAAGCGTGGGCAGAAAATCAAACAGGTAAAAGAATAAAATGTTTGCTAACTGATAATGGAACAGAGTATACGAACAAGAATTTTGAGACGTTTCTAAAGAAATATGGATTTTGTCATCAGACTTCTTGTCCATACACTCCTCAGCAAAATGGTGTTGCTGAAAAAATGAATAGGTGTTTAGTAGAAAAGACCTATAAAAATCATATCATTGCCCCTCTTCTTGTAGTAGACACATGAGTCAAATTTTGATCTTTCAAAATTAATATTCGAAAGATATGAATGAATCTTTTGATTCCACAAGCGGGCAGATTGCTTCAAACCATATATGGTCCTTCATGGGAAAAAAGTCAGGAGCGTATAATCTGAGCCAAAATAATGTTAGTACTTCATATAAACTTTTTCTATGCAGGCCCTCGTTTTCGAGTTATAGGTCTCCAAAGTTTTAATTTTGAATTTGGTTTTTATTTTTTGTACTAGTTATTTGATCTATAAAATTTATGGCAAAGCTATAATGTACGTGTAAGTTTATTTTGGTGAGGTAAACAGATTTACAGTAGAGCCTTGAAGCCAGGGACAGACTACTCGCAATGGTTAGTGATCCAAAAATTCGATAAAATAAGCCGTTTGGCTAATATTTACAGTTTTATTAATGCACTACGTACCAATTTACGCATTCACCATTTTTATAAGTACACAACGATCTAAAAGTCCTTAATTTAACAGTTACAATGGCAGAATTTACTTTTATTGAGTATGCAGATATGCATTTAATGTATGGACTGGCTTCTCGAAACTGTTTAGAGGCCAGAAGGCTTTATGCAGAACATTTTGCAAACAGTGTCAGAGAGACGAATGTTTGAGCGTATTGATCTCAGGTTACGAGAAACAGGTATGAATAAGTAAATGTAATTTTCTATGTATACAAAACAAAATTTTAAATTTTAGGAAGTTTCTTGCCAAAAAAAGGTGGAGAAGGTCCAGTACGAAGCGTACGTACTGTGGCAGTTGATCAAGACTTGTTAAATGCAGTTGATAATGAACCATCAACGAGTTTACGAAAATTACCAAGAGAACATAACGTCTCGAAATCAGTTATTCATCACGTCCTAAAAGAACAGCTGTTATATCCTTTTCACATGAAAAAAGTACACAGTATGACAGTGGCTGATTATCCTGCACGACTTGAATATATCCAGTGGTTTCTGTGACAACAAGCAGATTTATTAGTAACGTTCTCATTACGAACGAATCCGGTTTCACCAGAGATGGAGTCATAAATTCTCATAATATGCATTTATGGAATGATGTGAATCCGCATGGCATTATCCAAACTAGGAGCCAGCATACATTCATGGTTACTGTTTGGGCAGGAATAGTTGGCAATCATTTGATAGGTACATACTTTATTGACGGTACTTTGACCAGTCAGAGATATTTGGAGTTTTAGCAAAATGAGTTATGGAACCCGTTTGATGATGTGCCGCTACAAACTCGTAGGAATTTATGGTTCATGCATGATGGGGCCCCTACTCATTTCAGTTTAGATGTACGACAGCATTTACACACAAGGTTTCCTAATAGATGGATTGGTCGTGGAGGCCCTTTTCAATGGCCACCGCGATCAGGAGACATTAATCCTATGGATTTCTTTCTCTAGGGTTACCTCAAAAGTAAGTGGAAGTGGGAGGAGCTCATATTGAACATTTATTAGAATAACGTTAGTTTTTGTTGTTGTTTAGGTTTACTGTAAATCTGTTTACCTTACCAAAATAAACATACACGTACATTATAGCTTTACCGTAAATTTTATAAAGATCAAATAACTAGAACAAAAAATAAAAACCAAACTTTGGAGGCCTATAACTCGAAAACGAGGGCCTGCATAGAAAACGTTTATATGAAGTACTAACACCCTGTATATATATATATATATATATATATATATATATATTTATTTAGAAAAGCAGTTATAGTATCTATATGATCAACCTCCAGATTTAATTCTACAGCGAGCCCAAAAAGTAAACGAATTGAAGACAATTTTACAACTGGTGCAAAAATTTCAAAATAGTCTTCTCCATATTTATGAGAGAACCCTTTTGCTACCAGCCTAACCTTATATCTTTGAATAGATCCATCTGTCCCCATTTTGATTTTAAAAATTCACTAAATGTTTCAGGTTTTTCTTTAAGCATGTAACCAGTTACCTTCCTACTAAAATCGTCAATAAAAGTAAGATAGTACCTTACACCTCCCCATGATGATTCTTCCATAGGCCTTAACAGATCTGTATGTACCAATTCTAGCAAGTCTGTGGCTCGTTTGACCTTTTGCCTTGAAAACTTTCCCACTGTTTGCTTTCCTTGCAGACATACTACACATGGCTGATGATTTTCTTCAGTGAAATGTACTCCACTAACTAAATAATTCCTTAACTCTTTCATAGATCTCCTGTTAAGATGGCCTAATTGTTTGTGCCATAATTCATGCTCCGGACTACCTGCTGATAATGCTTTAATCAGTTCCGTAATAACTTGATTAACCATATATAAGCCATTGCATAATTTCCCAGTAAGTTCTACATTTTCTGAAACATTAAAATTATTTACATTATAAACATTACATCAAACCTATCAAATATAACAATGTAACCTTCTTTGTCATTTTGCTGACCGACAGGAAATTTAATGTAAGATCTGGAACTAACGTAACATCACAAATTTTTTTTGTAACAATGTTACCATCTTGATTGTCCCCAGAACCTTTGGACAATATCTTCTGATTATTAGCCATCACAATGTCACCGACCGAGTCTCTTTTGTAATTGGACATACCTTCACCATGCATTGACATATGAGATGTCGCTCCAGAATCTATGATCCAATTCAAAGTTGGTTGACTTGCCAAAGCCGCTGCCACTAGAGTAGTATTGGAACTTGCTTTCTTCTTCTTTTCTGTATCACTTTTTTCATTCTTCACTGGACAGTCTCTTTTTTATGACCTTCTTCTCCACAAGAATAACAAATAAACTTCTTAGGAAACTGCTTAAAGGTCTGCTTACTTGAACCTGTCTTTGAATACAGCACTGAATCTGAATCGTTTGAATGAGCCTTAAGACGTGCACTCTCTACAAGAAGTTTGGTTTTTATGACTTCTGAGCAAAGTTCATTATATGTATGAGTCAATGTCATTATTAGAGGATTGTAGTCTAAGGATAATCCATTTAACATTATAAATGCAACAAATTCATCATCCAATAACATACCAATATCTGCTAGTTTATGGACCGTTCTTAATATATCATTTAAATATATTCTTCTACAGAGGAAAAATTTTCTATCTTGCTTCCAAATAGATGCTTCTGAAGTTCAAACCAACGATTCATACTTTTTGCTTTAAATGCAGTCTGAAGATTTCCCAAGCTTCTTTAGCACTTACAGCTTTGCAAATGTGAACTTAGCATGTGGGTTTTACACTAAGACAAATTTTGGCTAGAGCAATATTTCCCAATTGCAAATTTCCATAGTTTGATTGCCCCTCCAACTTCTCTATATTGGGTACAGAAGTTGAAACTGGTATGGACATATCAATATTTGATGTATCAAGCATTCTGCAAATTTTTGTACTATTTATTTAAATCCATCTGGGCCTATAACCTGTTGGAGTTAGCGGTATTCTGGATATATCTGTTGATAGTACAGCAGAACGAAAAATGCTGAGATGTACTATAAACCCTTTTAGTTATATTAATAAAAGGTATATTCGTACATTGACAATTATTTCATTATTTTTGACATTAACGATGTCATAACAACATAAACAAAATATAATGATCACCTTAGTGAGTAGGCTCATATATTTTCCTAAAACTTCAACAATATCAATAAATTCGTTACAACAGATATGAAGTTTTTCATTTCCCTTAATTCCCATATTGCTCAACAAGAAAGGGATCAAATTTCCCTAATAATTCTATACATCCCAAATAATTTCCATTTTGCTGGGAGCCAAGAATCTCATTGTCTCTGTGAAATGTCTTCCCAAGTAGGCCTACGCCTCGTTCACAATATCGCTTCCTTGCTTGTTAAAGTTCCGCTCATACCACTCATGGCTTGCGTTGCTTCTCGCGCAAATATCACTAGCTTAATCCTAAGGCTAATCCCCACATGGGGATTACTGTCACTGCCTTCTATTAGCGATTGATTAAAGCTAAGCAGAATAACAATATCTGCAGTCTGGTCATGTTACAAAGGAAAATTAGCTTCCGCAAATAAATAATAGATGGTAGGACAGTAGTTTATATTCAATTAATTATTATTTGAATATTAGTTCATTTGAATTTATTTGAAATCTGTGAATGAGGGATGAAGACAGAGACCGTGTGACAGGAGGCCCAGCAGGCCCATGCATAAAGATGGCTTTGTCGATGTCCTGTCGTTCTCAGATGGAACTGTTGAGTTCAGTTTAAAGAACAAATTCACAGAACAGTTTGCATTAACCAGTTCCGAGAAACATGTTCCGTTCTTTCTGGAACAACTTTACTTTAAAGGAAGGCCTGAAACCATTATACCAATTTTCTTTTATAGGTATTTGGTATTTAGTTATGTAAGTACAGCCACTATAAGTTTACCAAAGCTATATTTTTATTAGGTATTTATTTTACAATAAAGTTTGTTAGCAAAGTTCTAGGATAAATCCTGAATCTTCTGGAATGCTGTATACAGGATAATTATCAATTTTTATAAATGAAACAGAAACAAAAAATAGATATTCATTTTATTTTATTTTTAAATCTTTATACATTTTTTTTAATATTGACCACATCTAACCTCTTTAGGTTAAATACTCATTCATTTTAAATGCCCATAAAATATAAATTCCTGGTCGACGTCAGTAATATCGTCTTGCTTAGGCCATACTTAGGACCCCAATTCAAATTTAAGAAATCTCATTTTAAATTTGGATTTGTTGACTCTCTGAAGTATTCTACCCACAAACCAATCCTCTTCGTACTGAACAGCGTAATAATGTTCTTCCAAAACACCAGGCTGGTTATTACCCTGACTCAAACTTTGACCAGTAGATATATTTTCTGCAAAATTATCTGAAAAACTTTTGGTATTGGTGAAATCATTCAAACTAAAATTTTCTGTCTTTGAGCTTGAAGAGATTAATCCATGTTCAACGTTTTGAACTGAGTTGCGTTTTACCTTAGGTTTTACAATCGGTTTTAATTCTAGTTTTGCCTTCTTTGTTAAGTTTTGTTTTTGGGGATAAAGCTTTTTCTTTTTCCTGAAGAAAATCTGTTTAACCTATCTGTACTAATTCTGCTATTATTTTCATCTAAAAGCCAACAGTATGAATGTAGACTTTTTATGACTTTAGTTTTGTTATTGGTCTAATAAATGGGTAATTCTTATTTTCATTCTTATGGTGAAGCAGTGATTAACTCAGCCGATGTTGCTGACTTATCCCACCGCTGTCACCAGTGTAATACTTCTCGTTTTCTTAATGAATTTCTCTTGCTCCTTTGGGGGTTGTATCCCGTTACCGCTACTCCCACACTGATAGGTCGTTGGTATACCCCGATTGGTATCGGAGCGGTATTATTTCTCTGGGTTTTTTTTCTCTCTGGTTGTAGTAACCGGAAGGGCGCTACTGTATACTCCTATCCTAGAAATCGTTGCAGCGTGCTGTCACCAGTGCCTTACGGCACAAAATTTAGAACCAGGAATCTCCCTGCGGGTTACCTCGAGGAAGGAATTTTTCCTGGCACGAGCGATCCAGGTCTTCGTGGGGCCTCTTGAGCTTATACAATGTGCCAAGCCTGAGTTCGAATGCAGGTCGATAAAGCCCGTACTATTTGCTGGTACGAGGGTAAGGGCTGGGGTTAAGGAAATAAACTGGAAGGTTAAGTATGTACAAGTATATATTACAAAAATAGTAGTGAGTCATACATAACAACAAATTTTTGAAATCGAATAAAATATAATAACTATACTCGATAGTCGAAATTCTGTAAAGTGACTCATCGCTCTTACTGTCCATAAAATCAGTTGCAGAAGCGAACTTCATGAGCGCATCATTTTTGAAGGGTTCTTAATAGTCCTAAATAAAAAATAAATAGAAAATGTTCTTGTACGCTCTGGCGTTTAAATTTGAGAGAACAGAAATACGAAATTATTATGGTAGGTATCATTATGTATATACAGGGTGTTACCAAGAATAATACACATTTTTAAGGATGAGCTATAATAAGATGTATATAAAAAAGTCGATAGTCGAAATTGTGTAAAGTGACGTCATCGGTTATCTACCGATTTAAAGTGAACTCCATGAGCGTATCATAGTTTAAGGGTGCGAATACTGAAATATCTGGAATTTCAATTTTTTACATTTGAAATAATAACTTGTCACAAGTTGTTCATAAGTAAGTTAAAACAAAATAAAAAAATGTTTAAAAGTCAATTCCAACTTACTACTACTAAAACTAAAAAAAAGTTGTTTGTCAATACCAAAATAAATTACCAATAAGTATAGGTATGTTGCGAGGTCACTTGTAAAATGTCTGACTAACTGGAAGCGGTATCACTCCCTGACGACTCCTCAGAATCATCGCTTTCTCCTCCTATATCGATAATGAGTGGTTCCGTCATTACTTTCTACACGTATGTCTAAATCCCAAAACTTTATTTCTTCTTTTAATACGTGTTGAATACATTTACGCCAACTCTCAGCAGTAACGGTATGCAGCGCCTCGTCAAACAGTTTCTCAACGTCAGCCATTTTGAATGTACTGTTTTTTCTCGCAACATAATTTTTCACTTGGGCCCAAACCAGCTCGATGGGGTTTAACTCACAGTGGTAGGGAGGAAGTCTAACAACTGAGACGTTGAAATCTTTCGCCATTTCATCGACAACGTACTTAATATAACTGCTTTTATGTTTCCGTACGAGAGATAATAATTCAACTTTTAGCATTGCCTCGTTGTGCGGAATGCTTTTACTCTCTAACCAATCAATTATAACCCTCTTGCGGCTAGCTGAAGTAGGTATTTGCTCCAGTCGACGAGAGTGGTATGAAGCATTATCCATAACTATCACTGAACCAGGAGTTACCTTTGTTAAAATTGATCTAAACCATGTTTCAAACCGGTTACCATCCATCTCTTCATGGTAATCGACAGTTTTTTTGGACTGAAAACTTAGTAATCCACCTTCTACAAATCCTTCCTCGCTGCCAATGTGAGTGATAATCAGTCGACGTCCTTTCCCAGAGGGAGCTTTTAAACCGGAAGAGAAACCCTCCATAAAGTTTTGTCGATTGCTTCGTATATTCATGTCTTGCCACACTTTTGACACAGTGTGGCCTTCATTTAACCATGTTTCGTCAAGATAATATATGTGCCGTCCTTCGTTACGAAACTGTCGTATCTGTTTTATATAATTTCTCCTCCATTCCACAATGTCATTTCGTTCAATTAAGGCACTGTTTCTACTTCTTGTTTGGTAACGAAAATTCATTAATTTTAAAGTTCGTCTCAAAACTTTATCACTGATGTTTGGTAAAGTATCATCAGCTTCTATTACCTTGCTCAATTTAGCTACCGAGGGGATTTCATTCCTAAAATAAAAAGAATGTATTTCCCTACGTATAGCATTCCGTGTTTGGTCGTCCAAAACAATTTTCTTTCTTCCCCTACTTTCCGGTTTACAGTTTTCACCTCGTTCTCTTGTCAAAGATCCGTCCCGCGATTTCTTTAGAATATTGTATATAGTACTCTCAGAAACTTTAGTTAAATAACTGCACTTAATCACAGCGTCACTAACACCCAACTGTTTATCCATGGCACGCAGTCCTTCGTACACATTTAATATGAGGACTTTTTCTTCCCGAATTAAATTGTTACGACGCCGTTTTTTATCGCCAACACCGCTACACTCCGCCATTATTGTCACTAAATATACCGATATAAATATTACAATAAATACCAATAATAACCGATTTATCACACAAAACCACAACACAAATACTGATGTTACGCTCATGAAGAGAATAAACAGCTCACATAACTGTTTACTATCACTGTCTCATTCGCGTAGCTCGATCTATCTATCTCGTTCTGAAAGCCGGAACATTGAAGCGACTCTCCAACATTGTCAAATCGGCGAGTTTTTCACAACAAACTTTGCGTTCAAGAAATATACATAAACACTTTATTTCACATTTCAAGTAAACTAATTATTATTAGTCTGCTTGAAATTTGAAATAAATATATTAAATTGGTATTGACTTAATTACATTGTATCTTTTGTACCTGAAATATTGACACAATGGATTTGAAGTGTATTTATAAAATACAGCATTTCTCTCTAGAATACATATGGCAACTGCGCTTTAACCAAAGTGTTGATTAGATAGCTCTGACTCACTTTACACAATTTCGACTATCGAGTATAGGCTATCTCATGAATTTTGGATATCCTATACAATATAAGATAACAAAATATCGAACAGGACCTTTGGAATTAAATCAGAATAAACACAGTATCCTATACACTATAGTAATTCATATATAACAATAGAATTTTGAAATCGAATAAAGTAATTATGATATTCCGTGAAATTGGATATCCTGTACAATATAGTAAAAAAAATCTATATCAACAAAATTTTGAAATTGAGTAAAATTATTATGATTCTCGTAAAATTGGATAACCTGTACAATATAGTAAAAAAATCTATATCAACAAAATTTTGAAATCGAATAAAATAATTATGATTCTCGTGAAATTGATGACCTGTACAATATAGTAGATAATAGTTCAACAAACTTTGGCAATCTAGTAGATTAATTATGATATCTCGGGTATGTGGATATCCCGTACAGTAATAAGGTAATAAAATATCGGACGAGACTTTTTTGGAATTAAATCAGAATAAATATGATACCCTGTACAATATAATATCCTTGCACAAATACAGAAAACAAATATATAGGGAGATGATCCTCGAACATACGATATCTCCCGTATATGCCTATAAATTTTAGACTAGAATGGTAGGTGAGGGGCGCAGATGTAAATAGTACACTCAATATGACCGAAAATATGGATTTCCTTACCCTTTGGGACACCCAGTTAAGTCAAAAATAAATAATAAAACATATCAATACAGTATATAAAAATTAATTATACGTTAAAAACTTACGTTTTGTAATATCACAAATCACAACTACACAATATTACTGTTGACGGTAAAGGGGCCGTCCGTACTTAGACTGGCCACTTAGGGAGAGTTACTGCCTCTCTGTCTCTAGCTTCAAAAATTCCTGTTATTTATTCTAAAATTACCTCGTCTATGCCCTTGTGTGAAGGTTAATTTTATATTTCATTATTTCAATTTGTAACGTATTGATTAGATTTATTGATAAACAAAGCATGGCAAAACCATCAGCTGTGATGTTCATTGACCTTGTTAATTATAACAAAGTTGTTTGTATCAATTTATTTCCTGGAGGTCAACATTTATTAATTATTTCGAATTAAGAGAAATTTGTCTATATAGGGCGTTCTTAAAATTTCCTATGTCATATCTCGTGTTTATTACATTGGGTAACATTGTAACGTCTCGTCATTGTGATATGCCCTTGTTATCCAAAATCACTAGCTCAGTAGAGGTGGTTTGCAAACTTAACGATTCCAGGTAGTTAGTAAGGGTGTTGTTAAAAAAAGGGCGCCGGTATATTTAGTTTTTTATATATTATTGGTAAATTTACAAAACCACACTAAAATCAATTTAGTTATGAAATTATGATGGAAATATAATAGTTCAAATTAATATAATCAAGTGTAATAGAAAGGAACAAATAAATTTCACCCGTGAAGGGTGTAATCTATGATCCCACACTTCCAATCATGTTGGGAGTACCCAGCGATCTTGGGACAGTTTAAGGAGGTGCCATGTCCTAGGACTCTGTGCAAAACCTGTCCCCTGAGCTCTGCCTCCCTCCTCCGTTCAACTTTACGTCGATTGGGAAAGGGAATAGAGTCCTTTACCCCTATTTATACATGCTGAATCGACATACTTCGGTCCGTTGGCCCTGTTTACACTTATCGATAATAACCAGATTTTAAATTTTGTATTTTATATCACCCGACGCTGATTTGATTTGTTTTGTTTGCTCCACTTGAATTTTTTTAATTATTAATAAATATTTGATTTTTTCTTTGCGAAACAAGTGCTTGCACTTATCACTGAAACGTTTTATTCACTTCTGCCTTATAAATATTTAACTTTTAGTATTTGTATTTATTGAGCGAATAACATTATTATTATTTTTGTTTATGTTTGACATATCGAAACATCAAAATCCCTGTTATTAAAAACGTCAACGCTTCCTGAATAATAAAAATGGTTCATTTTTTTATTAGTATGTACAAAAAGTAATGACAGCTTAATCACCTATTATAGATATAGCTTTACCAAAAAAGTTGAATACAAAAATTTCAGTTAAAAAAATTACCATTATTTTTTTAGCACTCTGTAGAATAATATGATTTTTTAATGGTATTTCAATTTACAGGAGATATGATTCCAGAGAGGACAATTTATATGGTGCATATGAACGAAGCAAATCTAGAAACCCACGTTCACCGGAACGAAAAACAGAACATAATTTGTGGGATTCAAAACCGCATAAGTCCTCTAAAGGTAAGAAAATGCTTAAAGTTGTAGATAAAATGGAAAAGGAGGTTACAAACTTAACAAAAATGGAAACTTCCCATTTTGAGCAGTTGCTAAAACTACCAACAAAACAGAAGAAAGACGAAAACGAAGATAATGACGAAGTTGAAGGAAAAGCACGCAAGAAAAAAAAGAAGAATAATAAAGATAAACAAGAAGCAGTTGAAAATAAACCTGCCAGTACGGATAACAAACGTGCAATCAACAATTATTTTGGCACCAGAGTGAATAATATTTTAGATGATGTCATGGATAATATAAAAAGTAAAAATCTAATATCCACAACGCCCAACAAAATATATTCCTCGAGTTCCAAAACCATTAGCGAAGATGAATTATCTCTTATGGAAACAAGATTTGAAATTCTAAACTCGATAGGACAAGAAAACCCAACACATGCAAATGGTAAAGCCCCTGAAGAAAACATGATTGAAACGAACGAAGAAAAATTGGAAAATAAATTGAATACATCTGAAAGTATAGAAATGAAAAATGAAAATGTAGATGATATTTTTAGTACAGACACTGATTTGAATCAAACGGAAAGTATTCATAGAGAATTGCTGACATTTATAGAAACCACAAAAACTAAAAAAGAAGGGAAATTAAAGGTAGAAGACATTTTTGGTGTAGATTCTAGTGATACTGTGAAAGGCAATAAAAGTAGTGAAGATGTGGGTTCTCAAGATAATAAACATTCATACAAAACACATGAAGAAGAGACATTTAGTAAATCGTCAAAAATAGAACAACAGACTGAATTAGATGCAGACAAAATTTCACACACAGATCTGAATGATAATATGAACAGTAATAATAATGAAGAATTGGCGAAAGCTGAGAAACAAAAAAATAAGGAAAAATTAATTATGAAGAATATTTTTGGAGAAGAATCATCCGATCTTTTCGACGAAGACAATCATTTAAAGGAGTTTAAGCAATCAGTTCAAAATGCAACAGATAAAAGTAGCAAACCTCGGAACTCATCAAGAAATAAATCGCTTCCACCAAAAAAGTTGTTGACGAAAATAAAAGGAACATATTATTGTCACATGAAACATAATATTACGAAGGAAAAGAAGGAAATTAAGAAAAAAATAGAGAAACTTAAATCATCTTTACTATCTAGTAAAACCGAAGTAACCGTAAATAAAAAAGGAGAAACTACTGATGCAAGTTCAAATTTGATTTTAATTGAAAAACCTAAAGAAACAATAAGTGAAAGCAATGTAGATAATAGTACTAAAATCACAAAACAGTTAGAAAACTTTTCTGATGATAAAAACATTTCAGAAACTAATTTAACTGAAAAATTACAAACGAATCATGAAATCAAAGATTCTAAATTAAAAACTGAGCATAAACCTTCTCTAATTCAGGATAATGATGAAAAAACAAAAGAATATAGCAATAAAAGTATTAAAACTGAATTAAATTCAACCATATCCACAAGTGGTGAATTAGTAAAAGATAATCCGAAACCACCTGGAAAAAAGATTATTATTGTAAGCGACGTTGTTATTGTTCCAAGCCCAACCGACGAACAAAATTCATATATAAATCATACAAATCAAGCACATCTTATAGATATGCCTAATATACAGGAAGGAAAGCAAACAAACTCCCCCAAACCTAACAATGTTAATAAAAAGTCCATATCGAAGAAAGTACGATTACTAGAAAAATTCGCTTCAGAAGAAACCAGTAATAAATGTGATGATGATTTGAAACAAACAGAAAAAAGCATGCACCACGATAAACAATCAAATAGTAATAAAAATTTGAAAAGAAAACATACTGAAGATGTTAACCCTCCAAAGAAAAGAAAAATTTATTTAGACGCTTTAGAAGACGGTAGTAAGGAAGAAACAAAATTATCGAATAATCCAGTCAGTAAAAAATCAACGGCTAGTTCCAAAGATAAAACTACTCACCGACCTATCAGACGATCAGAAAGGATAAATTCTAAAGAGAAAATGAAAGCGAGTACTAGCACAGAAGAAATAGAAAGCTGCAAAGAGAACACAAACAATAAAAAACAATTATTAAACACAATTGAGATGAAAGAAAATGAAATTGTAGAAGTACCTGAAGCACAAATTAAATTAGACAGTGAGAATCTCGTACAACAACTGGTGAATGAAAAGTTGGAGTATTTAAATAACGGCAAAACTGAACGACATTCAATTAATATATTAAATGATAGTAATGAAATTTCTGCTTCGACGATGTTACATACACACACTAGTGATAGACTATCACCTGCACCAGAAAAAACATTTTCACTTGATAAATCCATTGAAAAAGTACAAAATACCCAATTAAACCAAACCCCATCACCTTTATCTAAAGCTGCTGATAATATTGATGGGGAAGTAGCTAAAACTCCAAGGAGGATCAAACCGACTCCAGTTAAAGACGTTCCTGTTTGTTCTTTTAAGGATATTTTAGCAAAAAATAATAATACGATGAAGCTTTTTTCCAAAACGGTTGCTATTGAAACTAATTTAACAGAAGAAAGCGACATACCGATCCTTCATTTAGAAGAAATAAATCTTAGCCATATTGAAGATATGACTCAAAAAACGTTTGATAACAACATAAAGAAACTGTTAGATTATATGAATTCGCCTGATTTGGATTGCGATGCATCCAAGTTGAATTTACAAAAGTTTGAAAATAATGTTCAAGCTACTAATGCAACGAATGAACCAATAACTCCACCAATGTTACCATGCCTAGCAACTTCTACTCCTAAAGTGAGTACAGAAACCACTAGGATTAGAACAGATGTTGAGGATAATATTGTTGCAAATAACGTACAAAATAACCAAACAACTGTGATTAATAACAAAATTGACAGTGATCAAAAGTGTGAAGGGGCTGATAACAACCAAATTAATAAACCTCAAAGTGTAAATACTCCTGCGAGGTTTAGGAGGAGGTGTAGGATTGTAGCTGTTGTGAAAAATGATTAATTTAATTTATTAATTTTATTTAAATTTTGTATACTCTTCAGGAAAACGGTTTATACAACATAATCTTCAATCTATTTAAACCCTTTTTAATTATAGTCTAAAATCCGGACCTAAAACTACACCCCTAATGAAGTATTTTTTTCTACAAAATGTATAAGTTACGGGAAAGTTAGAATAACGGTTTACCCGGGTAAACTGCGCAATACCTAGTAAACGTGGATAAAGTCCAAAATATATCTGAAATTAGACATGTTTTGTGCTTTACTTGGGTAAACTGCATTCCACCCATTATCACTTGCTTAAAGTTGTATGTAACAAAAACAACAAAGTCATGAATGTTTGAAAAATTGTAGTAAATCTGAAAAAAATGGATTCCTCGTATTAAAATACATGGTTCTACATAATTTTTTTCATTCATTCACTATAAATCAAAATTAATTTTTTAGTCAGGACCGCAAAATTTTTGAAACATGCTTCGATAAATAATTCTATTATTCTGAAATTATGTTATATATCGATTCCTTTCTTATGCCATTCGATAGAGGAAAGATGCATCTTAAGTACTGACCATATTTGAATTCTTCCATTTTATATTTGAGCCCTTTAAAGCGCAAGAGGTGTAAGTAGCATTTTTCTTGAAATTAACTGTCTCGACCCTTACTTCATGGAATCTGTTCATATTAGTGTTTTAAATGAAACTCACGGTTTCTAGTTAATTTCACAATATAATAAAAGTTATTGAAAATTCTAAAAAATTGACAAATGTTTCGATAAATCAATATCATCGTCAGAATGACAGAAGTTACATTTTATTTGAGGCCTACCTGATGTTTAGTAGTTATTTTTGGCTAGACCAAGAAGTGACCTAACTTGTGATTGACTTAATATATGTTTATAGAAAAAAGAAGAAGATGTGATATTACAAATATTGAAGCTTAGATATTATTAGCCCTATGGTGATATCATGGATATCATTTTTCCAATTAAGATCAGTATAACTGTGCAATGATATAGAAAACCAGGAAAACTATATCTGCTGGTCTTTACAATTATCACTTAAGAAGACAGTTTATTAGTGGAGAACTCCCTAGATTTAACTGTTCGTTGACAACTTCATATTGTCTTCTAATTTCCAATTCTTCAAGGAAATCCAGTTCTTGTTTCTAACACAAAACTAGAAGTGCTGCATATTTGTGAAAAGAAACAAGAACTGGATTTCCTTGAAGAATTGGAAATTAGAAGACATTTAAGAAACCCACAATATGAAGTTGTCAACAAACAGTTAAATCTAGGGAGTTCTCCACTAATAAACTGTCTTCTTAAGTGATAATTGTAAAGATCAGCAGATGTAGTTTTCCTGGTTTTCTATATCATTGCACAGTTATACTGATCTTAATTGGAAAAATTATATCCAGGATATCACCATAGGGCTAATAATATCTAAGCTTCAATATTTGTAATATCACATCTTCTTCTTTTTTCTATAAACATATATTAAGTCAATCACAAGTTAGGTCACTTCTTGGTCTAGCCAAAAATAACTACTAAACATCAGGTAGGCCTCAAATAAAATGTAACTTCTGTCATTCTGACGATGATATTGATTTATCGAAACAATTGTCAATTTTTTAGAATTTTCAATAACTTTTATTATATTGTGGAATTAACTAGAAAGCGTGAGTTTCATTTAAAACACTAGCATTTTTCTTGTTTTGAGATATAAAGGATTTACTACAAATTTTATTAAAAAATCAGTATTGACTATTTTTACTATTAAAACTCCACAAAAAGGCCATTTTAACCTAAATTTTACCTTTTTAAAACATTATATATGTATCGTTTATTTAGTTAAAGCAGAGCTAATACAATTAGGTTTAGTCAACAATATATAAAAAATCAATATTAGTCTAAATTTAAAACACATCTACATTAGAATATAGTACACATAAGCTCTAAAAACATATATTAATCATAAAAACTAAAAACAACTCTAAAAATAAATACAACAATAATACTACATCCACACATAATATGAAATAAAACCATACAAAACAAACTAGTTACGGCTATTTAATAATATTAAAACAAGAAGCACAAAAATGAGAAGTCACTTCCCAATCAAATAGTCTTTTAAAAATTTCTAAACCTATACTATTTTTCATATCGGATGGTAAAACATTGAACACATCCAATCCCTTTAGAAATACGGAATTATAAGTTAAACTTTTCTTATATCTACGTACCTGTTAGTTACTGCTATGTCTGGTATTGTAATGATGTACTTCATTATTAATAATTAAATTATTCCGCAGATATACTGGTGCAATACCAACTTTAACTTTGTAAGCAAATACAAGAGTATGATATTCGAACAGCTTTTTTATTAGCAACCAGTTGAGTGTTTCCAAGATTTCATTTATTGGAGTGTATTTTGAACAATATAGAATAATTCGCATGGCACGATTCTGCATCTTTTGAAGTCTATTCATCTCATTTTGATTAAGAAAAGATAAAATAGCTGCACAATAATTAAAATGAGGTAGTACTATAGTATTGTACATCATTAATCTTGCCCATTGGCTAAGATATTGAGAACACCTCCTAAGATAGTTGATTTTAAAACCAATGGTTTTTATAATTTGATTGGCATGATTTTTAAATTTTAATTCACTATCAAAAGTTACACCCAAATACAAAAACTTGTCTACCCTGTCAATTTCATTTTCTCCAACTTTTAATTTTAAATTTAATTCATTCCGCTGGCGACTATCAATTTTTCCTAATAGCATCCACTTAGTCTTATTGGCATTTACCTTTAACAGACACAGCAATATTCATAAATGTTATTAAGTGTGATATTAATAATTTTAGTATTATATTGCAAATCATTACCATTGAAGTATATTAAAGCATCATCCGCGAATAAATGCATTTTGCAATCTCCTGCAACGCTTACAATATCATTCAGTTATATCAGAAAAAATAGTGGCCCCAGAATACTACCCTGAGGTACCCCTATATTATTATCTATTCTATCCGAATGTAAATTGTTCATTTTCAGTTTCTGTTGTCTTTCACTAAGATAATCTATTAGCCACTTCAAAGCATCACCATCAATACCAATATTTTGAATTTTTTTGATTAATCTTTCTCTATCCACTGTTTCAAAGGCTGTTTGGAGATCAAGAAATACTGCTATAATAAACATTATTTTCCAAATTATTTTTCCAATCTGTTACAACACATTGTAAAGCAGTTTCACAGCTATGTTTATTACGAAATCCCGACTGGTATTCACATAGTATTTTATTTTCATCTAATTAGTTTACTATCTGTCCATAAACGACTTTCTCCAACATTTTACCAGTAGCATTACTCATATTCACTGGCCTTAAATTTGCTGCTTGAGTTGTATTAGGTACTTTAGGTATTGGTACAATTGTTGCTACTTTCATTGCTACAGGTACTTTACTCAATTCCAATGAACTGTTCACTAAATTTAGCAAGGGATCACACAAACTACTAAAACATCTTGTAATAGCTCTACACTGATATCATCTGGACTGCTCTTCTTTTTTAATGAATCCACAATTTTCTTTAATTCAATTCGATCAATTAAGTTAAATTTGATTAAACTATTTTTTTTTACTTTTGCTAACCATGATATCAGCAGCTAATGATTTATCTATTTTTGCTGTAATTCCTTCAATGCCTTTAATATAATAGTTATTCAAAGAATTTGGCATTTCATTCATATCTGATAAAATCTCACCATTCCCCATATCCAACACATTAAAATTACTTACCTGATCATTTCTTGGGACAAATTCCCTTAATGTTTTCCACATTTCAATAGGATTATTCATATATAAATCTATTTTTCGGTCCAAATATTTTCTCTTTTCCTCTCTAATTATTTCAACTGCAAAATTTCTTTTTTGTTTATAGATTTCCCAATTTTCAGCTGATTTATTAGAACTGTATGTTTTAAAACTGTCATTTCTCTCATTTGTAGCTTGTTTTACCCTGTCATTCCAAAACAATATTATCAGTCACAACTATTTGGTTAAGACTAAGCTTTTCTAATTCAATATTAATGCCATTACGTATTCCAGGATTATTTATAGAAAAGACAAAATGTAAGTTACTATTCATCTTTTTCCGATTCAACAAATCTACAAAATTCTTACAGATATTTAGCTTACTTATTAAGTGTCCTTTACAATTCAATACATTCAACATCTCGACCCTTCCCTCTGCATATTGATTCAGTTTGTAAAGATATTCATGAAATACACTGTTGAACTTTTGAATAGAATTATAAATTTTATTTTTTTGACCGAAAACCTGTGGTATTGCAGTAAATAACAGATTCGTATGAGTACAATGCTTTATCAACCTATTTATTTTACTTACTTTAGGGTACTTATTATTTGAAAAATTATTGATACCACCCATTATTAAAATATAATCCGATAATGTATAATATTTGGAGAGTTTTTCTAAATCTTCTATTATACCCTCAAGAAATGCTCCAGGTTTAATAATCGATTCAACTTGATAATTTGTCCTTCCTCTAAGTATCTGTTCCATTTTCATCACTTAGGATTAGTATTTTATTATTCATGTTTTCACTTTTCAGTCTTCTCTCCATTTCTTCATTCTCCTTGGTTTTGATTCCTAAGTTTACTGTACTTAATTGAGCTTTTGCTGTAATATTTCATTTGTTCCCATCCCCATTACATCCATATCTCTCAAATGATTTTCGTATTCTTTTATTTTAGTTTTGAGTCTATATGTTTCACCAGTGTAAATGTGATTATCCTCTGTCAGTATTTTGATGACATCCAACATATTTTGCTTACTCTCATTTAATGCATTAAGCTTCAATATTACATTATCATAATCTGCCTCATTATCTGTTATTTTCAAAGCCAGTTTCTCATTTATGTCTCGTAATTGTCTCAACTCTTCATTAAGGCTATTAATGTTTGCTAAGTATTGCTGACATTTCTTGTTCCAGTCTTCTTCTTGTGCCGCAACTTCATCTTCAAAATCTCTAGTGTTTCTTTTCAACCTTAGTATATATCTATCTTTCTCAACTTTCTCTTTTCTCAAATTATTTATTTCTTCATTTAAGTTACTTTTCATATCTGCATCACCAATTTCAAGACTTTTACAGTAATCCTCTTTTTGTTCTAATAATTTTCTCAATTTTTCAACTTCTTCAATTACCTTGTTGTTTTTAATTATTTGATTGGAATCCTCAAGTTGACATTCTTTACTACAATATATAATGTGTTCTTCTATCACTGTCACTCCTTTTCTTCTGGCCAGGCAACTGTCATGATATATACCAAAGTAAACTTTGCAACAAAAATTTTTTAGTTCCTTATTTTTACAACATTTAAATACCTTATCCATTTTAAGTTTCCTACGCCACTGGCAATCAACTACCACAAAAGTTGTTTTAGCCTCTTATCTTAATCATGTTTTTGTCATATTTCTTGTATATACACACACCTTTTTCATCTAATTACACATTTCCTAGTAATTATTTAACTTTTCTGTTCAAACACATGAATAATATTACTCTATAAATTATTAGCTTACTATTGATATAATTTTAAATTGCAATATTTTTCACTAAAATTTTTACTTATTACAGAGCCAAAATATAACCTGTTGTTGTATTGATAACATTGAATGAATTTTTTTGGTATTTTTGAATCCTTAAACCACTGTAAATTGATTTAAGAGTGTTAATTAGAACAAACATATTTTATTACAATAATATAGGAAATACTGCATATATTTTTTACTCAATGTCACTGTCTTCACCTGCGTCCTGTAGTGGGCCAACATCTACAGCATTCTTGCTAGCGATAAGACTCTGAAAATGTGATGTACAGGAGGGATCCAACATGTCCTCTTTCTTTTGTTCCAGGCCGAGCATTTGTGTATAGCTTACCCTGATTAATGTTGCAAACATTAACCTGTCATCTTCTTCTGCCTGGTGGCATGAAATTCAGAATTGAAAATGGCATCTCTTCAAAGAAACGATTTTAAATGATTCTCTCTTCTGATAGCGTATCCATTGAATTTTTAGCCATGATATAGGATTACCATCACAGTCTTTTCTTTGCTGATATTTGTTAGAATGTTTTCAGCCGACAAAATTTTTTCAATTGTCATAACTCTGATGTGAAAGGCTTTCTTTTTCCTCGACCTAGCAATGGTTCTCTACCAGTCATCAGATGTATTAATTTGCTGTGACTTGTTGAAGTTTTCAATTGATGTAAAGTCACGAATGTCCACTTTGCATCAATTTTTGGTCAATGATTTCAGTGTTGTTGTCTGGATGACATGTTTCATTAAGGTCATGGCAACTTTCCAGTTCCGATTCTGTCCTGTACATGTATCATTATACATAACTACGTGTTTGGCTGCTAGGGCTCTAATTTCAATATCTTTAATTATCATTAATCATTAACTTTGTCCCAACAATACATTAATCTCATTTTGGTCGACAGTTCGTGGCAGCCTAAATTATATATTTACATATTACGTGTTTGTAATAGGCTTGTTAACACACCAATTTCGGGAAAGAGAGAGATACTTTTCCAAATCAAACGAGAATGCATAGTAGTTGTCATCGTTAACTGTCATATAAATTCGAGCTTTTTCTGCCTTTTGTAAACGAAGTTCATGGTCTTGCTTAATCTGTCTTTTATCTTCTACATTTGTTATGTATTTTCGTTTATTGGAAAAAACATCACACTTAATACAAGTGAACTTATGTGGGGGGTGGAAGTGCAAATTAAACTCGTTATTAAAATTTCTCCGATAGATATGTTCCTCAATAAGCTTTGAACATGCTCCTTGTATCAGATAAATATTTCATTTTCATGTTATCGCGTGTAGTGGGACTAGTATGAGATAAAAGATGTAATGTGGTCTCTTACTAATGTCATTTTTTGTTCAAGCGTTTCGTTCCCAAGAACCTTCTTATCCCTTTTATCGTTCCCTGCAGCCTCCCCAATTTCTACCTTCTATAAGACTCGCGTCATCCAGATGTTTTCAAGGTTTCTAAAAAGTACTTTTTACAAACCTGTTTAGTTTCCCCCACAACATTTAAATAAAACTTATTTGTAGAACATCTTTAATTTTTAGTACTAGTGGTTGGGCGTTCAGATGATACTAAGTTTGTCAAAATCCATAAGGCGGGACAAAAGTTATAACAGTTTTATTGAGTCATCTTTCACACTCACCCTTACCAGTTATTTTACAAGATATGGGAAAAAGTACTAGAGGAAATTTACGTAAAATGATCTAACGATTACGAATATTTAAAATTTATGGTACTATGACGGTACGTTTATTACAAAAAATGATGTTTTTGTATTATTGCTGTGGAGTAGAAAACTTGAAAATAATTTCCAGCAGTTTCTCGTATGCGAGTTTGTAATACAGATTTTTTTCTCTAAGCTGTATGATAAATGGTTTCTGAGATACAGCAGGTTGCCTCTCTTAATGAGACACCCAACCCAGTACAACGTAAAATAGGCTATGAAAAATTTGATGTAGAATTTAGGTGGGTGGCCTAGTCGTTGACTGCAAAAATGATGCAAATCCATTTTTAGGTTAAAACCATTACATTACTCTATAGTGATTAATAATGGTGTAATCAAACCTAATGAACATATATTTTGTTGAATTACAGGTAGGAAATATAAGATAATAATATCATTAGAGTAAATTTTGATAAAAGCATGATCCTTGTTTCTTCAAAAAATTTCCATTCACATGAATACATAAGAATGCGCACTCCACATGAAGTGCAAATTTTTCACAACATTTTGAAGAGAGCTTCTCTGCAAGAAACCGTAAACATCTGCGTAAACTTGGAACATACAACATACAGTTTTGCCACACACACAGCGAAATTTTCTATATACTTTTTGTTTTCGATTGCTACCAAATTAATTAAGAACAAGAATGGTAACTAGCGAAAAAAATTATTAAAAAGATCCGTGCCAAGACAATCACATCAGGTTTTGTTTATCTTTATAGTTTATTGAAAAAAATATATTTCATTAGAAAAAAGGATGAAGGGTGTAGTTTTATGTCCGGATCTTCTACTATTATTGTTTTTATTAATTCATTACATTCGCATGTATACAAGGTGAGTCTCTAATTTGGAATTAATTCAGTAAAGCGAAGACAATTTTTTTGTTGGAAATCTGCTAGGTCTGGTCGATTAGAATATTAAATTGGGCGTGTCTTAAATTTGAGTTATTTATTTATTTATATACGGACATGCCAATTTACATAAAATATAAATATTTAAGAGACAATGTTTAAGTTTCCTTATCAACAAATACAATCATCATCAACTAAAACTAAATTACAACAAATTAATATGCCTCATTTTATTTTTGAATAAATTTGTGGACGCGTTGAATAAATCAATTATTTCACAATTTTTATTTACCAATTTAGCGACCCTTGTAATTGACTCATTTCGGCCATAGTTCGTACTATGATGAGGAACCATGAACAGTTCTGAAATTCTTGTTCTTCGGGGATTAACATTCAGTTTAAAGAGTTCAATTCAATTTAGACAATGTATAGCTCCATTTACAACTTTGTGCAGAAATGTCAAATCAGTCTCAGCCCTTCAACATTTCAAACTTGATAAATTCAAAATGTTCAAAATGTCGGAATATTCATAGTTTCTCCTCTGATATCCAAATTTGAATGCACTTGACCTTAAAAATTTATTTTCGACTTTCTCAATTCTATTGGTATCCACCTGACAAAATGGACACTATATCATACAATTATATTCAATAACTGATCGAACGAGAGAGTAGTATAATATTTTAGCAAGTGCAAAGGGAAAATTTATCTGAAGATCTTGTAATGAAGCCCAATAATTTAAATGATTTCAAAACAATGTTATCAATATGTGTCTTGAATGTAACTTTGGAATCAAATATTATGCCAAGATCTTGAACGCTACATTTCCCTCCAGCATGTCATTCCAATTGACACTGGCCAAAAAGTAGTTAATTTCAAAATAATTTGCATTTCTAAAATCTTAATACAACTCTTCATATTGAAGATGCTGCTTTTTATTGAATTCTAAGTGGCAGGTAATTGCTGTGTGAAGTACACTGTTTGGTAACAGTAAATCCAATGGTTCAGTCAGAGATACAAATATCTTTCATTGATGAAAAAGTTAAGTCGAGTAAGACATTTCGACTATTAGTTATGGTATTTATGTGATGGAGACCATAATAACAAAAAGAGTCTTGCAATGTAATTGCAAGAGAGTTTGCTGGACAGTTTACATTTAAACCAAAATCATCATTAAACCAAACATCATCAGGCAAATTATAATCCCCAAACAGAATGAATTCACAGTCTTTTTTATTATCAAAAACATGATCAACATCCTGAGTGTGTTGTTCGTAGTTGTCAACAGTAGATGATGGTGGTATATAGACTATCCCAATTATTATTTTATTGTTTTTTATATAAAAAATGACACAAATCTGCCCGACTATATTCCTTTGAATTTCAACTGTTTTAGCATTTATCTCAGACTATATGGCAATTAAAATACCCCCTCCCCGTTATTTGTCAGTGCTTATTTCATCCCTATCAAATCTGAATACATTATAACCATTTAAACCTAATTCCTCATTACAAAAATATTTGTTCAGCCATGTTTCTACAAGGATAATAATATCATAATTGAACTCTCAAATCAAGTGCCCCAATTCACTAAGTTTAGTTCTGAGACCACCAACATTTTGATAATAAAGTTTAATTTTACCATCATCACTGAGAACATTATTAACTTTAGGTTTTTTGTTACTCGAGGGATGCCACCAATGTATTGGATGAATACATCTTCTCCATTATTTCTTCTTTCTTGCATCTCCTCTTGAACTTTTTACAAGTGTGTAACTTGACGCTGAGTTAAATCCGCTCTTATAAATAGCTTTTCTTTCTTTATTTAGATTCCTCTTGTTCTTGATGACCTTCATAGCATCCTCGGGATTGGAGAATACAACTTTCAGGGCACGTGATCCATTTTTGTTATTCTTCTTGTTCCAATCACTCTCAAGTCTTCATTAGTTATTTCTCTAACAATTGCTTTCACTTCTTTCCCCATAGCTTCTATTTTCAGGTAGATTATACTATCTCAATGTTATGGACCCACTGACTGCTATGGCAGACCAACAGACGTGACTCACCAGAATTAAATATATGAGGGGAGGTGCGGTATCTTCAAGGTTACCAAAAGTAACTTTTAATAAAAACATGATGTGTGGGGACACCAATCTTACTTTTACAAGTATTTATAATGAGAATTTTGACTGCAATAACAGGCGTGAGTTTTATAGCAGGTACGCCAAACATCGTCTTCAAAAGCAATCATGTCCCTGTATATTTCAATAAAATTATTGCAAATGTAGACACTGTCCACCAATGTGTTAAACGACAAGTCATAAAAATTTTATATTTGGTAGGCATATGTAACTTGATAAACCATTCAAGAATAGTCAAAAAAAATTAGGATTGCCATTTGAAAAAATAGGTGATGACGTCATACCTCAAATTTGGGACACGTATAACAAACATTTCTTTACATCAAAAAGAGGGCAATTCAAAATAATAATCGACCTGTCGGAGAATATTTCCAACAAAAAATTGTCTTTGATTTACTACATTTGTTCCAAGTTAGAGAATAACATAATATATATCTATAAAGGAGAATAATCCAAAGATTACCAAATACTGTTGTGGTTCATATAGATTTATTTCAGTGTTATCTGATAGTCTTTCAGACTTGCACTCTTCTATCTTGCTGCCTTTTAAAATAAGTGAGTAATTTTTTGTCTAAACATTTAATCCAATATGATTCTTCTAATATTAAAAATGCTAAATATGAATTATGTTTTATAAACTGTTTTTCTGAACACAGCTGATGACAGTTGAGAAAATATCTTATTTTTATATTCGCTCTCAACTTCTATCTTCATATATTTTTGTTTTCAAATATTAAAATGATCCTCTATCCTTTAGAACCTCATAACTGGTTTTACTTTTGGTCCTAAAGTATTTTGGGTCTATTGTTGCACAGTGGAGAGCTAATTATCTTAATTTGAAAAATATATTTGACATAGATTTTTCATCCTGAAAAAATTACAAAAATACAGTGGAAACTGTGTAAAATAATTTTGAAAATATAAAAGGTGGTTGAAAATGATTACAATCTCTTCATCATATATTTGACCCCCAATTTTTTTCTCTAATTATATTTTCCTACAATACTAATTTGTTTATTTGCCGTATGATTACCCATATGTACAGTTTCCATTTTATTTTATTCGGATACTGATTTATTGGGGTTTGAACCTCGTTTTTTTTTAATAAAATCATGTAACGATGGGGTTTTCAAGAAAAAAACAAACAGAATTAACCGAATAGTTAGTTTTCACAATATAAATATGTAGAATGAATATGCAGAAATCGGTTTAAAAATATTCTCCCAGTTTCTATAAATCTTTCAATTTGGTTATCAAATGATGAACATACTGATTGGTCATATAAAGGATATTTCTTCTCTCTTTTGTTATATGGAGGGAATAGGTAAGAAGAATGGGAGAAAAGTTGCAAAAGTGTCCAGCTGTATGCTGTAAATAACAGTTCAAATAACTGTTATGAGAAGAGTGATTTTATTTAAACAATACGCTAAGTGATTTTTTGATAATTAATTTTATAAAAAAATTGTGAATAATTGGACAATTAAGGGTAAAATTTGTGTTGTGGAAAGTTGTTCATTGGGAGTAAAAAAAGGACTCAGTCTCTGTTGTATTTCCAACTAATAGTATGTAAAATAATTTTTTGTGAAAAATTTACTTTGCTACCAATTGTTAATTTTTATAATTTTTTTAGTCAATCAACGCATTTACATTTTTTATTTATATAATTTCACAGACACCGGCGACATATTCTTATCATACTGGACGGAAAGTGTAGGTACTGTATACCCTACTAAATTATATTAAATAAACGTTTCTGACTACAACCAAAGGCGTACAACAGGGACAAGTGACTGACAAGGATAGGTGAAATCGTTTTAAAGTACTGGACATAAATAGTTTTAAACTTTTTAAGTAAAACCCCCTGTAACCCCAGTAAGGAGCCACATTTAGGTCAAATCTTAATATTTTGAGCTCAAGATTCAATAGTTGAAATATTTCCAACTATTAATGAAACAGAAATGATTCTCCTTACTTGTTTCCTTTACATTTGACTAAAATTGCAGCTCTGATACATTTATCGTTGCTTAAAGGATGTGTTTGGTCCATGTTTGTTTATTTACACTAATTTTTGTGAATAAAAAAATAATCGCTTTTTGGACATGAACTATTTTCTAGTGAACATCAATATTGGCGCAAATAATTAAAATAAATTCAAAAATATAAGTGTGCCATGTTAATTGTTGATAATACTCAATCTTTTAATTTTTATATTCTCTAAATTCCAATCTTTAATAACAATTTATTGTTATATAAAATAATAGCTTGTCTTCAGCACTTCTATTTATTTCCACCATTGTTATATTGAAAGTTTGTTGGTTTATTGAAATTTGTAACAATAATTGAGGCATTGTTAAAAATTACAACTTTAGTTTTAAATTTTCAGGGTGTTGAATATGTCCAAAATTAAAAGCTTGAAAAGGACAAGTACATTGGAGGGTCTTCATGTTAAGCATATTTCGACGGTCCCTACGAGGACTGTGGTAACTCAATTTTTAATGAACTGATAAAAACGGACCTAAAGTTTCTTGTATTTTGTTATTGCCAATAAAAGGGAGATGAATTTGATTGTTTTTGGAGATGAGGTACATTTAAATTCTACATTTCAAGTACTAGAATGTACTGTAAATACTCTTCAAGTTATTTTTTTTAGTAGAGTTACTACGAGTTTCGTCGGAAATAATTATGAAAAAAATAACTTACTACGCTGCTTTTAAATTTTATTTGCAACGAAATATATTTTTACAACTTAAAAGTATTTAATTATTTGTTAATCTTCGCTTTCAGTCGAGTATTCATTATTACCACTCATATCTTTTGGATTTGATGGTATTAATGACTCATAAAAATTGTGAAAAATAGTTAGAATGAACCCTTACAAAGCTCTAATAAACCTTTAAGTTTTTTAGCATCAGTAGGCAACAAAGCAGTGTGCAGTTTAGGTAAAGGTTCGTGCTGGATTTTACTTGAATTCCTTCCTCTTTGTTTCTTAATAGTTAGATGTGCCTCATTGTCTTCATTAATTATACTTGAATGAAACTTGGATTTGGACTGGTAGCTAGAAAAACCATTTATATAATTTTACTAATTTTGAATGGTTGCTTATTATCATCACTCTTCCAATTTTGCTTCTTAATTATGTCCTTGAAGCTTACAAAATCGTTTTGACACATCTCTTGTACTATGTATGGCTTACCATTCGTAATAATGTAATCACTGATCAGGGGTATAAATTACTGATTGACGAGTTTTCGCATGTTCAATTCGTTTTGTGTGTGGCATCTTTCTAAGAACCGGTGGATTATATCTATTTTAAATATCGATGATACATAATTAAACATAGCACTAATAAAGCTGTCCCTATTCTGTCTTTCACAACAGTCAGAGTACAATATTATCTTTTTAATACATTTTTCTGTTTGTGCTCTTACAAAATTTAGTAAGCAACTACTTACCTCATTAAAGCCACGCTTTGCTACCTGTTCATGCCAGACGTAGCAATATCTTTCATTGTTGCCCATACTGTAGACAATGAAATTGTAAGTAGCGAACTTGCTTTTATAATAGAAAACATTTATTTCTGATCCAGGAGTTATAGTTGCGAATTTGAAATACCGTGTTTATTATCTTCGACCGTTGTTAACTTTACCCAGTGGGGAATAATTTATGGACCGTAAATAGCATAGTTGTAAATCAAGACCAAGTACACGATCCGACCCTACGCAGGGACGCCTTTAAAAATTTGAGCAAAGTAGAAAACAATTGCTTCTTGACAAGGATTTTATGGATTTACAAACAAAAACGACTCATATAATTATTACATTATAATTATACACAACTATATTAGAGTAAAAGAGAAATTAATTCATTATTATAATATTTTTTTTATAATAATACATTTATTCATTCAGTGAAACATACATAGAAAAATATTAGATTTACGCTGGACATGTAACAAAACAAAAGTACATATATATATATATATATATATATATATATATATATATATATATATATATATATATAACTACGTATACACAAAAAAAGACAGTATACGAGAACAGTCAGTAAAGTAAAAAGTCATCTACATCATAAACGACCTTCTCAATCAGAAACTGTTTAACTGACTTCTTGAAAATTATATGTACAATACACACACACACACACACACATATATATATATATATATATATATATATATGTGTGTATATATATATATATATATATATATATATATCTATATATGTGTGTGTATTGTATATATCATCACAAATAGTATGTTACAATAATATAAATCATCGTCACTATCAACAAACAGGTCACTATTATCGCTATCTTCGTCCAAATTAATTATAAATTGTTGTACATTCGGAGACACATATGAATCTTCCACTTTAAATACGTGTGCGATGCAATTTTTCCATAAAATACTGTCTATATTTTCCACCTCACTTCTAATTAAATCTACTACAGCAGAACTTAGCCTTGGAGCTGTATTTTTACGCCGAATTCCCCGTGTTAGAGTACTCCAGATAAGTTAATTGGGATTTAATACACAGCAAGCAGTAGGGCAAAAGACGCAGTACCGTATGTCCTTTTGCTTGTGCCATTGTGTCAATCCTATATTTTGTAGGAATGTTCAGGTCTTTTATAATGGTTAGAAGATCTTTTTTGGTGCATTTTGATTTAGGTATATATTTTCAGCCATATATTGTAGGATTTCTGCTTTTTTCGTGCTTGTGGTGGGTTTCTTGTTAATTTGTTTTGAATGATAACTGGCGTTGTCCATCACAATGACAGAACTATCGGGCAAATTAGGCAACAGTTGTTCTTGAAACTAAGTCTCAAAAAGTGGTGAATTCATGTCTTCGTGATAGTCTGCTGAACAATTTTTTATATTTTTTGCGGACAACAGCAACGCATTGAACACCCATCCATCGCTGCCACCGGCATTTAAAATTATTATTCTTTTTCCCCTAGACGGAGGGGCCTCTAGACTTCAACTTTTTGTGCCATCAGTACATTCTTCCTTTATAAAGTCATGGCTATCGTACCATGTTTCATCCAACCAAACTATGCATCGACCTTCTTGGCGAAATCTTCTTATTTCTTTAACGTACTCCCAACGCAATCTTTTTAATCGCCCACTTTCCATGATGCTCATCCTTCCGTTGAGGGTTTTACACTCAAAACCTATGGTTTTCAAATATTTCCGAAACCATTGTTCCGAATAGGTTACTTCAATTCCCGAAACTTTCAGTCTTTCCAAAATCATAGACGTTATTGGCACCCTAATTTTTTTGTAAAAAGAGTAATTTTGTTGTTTTATTTCAGTTCCCGCCGCTTCATCGATTCTAGAAATTTTTTTCATTTCTCGTTTCTGTCTCTTCCTTGTTTATAATGTCCCTTACCGTAGATACAGGGACTTTTGTTAATTCACTTGTCACGGTGAAAGAAGTTGAACACCCTTTTTCAATTATATTTTGGTAAACATTTTTTATTATCGTTTTTTTGTCACTTGACAAATGTTTTCTTTTAACCTTCCTGTTGTCCGAAACATTATCTTTAGTATCACTGTTGTCACTAATTTCAATCACTTCATTCTCTATTTCCATTTCGTTCGACACAATGTTTTCCCATGGACGAAACACTGCCATTTTTATTTGCTCAATGCGCAACGATGAAAAGTCACAGACTGATAGACTGCACCCTTGTTTTACCTAGTTGGTGATTACTCCGACCCTGTTTAGACGCAGGTATAAAAGATAATTTATAATGAAGCAGTATCTGTGGTCTTTATGCATTCTTGTTGTATTTGTTGGTGATTACTCCGACCCTGTTAGGACGCAGGTATAAAAGATAATTTATAATTTATAAGGAAGCAGTATCTGTGGTCTTTATGCATTCTTGTTGTATTTAACATTTACACAATGCTCCCTGCCATAAACACGGTATTTCAAATTCGCAAATATACTAGTACTTTCTGTAGGTCAAAAACAACTGCACACACATACACACCCACCCTCACAGACACACACACACTTTTGTCATTAACTGCTAGGTCCTTATCCACATCTTTTAGCTTTCTTACTTCCGTTTTGTTCTTTAAATGTGTGTCACACTTCTCTTGCATTCTAGCCTTAGTCTCTTCGTCGCTAATATTGTAAATAGAGCACAGATCACACTGATCTTTCTTTGGCTTAAAAAACCCAATATTAAAATCAGCGTTCAATATATCTGCATACTGCCATATGGCCGCAATTTCAGTGGTTCCATACATTCTATGTAGAGTCTGTGCATTCTGGATACATTCAAACCTTCTTCAAGATACATTTTCTGAGTATCTTTCCTCGCATAATGGGATGGCACAACAGGAAATCGTTTTATACGTTCTATAACAGTTTTTTGTGCTGTCCTCTCATATTGTGTTCTAGAATCCTGCTTCTGATGTTTTTTTCAATGAAGTCGTCAGGTATGTTTTAGATACACCTATTGCATTTACAAACATGGTTTTACAAACTCTCGTCTCTATATTCTCACCTGGCAAATGATATTCTCTAGAATATTTATTTTCTTCTTGAGTAATTACCTGCTATAATCTGCTTTTATCTTTTTGTTTGACGAATTTTGTTATAAAATCCCATTACCTTGTGTGATCTCCTATAGCCCAAAATTCCTTAAAAATTGTTTATCTGACTTCAATTCTTACTTTTTTTCTGCACTTGTATAGATATATTTCCTTACAAGACCCTTGCATTTTCGTGGCCTCTATTATCTTGCCCGTCCTACTTTTATATTTTCTTCCTAAATTTATATTTCTTTTAGCCTGGACGTCAAGCCAATCGTCTTTATTTCTCATTCTTTTTCTTCCTCTTTTTCATTGCAAATACGTTTTCTTCCAGAATGTTGTTACTATTACATGATCATTAGTTACGCGATTTGTAGTAGGTGCCTCCAGAATATTGACATGTTCATAGTGATTAACTTCATGTTTATGAAAATTAGATGTTACATTTTTTTCACTTTTACCAGATTCTTCAGAGGGAACATAATCGGTGTCAATATCAGAATTGTTGGAATATAAATTATCTAGTCCGTCACGTTCACTATTTGGCAATTGAATAGAAGTAATTTCAGAGATTTTTCTTTTTTTGACCTGTAAATGTTTGTTTGCCTTACTTAGTAAATACTATGATGGTATATCAACTTACATTCGCGAGTTTCCCCTTTGCACACACTTTGAATCTCATCCGGGAGCAACTTACTAGCTATCTATAAAAATACACAAATTTTTTGTTTCACAAAATATATCACAATGTTAGTAAAAACTTACCATCAGTAGAATTAGATGTATTAACATTTCTATTTGCAAGCTGCAATATTAATAGTGTCCTTTTATTAGACATTCTGACACCACTAATACTTATTTTATTATAAAGTTAACATTATCTCATACAGGATCTCCTTGCCGATTTATTCACCATCGAATACTGTAGCAACTTGTGTTGGGACTGACTCTTTGTTACAAATTTTCGTCGAAGATTGTAGTAAGTCAGGTTACTGTAATATTGGCCGGAAAAATACCCCCTCTATAGTTACTACACTTTACAGGCATATGTGATTTGGGTTGCCTAGATTCAAAGAGGAATTATAACAGTTTTCGTTGGCCAAATCGATTAATTTTATTTCCACTAGTCGATTTATCTTAAAATTGAGTTACTAGTCTTCGTTGGGACCGCATTGAAGCCTCCCCAATGAAGGGGATTAGCCATAATACTCTTTTATTGTTGGAGTATAAACGGTTTTGTTTATTTAATAATATGTTCTCTTGTTTTTTTTACTAATGGAAAATTTATTTATTTGCAAAAAATTATGTACGTTAGCTCCGTTACTGATGGTGGAATAGAAACATTTATTTTATATCCATTTTTTATATTAATAACCGACTCAGTAAACTACAAAATAAATGATTACATACCAACATAAAACCTTTATTTTTACACCTTGTCAAAGTCTTCCAGCCCATTGTAAAAAAAACCTGATATTCTAAACGAAACAAATATAGTTTATCGTGAGCAGTAACTATGGCAGATTTAATTTAATGGGAAATATATATCTCCACCTAATTTCACTAAGTTACATTAACATACCTTCTAACAGAATATACGTACAAGTTTAGGTTCTTACATAACTATATACTACTTCTGAGTGGTTAAAGAATAGTAATAGTGAGTTTATCTCTGTTGTTAGGTGTGTTTTAGATGCAGATCCCAGATCTTTAAATGCGGTTTTTGGTAAAATTTGACTGCTTTCTGGTAGCGCCCCCGGTAGTTTTTGAGATGCTCCAATAGCACTTAAAACAGTATGAATAAACCAGTTGTGCTTTTTATAAGTGTCAGACTAAAATCCATTTCCGTAGTTTGGGGCAAAAACAATTCTTGGTAGCCCTAGAGTACGGATCTTATTTATTAATAATTGTTTCATTTTAGGGCTTAGAGTCTTTATTAAATAATTCTTTACACTGTGCAACATAGAACTGGTATGTTTTGTACTGATTTGTATTTTATCGTTCTCTCATTAAAAATTATGTATATAGTTGTAAACATTTTCATTTCAAATCAATGTAAAAAAATATTAAATTTAGCTTAATTAAAATTAAGATAAGTAAGTTATTGTAAATTAATATTTTAATACATATTGTTTTTTAAATTTGTTTTTTTTTATTTATATCTCCTAACTCTTGTTGTGATCACTCATTGTAGCATGTCACAGTTCCTGGACTGTAATACTTCTTAGTGCTACAAATTTTTTACAAAAAGTTTAGCCAATCTTTGATATTGTATTGGGGATTCAAATTTAATATTTTGTAAATTTAAAATATACAGTACAAGAATATTTAAATCAATTTCCACATCTATGATTACTATCAATCTGACTACGATCTTTTCCTTCCTAGCACACTATTAATGATCTAGAACTTTCTAGTTTTTTTTCTTTCTCCATCTTTATCTTTCTCGAATCAAATTAAGTTTATACAGATGCGATTTGCGAATAAGCAGAAAAATAATTCGCCAGTTCAGGCTATTTTATTTACTTGCGATATAGGGCACTCAAGCAACGTGTCCCTTAAATGTCAACATGGCGTCTGTGGGACATACACAGCTGTAGAGTGCATTATACAAAGCCTGTTTAAAGCATTTTAAGACATATTTGAATCATTTTTATAATATAATACAGGTGAAATGGGCAGTTTCCATACTTCCATCGGTGTTCACAAGCAGCCACTTTTAAATCGGGTTCGTTCATCCTTTGTGAATGTTTTACCTGGAAAAAGAAAAACAATTAATTTAGCTGATTGTAAATGAAAAATAGCAAGTCCGGTACATACTTGCATCCTACGTGATTAGTTTATTTACCATTCCAATAACAATATAAATATCGTCTTCCCTCCATATTGAGTCACAAATCCTGCCTCAAAAAACTTGTATGCATATAACTTTTAAATGCCTCTATTTGCTCCTTGGTGTAAAAACTCGTTAATACCAGATAACCAACAATATCCATATTTCTGACGCTAGGAAAGTAGGTGGAGTAAAATATAAGAGGCCAAAAGGTGGTTACTTGAAATATATCGAGGGTCAAACCGCAGTACCTCGTAAGTCGCAAAATGAAAATTTTACAGGAGAGACAAAAAATTGCTTAAAATCGTTAATATAATAATCAAAGGCGGTATTTTTTGTATTTTTTATTAAACATGTAAATTGTTTTTAAATTATAACATTTCAACACTTGATATACTTTTTGGAAATAAACGGTTTTAAAGATTAAAACGAACTTTTCCGCATATGTCTCTGCTGTGTCTCTGATATTCTCTGGTATGCCTCTTCATTCCTCAATTCGTTTAACAATGTATGGTTGGAAATTCGGTGCTATGGCGAGATTTGTTGACTAGCTTGGAAATTACGTATGCATAGGTGAGGTTCCAATCAGGGCTATGAGAATTTTTAGAAATCTACGTAATAAACAATGGACGACAGCCTTCTATAGAAATCTACAAAAAATGCGCCAAATAGTGATAGAAATCTACAATTACAGGATAAAAAATGGCTGATACCACAAAGGATAAAAAATGGCTGACACCACTATAGAAATATACAAGGATAAAAAATGGCCGCTGGGACGTCACACCCCCCTCCTAAAACGGTCCCGAAGTGACCCATTCTCTACTCATATCATATTTGAAGAAGCTTGAAGTTATTAAAAACTGCAAAAAGTTAAAAGGTACCAGTGTTGGAATCTCAAACGATCTAACATATAAGCAACTCTGCGAGAATAGAATACTGAGGCACCACTTGAATAGAGCGAGACAACATAACTCTGATAACTCGTACATAAAAGGAAATAGGTTGTATATCTACAACAGAGTTTACACCGTCGAGGAACTTGAAGAAAACGAGAATACCGATACTACAGAGAGAAGACCAAACAGTGCTCCATCGATCCCAAATTCACGAAGCCTCTATCCTGTATTTTAATCAGAAACAGCCAATAATCCAACTGCAGAAAATATCGGACAAGATTTAACACCGAAAGAAAAAGAAGATAAAATTACTCCGTCGAAATCTGAAAGTGATAAGAAGGCAACGAAGACATCTGGTCCTCCTCAACAAAAAGACAGAATTAAGAGTTTAAGATCAGGAATTCGATCTTAATATCACTAGGAATGGAAACTTAATGGTGCTGCATTTGGAATAAGGTCAAGTATATGGAGATTGGGATATGTTCATACTCATGTAAGTTTGAATTTATTTATCTTCTTTCTGTATATCATTAAATTCATAACAAACTATAAAAAAAGACAACCTCAAAGTAATACATCAAAATAACAAATGAATCAGTATATTAGAGACTTCGATATTGATATAATAGAAACTTACTCTTTGGAACACATACAAGAATGCAGAGATATTTTAAAACTTAACAAAAACTGTGAGCATTTTAAAATTATCCATAATAACATACGAAGCATTAATAAAAACCTAGACGAATTTAAAATTCTCTTAGAAAATTTACATATCGGATTCAATTGTATTGTCTTGTCAGAAACATGGGCAATGGGGAATTCGGACCTATATAATTTAGAGGGTTACAATCAAAACGATGGAGTTGTTGTATACATAAAATCAGAGTATAATTATACATACTCAATCATACCTTTGAATGAAAGCAACATGTTGCAAATTAAAATCATTCTCAATGACAAGAACAACTTTCTTATCAATGCTGTATATAGATCCCCAAAAAGCAATCTCGATCAATTCGTTATCAGTCTTCAACATTACTTTGAGAGTTCAGCATTCCAACCAGAAAGTTAACATTTTCATTGGTGATTTGAATATCGACCTATCCACTTACTAGAATATAATGAATGTAATACAGACTATAACAACACACTTAACGAATTCGGTTACATTTCCACGATTAATAATCCAACAAGAATACAGGGTGGACATAGTTCATGCATTGACCACCTATTTTTAAAATTGAAATTCAACATACTCGATCAAATACTGCCCCAAGTATTGCAAACCGACATTACAGATCATTTCTCAACAATACTACAGATAGTACTGGAAAAGACCAAATGCCCCAAGGAACGAGAAATAGTGAAATACATAGATGAAACAAAACTTAAAAATAGAATCAGACAAAAATCTTGGGATTTCTTATACTTGAATCCAGATCCTAACTATGCAACAAATACTTTCATTGAAACACTTCAAAAATATATAGACGACTGTACATATACAAAAAAATGTAAAATGAAAAATACGAAGATCGCCCCTTGGATGACAAATGCTTTACTTACCTCAACTACCACAAAAAATAAAATGGCTCAACTTGTGAGAAGAAGCCCAAATGACAACGAACTAAAACTACAATACAAAAAATATAGAAACAAATTGTCGACTGTAATTGGAAAAACTAAGTTCAAATACTATAAAAACAGAATCGAACTCAAAAAATCAAACACAAAAGCTTTATGGTTCAAGAAGTAAGTAACACCAAAAAATCGAAGATCTCTATTTATAATATTGAAAATGAACTAGGAGAGTTATTAACAAATCCTAAGGACATCGCAAACGAATTCAATACCTCATTCAGTGGCACTGGGAAAAGACTTGCTCAAAATATAAACCCAGATCCTAACTACAAAATCAATAGACCCTCCCTTCCAAACTCAATTTTACAATCCTACCCACAAACACTTGAAGTAAACAGCATTATTCAAGAGTTGAAAAACCACAAAGCCGTGGGATCAGACGAAATCAGAACGGAAACGCTTAAAGTTATCGCGTCATTAATAACTGAACCATTAACTTACATCTTCAACAAATGCATAGAAACTGGTATCTGGCCTAGAGCATTCAAACATTCAGTCATCATTCCAATATATAAAAACAGGTAACAAAAAACTGACAGAAAATTATAGACCCATTTCATTAATCACCCACTTATCAAAAATATATGAGAAACTTCTAAAAACCAGACTACACAATTTTATAAATAAATATAACATACTTTCCGAAAGACAATATGGTTTTCGAGAAAAAACGTCCACTCAAGATGCTATTCTGACCCTTACTGAAAAAATATATAACTCGTTAAACAACAACAAACCCTGTCTATGTGTTTTCATTGATTTATCGAAACCATTTGATACTGTTAGCCACGAGTTGCTCTTTCAGTCGCTGGAGGACATCGGTATCAGAAATACTTGCTTAGATTTATTCAAAAGTTATGTTACGAATAGGTATCAGGCAGTCCGAATAAACGGTGTCGACAGTAAATCGTTAGTCGTACAATGTGGAGTGCCTCAAGGTACGGTCCTCGGACCCTTACTTTTCAACATCTACATGAATGGATTGTTTTCTGTGAAAAGCAGAGGCAACATTATCGGTTTCTCAGACGATACCACGATTTTCTACGAGGCGGATACCTGGACAGAAGTAAAAGAAATAGTAGAAACAGACTTTATTATTATTAAAAAATGGCTTGCAAGTAGGTTGCTAACTATAAACTTTCAAAAAACCAACTTCCTAACTTTCAGTTGTAATAAAACAAATCTTCCTCACTATTACTCAGCTCAACATCCTCGATGGTAAAAACAATCTTACAATTACAGCTGAAAGTAACATAAAGTACTTAGGAGTCATAATAGACTGGCACATGAAATGGGATATACACATCAACTATGTAGCCAAAAAATTATAATGTATCCTTATAAATTAAGATACATGAAAAAAATCCTTCCTGTTCATCATTTGCTCACACGATATCATGCACTCGTTGAAAGTCACTTTCGATACGGTTTATTAGCATGGGGAGGTGCACTAAAATCCCACATCCGACCCCTTGAAGTTCTACAACGACGATTCCTGAAAATTATTCTAAGTAAAAACTCAAGATATCCAAGTGATCTACTATTTCATGAATCAGAGGTACTCGACCTTAAACAACTCTATTACTACAATGTCAACATGAAGTACTATACAACAAAACACTCGTCAAACTTACCAAAACATACCTATAACACTAGACAAAGAAACAACTATGTAATATCACAAATAACAAAATCACTGCTGAAAACTATAGTTTTTCTTACAACGCTCCAAAAATGTTCAATTCTTTACCTGAAACAATTCGCGCTATACCCAACTCATTCCAATTCAAAAAAACAGCTGAAAATGTTCATGAAGAGATCTAAAGTTCGAGTCTTTTGATAATGATTATTTTAACCAATCGATATTGACCAAGAAACTTCCTCGTATACATTTTTTATCTCTATCCCATTTCCGTGTGTCTTAAATATGAATATGCTTCAAGAAATATTGTTATTTGATTACATTTTATATATATTTTATCTTTCACACTTTTACCCATATCAAAATTGTTGTTGTAACCGACTAACATTCCAATTTATCTGTAGTATTATATGTCCTAAAATAGTAAATAAATATTATTTTTATAAAATTTTATTTTGTGATACTTGTACTGTAGTTCGTTCTTGTCGTTTGTAGTTTATAACATTATTGTATTGACTTCACTCCAATGGATTATATGCATAGTTCTACTGTATTTAGAATTCCTTGTGTCGTTGATTCAGTTTTATACATATAATATATAGTGTTTTTATTTATATTGAATTCAAATAGTTTATAACTAATTTTGTTGTATGTGACCATTGTGTATGATTCAATTGTAATTTTTGCGAAACAAGTGTAATAACACTTATCGCCAACCTACTTTATTCACTTCATGTAGTGTTCTTGTAAAACCATCTTTTTGAATAAAGTTATTATTATTATTATTATTATAATAGAATACAAGAGCGCATATAAAAATTTTAGACACGGATATCTACGGTACAATTTTTTTGTTATGGTGGTCCCTGCTTACAAGTAATCATTTTTAAACAACCACGGGTCAAAATTTATTGATACATTTCTTACCAACAACGTTCCATACGGCCGGACGATCAATTTTCAGGAGGGTCAATAAAATTAATGTAGGCAGTAACTCGCATATGTAATATCTAAAAAAGGCGTTTAAGGACATAATAACTCATAAGAATACACAGCTTTTTAATTGTATTAAAAAATAAATGTAATACTAATGTTTCAAAATAATTTGAATATAAATATTTCCACTTACCCCTCAAATTTCGCGTAAAATAATACCAACGTCAATCAACACTACTTATTGCCATTACAGAATTGCCAAATACGACGTCCCGTATTTAAAAATATCGTTCCGCATTTACGAGGTAACGTTTTTTACAATTTAAAGTTTTTAAAATGTAGTTTGATTTTTTACTAATAGATGGCAATAGTTGTTTTGAAGCAAAAACGATGAAAATGTCTATTTCATAAAAAATGTTACTTATGAGGTACTGCGGTTTGACCCTCGATATCTGGACATTTGAAAAAGGAAGTGATGAAGAAATATTAGGATGGATTACTGCTACTGTATATATTCTAGATATTGAAATGTGTTCATGGTTTCTATTTATAAGGAAAATTTATAAGTCAAACTTGTATAAACATGTATAAACCGGTTTTTAAGACAAGAATTATGACAAAAATACTTTATTATACTGTATAAAGTTATAAAAATTTGTCACTGGGTGAAATTGTTTCCAATATATTCAATTATTTTGTCTCAAATGGGTGGTGAGGATGTCCAATTGCTCTAAAAAGAAAAATAAATAAATTAAAATCATATACTATTTTTATTCCTCACAATCATAGTCAATAATAATAAATATATATATTAACAGTCATTATTTTCCAAGCTCACACTTATCCTGTCCGTACTTTAATCATACTTATTTTAAAAAATTTCAAAAAGATATTTTCTATCATAAAATGTTTTGTAAGGTTTTAATTTATACTTAGCTGTAGCTTGGAGTACAACTCAAGCGATTTTGGCCCGATTTGGTTAACCAATTGGTAGGTCCTACATTACCGGTATGACGTAAAGTACCAATTACAGGCGAAATCGGGTTCTCAGTTGGTACAGCTGATTGATGAGATTGATATTTATCTTTGTATTGAGCTTGGAAAATTTGTTTATTGAGTTTTCTTATATTTTCCTGGAGTTTTGAGTTAAATATAGGTAATAGAAATAGGGGCCACCCCCGTAAGTATTAAATGGGCCGTTAGATTATATTAACAGTTAGATCAATTCCTTCGTTGTAAACAGACGTGCGTTCGATCTAGTGCTAAAATTTAAATCATATCTTTAAACAATTTGAATAGACTAGTTATTTAGTTTGTTAAAGTAGTAGAAAAACATTAGTTTGTGATTAATACCCAAAAAATAAGTTTCAAATGAATGCTAATAGCGGGGGTCATTCCCCCGTAAACACGAATGATGTGATGGATACAAGCGATAAAACAAATATCCTAGATGTCTCTGAAAATGAATTCAAGGGATTTGCATCACTAGAACAAAATATTCAGATAAGTAATAAAATGTTTTCAATTTCAACCTTATCGCGAAGCAAATGATAATGACAAAAACTTGAAAGATCAATTAGTAAACAAATCGCCAAGTTTACAAATTAAAAAACCTAAACAAGTTTTTCTATATCAATAATCTGACTTCGGCCCATATCATGTTTATGTTGAAAATAAATCAAGCGAATTTGAAGGTAGAATAAATCCTTTAAAAATAGGTGATATCATCCTTTCAAATTTTGTTCATCTTGACGAAAAAATCTCAAGTATCGATTCCATTGGAAGAAATAAAATAAGAATCAAGTTTAAAGATTACAAATCAGCAAATTATATTATCGATCAAAAAGACAATCAAATTTTTGTTAAAAATAATTTAGAAATATATGTCCCAAAATTTCTATTAATACGTCAAGGCATAATTAGAGATATATCCACTTAATTTAGCGAAGAATATATTAAAAATAAAATAAAAATGCATGATATGCATTGTAAATTTCAAGTATTAGAAGTTAAGAGACTAAACAGGAAATGTGTAAATGAAAATAATATAGAGTATGTCCCAACAAAAACTTGCGTAATAACTTTCAAATCCCAAACTACCCCAAAATACATTACAATAAATGAAGTACTGAAACCGGTAGAAGCATATATACAAAAAGTTATATTGTGCTTCAACTGCTTAAGATATGGTCATCAAGGTAGACAATGTAAAAGCAAGCCCCGATGTTTTAAATGCAATGAATCTTATAATTCAAAAGAATGTAACGGAACAGAAATTGAACCAAAATGTTTAAATTGTTCAGGTGATCATCTCACCACAAACTTAAAAGCATGCCCCGAGTTCAGTAGACAAAAACGAATCAAAGAGGCTATGTCCACATCAAACCTAAGCTATCATGACGCAAATAGAGAAATTTCAAAAAACTCCTACTCCAATGTGGTTTCAAGGAATAGTCAACTTGAACCATCTCAAATAGTAAATGTCTTTTGTCAAAAATCCTTTCCCCCATTAAATTCGCATCTCACAAATCTACCTTCACATCCTGTCTCTATACCCCCACAACTCTCACCCCCAAAAAAATCCTTCAGAACTTCCACAAACCAAAACTCATCACAAGCAAACAAGAGGCACAGACCAAACAGCCCAGACATAATAATAGAACAACATAAAGAAATTATATCTCAACCCAGACTTCTCTTACCAAAAATTGGAGGAATAGTAAACCCCAATTACATAAAAAACAATAGTGAATCATCAAGCACACAGATTGCAGATCATAGCATTATAACAATACTAGAAGTCGTCATAGAAACTATCTGTAAAGATTTAGCATCAATAAATATAAATGTTCCAAAAGAAGAGCTTATGCATATAATTAGTACACAATTTAATGTAAATACGGCCTCACATTCGCAGACATAACAAATGAAATAAGCATTTTACAATGGAACTGCCGATCAGCAGTTTCTAATAAGGAAAACTTAGAGTACTTATTAGACAAATATCAATTTTCGCTAGCACTCTTATCCGAAACTTGGTTTCATCCTGACAGATATTATAATTTCAAAAACTTCAATAATGTTCGGGCAGATCGTAACGACGGTTACGGAGGATCAGCCATTTTAATAAGAGAAGGATTCGTTTTTAAGGAAATCGAAATACAAACTTCATTAAAGTTTGAACACAAATGTATTTCTGTGGAAATACCTTATAAAAATAAAAAAAATACATCTAGCCTCGGTATATATTGAACCACGCTCCCGGATAACTTCACAGCAGTGGATTAATTTTCTAGAACATATTCCAAAGCCCTTCATACTGGGAGGTGATTTCAATGCCCACAACTTAGCGTGGAACTGCGAACGTAAATGGTAAGGTACTATTGGAAGCGATACAACATTGTAACCTTATAATACTAAATGATGGATCACCTACCCTAGCACACCATCAAACAGCAATAGATCTAACACTATGTTCACAGGATATAAGTCATTTAATTACATGGACTATTATAAAAGAGCCTTGTGGATCTGATCACCTGCCAATACATATTAAGATGAAATTGAGCTCCTCACCAACAAATATGCCCACAAGGGCACACAATATATGGAATCTGAAGAATGCCAATTGGGAACTATACACTTCAATATTAGATTCTATTCAACCAATACCAACATATGAAGCCATAATTAATAACATAAACACAGCCGCGAGTATTACAATTCCTAGATACTCCTCGTATACGACAAAGCTAAACCACACGTCTAAACCATGGTGGAACAGAACTTGTGATATAGCTGCAAAAACACGGAAAGAAGCTTCCGCCCAATATCAACAAAATCCAAATGTTCAAAATCTGACAGAATATAAACGATTGGATGCAATCGCCAAAAAACTTTCAAGGAAATGAAGAAAAAAAGCTGGATAGAATATTGTCAAAGCTTAAATCAAAATACCCCAATCAGAGAAGTGTGGCACAAAGTTAACAGATATAAAAATCGTAAACAAGCAAATAAAACGCCTATAGACCCTAAAGATGCCTGGATAGACGACTTTCATGCAAAAATTTCACCTCCATGGGTAGAAAATGAGATAATGCAAGAAATTTACACAGTAAACAAAAACAACACACATTTGCTACTACCCTTCAATTTTTGGGAGCTCGAACAATGTTTAAAAAATATCAAAAACACCTCACCTGGGGCAGACAATATATCATACATAATGATACACAAAATGCCTCTAAAACACAAAAAGGCATTATTAATTCTATACAACTCTATTTGGGCTGGCAACAACCAATTCCCAACAAATTGGAAAGAGTATATAGTACTGCGTATAAAAAAACCAGGTAAACCATCAGACAATCCAAACTCCCATAGCTTTAGCATCTTGTTTATTTAAAACACTTGAAAGATTCATCCAAAATAGATTACAACATTGACTGGAAAAAGAAAAACCACTTCCCGAATCACAATATGCTTTCAGAGTGTCCAGATCCACTCAAGAACCCTTAACAGTTTTAACAAATAATATCTACTTAGGTTTCACAAAAAATTACCAGAAGTAGCCGCATTTATAGACATTACATCAGCATTCGACAATGTTCAACTTAATATTCTTTGTGAAAAACTCACCCAGATCGGACTGCCAACCTCCTTAGCCAATTTTATGAACGTAGCATATTCTGAACGCTCAACCTTTCTCAAGATAAATCATGAAATTACTCAGCCCAGATGTTCCAAATTCGGACTACCTCAAGGCAGCATCCTCAGCCCTCTTTTATACATAATCTATACCATGGACTTAGAAAACATTATCTCCAAAAACTCCAACATTATACAATTTGCTGATGACATAGTAATATACACATCAGACAAAACTGTAGAAAAATGCACAGACACATTAAAAGCCGAATTTATAGAAATTCAACAATGGTGCAACGTAATAGGACTTTCCATCTCTGTACCGAAAACTGAAATATGCATTTTTTCTAGAAACAGAACCAATTACCAAGGACAACTTACAATAGGGTCATATAATTATCCCATAAAAAATACAGTTAAATACTTGGGCTTATTACTTGATAAAAAATTAGTGTTTTCAAATGAAACTCAAGGTCTCTAGTTAATTAACTAGAGACCTTGAGTTTCATTTGAAAACACTGATATGAGCATATTCCACGAAGTAAGGGTCGAGACAGTCAATTTCATGATAAAAAATTGCTATGGAAAGATTGTATTCAACAAACAATAAGAAAGAGTGAAAACTCCATAAATATACTAAGGACTTTCTGTAAAACTAAATGGGGATCAGACCCAAATATTGCACTACTATTTTATAAATCAATGACAAGATCAATAATAGATTATGGAAGTCATTTGTATGGCGCAGCATCTGAATCTCACCTACGTAAAATTGAGACCCAAAAAAACAAATGCCTCAGAATATGCCTAGGTTATCTAAAATCAACACCTATTAATGTCATGGAAGCAGAATCTCGAGAACCTCCCCTCAAATTGAGGAGACAATTGCTTTGTGATAATATAATTATAAAAGCATCATCAAAAATGGCGCCATATATAAACAAATTACATGCGCTAACAATCTTAACATTAACACATAGGTATTGGCATCTCAAAAAAATCCCACCTCTAATCAATAGCATTACTAAGCTTGCGGATTGCAAACATCTACTATATACCAATCATCACCTACCTTATTATTTACATAAACTGGAAGAATTGTTCTGTTACAATATACCCTGCAAATACTTTGAACCGACAGTAGATGTAGCCAGCTACATTCCATCAGCATTCAAGGACGCGATAAGAACACACTGGTCTGATCATTAGCAGATATATACAGATAGGTCAAAAAAAAAGGTCACACCGGATGTGCTATATTCCACTCAAACAGAAATATAAGCCTAAACTATAGCCTACATGAAGATGCCTCAATCTATACTGCAGAACTAATAGCAATACTTCAAGCTATGAAATATATAAAATTAAATTTGGTTGAAGACAAATGTATCATACTGACAGATAGCAAAAGCGCCGTGGATAGATTTAATCACATAGGTAGAAAAACAAAAATAAACCACATCGAAGCCCAAATATTAAAACTTCACCACAATATAAGAAGTAACAATAAATCGGTCTGCCTTATGTGGATAAAAGGACACTCGGGTATTCAGGGAAACGAAGTAGCAGACAGACTAGCAAAAGAAGCCCTTCTCTCAGGAGAAGTCCTACTGCACGATCTATCAATATCTGATTTATTCAACAAATTTAAACAACAAAGCAATAAGGAATGGCAGCAACACCACAGAGATGCAGTGACTGGACAAAATTATATTCTAAACCAACCAAAAACTCCAAATCAAAGATGGTTTCACAAAGAATCTAATAGAAACTTCATCATTACAATAAATCGAGCTCGTTCAAACCATGCCTTAACACCAGAATACAAATTCAAACTCAACATGGTAGACAACCCTTATTGTTCCTGCGGCAATGTAGGAACTCTGGTTCATATATTGTTGGATTGTCACATAAACGCCGTTGAAATCAATAACTTATATAGTAGTTTAATTAAACACATGAAATACCTCTCCCAACAGATCTCAACTGCATGTTATTTTCTGAAAATATTAACATATTGTACATACTCTATTTACATATCAAAAAGTGTAAAATAAATTTGTAGCTATACTAACAAAATATTGTAAGCAATCTCATTATCAAGATAGAAGAAAAAAGAAGAAATAAAAAGGAAAACAGAAAAAAAGAGAGAAAAAGTAAAAACAAATTGTAAAATATAATCCCAAATAATTTAACAAAATCAGCCTGGCTAATTGGCAATCGCCAAAGCCATAAAACTAGTTTAAAAAAATAGATTATATTAACATTTTGATGGGTTATATAATAACTATATTGGGATTTTTTTAAGTGAAAAATGACTGACTTCCGGATTCACCGGAAATTGCCATATTCACCGGAAATTTTCACATTTTTGGAATCTACGACCCTAGATACATACAGTACAACTGTGAAATGTCAATTCTGACGCCAATTTAATTTTTTTTTTATATATATATTTTATCTCTATGACACCATCTAAATTATAGACAATTGGCTGCTCAGAATTACCCCCACAATATAATTTTTCCTAATAATTCATTTTCGTGAAGTTTGTTAACAATTGAATTTAGAAATTACAGCTTTTCCACCTAAACTAACTTTTCCCAATGGAAACATACAGGGGCCACCCTGCATATTAAATAGCTCTGTCAAATACCAATAAAATGATATACATATTCATATGCTTTAGTTCTTAATAAAGCTTTAATTTATAATTTTTATTAACACAACATGCTCCTAAAGCCGACTCTGTATCAAGACTGTCAACAGATTTGTAGCCTAACCATAGAAATAACAAAACAAAAAGTATCTAAACTATAGACCATTAAATGTTGACGTCACGTCACATATCGTCCGCCATATTGCCTGGGAGCAAACAAACATGAATTACCCTTTGTTTATTTTGTTACTAATCAAGATTGTGTTGATAAATTAAGAATAATACCGTCGTTTCGTTCTGTTGTTGGATGTTAAACGGGAAGGGAAAGAGACAATGTACGATTACAGGGGTGAATTCGTGTATATAATCATTGGGTGCATTATTAGATGCATTATCAAAAAAACGTGTTGAGCGATAAATTCTTGATAGAAAACTGTGGATTCTTAAATCAAAATTGATAAAGGTTATCTATGTTTAAACTGTATTCTACCTGGTGAAATTATATTAGCTGATCGAAGATTTTTAATTATTAAAAACCTTCGATCAGCTAATATAATTTCACCAGGTAGAATACAGTTTATCATAGGAGATGCGGTAGAAATATTAGGAGCTCATTTAGAAATATCAGCTTTCACTAAAAATATAGATCAGCTTCATCCATATATATATATATATATATATATATATATATATATATATATATATATATAATCATAAACCCGTTTGTACCCGCTGTGGGTGTCGGGTGTGTCGCTTATTCGTGGACAAACTTCCGCCATTCCTTTTTATTTCTAGCTTTTTTTGCCGCCTCTGTCCATGTAATTCCTTTTTCTTTTAAAATTTCGGCTACTGTGTTATCCCATGTTTTTTTGGGCGACCTCTTTTTCTCTTGCGTACTTCTCTAGCTTGCCAAATCATTTTTGTTGGTCTACTGTTCTCCATTCTACAAAGGTGCCCAAACCATCTAAACTGCTGTTTTTCGATTGTTTTTAGTATTGGTTCTATGTTTAGGTTTTCCCTTATTATTTCATTCCGCATTCGATCTTTTCTGGTAACACCTTTGACTCTGCGTAAATACTTCATCTCTGTTGCTTGTATTCTGCTTTTGAGTGAGTTTGTAAGTACCCAGATTTCACTACCATGTACAAGGATTGGTCGAAAGACTGACGTGTACACGTTCAATTTGGTGTTAGTTGTAATTTCTTTTCTCCCCAGGAAATTTCGATTTAATGAATAATATACTTTGACTGCTGCACTTATTCTTTCGTTCACTTCTGCTTCCTGTTTTCCATTGTTTTATATATCTACTCCCAGATATTTGAAACTCTTCACTTGTTTTATCGGCATTTCATCAATTTAGATATTAAGGTGCTCTTCTTCTTGTCCCACCACCATTATTTTTGTCTTTTCCATATTCATATTTCGTTGTTTCAATATATGCTTCCATGTATCCCTCTTTCTCCTAGACTTTGTAACATTTCTGCGGTAATACTGTCGTAACCCGCTGCTTTACCTCTTTTTAACTTTTGTATTGCTTGTTTCACTTCTTCCATTTGTATCAGTGGTTCATTTTCCTCATTTTCCAGTTCCTGATGTCTTTCGTCTTGTAGTTTCACCTGTTCTTCTTTCTCTACATTAAGTAATTCCTGAAAGTATTCTCTCCATCTCTCTATAATTTCCTTATTTTTTCGTATCATAACTCCATTTTTATTTTTTATCTGTTTTACATTGTTCGACTTTCCCTTTCTTAGTGTTTTTAGTACCTTGAAGAAGAGTTTCTGATTTCCTTTACTGTCTACTTCCATCTTTTTGCCAAATTCTTCCCACGTCTTTTTTTAGCTGTGATTAACATGTCTTTAACTCTTTTCTTTTCTATTTTATAATTTTCGTAGTTTTCAGTCGTTTTATTTCGTAGATATTTTATCCATTTTTGCTTTTTTAGTTTGGTATGTTCTTGTATATCTTTATTCCACCATCTCGTTTGATTTTTGTTGCTACCGGTTCTAGTAATGCCACACACTTCCGTTGCTGTCTCTAATATTATAGATTTGAATTTGTCCCACATTTCCTCTATTGATATACTTTGTATTTTATCTTGACATATTTCCATTTCTTTTTCAGTATATTCTGTAAATTTTTTAGATACCTCTATTTCTCTTAACTTATATGATTTTATTTGTTTTTTTAATTTTTGTCCATTTTTCCCATTGTTCGAACTTCCTTTCTGGTTCTCAGTTGCCATCTTCAATGTTGCTCTTAATAAGTAATGATCGCTGTATATTTCTGCACTTTGCATGACCTTGATATCTTTCACATCTTTTCTGTTTCCTTTGTTTATGAGAACATAATCAATGATGGACTTTTCATTTCTGCTGCTAACCTCTCTCGTGTATTTATGTGACTCTTTATGTTGATAAAACGTATTAGTTACTATTAGTTGGTTTAATATACAAAAATTTATTAACCTTACTCCATTGTTATTTCTCTCGTTCTCTCCATATATGCCAATTACGTCATTGCTTTGTTCGTCTTTCTTTCCAGCTCTTCCATTAAAATCTCCCATTATTATTAGTCTGTCTTTAGCATCCTCTATTGTTTCACCTAATGTTTCCCAGAATTCCTCTTTTTCGCTCACTCGTGCATCTTCATTTGTTCCGTACACTATAATTATCGTTGTGCTTTCTCTTAAATTCAATTCCGTTTTGAGTATTCTTTCTGTAATTCCTGTCCAGTTTTATATATATATATATATATATATATATATATAATGCTATGTTTATTTCAAATTACCGGTTTTTGTGTCTCTTCATTTCAAATTAATAAACACTTGTAGAAGGATTTTTTTACATTTACTTTTAATGAACTAACTGAAATTAAACATATCAAATGCTGAACGAAAGGAGAGTTCTTAATAATAAATAATACGATAAAGTATGCATATGAATATATTTATTTTAAATGAAAATGGACTTTAGAATAGAGATGGGTAGTTCGCGAACGAACTAGAAAAAGGAACTGTTCAGTCAACAAGGAAAATGAACTAGTTCACTTTGCTAAAATGAACTAGTTCAACATGATCTACTAATATGACTGAACGTGGACCGTAGACTGAACGACAGAACCAATAAAAATGAACTACTTTTACTACTATGATATGACTGAATGTGGACCGTGGACTGAACGACAGAACTCACGTGGCGCTTCCAACTTGAACGAGCTACCAAACTACTAGAAACAATGCTACAATGAACTAATTGATATTTTTATTATGGATTAGTGAAGATTTGATTAAGGAACTGCTGACCTATTCTATTTCGAAATTTTTTACTAATATTGTCTAATTAATAATTATGTATTTATAGGTACTGTAAAATACTTTAGAAATGAAAAGCGTGCTAATAATAATATGATAAATTATTGTTAATTTTTTAAATATTATCTAATTAAACCTAAACAAAACAACTTAGAAATACGGGACTTACGAGTGTAAACTATAACAACATTCCCTTTTTTTGTAATGGAATGGTTAGAGAGACTGAATTAGAAAAAACGAAAAACTAAATAAGAATTATTGTATTGTAATAGTAATTCGGTTTCTGGCGTTAATAGTTCAATCGAACTAGTTCAGCGAACTAGTTCATTTTGGTGAACTATTTCATTGAAATGAACTGTTAAGCACATCTCTACTTTAGAAGCACAAACTAAGAGCTTATACCGCGTTTGTATGCTTCCAGACAAGATGGCCGACCTGTCAAAGCCACGTGACCTTTAATGATCTACGAGTATAAGATGATTACCCATAATGCTATAAGTCAGTATCACGGTTTCCTTTGGTTTTTATCGAAATTTAATATTTATGCAGTTATTTAGAATATCAGGAAAGAAATATTTGTACAAATAACACATCATTAGATATTAGCTACATGTATGTTTTTCTGTGGGCCTATTCCAAATACAAATATAATGGGAATCGTCTAGATGTAGGGAACGGTATACCAGAACTGTTTCCAAAATATTAAAAGTGCAATGCTGAAATAGGTTTGTGGCCACTTTGAACACTTAATTAATTATAGGGAAAATTTAAAAATGTACATTTGTTACTCTTTTAGTCTAGACATTTTTTGTTTAATTATTTATTTTTATTATTTATATCATTAGGTTCCAGTATTGAAACAGAGTTGGCTTCAGGAGCATGGGGTGATAATAAAAATATTTATTTAAGAACTACAGAATATGTATATCATTTTATTGGTATTTGAAAGAACTATTTAATATATAGGGTGGCCTCTGTATGTTTTCATAGGGAAAAGTGAGTTTCGGTGGAAAAACTTTAATCGTTAACAGACTTCACAAAAATGAATTATTAGGAAAAATAATATTGCGGGGGTAATTATAAGTCAACTGTCTATAATTTAGTTCAGGACTGTCCAACAGCAATTGTCCCTAAGGCCGCTTTAAAAAAATATGCGGATTGGAGGGCTGCATTATAAAATACTTCGTCTGCAACTTTATCAATGAGTTTTAATAAGTATTGTATACAAAGAAAAAACGCGTTTGTATTATTATTTTAATTTACTCAAAAAATTAGTGCGAAGTTTGAGGACGGTGGTTTTCACTAACTAATGCATCAATATTTGTTGTTGATAAATGAAGCAAGTAAGTGACTTATCAGAGAGGGAATATCTATATTTTGACTTTTTAAATTTCATGTTGGAAAAGCTGCGTTCGCAGATATACATGCATTGGGTCCAGTGTAAGTCCTAAGTTTCGCAAGTTGGGGTATAATTCTTCTTGCAACAACTTGAAAAAGTCCAATCCAGTTTCAGTTCTTTCTTGATAAAAATGATCTGATTGCAAATCACACCATTCCAGTTGAAGGTCTGCTCTGCTAACTTTCTCAATTGAAATTGTAAGGGGCTGAGTAAAAACTTCTCTTTTTCAATTTCTTTAAAGTCCTAAATCGACTTTCGAATTCTTCTGCAATTGCGTCAATGTATTTTATGTGAGGTAAATTTGAAACTTCCTCCAAATCCTTCATTTATTTCAAATGCTCTTTACAACTTGGAAAAAATGAAATATAATTTTTTTCTAATGAAGGCTTCAAAAGCTTAATTTTACTTTCAAATCCATTTATGGGTCCAAATAAGTTGGCAATATTCTGCTGCTTTCCTTGTAGTTTCAAATTCAGTTCGTTAAGGTGAGATGTCAGGTCTGTTAAAAATTGTGCATCTACCATTTGATTTTCCAGTTCCGTAGTGTTAGACGTAACTTCATCTTTAAGAAAAATAGGTATCTCCTTGTGTAAAGCGAAGAATCGTTGCAAACAGTTTCCGGCGCTTAACCAACGAATATTGGTGTGAAGTAACAAGTCCCCATATGTAGCATCTACTTCGGCTAAAAAATCACGAAACTTTCTGTGAATCAACGCACGATTGCCCTCTCGAATCATATTGGTTATTTTAACAACCACTTTCATGACATTCATTTGACGTGAGGATTTTCCTACAGGGCCTCTTGGTGAACAATACAGTGTTTCACTGGACAGTTAATGTTGTTTTGTTTTAAGAGTCCTGCAAACCCAATTTCAGTTCCTACCACAGCCTGACAATACAGGCACATTTATCGAATTTCCCGTAGTCTGAAATCACCTTATTAGCTTCAAAAATATCCGTACCCATGGTTGTACCATGGAGAGGAATAAGATCGAGCATCTCTTCAGCTACACTGAAGTTGTTTTGAATAGTACGGATAAAAATTACAAGCTTGCTAATGTCGGACAGATCAGTGCTTTCATCCAGGCATTGCGAAAAATATTTACATTTTTCAACCGTGCCATGCAGTTTCTTGGATACATATTGATTAATAAGCTCCACTTGCCTTGCAATTGTTTAATGCGACACGGTGACTGTTTCGAATTTTTCGGAAATTTATGATTAATTGAATTGTTTTGCCATTTTGATTGCACAATTTTCAATAAGCGCTCCATCACTAAAATGTTTCTTCGCTTTGACAATTTCCAGCGCTACTTCATAAGAAGCGGCAATACTGTACTTGTTATCAGTGTCATATTTAAAAAAAAAACGTTGTTTTAGTTTTTTCTTATAATCCGTAATGATAGCCTTCCTTGAATCCCCTGTATATTGCTGAAACGTTTTCTCGTGTAACATAGTGTAATGTCGTTTCATATTATATTCTTTGGGACCTGATAGTACTTGCATATGAACAATGCACTGAAGTTTATTATTATTGTTCGTGATTAAATAGTTTGATTCCCAACGGTCATTATAAACTCGATGTTCGTTCGTTATTATTTTCTGCGAAGACATATTTCACCGAGTATTTCACTTAAAAAGGTTTTAGAATTGGTGCGTACCTTACATTAGAACAATCATTAACTAACTCTGCCCGTCCCGCTTGACTCAACCTTCTTATATACGTGCGCGCGGCTTCTCGAATATTCAAGGGTGTTCAAGTAAGATCGGTCCGATTTCCAATAACATCGCTGTGACCTTCTATCCGTCGCCAGTGGCGTCACACGTTATTTAATTTGTATTCATATTTTATCGTTAATGTAAGAATTGTGCATATTTCGAATTTGAGAGCAATTTATACATTTAGAGACCCGCATGCGGCCCGCAGGTCTCATGTTGGGCAGCCCCAATTTAGTGGTTTCAAAGAGATAAAAAATTATATTAAAATGGCGCCATAAGTTAAATTTGACAAATGTGTATGTATTAGGGGTCGTAGAATCCAAAAATATAAAAATATACAGGGTGTCCCATTTAAATTTTCAGTTTTTAAGTAATTTCCGGTGAAATCGGAAGTCGGCCATTTTGTTTTTTCATGTGAAAAAAATCCAATTTCGTTGTGATATAACCCATCAAAATTTTAATAAAATCTAATGACCTATTCAAAAGTTGCAGTTAATATTTCATATATAGCAAAAACCACAAAAAAGTAAAAACGTTGTGCACCAGTTTTCAACAATTGGCAATTCTCCCTATTCGCCCAAAATGACAGTTTCTTGCCATTTATAATAAAATCAACAGATTCCATTATTACTAGACAAAATAAAAGAAAAAATAGACACAACTTGAAGAATTTTCGAAAATTTGCCAAAAATACAATTCGTTACAACGACTTTGTCACCGCATGGTTATGCTGTGAGTTTGTTTATTTACAAATAAGAAGCAAGGCAAAAACTACTTTAGACAAGGATAGAAAACTACCAATTTTAGTAACGGTGCTGCAGATCTCGGTATGTGTTGTGACAGACCAAAAAGAGTACCAAAGTTATCTTGACGTCATCGTTTTTCGAAACTAAATCGATTGGTGTGTATTTGACATACCAAAGTGGGTTTCCAAAGCGGGCCGAAATCGCTATTAATATTTGTTTGGTCTGCTGCAGTTTGAAGGTTTTAAGTTTATCGGTGATTCTAAAAGTTGACAGTTGCAGTTCAAGCTATTGATATTTCTCAAGTTTCGTTTTGTTAATAAATATTTTAGTTTTTTGCTAATATAAAAACGTTTATATTTAAGGTGAGCAACAGCTCTCAAAGACAGTCTCTATAACTTTCTCCAAAAAATGCCATTTACATATCGAGATGAGCAGTTATTTTTATCTTATTCGACAACAATTGAAGAGTGGAAGTAACAAAGGTGACAAGTGCCAAAATTTATATTTTGAGATAATTAGGAAAATTATAATAAAACAAATAAATGATTCATTTTTATTTGTTAAAAATTTAGCTTAAGAGTAACATGGAAAACTAGTTTACAACAACAAAAAAACAGTTATATAAGAACATTTTGAACAAATAGTGACTTTTTCCAAAAAAAAAATAGAAACGTGATAAGTGCCAATACAAAATAACATACGAAAATACTAAGAAAGCGTCTTATTTACTTATTTGCTACTTCCAGCACCATTTTGAGCCACTTCTTTTACGCCCAGTAGGTTATTGTAAAAGTTTTTGTGCAATGGATTTGTTAAATAAGGTATCATAGACATAAGACTTTTTCTTTTGTTTTCAGAAATTTTGTTTTCTGGCGAAATTACATGTAGTTCGGCTTTTCTAATATCATTCAGAGTTTTTCCTTTTTTTAAAACATTGACTTCGTTCCATGGAATAAAATCTGCAAAGGAGGTCTTTGTTTTCACAATCGCCGGGTTTGTTTTATCAATGCGTATTGCTGTTGCTTGGCTGATTTGCAGTTTAGTAGTATTAATATAAAAATCAGCTGCTTCCTTAATATTCCAAAAACAAAATTGGGCCATATCTATTACCTCGAACGGTGGGTTGTACCTTGCTGAATGAATAACTTCAATCAGATCTTCTGGTATGTAAGCTTTCATTAATCTTTTTCTCTTCTCGATTAAGGCAAAATCCCTATCGCAAGGCATAAAGCTATGGCCGCTCACAAGGAATCGCTGTTCTATTGAGTCAAACAAGCCAATGGAAACCAAAAATATTAATTAGTGTTTTTAAATGAAACTCAAGGTCTCTAGTTAATTCCACAATATATTGTGGAATTAACTAGAGACCTTGAGTTTCATTTAAAAACACTAATATGAGCATATTCCACGAAGTAAGGGTCGAGACAGTCAATTTCATTAAAAATATTAATGTAAACAGAACAAATTTATTTTTATTTTGGCCGCCACAGTTGTCGCACCAAAGAATTAACGACTTTTTGTTTGTGAAACCGCTATTAAAAAAACGAAGAAGACAAGAAGCGATCTCGTTTGCCCATCTTCCAGAAAATCCTTCGTGCCAGAGAAACATGCTGGCATGATTTGTATCCCCGACGTGAATCCCAAAGTTAAAACAGGAAAGTTGGGATAGATAGAACATGTCAGAATGTACCAGTGTTGGCACAAATATCACCTGCTCAAGATCCATAGATAAGCAACACACATCACTACCTGGTTGTTGAGAGCGAATGGTATTTTCTTTCAAAATAGCTCTAGCACTTTCAGCTTTAGTATGGTGGACATCAAATTTAATTTGAGCTTCTTTACTTGTCGCAGTATTCGCACGAATTTCACATTGAAGCCTATCACAGGTATGACATGTGTCCATTTTGGGCCTTCGAAATGAAAGTTTAGGATAGTCTTTCTTGAAAACTGATGAATAAAACTTATAGGTTACCTCACTTCCTGGATAGCGTGTTTTAAATGCTTTGAAAAGTCTGTTTATATTTAGGTCGGGGCTCAGATATTCCTTATCGGAGTATAATGTCCAATATCTCGAGGTATTAAGTTAATGTGAGCTCTTATAGCTTTGCGATCATTTTCAGAAAATTTAGATTTTTTATGGCATGTTCTCTTATCAATAAAAAAAGTATAACCAGCTTTCTTTTTAGAAATTAAGCCATCGATTTTTTTTCTTGATACAGCAAAAGTGTCCATAATAGTTTTTTTGCACACTTGAACGAAATTTCCTCTTTCGTCTGGAATAGTGTAGCTCACTGTTGTTTGACGCTTGCTGTCTTGAGGATTTTCATAACTACCATGTCGACGTCTTTTAACAGGTGTTAGATGTATAAGATTTAATAGATACGTACCCTGAACTTTTGAAGTATCTTTATAAAATTTTTCGTATAAGGACTTCCGCCAGAAGAGACTGAGGCTTTTACAGGAAAACTGGCATTTACAACAAACCTAATAACAAACATTTTATTTAATAAAGATTTTAATAAACAGTTTATTCTAACCTAACCTGTTGACTTGGCGCCCCTTTCTCCTGAATTTGCTTAAGTTTCCTTGATTTGTAGGCTTTACCAGATTCTTTCAAGTACCCTCTGTTCTTCACCAAAACGTCCACTACCTCTACTTCTTCGAGTTTTTACATTAAGGTCGCTCATTATTATATTTAAAAAAACAACAAACAACAATAATAACACTAAAGCGCAAATTATTGTGAACTGACAGCAGAACGGCGAATGGTACTTGTCTCCTTTGTTAGGAAATAGATCATGTACTTAACGGTGGCTCCATCTTTGAATGAATATATAAAGTGTATTATGAAAATTGTACCTATCACCTTTGTGAGGACATAAACAGTGGCATATAACACCGTTCTATGGGGTAACGCAAAATGAAAATTTTTGGCACTTACCCCCTTTGTTACTTCCACTCTTCAATTTTGGCCCTTCCTAACCACCCTTACCACTCTAAAATTTACCCTAAACCAGTACAAACAGCTCTTCCCATAAATACCAATATTACTCCACCTTTTTAAAACACAATTAAAACATATATGGCAGAAATCAGCTACGCCTTCCCTGAAATAATTCCTATGAACAGTTATAATTTTTTCCACTGGATTCTCTCACTTATCTCCATAAACACTGAACTTTCCAAATACAATAAAACCATCAGAAGTTTCATTCACTGATGCATAAAAAAATTAAAATAATCTTTCAGTAGGCTCATCAGTAGTTGCAGTTACAGGAAATAATATATCGGGTGATCAGTTAAGGGTAGTGAGCGGCCATATCTCATAAGATATTGGTCGTATAGATGTAGAAAAAAAAACTCATGATAAAAGTCGCCAAGAGAAATTGCTGGAAATTATTTTCGAGTTTGTCAAACGTCCGCTAGAGGCCGTAACAACCAACACTAAGTAGAAAAATGGTATTTTTATAGAATTTTGCTTAATGAAAGTATATCGATGATATTATTTTCATATTTACTGACTTTTCACCTACACTTTTTGACTAAAATGTTTTGTTCTATCTATCAAAATAAAGCGGCGAGGGAGGTTCAACTGCTTTTTAAACAAACCAAGATTTCTCCCGTTTCGCTTGACCGATTTTAACAAATTTGGGCTCATATGAAAGAGCATAATTTACACTACAAAACGCTTACTTGGTTTTGACTTTCGCCTTCGCCGCTAAATGGCGGTAACTGAAATGGTAGCAAATTTATGAGTTTTTTTCAGAAAAAAAAACAAATGTAATGGTATATTCATTTTTACATATTTTAAAAGAGGATACATTTTTCTAAAATTTAATGAAAAAATTAATCATTTACCTTTTTTTGAACCGTTGATATTGAACAAAATATAATTTTATTACATTAAAAAATGGCACGCCACTGGTTTTATCAAAATAAAAATCATTTTCCGTAATCACTTATTAGTTGCTATTAAAAAGAACCCCCTGACATTTTTTCGTTAGACGAACGGTTTTGGATTGAAAAAATAAGATAAGTTTACATACTGTTTAAAGTAACCTCGCATTTGAGCGAAGCAGATCATGATCTATATTAAGAAAGAAAACACCAAATTGTCAATCACGCTGATATTCATTTTGATAGTTCCTGCTATTAACATCTAATTTAATGTTATGTAAAAAATATTTTTACAACAAATCATGCCTTTTACGAATGAAGAAGCCTTTGGTATGTTGAGAATTTATTTTCAATATTTTGAAAATGCGGAGATTGCTTCAAGGCACTATGCACTGCGTTATCCCCTCCGAAGACGGCATTCGAGAATGGTTTTTCGTCGTTTAGCCTTACGTTTAAGGTAACATGGCCAAGTGCAACCAACTCCAACTTTGAGAAGAAATCGTAGAGTAAAAAGAGAAGATAACATTATAAATGTGTTGGCTTATATTCATGCAGACCCCCATTTAAGCATAAGAGAGATCTCCAGATATTTAGGAATATCCTATGGCTCAGTGCAAAAAATATTAATGGATTTTAAAATGCATCCGTATCACGTCGTGATTCATCAATCCTTAAATGAGACTGACTTTGAATGTAGGCTCGATTACTGCTACTGGCTTAGAGATTTCATTAGGAAAAACCGTCATATTTTGTCACAAATATTGTGGACATATTAAGCATCTTTTTGCAGTAATGGCAGGGTAAATCTTCATAACATGCATCACTGGTCGGACACTAATCCACACTGGTTACGTGAAGATTATCAGCAGGGTCGATGGAGCGTCAACGTCTGGTGCGGTGTTATTAATGGTGCTATTATCAGTCCGCACATCTTTAATGGTAATCTAACCGGTGTCATGTATTTGAACTTTTTATTGAACGATTTACCAGGACTCTTAGAAAATGTGCCTTCACAGAAACATGTGGCTTCAACAAGATGGATGCCCGGCCCATTAACCGTTGGATTGGTAGAGGCAGTCTATTTTTCTGGCCACCACGGTCCCCCGATTTAGCCTGCTGTTGTGACAGTGTATTTCCACGATATAGTGTAGTTCTCGGCTACTCTCGAGTGGCGCAAGAACAGTGGACGTTGACAGTTAACATGGGCGCGAACGGCAAAAAGATAGGTGTGAGTCACTCGACGATGGCAATACATGCTTTATCAATTTGATGTTACTTGATGTTCAATAAAGTATTTTGTCATTATTTTTTATCTGTGGGGCCGAATAAAGGATTTGGTGTATAAAATTCGACCAACTACTCGATAAGACATGATAGTGCGAATTCAAAACGTCATAAATAATATACCAAGAGCGAAAATTGAGTCAGCTGTCAACTCCGCCCAGAAAAGATTGGACCAGTGCATTCAAAATAATGGACAACATTTTGAACATTTACGACAAAACTATTAATTTATTTTTAAAGTTCTGTGTTCTTGTTTTTAGTGTTATTGCTCCTGCTGTTGTTAGACAGTTTTATTACCAAATATGTAAATTAGTATGTTTCGAGATATGGGCGCCCCATGTAAATTTATTTGATTTTTTTAATCCAAAACCGTTTGTCAAACGAAAAAAATTCAAAAGGTTCTTTTTGTTAGCAACTAATAAGTGATTACGAAAATTATTTTTATTTTGATAAAAAGCAGTGGCGCGCCATTTTTTAATGTAATAAAATTATATTTTGTTCAAGAGCAACGGTTCAAAAAAAGGTAGATGATTAATTTTTTTCATTAAATTTTAGAAAAATGTATCTATCCTCTTTTAAAATATGTAAAAATGAATATACCATTACATTTGTTTTTTTTAAACTCAAAAATTTATTACCATTTCAGTTAACGCCATCTAGCGGCGAATACGAAAGTCAAAAAGTAAAAACCAAGTAAGCGTTTTGTAGTGTAAATTATGCTCTTTCATATGAGCCCAAATTTGTTAAAATCGGTCAAGCGAAACGGGAGAAATCTTGGTTTGTTTAAAAAAACAATTGAACTTCCCCCACCGCTTTATTTTGATAGATAGAACAAAACATTTTAGTCAAAAAGTGTAGGTGAATAGTCAGTAAATATGAAAATAATATCATCGATATACTTTCATTAGGCAAAATTCTATAAAAATCCCATTTTTCTACTTAGTGTTAGTTGTTACACCCTCTAGCGGACGTTTGACAAACTCGAAAATAATTTCCAGCAATTTCTCTTGGCGACTTTTATGATGATTTTTTTTCTCTAAATCTATACGACCAATATCTTATGAGATATGGCCGCTCGCTATCCTTAATTGATCACCCGGTACAAAAATTACGGTTACCTGAAGACCAAAATATGCAATCTCTTCTGACTCACTTAAGGGAAAGATGAAAACAGGATGGAATATTGTCACGTTTAGAAATAACACCCACTATATGGTAGGCCGAGCAAAAGTAGGTCAATGTTTTAAAATATGTTTTGGTAACTATTTACCCAGGAAAACATATTTTAGCATTTTTCGAGAGAACACTTTCTTGGTTCGAAAAATATATTTTTTCGGGAGTTGGTCTTTGGACCCGCGTGGCGAACGCAGTGGGTTCTTGGAACCAGCAAAACGAATAGTTGGGTGAGTTATAGTGGAGTGAATCCAGTAAAGCCTACTCGAGGGGTGTTTAGCGCGATTAAACACAAAGTGCCCCTTCAAGTGAAGAAAGCATACCCTGGGAGAATGTTAGTGTAAGTACAGGGTTTATTATAATTTTATGAAGATGATTGTGTATTATATTTTTTTGTGCCTAGTATTATCGAATTTCGAATGTGTATCTGTAGTTGCTGGAAAATTATTAATTTTATATTAAAATAGTTTTATGTAAGTGTTATCAATTTGGAAGTGTACATACTGTTGTCGGAGAATTATTAAAATTATGTTCAATACAGCTCAATGTATTTTTACGCAGATTTTGTCAATTTGAGATTGTATCGCTTGTTACCTTAAATATACGTTAAGTTTCTTGTTAAGAGAAAGTGGTAACTTAATTGACCTGAGACCCCCAAAATAGTGCATTCAGTAGCTATGCCGTCAGGGTTAGTAGACGGATAGGGACCCTAGCAACCCTTAGGAAGAGGGACTCTTATTCCCAGTTTATTGGAATAAAAAACCCTATAATGTCGCAATATTAACCAAAATAGTTTCAAACTGCATTAAACTGCAATTTACAACTGACGAATATTAACATCCAGCCAGTTAGAACAAATTAAAACATCAAGACTCAGACTTGGTCACACTCGACTTACACATCATCATATAATATCTAAGGAAGACCCCCTCAAATGTAGAAAGTGCGATGTAAGACTGACCGTTGAACACATTCCTGTTGATTATCCAGAATTTCAAGAAGAATGAAAGAGGAACAAGATCTTCCATAGATGTAAATACAAATCTAAAAATTCTAGAACTAATACAAAAAACAACCTAACAGATATTAAATTAAATAATAATATTTAGTGAATGTTTACTGTTTCAACCTTTACTTTGTGGAATTTATTCATGTCAGTGTTGCTTACACTAAGCAAAAGTAAACGATGACAATTACCACCAAAAATAAAAAAATGAATTCTTGGGGTTAGGTTCAGTACTTGTAAATCCGAATACAATTACCAGAAAAATTGCCAGGTATATATCAATCCAATGTTTCTAAGGTTCAGTATGAGGTTCACCAAAAACCTGCTCATGTCAACTGTCACGCTGTTATATAATGTCAAAGACACATCTATGTACTTCACTCTTGATAGAGGCCTTATGTATTGTAAATGTTTAAAGTAATTCAATTATATTTATTCAACATTAAGTAATCCATTATTATAAAACCTCAATATCCACACAACTATACTTTAAAAAGTATAAATACCATCCATATCATATTCATCTGCATCAGTATTTGCATATACATCAGCAAATAGGCTTATGCTTATGGGCTCTTGATCGATTCAAACAGGAAGAAAACTCTTTCAAATTTGTGTTATTCACAGATGAATCTAGTTTCCACCAGATGAATCTAGTTTCCACAATAATGGTCTGGTGAATCATTATGACGACTATTATCACACTGAAAATTGGCCCTTATTCCAAACTGTGTATTGTCAGAATTGATAGAGCATAAATGTGTTTGATGGGATTGTAGGAAATCTCGTAATAGGTCCTTACTTTTCAATGGTCACTTGAATGGACGAAAATTCCTAAAATTCTTAAAAACGGCGTTTGGGATCTCTTGGAGCATATTCCTTTAAATATCAGAGCAATGATATGGCTGCAGTTAGATGGCGCGCTGGCGCATTTTCAATTAGCCGTGAAAAACTATCTAAATAGAAAGAGAGAGAGAGAAATTTCCAAATAGATTGATAGGAAGGGGAAGTTCATGCAGTCATCAAAAATACTAGTACTCAAAAAAATGCACAACTGAAAAATAAAATCGACATGTCTGAGGTTTATTTCCTAATGGCCAAATCAAGCTTTTAATGAATTTGTTCCAATCTTTACGTGACCATTGTATATGAATGTTTCAAACGTTGCTCCCGACCCCTTACACAGATCAATGAATAATATCTATTTCTATTAGTTTAAATGGTTATATGTTTTAAAAACTGCTGTCTTTAAAGCATAAACAAGAATTAATCGCAGGTATACTAAACACTACTGACTAATTGGGATGACATCAAATTCAAGTTGATAATTTTTACATAAAGCATTTTCTGATATCCTAGATAAAATGTGTACCATTGGAAGGTGGTTTATAAGGTATAATTTATGTAGTTATTTTCTTTTTATATCTATATATTACAAGAGCCATCCATCTATTAATAGTTTGTCATTTCTCATGTATGGATTTTTCACATTTTATTCAGCCCTCTTCATGGATCTGTCTAGAATAGTCTTCATTTATCCAGATATTGCTGCATTTCAATTTCCTTGTCAATCTCAATATTTCCACTATCATGTCCTATTTTATTAGCTTAGTAGTGGTCTCTTTCTTTCTCCTTGAAAAAATCCTATTTTCCTCATCTCCTCATCATCAACTCTTAGTTCTACCTTTACTCCTGCTTATCCCAATATACTTTCAATATTTGCTTTAATTTGGTCTGTGTTTTGATATTGTTACGAAACAGCACACTGGTATAGTCCCTAAAACCGACCCTGTCTAAACCAGGTATAATAGTTAAAATTATGGCGGATACGCAGTTATAAAAAACTGTTTACGATTGAGACTATCTTATCTAGAACTGGTTTTTGTGACCAGAGTTATCTAGAAAAGGCCAGAAAAATTATTTGTGTGTATAAGCCGCAGCCCGGAATTCTCTGGTACAAACGGCACTAGTATATAAGGGGACTGATCAGGAAGAGTTAGTTAGTAGATAAAGTGATCTCGTGAAATAAATAAACAAAAATACACCGAACAGTAAAGTGCTAATTGATAATCAAGTTTGTGTGCATATAAATTAAATTTAAGTGATTAGTTAAGTATATATAAATTAAGTGTTAGTGAGTTAGTGTTTAAATAAATTAGTAAGTAGCCATAGCGAGTGTTTGAAATTTATCCCACCCGTTTATTGTTTAAATAAATAACAAAAACATTACAATATTCCTTGTCCTCTATCCCTTAAATTATTATATAATTCATTTTCAGTTCTCTTTCTAACAATTCTATTCTTTCTTCTTATGTTTTCATTTGCTGCTTGATTTCTTTGTTCTCTTTTTTCAGTTTCTCACTTTCTTTAATACTTTTTTACATAAGAAACTTGAACATTTCCCTTATTTCCTCTATTCTCCCATCTTTCCAGCTTAATTCTATCAGTATTGTGTCTAGTGTATGCTACCACTAATGACTTACTTAGTTCTTCCACCTACACCAATAATTTTGTTGTTCTTAAAATCGCCTAGAACCGTCTCTGTCGTTTTTAAATTAATTTAGATGTTAATTGTTGTATTAAGGTATGAAGTTTTTGTTCTACATTTCCAAATTATTTAAAATAAAATTGTAAACTTGAACATTCATTATTTGATTTAAAAAATTTGAAACTTACGCTTCAAGTTTGAGGATCCTTCCATTACAGTTGAAGCTATCCAAGGTAGCCAAGTCTTCGTTGGTTAAAGAAAAGTCAAAAATGTCAAAGTTTTGTTGCAGCCTATTTTTATTAACAGATTTAGGTATTACTATGATTCCTCTATCCACTTGGAACCGTAATAAAATTTGGGCTGGCGATTTATTATGTTTGACAGCTATGTCTGTTAGTTTTGGATCTTTCAATAGTTCTACATCACCTGGTTTGGCGAATGGACGATCCGGAGAACCGAGAGGACTGTAAGCAGTTACCGTGATGCTTTTAGATCTACAGAAATCGATAAGTTCCTTTTGGTTGAGGTAAGGATGACATTCAACCTAGAATGAAAACTTTTTCAGAACAATAATATTTGAATAGTGATCGATACCTTTGATTAAAATGTTATCAAAATGTCAAAAATATTTGTTAAGCGATAATAATAAATTATTTAATATTTCTATTTTATTTTCATTTCTGACTACTGACCTGAAGATTTGCTGGTTTAATTTTAGCAATAGACAAAACTCGTTCTATTTGAATCTCGTTGAAATTTGATAATCCAATTGATTTTACCAAACCTTTTTCTTGTAGTTTTTCTAGTTCTTTCCATGTATCAACGTAATCTACGTCACTGAAAATTATCGAACCGTCTTCTCTTCTTGGGAAAATTTCAGCTTCTTCCTAGAAAGTTTATTAAATTTGCACCAAAGTCCATTATTATCTGCTATTACAGGTTACAGGAGATATCAAGAAAGTTATTTACAGGGTCTTCCATAATATTATACCACATCAAAGTTATGTTTTCTTTTACATGAAACACCCTATATTTCATTAGTGTTTTAAATGAAACTCACTGTTTCTAGCTAATTCCACAATATAATAAAAATTGTTGAAAATTCTAAAAAATTGACAATTGTTTCGATAAATTAATATCATCGTCAGAATGACAGAAGTTACATTTCATTTGATGCCTACCTGATGTTTAGTAGTTATTTTTGGCTAGACCAAGAAGTGACCTAACTTGTGATTAACTTAATATATGTTAATATAAAAAAGAAAAAGATGTGATATTACAAATATTGAAGCTTAAATATTATTAGCCCTATGGTGATATCCTGGATATCATTTTTCCAATTAAGATCAGTATAACTGTGCAATGATATAGAAAACCAGGAAAAGTATATCTGTTGATCTTTACAATTATCACTTAAGAAGACAGTTTATTAGTGGAGAACTCCCTAGATTTATTTGTTCATTGACAACTTCATATTGTGGGTTTCTGAAATGTCTTCTAATTTCCAATTCTTCATGGAAATCCAGTTCTTGTTTCTTTTCACAAACATGCAGCACTTCTAGTTCTGTGTTGGGTGTCAAATGATTGGTGTCAAGTAGATGTTTTGTGTAGTGGAGTTTATCTGGTTGTTTTAATCTGTATGCCCGTAAGTGTTCACTGTATCGGATTTCAAAATTTCTAAGGGTCTGACCCAAATAGACGGCATTAAATTCTGGACATTTGAGTTTATATATACCTGATTTCTTTAATTTTGGTATTTTTGTTTTTACATTTAACAATTTTGTACTAACGTTACTTTCTGTTTCAAAAGAAATTGTTGTATTCGTTGCTAAAGATATTATCTTTGAAATATTATTAGAAATATTTCCTGCATATGTGATGGTTTTATAAGTTTTTATTTCATCAGTTTGTTAAGGAAATATTAGTTGTAATACCACGTTTTCCTCTTTATTATTAATTAGCTTATTTATCATATGTAATGGATAACCGTTGGATGTTGCTATTTGTCTAATTGTATTAATCTCTCTATTAAAATTACATTTGTTCATAGGAACTGAAAAAGCTCTATGTATCATTGAATTATATGCTGCTAGTTTTTGTGACATGGGGTGATTGGAACTATATGGAATTGAATAATCAAGTACATTATTAACTCTTTGAATTTTTAAATCAAGAAAATTGATTGAGCTATTTTCTTCAATTTCTAATGTAAATTTAATTTTAAGGTGTAAATTATTAATGTGTTTGAAAATTACATCTAATTCGAGACAGCTATTTTTTACCCTATATTTCATTTCAAATTTAAAATCCCCTTCACTTCTCTCTTATAACAATGTAAAGTTGAAATACATTATACATCGTATTTAAAAAGTTGTGACCAATTGTTGATAAAAATTATAACAAATTCAACGTCACATTTAATTGAAAATGTGAATCGGGTGTTCCAAACTAGAGGCGTATCATTGGGATCTTGAAAACGGCAACAGATAGAGAAAAGGTTGTGCATTTAAGCTATCAATGATTAGAGGTGCTTTTATTTTTTGTATATAAAAAAGTGTCAACTGTTTTTTGATATCTCTTTAAATGGCTTTACAAAAAAAACTTATAAATACATTTTTTTAATTATCTCAAAAACAAAAACAAATATTTGAAATCGTATCGCCTTTAATTATTGATCCCTTAAAAGCCTGCCTAACTTTACCACAATTTAATATTTCCTCTATTTCTTACAGTTTTCGAGATCCCAATGATACACCTCGAATTTGGGACGCCCAGTACAAGAATAATGATCTATTATAGCCACAGTTTTTTAACGATTGTCAAAATTTATAAAAATGATTAATTTTGATATTATTCATTAAATCTAATCCAGGACGAGTCAAAATACAAATACAATTTTTTCTCAGTATTTGCAAATGGATTACCCTGTATTTTATATCGCAGTTATGGAATGGAATTTACCTTGTATAAGTGATATTATTGTTTTATTCAAAGAGGTCGTTAATCTGCTGTATCAGCAATACGAACTTTCATTATTGGTAATTATATAAATAAAAGTTGCGATTTTAAAAATATAAAGTTGTTACCATAAATTACAGTAAATATAGTTTAATTTATTTCCTATATTTAAACTTAATAGTTTTGGAGATATTTTAAATTGAATTGTAAAAAATTTATTAACTATAATAGAATAGATAATTACTTTGTAAGCCATGGGCCAATGTATTAAGTACAAATCTAAATAATCCAATTTCAGATTGCTCAAAGTTTCTTTGAGAGCCTTTTCAACCAAATCAGGTCTGTGGAATGTATTCCATAGTTTACTGGTAATAAAAATATCCTCCCTCTTGACGATACCTTCAGCAAATACAGCTGACAGAGCTTCTCCTACTTCTTTTTCATTTCCATATACATAGGCACAGTCAATGTGTCTGTATCCAATGTGAATGGCATCTTTAACCGCTTGAGCCACCTCACCAGGTTTCGACTAGAAAAGAAAATTATTAATCATATAAGGAATTATAGAGATTAATATATGCCTATGAGATTTCTCCAATTTCTTAAAATCGACCAATTAACTATCATTTCTAGCTTTCCCAATAACTGATAAATATGCGCCTTGCTGTTAACAACTATGCCGTTAATGTCACTGTCATATTATTTTTGAGTTTTCCTAATACAACGCCTTTTTAAAATGGCAAGATTTGGCCAAGAATCTCTAGAAAATATTGAAAAAAACTGTACAGTGTTACTCTGAGAAGTACAGTTAATAACCAAAAGTCAATATGGAAACAGTTCGAAACATTCTTAAAAGAGAAGCATTATGAACTTCTAGAAACTACTTCAAATCAAGAGCTTGGATTAGTCATGAAACATTGGGTTTTCAATATGAAAAGAACCGATGGTAAAGATTATAAAGAATGTGTTATAAAAACTATGTGGAATGTAACTGCAAAACTTCTTCAAGAAAAATACTATAAAGAGTATGGTCGAAAATTTAATCCATTTGCAGACGTTGAATTCAAACAAGCTAGGGATGCTAAAAATGCGAAGCGAAAGCAGCTTCAGTCTATTCCTGAAAAGAGAAAGGAACTTTCGACTGCTCTGAGTAAAGAAGAAATATATAAGATCTGTGGAACGAAGATTGTCCAGAAGAACTTCAAAAAAGCTGTATAATATAATATCATTCGAACTAGCCTGAAGAGCAAGCTCTCATGATTTTTTCACTCTCTTGATTCTCGATTTATTGCCATGACAATAAAACTATCATACAATTAAACATTATTTATAGATACAAAAATGATCTCTTATGTATTTACCCCCGATATTTTTTTTATATATAAACCTATTAAAACTGTATTTTTAGTCACGTGTTCAAAAATAGCCAATTAGAAATCAATTACACTGATAAATTTTGCTCTAGTAAAAATCCAATGAAATCAGTTAATTTGAGGTCATTTGATTGAACACAACCAATCAGAACAACATTATACTGAAAACAGATCCCATGGGCTGTTTTCACTCTATCACGTTGCTATGAATGCAACGGACACATGAAATGTCACAAAAGTCTAATATATCAATCCCGAATATTTATGGTCCATATTTAAAAGCAGAACCCAATCTAAATAATATATTTAAAAGAAATGTGCAGATAAGCAGAAATAGAAAATGGATGTACATTTATCAACGTGAAGCGGACGGTAGAATTTTTTGGACTGCATAACTCCAAATTCTATACGATATATAAGCCTTATGTCAGCGCCAGTCACAGTGAAGTGCGAAATCTGTGGTAAATTTTTTAAGAAGCGAGGCCTAAAATTACATCAAAACAAGACGCATGGTAGACAAAATTTAAGTTCAATTACAGTAGAAAGTTTTGAAAATGAGGATATAAAAGATACGAATTTTCATATAAAGTTGGCAAAATTGAAGAGCCAAAGATCAGTAATAAGAAGAGTCCCAAAAGCTTCAAGGGCTCTTTGTGCCTCAATGCTATCTAATCTGATTGAAGAATGCGTAAGACAAAATTCTATTACTACCTGGGAAAATCTTTTGCTTTTTCCGTATAATGTTTTGAGTCTTCCTTCTAAAAATTCTAATAAAAAAGTATCTCTCTACTATAATCAAGAATAATTTAAAAACTTTTGAAAATATAGATCATCATTTATTAAATTTCTCTGATCAACAAAATAGAAATTTCTCAGTTCGGAAAAACACAAATTTATCAAAAAATAGTTAAATTAAAAATGTCATCAATAAAGTTTCTAACGGCGACTTGACATCCGCAATCAAAATCTTAGCTTCAGATGACAGTTTTGCTGATGTCAGTGCAGCCACTTTAACAGATTTAAAATCGAAACATCCTGTAGAGAAACTTAATAGTACGTTCCCTACTCTGATTTCGGAACATATTCCTTTTTTTATAACAGAAGAATTTGTGAGTAGCGCAATAAACTCTTTTAAAACAAGTTCTGCTGGTGGTTTAGACTCTTTAAGACCTTCACATCTACAAGATTTAATAAGTTACAGTGCTGGCCCTTCAGGAAAAAATCTCTTATCATCTTTGTGTAAATTATATAATTTTATTTTAAATGACACAGTAAACATCAAGATTCGTCCTATTTTATTCGGCGCGTCACTATTAGCTTTAACTAAAAAAGCAGGAGGTATCAGACCAATTGCTATTGGTACAGTTTATCGTCGTTTAGTAGCGAAAATAATTTGTTCAAACATCAGAGACAAATTAGGATATTTACTTCGTCCATTACAATTTGGTTTCGGGTCGAAAGGTGGTTGTGAAGCAGTTGCACATGCAGCAAGACGTTACGTCTCTAATCATCCAGACGTTAATAATAAAGTTTTTCTGAAAATTGATTTTAAAAATGCTTTCAATACAATTAATCGCGATCATTTATTAAAACTTGTAGCAGATATTCTACCTGAAATGTTTCCTTTCATCAATCAATGTTATCGATTCCCTTCATATCTTTTATTTGGCGAAAACATCATTTATTCGGAAAGAGGCGTCCAACAAGGAGACCCTTTGGCACCTCTCCTTTTTTGCATATCGATACACAAACTTATTAGCAACATTGACACAGAATTCAATGCTTGGTACCTTGATGATGGTTCTTTAGGTGGTAATACTAATTCCGTGTTCAAGTCTCTTGTCTATATAATAAACAATTCCAAGGATATTGGTCTTGAACTCAATTTCAGCAAATGCGAGTTATTTTTCTTAGAATCACCAAATAATCTAGCCATTGATAAATTTAATTCTGTAGCACCAGGCATAACAATTACCAACAGACAAAATGTATTTCTATTAGGTGCTCCTTTATTAAACGAATCATTTCTATCAGCTTTCAATGAAAAAATAACCTTTTTCAAAAAAATGTCATCTCGTTTATCCTGGTTACCGACACATATTGCTTATTACCTTCTCAAGAATTGCCTATTAATTCCAAAATTAACATATATCTTAAGATGTAGTCCGACCTGGTTACACAATGATATCCTAATCAATTTTGACAATGCCATTCGTCATTCATTAGAGTCATTAATTAACATTAAATTAGAGGACCTTTCTTGGAAACAAGCTTCACTACCTGTTTCATATGGTGGTTTAGGAATTCGCTCAATCGTTTCAGTAGCTCTTCCTTCTTTTTTGTCATCATTAAATAGTTCAAAAAATTTAATTAATTACATTCTGCCTATATTTTTCCACACACAAGACCCTTTATTAATGGAGGCAGAAAATATTTGGTCATTAAAGTCTAACAAAGTTGTACCCGATGATTATAAATCCTTTCAAAAATCCTGGGATATTCCTTTATTGAACATTGAAAAAGAAAATCTGCTTCAGAAAGCTATCAATTTACCAGACAAGGCTCGTTTGAATGCAGCATTTTCAAAGGAATCAGGAGCATGGTTGAACGCTTTACCGTCGGCCCCATTAGGTACGCTTTTAGATGACGAAAGTTTCCGTATTTCTATTGGTCTGCGTTTAGGTTGTCAAATTTGTGTAAAACATCGCTGTCGTTGCGGAGCTGATGTTGATGAACATGGTAGACACGGCCTAAGCTGCAAATTAAGTGCCGGCCGTTTTTCACGTCATTCTGCAGTAAATGACCTAATCAAACGAGGCATGGCATCTGCAAAGATTCCCTGTTTGTTGGAACCGTCAGATACTTGCCGCGACGACGGTAAACGTCCAGATGGTATGACCCTCATTCCATGGCAACGCGGCAGGCCAGTTATATGGGATTTCAGTTGCACTGACACTTGGGCTCCGTCCCATGTCCGATCCACATCTACTTCCGCAGGCGCTGCAGCTTTACAAGGCGAAACTTTTAAAATCAATAAATACAAAAATTTGGAGAACATTTACATTTTTATTCCTGTAGCAATTGAAACCTCTGGTGTTTTCGGTCATGAAGCTTTAAAATTCATTAAAGAAATCGGTAAAAAAATATCAATAGAAACCAATGATTCGAAAGCAACTTTGTTCTTTATACAACAAATAAGTATTGCAATTCAAAGAGGAAACGCTTCATCTTTTCTCGGTACGTTTCCCCGTTCTAAGCCTCTAGAAGAACTTTTTATGAAACCTAATCATAAGAAACGTAATTCTTCTACAACTTTCAAACTTTCTCACATTACAGACCCTAAAACATGTGATCTTTCCTTTTTCCGACATTCTTATTTAACATCTTCATTCTCTTCTTCAGAATGTGTGCCTTCTGATAATACATGCGTTGACAATTTAACAAATTATGCCCCCAACAAGCTTTTGGGCCTCAGTGTACTAAAAAATACAGATAACCACCAGCCAGATGATGTCCCATTCATAGGAATACTGAAGAAGATGACTATGCTAGAGAATGATGCGATTCCTATACGCAATAGATTATCTCTAACCAAAACAGTTTTCAAATCCGTAATATCTACATCCAATTCAGTAGCAAACATCATCAATTCAAATTCCTTATCACGCCGATCAAGTGAGAAAGACAATAATAGAATCCGAGATTATTCGTACAATGATAGAAGTTGCGAAAGAGCTTTTAACAATATTTCCACATTCAGATCCATAAAGGGTATTCCCCAAGATTCTTTGGGTCTCAAAGGTCTCAAAAATATTGGTAACACATGTTTCATGAATAGTATTATCCAATGCCTATCAAACACAAGGTGGCTATTAGAATATCTAAAGAAAGACGCATACATAAGAGATATTAACATAAACATATCTAGCATGAAAGGAACACTAATTAAAGCATTTGCTGAAGTTATTCAAGAACTTTGGTCTGAAGACGGTTCAGACAGAGTGGTTAATACAGTATCATTGAAAAGTAAGATTCAGGGATTTTCTTCAAGGTTCATGGGATACACTCAACATGATGCACATGAGTTTCTTCGTTACCTATTAGCAGGACTTCACGAAGATGTCAACAAGGTATATGAAAAACCAAAGCCCATATTAACTGAAATTGATGACAAATTTAGTGATATCGAGAAAGCAGAAGAATTTTGGTTAAGATATGTGAGAATGGACAACTCCAAGATTATGGATAACTTTGTCGGTCAATTAAAATCAACAATCAAGTGCACACACTGTGGTCACTGTTCAGTTACCTACGATCCTTTTTGGGATTTATCCCTTCCGATACCACAAAGAACAGGTCAATTACGACTTTCACAATGTTTAGATTCGTTTACAAGAGAAGAAACACTCGACGGTGATGAGAAACCAGCTTGTTCGAAATGTAAGGAACGAAATCATTCTCAATTCATAAATTTCCGAAAATACTGGTTATTCACCTGAAGCGCTTTTCGCAAACAGAAAGTTTTAGTGCAAAACTTAATGATTCAATAGATTTTCCAATAGAAGGGCTTGATATGAACCATTACGCGGCTTATAATGTGGCACCTTGTATGTACAACCTCTACGCTATATCTAATCACTGTGGAACCACTTATAATGGTCACTACACAGCATTTTGCCGACATCCCTACACGGGACAGTGGCACGAATATAACGATTCAAGAGTGCTATTAATATCGTGGAAATCTTTAGTCAGTGGAGAAGCATATGTTCTCTTCTATGAACAAGATGACACAAAATCCCATCTTTAAGTTTAATATTTTTTTTTATTTTTTAGTTTTTAAATTGTATATTTTCATTGTGAATCAATGTCTTATTTGTTTTTTATCTGCAAAATTTATTTATATATACATTGTATCCGTTTAAATATAAATAAAATACTATAATTATTAAAAAAAAATTTGATTATTTATTTCGATTTTGACGTTACAAATATTTAATATTTCAAAATATCACGATTTGGTCATAATACTGACGAGAATATTAATGAAATTATAGAAGCTCTGTAATTCTTTTCTATAATTAGCAAAAAAATTTCTATCCGAATAACCCTCGAACATTGATAAATGATCAAAAATTTTATAACAACTTTCTGAAGCTTGTTGCTTATAGGCAACAGACCTCCGCCTGCGGCGTCGGTCTGTTTCCAAGCAACAAGCTTTCGAAATCTGTTATAAAATTTTTTCGATCAATTATCAATGTCCTTTCAAGATTTGGAACCAAAAATAATAATTTAATCGACAATTTACTTTTAATAATCGTTCATTTTCTAATTCTGTAATTAATAAATAATTATTTTTTGAATATTTCTAAAATTTATTTTCATAAAAAATTATCTTACCGAATATACCTCGAACATTGATAAATTTTAATAATTTTACCATAACTCCTCAAGTATGTTGCTTTTACCAAGCAACACGCTTTCGAAAATCTATGGCAAAATTATTGCAAATTATCAATGTTCTTGCTATACTGTAGCTGAAAAAATGAATTGGATACAGGTTGTAGAAAAATATTTGAAGAATAATTTCCTTTGATTTACTGGATATTTAGATATTCGTTTCTGTTGTTATTTTTTCATTTATTTGAATGAATTTAATGTAGACATTTTGATGTTATTATCAGAATTAAAAAGTTATACAAATTGTTGTGATTTTTTTGTCAAAACACCCGTTGCAAGATATCTACTACAATCAATAAACCTTCAACTTGTCTAATTTTTTTCAATTTTTGACATAAAATGAAGACTACAAAAATTTTGCCAGTACAACACTGGTAAGATATTTAAAAACTGCTGCCCTTGAACATATTTTACAATATCATTTGTTACTGATATCTATAAAAAGCTACTTATATAATGAATGTTATCAGAATATTGAAACAGTTTACTTTTCAATTAAAAATTATCAGATTTAACTCATTACTGTAACATATTGTAATTTGTTCTATCAGCACTAATTGCTATTAAAATTTTTTTTTTTTGCAATTAATCTTTGTGTAACTGGTTTTTTCCATGGATTGAATCAAAAGCTGCTCTTAACCCTATAAACACTAGTAAATTATCTGACTGGAATATGCTTTTCCTATAATGAACTTTATTGTGTTTAATGCATTCTTACATATTTTTAATCCATTTTCTAAAATATACCTAACAGCAACAAAGTCTTTTTAACTGTCTATCAATTGTAGGCATTTTGGATTCAATGGTAGGGCTGGCAAAATGCAACAGGCCCCCAGTCCGAGAGGCCGCAAGCTTAACACTTTTAACAAGATTTTATAAAAGTACTTTGTCTTTTTGCCTTAAAAGTTCAGTTTGGTGAAGTGCAAAAAGTGCCAATGAAAACAATTCTGTTGAATAGCAAACCAGATGAAAGAAATGAAGCTGTTTCAATCAAAAACTGAACTAAATTTTATTATGTTATTGGTTTTCCATTGCAAAATTATCGATACAGCCTCCAAAGTACTTCAGTCTAAAGCTTGTCTTTTAAATGACTTAAAACCCTTGAAAATTTGTCTGGAAGACATGAACTTAAAAAAGGAAGCAAATTGTACAACAAAAAATGGACCATGAACCCTGAATTTTCTAAAACTTGTTAGAGGAAAGTTTGTTGAAAGTGGGCATATTTTATCGAGTAGTATATATCATTATTAAGCAACTGAAATCGCTTTTCCTTCCAATGAATGAAATTGTTTCCAATTTTAGTGTTTTGCAACCTGCTACTATGTAAAATTTAAATGACACTGAACTATTAACCCTTTCACTGTGGGAAGCAGATTATTCCACTAAAATTAAATGTGTTAGTATTGTGGGAAAAGGATATTTCCAACATCATTGTTTGGGGGTTAGTTATGGGAATAGAATATTTCCCAGACCATAGACAATAGAATACACAAATATATATGATCGTTTGCCACAATCTAAAATTTAATATTTTTTTAACGGACATACCCTTTTATAATAATAATCAAACGTCATTTATTGGTACAACCAAATGGCTAACAACCGAGGTCCTTCAGCCAGTAATACTTACATTATTTAGTATAATAGACTTAATACAAATAAAAGTAACATTGTGTGTATATGTAAAAAAAAGAGTAAACAACTAAACAGAAAGAAGAGAAAAAAAAGTTATTGTTATAATTTTCACTTCATCATTTTTCATTTTCCTTTAATGACTATTTACCAGTTCCCATACTGTCGTTTTATGCATAATGTATCCATAATTTCTTTATTATGCATCCACTTGGAGATTGCCTGGGACAGAGTTGTAAATCTACCTTTTAGTGACTGTACCTTTGTGGTTTGGTATAGAAGTTTGTTTGAAGGATTGTGAAGAGGGTTTGATGTCATTTTTGTGATGGCTCTAAGGTTGTTGCCTCTGCTGTCTGTAGTGTTTTCCATATGGGTCTTCTTATTGTCTGGTATATTATATGGCCATACTCGAGTATGGGTCTACAGATACCTTTGTATATGTGTGCTGCAGTTTTCTTGCTTATGCCCATGTTTTTGTATGTTATGCTTTAAAAGTGTTTTCCTCGGCTAATACATTTTTTCTTTGCTACCTCTATGTTTTTATTAAAGTTAAGTTTGTTGTCGGTTAATACACAGTATCCGCCAAAATAAACAGTACCGAAAATAAAAATAAAAATTAATTTTTAATTTCTGTAATGTAAGTGTTCAAAATGTTCACCATTTCGAAGCAAACAAGCGTCATATTGATTTTGTAAGTCAAAAAACATATTTATAAAAAGTGGTTGATGTAACTGCCGAAAAATATTTTGTATTCTTTCCCGTAGTTCGGCAATATTCGCCGGCGGATTTTCCGAGTGAAATATTTTGTCCTTCATTATGCCCCAAATGTATGCGTCAGGTGGTGTCAGATCAGGTGAATGAGGAGGATATTCGAAGTCTGTTCCCCGAGAAATTATTCTATTATCGAAATGCTGACGGAGTAAGTCTAAGGTGCGCACAGCTGTATGGCTCGTTGCACCATCTTGTTGGAACCATTGTGTGCGAAACTGTAGATTTCGTGCACGGCAAAAGTTATTTAGATCTCTCACAAAAGGTATAATAATTTTCTCTCTATAACGCTCTTGGTTGACAGTAAGTGGATTCTGATTATCATCTTCAACGAAATAAGGACCAATCATTCCATGACCAGATACCGCGCACCAAACGGTAACTCGAAGACTGTGGAGTGGTTTCTCTACAATGACATCAGGACGTTCAAATCCAAGGAATCTGGTTGTTTGTCGATTAATATAGCCGCTAAGATGAACGTGACTCTCGTCTGAAAACCATATGTTTTTCAAAAATTCGGGATCTTCGTAAATTAAACTCAACATGCGACCACAGTAAATTTCTCTTGCACGTTTGTCCGCAGCATTTAGTCGTTGTCCAAATTGAATATGGTATGGATAACCACCAATTGATTTGAACATGCGACGTAAAGACGTTTCACTAATGTTGAGTTTACATGCAGTTCTTACAAGACTTCTTTGAGGTGATTGCACAACTTGGTTAAAAACACGTCCTTCATTTTCGTTAGTGCATACTGTTTTTCGACGACCTGAAGAACCTTTACGTTGACACAATACACTACCAGTGCGACGAAATTTTTCAACAACAGCTAACATCACACTTTTACTAGGAGCTGCTTTATTAAATTTTTATTGATATTTTATTGACACCTGTTCTAAGCTTGGACCATCATTACGACCTTTTCCGTATGAACGAAAATAATGCTCTACCAAAAAAACTTTTTCTTCCATTGTTAGAACCATTTCTAACTCAAATTTAACTGCAGCGTACTATTAATATATCAACTAATGACAATTAAGTCAAATATGACAAATACATATTACATAAACAACTCCACAGCACTCTCTGTTTCGGTACTGTTTATTTTGGCGGATACCATACATGGAATTATGTTGTTGTTAATATAAATATAAATAGATGGTGTTTTATGTGTTGGTGTATGATTAAACATTATTAATTGAGATTTCAAAGGATTAGGCTTCATTCTCCACCTGTTGAACCATTTCTCTGTTCTGCTCATTAGTGTTTGCAGTTCATTCTTTCTTTTTTTGATGCTGTCATTATGACTAATTAAAGCGGTGTCATCTGTATTTTTGTAAATTTATGTGATCTGGTGCTAACCCGAAATTGTATATGTCATAACAGTAAAGATTGTAGAGCAAAGGAGAAAGTGGGGAGCCTTGCGAGACTCCTTGTTCAGGTATAATTGTTTGTGAAAACCTATTGTTAACTTTTATTTGTTTTGTTCTGTCACTGAGGTAATTTTTTATTATTAGTAGCAGGTATTCCGGGCATTTCATTTGTTGTAGTTTGTACAACAATCTACAGTGCCAAACACTGTCAAACGCTTTGTTGATATCCAAGATAATAGCAGCACTGTGTTCTCCTTACAGCTTACAGGTTTGTATATTCGATGTTAGGATTGCTATTGGGTATATAGTGGAGCACTTTTCCCTAAAATCAAACTGATGATGGTATGTATTTTCCAATTTCCCTCTGTAATAAGTTTTTTATAATATTTTCAAAATTTTTGGCTAGGACAGAGAGGAGTGTAATTGGTTCATAATTTTTAACCTCCGAGTGGCATGTATTGGGCTTTGGAATCGTTATGAAGATCCCGTGTTTCCATTCCTGTGGAAAATGCGATGTTTTTAAACAAAATTTATATATATTTATGATATATAAATGAATTTTACAGTTAAATTTTTTTAATATTTTCTGGGTTATTTTATCATATCATGGAGCTGTGTTTCTGTCCCTATGTATAATAATAATCTTTATTTGCCTCAGTTTAAGTTACAATAATTAAATATATATTCTAAAGATACAAGCATATTAAAATAAGTTGAGTAAATAAGTAGTCACCCATTTTCATCGCAAAGACAAACATCCTAAACATACATGGGAATATTTCAAAGAATGTAAATATGAGCTATAACATATAGAACACAGAACAAAAACATAAGCAAAATCATTCAGAATATCGATAAGACAAAAATTTTTCAGGTTTAACAAATAACGATAAAATTGACAGACTATAATAAGTTTCATTTCGAGGAGAAATAAAGTTTTGCATTATATCGGCCGGAAAAGATAGGATCCAGTTCTTTATTTTTTTTTTGAATAAACTTGAAGAGTTAATTTTTTTCAAATCAGACGGTAATTGATTATATAACTGTGGAGCCAGGTATGTGAAACTTTTTTTACCTATAGCCTTTTTCATTAATGGTATTTCGGCAGCATTTTCCTTATGTCTGGTTGGGTAACTATGTTGAATTGCCTTTAGAGTGGCTTTGTCTTTATATTGCTTTAGTAAAATGACTTTAAGATATAGTTGGCAGATGTTAAGTACTCCAGTTTCTTGGTAGAGCTGAGTTGTAGGGTAGGTTCTGGGTTGGTGAAATAAAACTTTTAATATACTCTTTTGGACTTTTTGTAGGTATTCGATGATTTAAAAGAATGTTTCTTCCTCAATAGTCCTATCTTCTCGTCCAATATTTTGTTTAAAGTGAGTGTTGAACCATGCTAGAATATTCTGATAATGCTTATTGTCATATTGGGGATCATCGTCTTCTGTGAATGCCTCTGTGACATGTTCAGCAAATAGATCTGCTTTCTCTTGGTCAGTGGAGAATAGGATTCCATTTTTTTCCAGATCTGGTATGATGTGGTCAGCTTTATATTTACTCATTCTTTTAATTTGTTGCCAGTAGTTTTTTCCTCTTAGTCTATTGATTTCATTACATGTGTTGATTCGTTTGTGTTCTCTGCACTGTTTTATTAACGTTTAAATATTCTTGTTATAGTTATGTAACATTTATAATCTACATTGGGATTTTTTAGGTAATCTCTGTACATTTTTCTCTTGTTCTTAATTAGTTGTATAATGAATGGCGGTAGCTCAAAATTGTGAAAGTGAATTTTTTCGTTGGGGGAATTTTCCATAATAGATGATTCCAGCAGTGTGCTAAACTGTTTAATTTCATCCACAGTTGTTCGGGACTGTTCATGTGTGTTTTCCTGCTTGGTTAGTTTTTTGTTAACTTCCTCTATATTACATTTATTTAAATTAACTCTGTATTCATCACCGAGATCTATTTTCTTTTTAAAGTTAATGGTAACTTCTATTGCTCTATGTTTTCTGTAAATAGCATCCGGTCTGGAGTGGTATCGTTACCCATAAAATCCTTTAGCTGTTTTTCTTTTTGTTTATTTACATTGAAATCCCCAATAATTATACAATATTTGTACTTGCTTGCTTTATTAAATATTGTCTTCTCTATTTTAGCATTTGTATGAACATAGATCAGTATGATGTGTAGTTTGTCTTCTAGAAAAGAAATAGTAAAATGTGTCGCTTCACTTAACAGGTTGTTCATTTTAGGAGGATTGCTCCTTCTCATGTTCAGCTTGGGATGAACCTACACCAAACTCCCACCTCTTGTATTTGTGTTAACTATATTGCCAATTTTCTTAATCATGTCCCAGTTTCTATAGTTTGTGTTGCTGTCTATATTGGTTTTTGTTTCTACAAAGAGTGCACAGTTTATTTGATGTCTTTGGATTATGTTATTTATTAGCAATTTTTTTGGTATGTAGCTGTTGATGTTGGCATAGAGAATCTAAAGTTTCGACACGAACTTGATCATTATTTACACTGTTGATGGGTTGTGTTGGTGAAATCGTTTGAGTTTCGTAGAGATCAAACATAAGTATATACACTCTGTTACCAGAAAAGTGTGCGACTGTATCTATGTTGTATTCTGTGATCAGTTCATTGCTTTGTATGTTTTTTTCTTTGTTAAGTTTGCATATATGTGTTTATGATCACATCATGGACTGTTATATGGGAATGTATTTTTGAGTACTTGGTTGTCTTTGTATCAATTTCTGCTGATTTTTTGTTTAACAGTCTAATTTTATTGTTGGGTATACCTTCTATTGGTTTTGTTGGCCTGTTCTGGCATTTTAGTGACCATGCCGCATGATTTCAGCACCACAGCTGGAACATTTTGGAGGTAAGTGTGTTTTACATTTTGATTCATAATGAGGACCTCAACATTTGGTGCATTTGATTGGTTCCTTGCATTTGTCTGCAGTATTGGTAAATTTTTGGCAATGGAAGCAGGGTTGTGGAATTGGAGCAGGTGGACTGTTTGGGTATACTGGATAGTGTCTGAGTTTGTAGAATAAACCTTCGTTCATAAGTTTTTCAGTAGAGGTGATGCATCCTGAGATAATTCTAATAAGTGTGGTAACTTTTTGTGTGGCTTTTGAAATTATTCTCTTGCATTACCTGTTCGCTTATTTCTTAATTTGTTAGAATAGAATAGAATAGAATAGTTTATTGTTCTTTTATACAAAGTACATGAACAAGGAGTCGGTTATATAGTAAATATAAAATACATATATACTCCTAAACTAACATGGTAGATAAAAGGTATTACAAGAAACAATGACATAAAATTTACATGTTTTTAAAGACAGCGTACAGCACATAATAGTCCAGCAATAGAGAAGAGCAGAAAAAAAATATAAGACAAACGCATAATTCCCATAACTAATCCTATACTATAAATTGTTTATGTAGAGATACTGTGGATATCTAATCGTTAATAATGAATGATCTAATTTTCATTCTTAATTTGTTATTTCATGTTCTACCGAAGCTATGCAGACACTGTATGAGATTGATGAGTTGCTTACACGTGTTTGGTTTTTGTTGATGTTTGAGTTTCTGCAAAATTTAAAAATTTTGTTTATCGCCAATTAGTTTTTGGAGAGTTTGAGTCGTTTTTGGTTTTTCTTCATCTGATTTTAAAAGAAATCTGATTTTGGTTTTCAGTATCACATCATCTGACTTGGGGTTTTCTATTTCCCAGATATCTGCTAGTTTTGTTCTTGTCAGAGACTCATTGGCTTTTATGCAGTACACGTGTTTGTGGTTTCTATTTGTAATTTCTCTCATTTTGGCAGAATTATTTTGGTGGAATATTTGAATAGATGGTCCTGGTTTGTTTTGAATTGTATTAATTGTAGCTTTGATTGTTTTGTTGAACTTTTTGTGGAGACTGGTTTTTTGATGGATTGATATCATTTAATTGATGTTGCTTTTGTGCATTAGTGTGGGAGCTTGTTCCAATTATGTTATTTATTTCTTCTTGTGATACTTGTGGTATATCTGTGTGTTTTCTTTTGATATGTGGGTTTTCCCTTCTGTCTTTGTTTTTACTTTTGATTATCACTTTTTCCAATGACCTGAGTCATCTATATCCATCTGAGAGTAGCTTCTTTCTGATTCTAATGTTTGGTATGTTGAATTGACTGTCCATCACCACACTCCAGGTGTTCACTCAACAACTATCAGTACACGACTCACATATCCTTTTTCATCACTGTTTGATAGTAATATTAACAATGTTAGGTTTTTCAAAATCAGCTGGTAAACGAAATTTTTGAGAAATATAAAAAAAGCAAACCATGACAAACTAATCATAGACCAGAGCTAGGACAGAATCCATTAAGTCTTGTAGAAAGAAATTTCCACAACTTAATCCGCAGTGTCCAGAAAAAATGAAACGACCATAAAAAAAATGTGTTGTGTGCTCTAAGAACAAAAATAGAAAATATACTGTATATCACTGTGCACTATGCAATGTGCCTCTTTGTGTGGTTCCTTGTTTTGATTGATACCACACAAATAAAAGATTTTAATATCTCTATTAGGCGATTAGCTGATTTCACACCACTACCGTATGATATGTTGATTTTTGTACCTCAGAATTGTAAACTTAAGTTTGTTTTTTATTACATAGCAGTCATTGTTGATTTTTGTACCAAATACATATTATTTGTAAGTTGTTTTTTTATTAAAGTAGGAAATTTGTTTTTAACTTTCAAAAATACTAAAATAAAACAGTACAAAAAAACATAAAATTATTGTTTGTTGATGGTTAACAGTGATAAGTGTATGGGTTAAAAAAAATATAGAATTTGTTGATATGTATAAAAAAGACATATCTGAATCATTTGCCAGGGAAATTGTCAGTTATCTGTCCTCTTTCAGAGACAAAATATAAAAGTCTTTGTGGATCATAGAATTTGTCGATTTATTGATAATATAGAATCATTTTATGTCTTGCAGCTTCCTGAAATATGTACTGCACCTTACTGCATTAATGTTGTTTGTTACTATACCTGTGACTACAGCTAGTGTTAAGAGACCATTTTATAAAACTAAAATTAGTAACAACCTATTTAAGAAACTCTAAGGGACAAGATAGGCTACGTATCTTAGCTATTCTGTCTATTGAAAATTTGTTTTTGATAATTTTGCGGAACAGAAAGCTCGGACTAATTTTATTAGTAAATATCTTGTTAATATTAAATTATTATATTAAAATTATGTAATGCCTATGCTTTTGAAAATAAAATGTAGACATTAGTAATACTGTTGTTCAACTATGTGATTTAATTAAAAGTAAATTACGTGACGACCCCTTCCGATAAATTTGCCTCACGTGGTATAATTACGTCAATGTTTGTATGGTTTGCTTTAATAAGTATAATTAATTTATTTTCAATTTCTTTATATTATAATGAATACCGCTGATATCAAGATAACTCCAGTAAGCTAATATTAAAGACAGACTATTTTATAGTCGATTTAATAATTGTACAGCGTAAAGTTAGTTGAATAATGCTAATTACTAGTTACCTTCCAAGTTCCTAATCCAAAAATAGGTATTTCTTTGCCGTTGTAAAATTTGACTGTTGGAACTTTCACCATTTTGTAAGCAGTCGATAAATACACTCAGCGGTCTCGTTAAAAATGAATCAGTTAACGATAAATCGACTCGGTTTCATAAAAATTCCAGATAATCAGATTCATTAAAATCAACAGTGTTATCATTTATTTGCGTCATTATATAGCAAGTACTTAAAAACGTACACTCATATCGGTGCACTTTATAATACATTGAATTGATCAATAAAAATGTTAATTACAGAATTGTTTATGTTTATTTTTTTGTGATGTGGCAATGTAAAATTTTGACGTGTTGTGACATGACAAATGACAGTCTCTTTATCGTTTCTTCGAGTCTTAGGCCACGTTTATACATCTTGGTGTCAGGCTATGCGTGACGGGCGGCGAGAGACAACAGTTTACTTAGAAAATTGAATGAATATTTCCATTATTTCGGTCTGTACGATTTTTTATATTAAGGCATGTTTTCTTTGAAATATAATGCTTTGCTAATATTTGAAACATTTATCCCATCGAAAAATGAACACCAGTCGATTTGTCGCACCAAAGAACCCCAATTCTCATAATTTCAGTATTTTTTGACAAATACGTACCTGAACTATAAGTATGGAAATATTGCATTTTTCGTAATACTCCAAAAATGTATTTTTAGCTTAACATCCTCTCGAAACATGCTCGATTAGATGAAATTTTGTCTAAAATCGATGGGTGACTTTGTTAATGCCCTAACTCTATTAATTTTTGAGTAACTATGGATATTTGATTGTAATTTCTTCATTGGATACTCCAAGTTTGACGCACTCTACATCTGAATCGCATCATTGTAGTGCATTCCTGATTTTTTCTATAATAGATTGGACCTTTGACAATACTTTCTTAGAAAATTGATTAAATATTTCCATTATTTCGGTCTGTACGATTTTTTATATGAAGGCATGTTTTCTTTTAACTTTAATGCTCTGCTAATATTTGAAACATTTATCCCATCGAAAAATGGAGAACACCAGTCGATTTGTTTTACCAAAGAACCCCCATTCTCATAGCTTCAGTATTTTTTTAGAGGAAAAATAATTTCCGACAAATATGTACCTGAACTATAGTATGGAAAATATGGCATTTTTCGTAATAATCCATAAATATATTTTTGGCCTATCATCCTCTCGAAACATTTTCGATTAGATGAAATTTCGTCTAAAATCAATGGGTGACTTTGTTGAAGCCCTAACTCTATTAATTTTTGAGTAACTATGGATATTTGATTTTACCCTCTTCATTGGATACTCCAAATTTGACGCACTCTACTTCTAAATCGCATCATTGTAGCGCACTCCTGATTTTTTCTATCATAGATTGGACCTTTGACAATACTTTCTTAGAAAATTGAATGAATATTTTCATTATTTTGGTCTGTGTGATTTTTTATATGAAGGCATGTTTTCTTTTAACTTTAATGCTCTGCTAATATTTGAAACATTTATCGCATTGAAAAATGGACAACACCAGTCGATTTGTCCTACCAAAGAATCCCAGTTGTCATATTTTCAGTATTTTCTGAGGAAAAATATTTTCCGACAAATATGTACCTGAACTATAGTATGGAAAATATTGCATTTTTCGCAATACTCCAAAAATATATTTTTGGCCTATCATCCTCTCAAAACATGTTCGATTTGATGAAATTTCGTCTAAAATCGATGGGTGGCATTGTTAGTGCCCAAACTCTATTAATTTTTAAGTAACCATGGATATTTGATTTTACCCTCTTCATTGGATACTCCAAGTTTGACGCACTCTACTTCTGAAGCGCATCATTGTAGTGCACTCCTGATTTTTTCTATCATAGATTGGACCTTTTACAATACTTTCTTTGAAAATTGAATGAATTATTCCATTATTTTTGGTCTGTACGATTTTTTATATGAAGGCATGTTTTCTTTTAACTTTAATGCTCTGCTAATATTTGAAACATTTATCCCATCGAAAAATGGACAACACCAGTCGATTTGTCGTACCAAAGAATCCCAGTTCTCATAATTTCGGTATTTTCTGAGGAAAAATATTGCATTTTTCGCAATACTCCAAAAATATATTTTTGGCCTATCATCCTCTCGAAACATGTTCGATTTGATGAAATTTCGCCTAAAATCGATGGGTGGCATTGTTAGTGCCCACTCTATTAATTTTTGAGTAACTATGGATATTTGATTTTACCCTCTTCATTGGATACTCCAAGTTTGACGCACTCTACTTCTGAAGCGCATCATTGTAGTGCACTCCTGATTTTTTCTATCATAGATTGGACCTTGTACAATACTTTCTTTGAAAATTGAATGAAATATTCCATTATTTTTGGTCTGTACGATTTTTTATATGAAGGCATGTTTTCTGTTAACTTTAATGCTCTGCTAATATTTGAAACATTTATCCCGTCGAAAAATGGACAACACCAGTCGATGTGTCGTACCAAAGAACCCCAATTCTCATAATTTCAGTATTTTTTGAGAGGAAAAATATTTTCCGACAAATATGTATGTACCTGAACTATAGTATCCATGATTGAAGTGTCAAAAATGCCGTTAAGTCGCGAAAAATTTCGATATAAAACAATATCTTTAATTACTAAAATTCTATATTCATAATTCTATAAATTATATACAATTAACTTAAAAATTAATTAGGGTTTAATCCCTTCTTGATCTTTTATCTCTGTCATCCCTTTTTTCAGGTTCTTTCCTCTTGCTGGCTCTCTTAGCTTGTGACAAGAACTGATCTAAACCGAAGGGATCCTCTTCTTTTTCAAATTGTACAGGTCCTGACCGACTTGTAGTTGAACGATCAGTACCACCAAACTCCTTATCCGGCACAAACCTACAACAAATATAATTTAAATTGATAATTGATTCTTTTTATATAAAACATAATTGAGACTATGAGTACTTATATTTAAAATTTAATACTAACCTATTTGTCCTAATAGCTTTTTCAATATCTTCACCTCCATACATATCCTTATCAATATTCTTACTAGGCCTATAAATATTATTGGCCATAGAACCTCCTTCTCTCCAAGGTTTATCATATACATTATATGCTTCATCATCACCATAACCCTGACCTAAACCTTGGGCTTGTCCAAACAGTCTCTGATCGAATTGAGTTTCATTGGAAGTTGTACCTCGAGCAGGCATTCCTAGAGCAATTTGCTCTGAAATATCTCTTTCACGTTCTCGTTGAAGTTTGCTACGCTTATCTGGAGCTGCACGTGCTAGATTTCTATCACGTGCACGTTCTTTGTGACGATCTTGACGCAGCAAGTCACGTTCATGTTCTTCCTCATCGACAGTTCCTCTGGAATGGCCTAAAAAATTACAAACCTGAAAAACATGTACAGAAGTACAGAAATAATAACTTACTTGGTACTGTCTTAATACCGGCTCTTTCGTCCCTAGCTTTCTGTGCTAGTTGTCTCAAATGCTCCTCCTTCGCTTCTTTTTCCTTTTGTGCTAATTTCTTTTCTAATTGAGCTCTAGTTTCTACAGCTTCCCTGGCTTTTCTGTCTGCTATGTACAAAGCTTCAGCAAGTTTGGCAAAGTTTTCATTAATATGCAGTTGTTGCAAACCTCTGCCATCAGCTGCAAGTCTTTTATCCAAGGGCACAGTGTAACCTGAATAAATATTTAATTTTATTGTATAGTATAAAGAAAGTAAGCATTGATAGTAACATTCTAGTACTACTTTGAAATGGAAATAGATGATATTGTTGATATGTAACGCTAAAAATCGACTACGTTGGTTTTGTGTCATATGTCAATGAATACAATATACTTCCGCCTATTTTTCCAACATGTAAGAAGTATAATCTAGAATAGTTAATACAGAATAAATAAAGTTTAAAGTATATTTGAGTAATTCTTTACATAAACCATCAGGTTATGGGTCCAGATGAACATAGAATATAAAAAAGGTATTCCAGTAGTAATATTTAAATAATATTGATTACCGGCAAGTCAAATAGGTTGAGGTTATGATGTCGCAGATAAAAGCATTTCAAATTGAACCCCTAAACAATAATAATTACTATAATTGGAAATTCAGAATAGAAAGGATATTAGATGATAACAGAGTGCTGGAAGTAGTACTCGAGGAGGTAGTTACAACGGACTTAGAAGATGGAGAAAGAGAAGATCTACTTAAAAAGGATGCCAAGGCGAAGTCAATTATAGTACAATGTGTAAGCGATTCTCAGTTGGAAAATCTAAGAGAGAAAAATACAGCCCATAAAATGTGGAAATGCCTGGAAGGTATATATCAAAAGAAAGGGATACAAGGTCAATTATTTTTAAAGAAAAGGTTAATGTCTATGAGAATGAAAGATAGTGAACCATTTGAAACGTTTATAAAAGAATTCGAAGAAGTGATAAGACAGATGAAATCAAGTGGGATGAATATAGAAGAAAATGACATCATTTGTAGTCTCTTGTTAGCACTGCCAAAGTCTTATAGTACAGTTGTAACAGTCATAGAAAATCTAACGGAAGTATTAACATACAAACAAGTAAAAGCAAGGTTGAAAGTGGAAGAAGAAAAGAGGAAACCAGAGAATAATAGGTTTGAGTCAGTCAGAAATATAGGTCAAACTGCTTTTTCGTGTAACAGTAAACAAAATTGTTATCGATATGGCAAGCCAGGCAATTTTAAAAGGGAATGTAGGTCAAGAAATTATAATGACAATTACCAAAGAGGAAGATCCAATCCACCAGCTTTTACATACAGAGGAAGAGGGAATTATAGAGGCATGCACACACAAAGAAGCAATCAAGATCAACAGAGTGGAAGTGCTATGTTAAATGAGCAAAATCAAAATAGTGATTGTGTAAATGAATACGGTGGAATAAGTTTTGTACGAGAAACAGGGAAGAAAGAAGATGAGCCTTTAATAAACAAAGAAATAAATTTTTTTATTGACAGCAGTTGTACTGACCATTTGGTGAGTAATAGTAATTGTTTCAATAATTTAAACATGTTAAAAAAATCGACTACGTTGGTTTTGTGTCATATGTCAATGAATACAATATACTTCCGCCTATTTTTCCAACATGTAAGAAGTATAATGCAGAATAGTTAATACAGAATAAATAAAGTTTAAAGTATATTTGAGTAATCCTTTACATAAACCATCAGATATCACACGATGGAACACAATCAAAAACAAATCTTAGCAAGAACCCAAAAAAAAATGTGCATTGGAAACTAAAACTCCAAAGAACCAATAAGGAGCTTCCAGGTCAATGTACAACAAAACAAAACTTTATGTGAAAAATTCATATGTGCATAACCAGAATTATAGTAAACATAATTAAAAAGAGAGAAATCAGGGTTAAAATATTCTGGGCAAATATTTATAATCAAAACCCAGAACACCCTTCAAGGAAGACAGCTACATGTTACAATACGCAGATGACACAGTTTAGGTTGTCATGCAATAAATTCAAACAAAGAGTGCAGAAAATCTTCAGGGATTTACCATTAAGTCAATGAACTGCTTTAATAAATGGAGAGTACTTCCTAATCCCCCAAAATCACAACTAATCCTGACTGAAAAATTATTCACCTCCCATTCCAAAATCAATGGATTCGTCCACAACCCGATATAAAGTACCTAGGTATACTACACGACAGCAAATTAAAATTGAAAGCTCACTGCTCAAACGTAAAGAAAAGTACCATTACTCGTTCCTGTCATTTCCATTCCCTATCATACAAAAATCAAGGAATCAACACCAAAAATGCCAGCAGAATTTACAACTGATATGCAGACCTATGTTAGAATATTGCAAGTATCGTTCTCCTGAACACATGGTTTTGTACATATGCTGCAGAAACTTCCTGAATTAGAAAAATCACGAAAATCTGCCATCCAAGGAATACAGTACAGAATCCTCCAAATCTGCTATTTTACGAACTAACAAAAATCACACCCCTAAATGAATGTATACAAAAACACACAGAAAAATTTGCAAAAAATGAAATACTGTATCACCAGAGAAAACAATATATCCAGACACAAATATCCAAAGAAGACACTGTGGGAAAGAATACAAGAACTATCAGAGTGAATGTATGTATTACTATATACACATATTCATATTTGTTACTTAAGTTAACAATACTAACATGTCTTTATGTATCATAAAATATATACATTTAATGGACACAAGAACCATGATCGATAGCCCTTTGTAAGAAATTACAATAAACATCATTAATAATAATAATTCAACAGTCGTGTGATAGTCGTTGAGTGAACACCTGGAGTGTCGCAATGGACAGTCAAGGCGATAACTCAACATACCAAACATCAGAATCAGAAGGAAGCTACTCTGAGAAGGATATAGATGACTCAGGTCATTGGAAAAAGTGAGAATCAAAAGGAGAAACAAAGACAGAAGGAAAAACCCACATATCAAAAGAAAACACACAGATATACCACAAGTATTACAAGAAGAAATAAATAACATAATTGGAACAAGCTCCCACACTAATGCACAAAAGCAACATCAATTAAATGATAACAACCCAACAAAAAACCTGTCTCCACAAAAGTTCAACAAAATAATCAAGCTACAATTAATACAATTGAAAACAAACCCAAACCATGTACCCAAATATTCCACCAATATCATTATGCCAAAATGAGAGAAATTACAAATAGAAACTACAAACATTTATACTAAATAAAAGCCAATGAGACTGACAAGAACAAAACTGGCTGATATCTGGGAAATAGAAAACCCCAAATCAAATGATGTGATACTGAAAACCAAAATCGCATTTCTATTAAAATCAGATGAAGAAAAACCAAAAACTAATTGGCGATAAACAAATTTTAAATTATGCAGAAACTCAAACAGCAACATAACACCAACACATGCAAGCAACTCATTAATCTCATACAGTGTCTGCATAGGTTCAGTAGGACATGAAATAACAGATGCAGAGATAAGCAAACAGCTAAAGAAGGTCAGCATCAATTACAGGTACTACAAGAGAATAATTTCAAAAGCCACACAAAAAGCTACCACACTTATTAGAATTATCTCAGGATGCATCACCTCTACTGAAAAACTTTTGAATGAAGGTTTTTTCTACAAACACAGACACTATCCAGTATACCCAAACAGTCCACCTGCTCCAATTCCACAACCCTGCTTCCATTGCCACAAATTTACCAATACTGCAGACAATTGCAAGGAACCAATCAAATGCACCAAATGGGGAGGTCCTCATCATGCATAGGTAACTCTTATGAACCAGCTTGTTCCATAAGATCTGTTTGCGACTACACTCGCCAGAGGCGATGTAATCACCTTAAATTTGAACGTTGTCAAATCTGTAAAGAAAAATTCCACAGTTTTTCGTCACTCATCTGATCCATTGATTAAAGTTACTAATATGTAATATGTATAAACATTTTCATTATCATAACATAAAACTTGAATGTTAGTTTGGATTTGAATTTTAACTTATCTTTCAATACCCTACACTAGAGAAGCTATTCAAGTTGTATTTTTTAATTAAAATAAAAATCATAAGTTTTTAATGATAATTTTGAGATATGGCAACATCACAGCGGCTTTACGAGAACACAATACGCAGGCGCATCGATTTCTCGCCCAATGTTTATCCATAGAAAAGGGATAGGTTAGGTTAGGTTGATATATTTTTATCAACACCAATACCTAGCTCAGCTCATTATCATTATTATTCCAATTAGTGTTGTATTGAGACTAAGTTGAATTTTAATTTTTGTGTGTGTTTATTAAACCAGTCCAATATGGTGTTTTCTTGTTGTGTGCCAACATGCAGAAGCCGGGACGATACTGTGAAAATGCATCGATTTTCCAAAAACTATGAAAATGTGAGTACCGGCGTTACTTTCAATATTAAAGCTGTGATAATTATATTAACAAAATCTGTTATATGTTATTTTTTTCACTACTAATATGAGAAAACTTTATTATTTACCTCATTTGTCTAATGAGAAGTAGCTCATTATTTACCTAAAACTTTATTTATTCAATGAAATAAACATGAAAAATAAACTCTAGGAAATGTCCTAAGGCAATGAAAATGATCAGAAAATATGAAAATTATTTAAAATAATAGTAGAAATGACGTTTATTGAATCCCCTTAGTTTCAATGATTTTATTCAATGCTTTGACAAGTATTCCGAGCTGATATTTAGATATCCTTGAATAATTGGGGAAATGACTAATTTTAAAGTAGAAATAAGGTCTTTCGGTATTAGTTCTGCGATTAGTAGTGAAAAAATACTATATATACTTCGGTTGAGAAGGCCATATTTGTATATTATAATATATTAATTATTATATAACTTGTAAATAAACGTATGTAGTGAAACAGTTTTTTTATTCATGAATTCTTAAACAATCTTCCAGTTCCAGAAAAAAAATTTAAATTTTATATGTACAGTTCCCGCTTTTGCTTTATTTCTGACTAAACTCGCCAGAGGGCGCGGTAATTAGTGAACCAAACTCTTAATACTGAGTTGCCTATCTATCTATTGAAAATAAACCTAACCTATCCTTTATCTATGGTCCTCATCATGAATCAAAATGTAAAACACACTTACCTCCAAAATGTTCCAGCTGTGGTGCCAGAACAGGCCAAAAAAACCAATAGAAGATATACCCAACAATAAAATCAAACCGTTAAACAAAAAATCTGCAGAAATTGGTACAAAAACAACCAAGTACTCAAAAATGCATTCCATGATGTGATCATAAACAAACTGGGACATGATTAAGAAAATTGGCAATATATTCGACACAAATACATAAGGTGGGAATTTGGTGCAGGTTCATCCTAAGCTGAACATGAGAAGGTGTAATCCTCCTAAAATGAACAACCTGTTAAGTGAAGCGACACATTTTACTATTTCTTTTCTAGAAGACAAACTACACATCATACTGAACTATGTTCACCCAAATGCTAAAATAGAGAAGACACTATTTAATAATGCAAGCAAGTACAAATATTGTATAATTATTGGGAATTTCAATGTAAATAAACCAAAAGAAAAAACTAAAGGATTTTATGGCTAACAGCCCATTTAAAAAAGCACAAACCCCCCCCCCCCCCTACATTCCACATGATAAACAATAACGGTATCACTCCAGACCTGATATTTACAGAAAACCTAGAACGCAACAAGAGCAAGTTATTACTCATCCGGAAGTTACCAAAAAACTAACCAAGCATATTGAGGAGCAGGAAAACACACATGAACAGTCCAGAACAACTGTGGATGACATTGAACAGTTTAGCACACTGCTAGAATCAGCTATTATAAAAAATTCCTTATACGAAAAATTCACCTTCACAATTTTGAGCTACCACCATTCATTATACAACTAATTAAGAACAAGAGAAAAATCTACAGAGATTACCTAAAAAATCCCAATGTAGATTATAAACGTGACATAAACACCTATATAACAAGAATATTCAAACGTTAATAAAACAGTACAGAGAACACAAATGGATCAACACATGTAATGAAATCAATAGACTAAAAGGGAAAGAGCTACTGGCAACAAATTAAAAGAATGAGTAAATATAAAGCCAACCACGTCATACCAGATCTGGAAAAAATGGAATCCTATTCTCCACTGACCAAGAGAAAGGAGATCTATTTGCTGCACATTTCACAGAGGCATTCACAGAAGACAATGATCCCCAATATGACAATAGGTACTATCAGATTTTTCTAGTTTAGGGGATGATCTAAAAATCTTTGCCCATGCTTAAAATTAAAACGACTAAAATAAATATTCTTTGGCCAAAAGTTTGATTGATCAATGAAATCTTGCAGGTTTGTTTCCACACCTATCATGAATTATCAAGTTCTGTTCACCGGCTTCCTGACGAGCTCGGGGTGCAGACAGCACAGAGTCTACTAGTTTTCTTTGGTTAACAGTAAGATCTAAATGAATAAAAACTTTCTTGTCACAACAATTCATTTGTTCTTTATAACTGAAAGAACCTCATCAGATGAAGAAAAAATTGCCTTTACAGGAGCAATGGCGAGCAATGCCCATTCTTATTCTTCTTACCAAATCCGAAAACTTTAGCCTCATCTATGTTGATGGAATTACTGGCATTTGTTAAAATAGACTTAATTTGTAACAGGTGTGAAGTTAGCAGTTGATTTCCAGCAGTTAAAATAATAAAATTGAAAGTAGTTGCAACAAATTGTGTTTTAAAATTTAACATGCATAATATAATATAGTTGTCTTTAAAAATCAACTACCGTCCCCTGTACCCACTTAGAAGCCGTCGGGGTGGATGAAACTACCCCTAAACGATAAAAATTTAATAAATAATTCAGAACCTCGACTTCTCATTCGAGTTCCAGGATGATATTCACAGGATACATTGCAAATGCGTCTAGAAATTATTTACCACCGCCCGTACCCACTTGGAAGCTGTCGGGGTGGATGAAACTGCCCCTAAACGATGAAAAATAAATAAATAATTCAGAACCTTGACTTCTCATTCGAGTTCCAGGATGATATTCACAAGATACATTGCAAATGCCTCTAGAAACTATTTACCGCCGCCATACCAACTTAGAAGCCGTTGGGGTGAATGAAACTACCCCTAAACGATAAAAATTTAATAAATAATTCAGAACCTCGACTTCTCGTTCGAGTTCCAGGATGATATTTACAGGATACATTGCAAATGCCTCTAGAAATTATTTAACACCGACCGTACCCACTTAGAAGCCGTCGGGGTGGATGAAACTACCTATAAACGATAAAAAATAAATAAATAATTCAAAACCTCGACTTCTCGTTCGAGTTCCAGAATGATATTCACAGAATACATTGCAAATGCCCCTCTAAATCATTTACCGCCCTACGTGAATATCATCCTGGAACTCGAACGAGAAGTCTAGGTTCTGAATTATTTTTTATTTTTTTTATCGTTTAGGGGTAGTTTCATCCACTCGGACGGCTTATAAGTGGATACGGAGGGCGGTAAATAATTTCTAGAGGCATTTGCAATGTATCCTGTGAATATCATCCTGGAACTGGAACGAGAAGTCAAGGTTCTGAATTATTACTTTATATTTTTATCGTTTAGGGGTAGTTTCATCCACCCCGACGGCTTCTAAGTGGGTACGGAGGGCGGTAAATAATTTCTAGAAGCATTTGCAATGTATCCTGTGATTATCATCCTGGAACTGGAACGAGAAGTCAAGGTTCTGAATTATTACTTTATATTTTTATCGTTTAGGGGTAGTTTCATCCACCCCGACGGCTTCTAAGTGGGTACGGAGGGCGGTAAATAATTTCTAGAGGAATTTGCAATGTATCCTGTGAATATCATGCTGGAACTCAAACGAGAAGTCGAGGTTCTGAATTATTTATTAAATTTTTATCATTTAGGGGTAGTTTCATCCACCCCGACGGCTTCTAAGTTGGTACGGGCGGCGGTAAATAGTTTCTAGAGGAATTTGCAATGTATCCTGTGAATATCATCCTGGAACTTGAACGAGAAGTCGAGGTTCTGAATTATTTATTAAATTTTTATCATTTAGGGGTAGTTTCAACCACCCCGACGACTTCTAAGTTGGTACGGGCGGTGGTAAATAGTTTCTAGAGGCATTTGCAATGTATCCTGTGAATATCATCCTGGAACTCAAACGAGAAGTCGAGGTTCTGAATTATTTATTAAATTTTTATCATTTAAGGGTAGTTTCAACCACCCCGACGGCTTCTAAGTTGGTACGGGCGGCGGTAAATAGTTTCTAGAGGCATTTGCAATGTATCCTGTGAGTATCATCCTGGAACTCGAACAAGAAGTCGAGGTTCCGAATTATTTATTTATTTTTTATAGTTTAGGGGTAGTTTCATCCACCCCGACGGCTTCTAAGTGGGTACTGGCGGTGGTAAATAATTTCTAGAGGCATTTGCTATGTATCCTGTGAATATCATCCTGGAACTCGAACGAGGAGTCGAGGTTCTGAATTATTTATTAAATTTTTATCGTTTAGGGATAGTTTCATCCATCCCGACGGCTTCTAAGTGGGTAAGGGGGACGGTAGTTGATTTTCAAAGACAACTATATTATATTATGCATGTTAAATTTTAAAACACAATTTGTTGCAACTACTTTCAATTTTACTATTTTAACTGCTGGAAATCAACTGCCAATTTGTAAAGCATCTTCCGAAGCATTGGGCGGTTCAGGAAGATTGAAAATTATCAGTTTTTAGATCTTTTTTCCTGTTCTTGCAACTCATTTATCATGTCATCCATTGAAAATGTATCAGCACTCCTGTCCTCCTGCAACCTTAGAACATCCTGCTTCAAAAGTTTAACTTCGCTCATAAGAAGCTCAATTTCCCGAAGTAGCTTGGGCACACTCTTAAAAGCCAAACGACAGTAGCTGCAAAGATACACTAAAGTTGTACTTCTGATATGTCTGTTTTATGAGTAGTGGTTAATAAAAATAAACAAATGAAAAGTATTCTGAAATCGACCTTATGTTGGCTATTTTCTGAAAATAAGGGCCATCTTTTCAACGGCAGACCTTTAAGATGTAAATCCTTAGCACCTACTAGAACAACCCACAAGATTCAACAGAAAATATCTGATAGTGCGAGTTATTTAGAAGAAAATTATGAGAGTGAAAACGAAAGGTTTCCTGATGAGGAACAGAGCATTATTGTCGAAAATATAAATATAAAAGTTGCTATGGAGATACGCCTTGAAAAATACTATGTTATCTATTATAGAGACTGGTATATAAGCAGGGTTATAGAACTCTTAAAAGAGAATGAATTTAAAATAAAAGTTTTGAAATTTGATATAAGGTTTGTTTTAACACATCAAAAAACTGTTCTTGAAATGGTGACGCGCTTTTGCAATAACAAAAATGCGTTCCAACCACATAAGAACAGTTTAGCGAACGATAATTGTTTTGTTCCAACCCGATTTGGTATTGGTTCAAGAACGATGATTTCAATACTTGACTAAAAGCAGGTATCAAGGAAACCAACTTGCGCAGTACATATATCCATATCTAGTTTTAGGTTAATTGACTTGATTTGTTGTTTTGTTTATGTATTAGTTGAATTTTGTGGGAGCTATCTTATTTATATTTGTTAGTGCTATTTGTTGATATTTTCCAATATGAGTGGTAACGAGGAGGACATTTTTGACTCGTTCCAGTGATTTAAGACTCGAGTAGTAACCAAACCATTCCAACCACGATCTATTTTGGAACCGTTATTAGAACTGTAAATCCTTAAGAAGGATTTCAATAACAATTCCGGAACGATTAAAATTTGTGTGTTGGTACAAATCTATAGATTCTAATATATGGCCAAAAGATCAAAATATTCAGACAGTCGAAAGAAAATTTATTTTTTGTGGCCTTATAAATTTAACTAGTAATGTTCTTTTTTTAAATATATGAAAAATTGTAAAATATTGTAAACGAGTTAAAGAAGCCCTTCAACATTTTTTGTAAAATGTGTATAAGTAGTAGTAGGTAGGTGCATTTGAATAAATATGTTTTATAAAAATTTAGAAACTATTGTTGAAATCCCGAAATCGTTTCTGAAATATGTCAAATGCTACAGAAATCCCGCAATCACCACTGAAATCCCGCAATAACCACCTAAATATTTGCCGAAATCCCAAAGTTCGTAATACATGTACAACTTTTTTGGGAGTGGTCACCCCCCTTTGAGTTGAACAATTGATGTTACCTGTAAAATATATAATTTGTCAAGCAAATCTTACCTTTAGCATTCTTCCAATTAGAAATACATGGCGGTATTTTCCATTCTTTTTGTTCTTTAACTGTGACTCTTCTTGTAGGACTATGCAAAACAGGGGCAGGTGGAGATGGAGGACCTCTAGGAATTTTTTTATTAATCTTAAACCTCGGTGGCTCCATGGGATCAGATTGTGCTTCTACAAGCCTTATAACTCTCTGTTTGGCACCTGAATTGAATGCTGCGCCTTGTTGGGAGGGAGTGTATCTAATAAATTCTGCTGGGCCTTGTTTATCGGCTGCCCTAACAGGCATTGCAGCGGCTATTTTTGAATTCGTAAGTTTCATTAAAGCCTGTCTCGTCTTTTCAGTTATATCGTTAATTTCTTCTTGGTTGGGTTTTTCCAAACTCGGATCATTTTCATCTACTACTTCTACTGGTAATAAATCAGATAATTTTGAATATACAATTTTATCTTTACCATGTCCTTGTCTTGAAATGGCATCATATTTTACTTTGCCATCAGAACCTAGTTGCACGGCTAGTGCATTTGAAGTAGAATCCTTTTTTTGTCCCATTTCAAGAGGATATTGCGCGACATGAATTTCGGGAAATGCACCACCGTCTCCATAATCTGTTACATTTCTGGGAACCCATCCTCTTCTCTGACCATAAGGTGGTGCAATGCTGTGAGCACTAACCAGTTGTTTCGAAGGCTGGGAACCTATCCTCTTTCTGCGTTCATCATCTCGATCCCAAATGAGTTGAACTGGAGCAGGTAGGATACTGGATAATTCCATTTTAGATAGAAGTGTGTGTTTTCAGATCGTATTCAAATATTTAAATGCAAACTGCACCCTCAAAAATTATACACTCTTCAGCATGAAAAAATACGACACTACGATTGCACTTTTCCGAAGAAGATAAATATAAATACTCGACTAACAAACACAAATGTAGACGCACAAGAAAGATTATTTTTTGAGTGTCATTTTTCACTTTCTAATTATTGGCAGGGTAGACACCACACACCCATAAAATAGTATTTTATGCCACAACCACAGAAAACGGACCCGAGGCCACAACCACAGAAAACGGACCCGAGGCCACAACCACACGGTAAAAGCAATGTACAGTCACATAGAACCACTGACCTATAAACAACAATGTTGTTTATAGGTCAGTGCATAGAACAAACGTGTAAACTTTTTCAAGGTTATTGAACACAAAGTTTTCAAAGATTGAGTGAACCATAAATAAATTTAAAATTTTACGATAACCTTTCATTTAAGACTGAATAAAATCAATCAAACCAAAGAATACACCAACAACTTGTATTCTTTGATCAAACTGATCCCTTGTAATAATGTTTATGCCGATTCACAGTGTTCCATGGTGAATTATTTCAAATGATCGATGAATTTTCATCAGTGATGTGATATGGAAGATAGTCTCACGTCCTTCTATATTATCACGTCTCATTAATTTTCACAACGACTGTACGTAGAGTGCGATTCGGATTTTCATATAGATCTATGACCAGATTTTTGGTGGCAAAACTGACTGAATAATTTTTAGGTTATGAATTTGTGGCTGTTTTTGTTTGGGTTTGGTGTTCTGTTTATTTGATTTAGGAGTTATAAAAGTGGATAGTTGTAAATTAATATATTTTAGTGTGTAAGTGAAATAAATTATACCAGAATGCATCGACGTGGAGGTAAGAGAATCCGTATGGATGATCCTCCGCCTGAATACGAGAATCCCTTGACTCCTCAACAAGAGCAAGATAATTATGGAGGATATGTGCAACAAAATATGTATGGAGATCAGTATGGGGATCAGTCAGGAGGTGACTTCGAATCCCCTCCAACTCCTGGAATGAGAAGAGTAACCAGATCCAAAGCCAGAGGCTTGAATAATCCACCACCTCCTGTTATTCCACCTTCCTATTCTCCAACTAGTGCTGGAACCCCTGGAAGAGGAAGGGGAAGAGGTAATGTATTATCATTTTTTATATATTTTAACAGAGAGGCCTTCAATTGTTTTTAAGCAGTTTTTTCAATAAAAGGCTTTCAGACCAAGGATCTTTCACAACTTTACGGATGTACCTATGCGCCAATATTCCTAGCATCAGTAATACTTGAAATATATTTTATGAAAACCTGAAAGTTCATTATTTTGTTTAATGCCTTCTCAAAGTTTTTCTTGTGTCAATTAAATGCATAAATGGGTTAAAATGATCATCGTTTAAGTTCTAACACTACGTAAGTAAATTTTAGGCAGTTTTCACAATTTGGTGCCATGTGTTAGAGTATCAGAAACAAGCATTGCCATATCTATTATAAAATAGAATAGTTTTATATTGGTGTCTATGTAAAATTATACATTTTTTCACTTTCCAGAAAATTTTGTTTTGACATACCTATGTGGTGTTAGCACTTAAGTGAAGTTATGTCTTTTGGATATATTTGTTCCAACCAGGCAATTTTTTTCTTACACAATAGGGCTCTCTGATCGTGCTGTCCCACAGACAGATACACAACAATAAACCTGAGCTTAGCATACGGTCCATATATCACCGAGAATTTCAGAGCGGTTACTTTGGGTTACTTTCATTTCAGGTAACCTGCTTCATATATACGGACCACTTGTCACTAGTCAAAAAAATTAGAATAAAAATACTAATCATAATAAAAATACTAATAATAATAATACAAATTTAACTTCTAAATCCTTTATAACGATTCGATATATAGAATAAACGCACCGAAATGGCAAGTGAAAAGTGATTAACCAAAACTTACCAGAATACAACTACGGTTGCTCTGGTGACAGATAACTCACTGAAGTTTCAGGAAATGGTCACCGCGTTTTCAGGATATTGATATATTAGGAACCGCCCACCACTCTTATTTAATATTTTCATCAGTGATATAGTTGATTGTGTTATAAACAGCAAATGTTTAAAATTTGCTTACGCCTTCAAGTTGTGGAGAACGGTGAAAATTGTGAGAGATCAGGAATTGTTACAAGAAGATCTGGATAGGCTGGCTGTGTGATGTACAGGAAATAAGCTCCAGCTGAATATTGATAAGTGTTACTGTATTAGTTTTTTTCGTAAAGCAAGTAGGGTTCAAACTAGTTATTCCATTGATGGTAAGGCTTTAAATTATGTTTCATCAATTAGGGACTTGGGAGTTGTTCTGGATGAGAAATTATCACTTATTGAGCACATCAATACAATCTCGGTGAAGAGTTCAAAAATGCTGGGCTTTGTGATGAGGAATTGCAAGTATTTTTCTGTTGAATCTACAAAATTAGTATATTGCTCCCTTGTTAGATCCATCGTGGAATACTGCTCAGTAGTATGGTTCCCATACTTTCATAATCATATTAATTCTGTTGAAAGAATTCAACATAGATTTCTTAGATACTGTGATTTTAAAATATTAGACCATAATTATGCTGAAATTGAAAAACAAATGTCACTAGCTACTCTTGGTAATCGTAGAGATATGTTGGGGGCTATATTTATATTTAAACTCTTAAATGGGCAGGTTGATTGTGCGGATCTTTTGAGTCAGGTAGCATTCCTTGCCAGATTCTTCGCCATCAAGTTACCTTTCATGTGCCCTTTCATAGAACAACATATGATGCTATGAGTCCTATAAATATATATATCCGTGCTTTTTGAATAGCTTTAATTTTGATATTTTCAATATGTCTTGGGTCAGCTCAAACATTGCTTAGGGCTGTGATTTGTTGAGTTATGTTGTGTTCTTAATTTTTTTTTACTTATATAAGTATTGTTTTGTAGCTACATGGAAAGTGTTATGTCTTTTAAATTAGTTGATTATGTTGTATCAGTCTTTATACCTGACCTTATTGTATTATTTATTGTTGTATTGTAACAGTTAGTGGGGATTTCCCGTAATAAATAAATAAACTGATAGATGGTAGAATCTGTTATGTTGGCTTGTCAATGTTCACCAATTTCTACAGGTTTTACAACCCAATTACAGGACAGGATTATAATTATAAAATTTACAATACGTTTATATAAATAAAAGCAATTTGGCTATTGTCAATGCTCAATCTTATTGACAAGGACTGCTATCACTTCTATCAAAATGTTCCAACCATTGGTCAGGCTCCAGAATTTGATGAAATCGAAGATTATCTGATTCTGATAGTGATGAGGTTGACACTAATGTATTTAAAAACTAGTACCAGTTTTTTATATCTTTATCATTTTTTTGTGCAATAAATAATGTTTTTCAATATCTATCATGTTTTTCCATCTTCTTGAACACATCCAAATTAAGAAGATCTAAAGTTGGCTGAACATGATATGTCACAAATTCAATCATAACTCAAAATCCTGAAAAGTTTGGCCTACATATTAAGTATCATATGATTCATGATTATATTAGAGTAAAAAACTTATTAGCTCTAGTTTGAATCTTACGATTTATTTATTATGAACCTCTAAACTTAAAAACCATTCTCTGCAAAATTAGAATTTAGGCACATATTAGCTTTTGCCATATAAGCACAGCAACAATCCCATAAGAACCCGATGATTTTGAGAAACCACAGATCTTTCCTTTGGTATTTTTCATACTTTATTAAACTTCTTAACGGCGACTTTATCTAAGGCAAAATGTAGATGATCATAGATATCAAATTATAGATATGAAATTCAAAATGTTGATATTTATTTCAACATTTATTTAAGGTAGACCTCCAGGTAGGAAAAACAACGTAGGAGAAATTATCCACAGTCGTGATGATGATGATTCTTTGTACCACACAATAAAAAACAGTAAAAACTCATTGACCCACATTGTGGATGACTGGATCGAGAGTTATAAAATAAATAGAGAAGCAGCCCTTATTTCATTAATGCAATTTTTTATAAACGCATCAGGCTGTAAAGGTAGAATCACCCAACAAATGCAAGCTTCCATGGAACACGCTGCCATAATTCGAAAAATGACTGAGGAATTCGATGAAGAAAGTGGAGAATATCCTTTAATCATGGCCGGACAAACTTGGAAGAAATTTAGATATAACTTTTGCGAGTTTGTACAGACATTGGTAAAACAGTGCCAGTATACTATTATTTATGACCAATTTTTAATGGACAATGTCATATCGTTACTTACTGGATTGTCTGATTCCCAGGTATGAACTTTTCAATATTTGTTCTAGTATGTACTTACTACAAGACTTGTACACTTTCTTTGTACTGTCTACTAATTTTTTCATAAAATTATAAAACTCACTAGTTCTTGCAAGTCTTTGATAACACAATTTCCAAATTTCAAAGTAACATATTGAATTATATATGGCAATAATTTTGTATTCATCATCATAATCGCATTATAGTATTTTTAAATACCCTTTTTGAGGTGGATTGCCCCGCTTTCATTTATTTTAACTTATTCTTCTCTATAGTTTCTCGTTGACCCTTGTTCTCGGCTGTAGTGGAATGTTACTTTTGTAATTATGTCTGTATACTCAGTTTGTTTCGGATCTCCATAGAGAGCGGTCGTACCGTAATTAAAAGCTAGTTAGCAAAATCAGTGTTATCTCTAGTCTAAACAAAATTTACTTACAATAAAAATATATTAAGTGACATATAAAAACTTGTCTTTATTGCGGACAATTGTGTGAATAAACATTAGCATGCCGTCAGAAAGCTATGGCTCTAATGATGAAATGGATACTTCGAATACAGCGGAAAACTGGACGGAAGTTCAAGGAACAAGAAAAAACAAGCATAAAAGAAAACGAACCCTAAAGTTGACTCAAGAAGAAATTAACGATATCGTTCTAGAAAAATCCAACACAACAAATACTAGCACAAAAAATGCCATAACAAACCCAATATAAAAACAATCTCAACAAAAAATAAACCAGTCAACAAGGAATCCCAACATACACTACTCGCCAATAATGAGGGACATTCAACAAAAGAAATAACAACACATATTCTACATCACAAATGAGGAACCCTACACGTGAATCAATTTCACTGATTTCTGTGCGAGAATATCCCCAATGCAAAGGATACAATAATCAGCACAAAGTAAGGCTTGCTTTTGAAAACTGACACCACAAAAGAATCTATTATATCAACTTTGAACAAAATTGTTGAGGTCGAAAAAATAATACAATTCAAAGAATCGGCAACAAATTCAACTGTACCTGCTACCTCAGAGCAATCCTCCAGCTACTCTGTAGTCATTGCATCGGTAGAATTAGAAATAGAAGAAAAATCAATCAGTGAATTTCTAACCAAAAACAACATGGATCACAGATTCTGCAGAAGAAAACCGTGTGAAGTTAGCCACGGATTTTTTTTCAAATCCATGAAAATTATTTTTACAAAATAATCTGTACTTTTGCAAAAAATTGTTAATATTGGAAACATATAATGACACTTTAATAGGCTACATAGTTTTACTACCAAAAATTAAAGATAATTGTTCCTGTACATATTTCACGATTTTGAATCGAAGACCCAAAAATAAAAATAAATATTCAACAATTACAAAGAACATCTGATTAGAAACCAATTGACAAAAAATTGTGATGTAAGTATTTTTTATAACGTCAAAAAAAATCATAAAGATTACGTTCAGCGCCGACACGCATCGTACGTTTCGAACTCGAAGCCCCAAATTTTTTTCAAATTTTCTTTAACTATTTTAGAGAACACTTAATTAGGAACCTACTAACAAAAAATTGTGATGTAAGTATTTTTTATAACGTCAAAAAAAATCATGAAGATTACGATTGAGCGCCGCCGCGCTTCGTTCGTTTTGAACTCGAAGCCCCAAACATTTTTCAAATTTTCTTCAACTATTTCAATGAACACTTAATTAGAAAACAATTGACAAAAAATTGTGATGTAAGTATTTTTTATAACGTCAAAAAAAATTCATAAAGATTACGATTGAGCGCCGACGCGCATCGTTCATTTTGAACTCGAAGCCCCAAAAGTTTTCCAAATTTTCTTTGACTATTTCAAAAAACACCTAATTAGAAACCATTTGACTAAAAATTGTTATGTAAGTATTTTTTATAACGTCAAAAAATATACATAAATATTACGGTTGAGCGCCGACACGCATCGTTCGTTTTGAACTCGAAGCCCCAAATGTTTTTCAAATTTTCTTTAACTATTTCAAAGAACACTTAATTAGGAACCTACTAACAAAAAATTGTGATGTAAATATTTTTTATAACGTCAAAAAAAATCATCAAGATTACGATTGAGCGCCGCCGCGCTTCGTTCGTTTTGAACTCGAAGCCCCAAAATTGTTTCAAATTTTCTTCCACTATTTCAATGAACACTTAATAAGAAAACAATTGACAAAAAATTGTGATGTAAGTATTTTTTATAGTGTCAAAAAAAATTCATAAATACGGTATCCGCCAAAATAAACAGTACCGAAACAGAGAGTGCTGTGGAGTTGTTTATGTAATATGGATTTGTCATATTTGACTTAATTGTTGATATATTAATAGTACGCTGCAGTTAAATTTGATTTAAAAATGGTTCTAACAACGGAAGAAAAAGTTTTTTTGGTAGAGCATTATTTTCGTTCATACAGAAAAGGTCGTAATGATGGTCCAAGCTTAGAACAGGTGTCAATAAAATATCAACAAAAATTTAATAAAGCAGCTCCTAGTAAAAGTGTGATGTTAGCTGTTGTTGAAAAATTTCGTCGCACTGGTAGTGTATTGTGTCAACGTAAAGGTTCTTCAGGTCGTCGAAAAACAGTATGCACTAACGAAAATGAAGGACGTGTTTTTAACCAAGTTGTGCAATCACCTCAAAGAAGTCTTGTAAGAACTGCATGTAAACTCAACATTAGTGAAACGTCTTTACGTCGCATGTTCAAATCAATTGGTGGTTATCCATACCATATTCAAGTTGGACAACGACTAAATGCTGCGGACAAACGTGCAAGAGAAATTTACTGTGGTCGCATGTTGAGTTTAATTTACGAAGATCCCGAATTTTTGAAAAACATATGGTTTTCAGACGAGAGTCACGTTCATCTTAGCGGCTATATTAATCGACAAACAACCAGATTCCTTGGATTTGAACGTCCTGATGTCATTGTAGAGAAACCACTCCACAGTCTTCGAGTTACCGTTTGGTGCGCGGTATCTGGTCATGGAATGATTGGTCCTTATTTCGTTGAAGATGATAATGAGAATCCACTTACTGTCAACCAAGAGCGTTATAGAGAGAAAATTATTATACCTTTTGTGAGAGATCTAAATAACTTTTGCCGTGCACGAAATCTACAGTTTCGCACACAATGGTTCCAACAAGATGGTGCAACGAGCCATACAGCTGTGCGCACCTTAGACTTACTCCGTCAGCATTTCGATAATAGAATAATTTCTCGGGGAACAGACTTCGAATATCCTTCTCATTCACCTGATCTGACGCCACCTGACGCATACATTTGGGGCATAATGAAGGACAAAATATTTCACTCGGAAAATCCGCCGGCGAATATTGCCGAACTACGGGAAAGAATACAAAATATTTTTCGGCAGTTACATCAACCACTTTTTATAAATATGTTTTTTGACTTACAAAATCGATATGACGCTTGTTTGCTTCGAAATGGTGAACATTTTGAACACTTACATTACAGAAATTAAAAATTAATTTTTATTTTCGGTACTGTTTATTTTGGCGGATACTGTATTACGATTGAGCGCCAACGCGCATCGTTCGTTTTCAACTCGAAACCCCAAACATTTTTTCAAATTTTCTTTAACTATTTCAAAGAACACTTAATTAGAAACCAATTGACAAAAAATTAAAGTAAGTGTCTTTTGAAATGAGTAAAGAAAATTTTAAAAAACTTTGGGGCTTCCGGTTCAAAACGAACGATGCGCGTCGGCGCTCAATCGTAATCCTTATGAATTTTTTTTGACGTTATTAAAAATACTTACATCACAATTTTTTGTCCATTGGTTTCTAATTTAATTAAGTGTTCTTTGAAATAGTTAGAGAAAATTTGAAAAAATGTTGGGGCTTCGAGTTCAAAACGAACGAAGCGCGTCGACGACCAATCGTATCTTTATGAATTTTTTTTGACGTTATTAAAAATACTTACATCACAATTTTTTGTCCATTGGTTTCTAATTTAATTAAGTGTTCTTTGAAATAGTTAGAGAAAATTTGAAAAAATGTTGGGGCTTCGAGTTCAAAACGAACGAAGCGCGTCGACGACCAATCGTATCTTTATGAATTTTTTTTGACGTTATAAAAAATACTTACATCACAATTTTTTGTAAATAGGTTCCTAATTTAGTGTGCTTCGAAATGGTTAAAGAAAATTTGAAAAAAATTTGGTGCTTCGAGTTCAAAACGAACGATGCGCGTTGGCGCTCAATCGTAATCTTTATGAATTTTTTTTTGACGTTATAGAAAATACTTACATCACAGTTTTTTGTCAATTGGTTTCTTATTAAGTGTTTTTTGAAATAGTTAATGAAAATTTGGAAAAAATTTCGCATCTTTATGATTTTTTTTGACGTTATAAAAAATACTCACATCACATTTTTTTGTGAATAGGTTCCTAATTAAGTGTTCTTTGAAATAGTTAAAGAAAATTTGAAAAAAAATTGGGGCTTCGAGTTCAAAACGAACGATGCGCATCGGCGCTCAACCATAATATTTATGTATATTTTTTGACATTATAAAAAATACCTACCTCACAATTTTCTGTCAGTTGGTTTCTAATTAAGTGTTCTTTGAAATAGTTAAAGAAAATTTGAAAAAAATTTGGGGCTTCGAGTTCAAAACGAACGAAGCGCGTCGGCGCTCAATCAAATCTTTATGATTTTTTTTGACGTTGTAAAAACTACTTACATCACAATTTTTTGATAGTAGGTTTCTAATTAAGTGTTCTTAGAAATAGTTAAAGAAAATTTGAAAACTATTTATTCACTTAATCTTTGATTTTTGGTAGTTAAATTATGTAGCCTATTAAAGTGTAATTATATAATTCCAATATTAACATTTTTTTGCAAAAGAACAGTTTATTTTTTAACAAAAATATTCGTGGATGGTAAAAAAATCTGTGGCTAACTTCACACGGGTGCAGAAGAATCGTATCAAGAGCTACAGGAAAACCTACTAAACTTATAAGAATAATAACTGGATCAGAAAAAACTTCTTAGATGTTGCTATCGCAAGGACTATTTTTCAGGTATCGCCACTATCCAGTTTATCTCAGTAAACCACCTGCACCAGCTCCAAAACCATGCAGTAAACGCTTATCCTTCAATCATCCAACAGAAACATGCCAACAACCCATAAAATGCCTAAAATGTAATGGAGCCCACCCAACCATCAAATATAGATCCACATTGACTCCTAAGTGCCATAGTTGCGGACCAGTAGACCACCAAGCCTGGTCATATAAGTGTCCCAATAGACCAAGACAACCAATACAAGGCATACCTAATGTTTCTATAAAAACAATCAACAAAAAATCACATGGGGTCTCAACAGAAATAAAAAAATCAAGAATACATCAACCAATAACCATACATGATACCATCATAAATACCTATGTTAATGAACTGAACAACCCAGTCGTGACCAACAGAGACGAACTAGTGACACAACTTCGTAAAAAAATTGTCAACAACTTCAGAGTGGATAGCGTTGCAGTGTTTTCAGGAAATAAAATATACATCCTCACGTTTGACAGGGAAGAAACTGACACCTCACATCACTCGCCTACTGAGCCCACCAATAATGCCCATTACAAACATGTCCTTAATTAATATAGTATACTCAAACATCAATGGATATTCCGGGAAGAAAGAGCTTATACAAAAATATAGTGAATCCAATGATATCAATATGGCATTATTCGTAGAATCCAAAACGAAAGATCCAAAGATCATAGTTTACAAAAACTGGAATATTATTCAGAAAACGGCCACTTAATCCACAACCATGCCCGTGGAAGTAGTCTAGTCCTAACAGATCCAAAACTGAGAATGAGAAAAGGCAATGCTCCATCTATCAATAACCCTCTAAATGAATGTATACATTTTTCAATGCCATTTCTTGATGATTATTTACATATATTTCTTGTTTACATTCACTCATACTCCAGAATAGAGGAAAATATATTTACGATGAGCAGCCTCAACAAATATACCATTGTAATAGGAGACTTCAATGCCAATACAAAGCCGAAGAAAAAACAAGTGAACGTCTTTCTGAGTAATACCAACTTTGTTAAATACCACACTCCGCCTACCTTTCTTATGAATCATAATGCAGGCTCAATGCCGGATAGGATCTTTCATACCTCCAATCTAGCAAGAAATATCAAAAGTGTTTAAATATACCAGACCTATGCTCAGACCACCTCGGTTTCAGAATCATTATTGACCCTCGCACCCCAATTAAAAATATCAAAATTGAGAAATACAATTTCAGGAAAACAAACATAGAGAAAGTGAACACAGCCATGTTGAGGTACATAGACAACAAGCGGGACATGGACAGAAGAATGCTCAGCAATTTCAACTCTAAACTAACAAAAGTTGTATTGGAAAATACCCCCAAAATAGAAATGCAGTACTTTACCCAGGAACTACCACCATACATCATAGAATTGATTAAAAGCAAACGAAAAATGTATAGGGAATATAGGAATATTCGCAATCCGGCCTTAAAAAGAAAACTAAATAAATATAATAAAAATATACAGATGATGATTCAGATCAATGATAAACAGGGCAAATCATAATGGCAGGATATTAAGAAACTTTCGAAATATAAAAACAACTCACAAGAGAGCCACCCAATGATAGAAAATGGTCAAACAGTCGACTCGCCGGAAGAGAAAAGTTCCATATTTGCTCAACTTTTCGAAAACACATATGAAGAAAGAGAAGAAGACAATTTCGATGATCACCACTATGAAACTATCTCGGAATGGTACAACATACATTATATAAACCCACAGCAAGTCAACGTGAACCCTGAGGAATATGAAATCGAAGAAGAAGAATACTACAGTATAATAAACCAAGGTAAAAGTACTGCCCCAAGGCATGATTTCATTAAAAAATTGTTGGTTAAACAGCTACACCATAAGATCCACGAATATATCATCCAAATGTATCAGTTTTGTCTGAAAAACAGTTACATACCTAGGGAATGGAAAACGGGTACAATTGTTACTATTCTGAAATCAACCATGGATCACTCTACACCTACCAGTTATAGACCAATTATGCTGCTACCTGTACTAGGAAAAAACCTTGAAAAAATCATAAAAAACAGAATAGTGAAATCAATGGGAAATCGTATCCCAGGGTATCAGTTTGGATTCAAAAGTCATTGTTCTACGACCCACACTCTAGCGAGACTCACCAACAACATAGAAGCATCTAAGCTTAACGGAAACAAAACAGCGGCAATTTTCTTAGACATTAACAAAGCTTTCGATAGTGTTTTGACGAATGGTCTTATATTCAATTTGCACTACCTTGGTTGTCCCAAATACCTGATACATGTGATAGCTAACTTACTTAATGAAAGAAAACTGAGAGTTAAAGTGCAGGACAAAACTTCTCACGAATTTACCCCACAGCAGGGGATCTCAGGGATCTCCATTATCACCCTTACTATACAACATATACTGTTCAGATATATACCATGCAGACCCAGAATACTTTGATTCGGATAACTATATACTACAATATGCAGATGATACTGCTTTGGTTTCTCACTGCAGGAGTTTAAATACAACCGTTGAAAGATTACAACAGCTAGCAGACAGAACAATATCATGGTTCAATAAATGGCTACTGAAACCTATTCCACTCTCCATCACCTACATCACCGTCAGTAATGTTATATGACCATGAACTCAGTCCAGAAATATGTACAAAATATCTAGGGATCACTGTTTCCAATTTTCGCCACTAGATGGCGCTGATCGTTGGCGGGCGATTCAAATAGGGCGCTTGTGACGTCACTACGATGTTCGATATAGATGGCGCTGATCGTTCGCGGTCGTTGGCGGTGCGCTGGTGACGTCACTACGACGTTCGATATACAGAGTGTCGTAGATGGCGCTGGTGTCGTTGGCGAGTGATTCAAATCGCTAGTTGCCTGGGGAGGGTGACGTCACGATGTTCACATGCCACGCGGCGGGGATGAAGGTGCCAAAACGGCCGTACAGAGGGTGTGTCAAAGCTACACCGAGCCAAAAGGGCGGTGGTAGCAAAGCTACTTTTTCCGTATACTGCGCATGTTTTTCGTTACAGACAGACCGTAAACGACGTATTTTAGCATTCTGCGCAGGTCTTAAGGGCATTGGCGCATATCTCTGCTATTATTGGTCAGATTTTTATGGAACAAACGACATTATGATTGCTAGATTATTATCATATACAGGATGTGCAAAAAATATGTCATTAGGGCACTAGCGCATATCTCTGCTATTATTGGTCAGATTTTTATGGAAAAAACGACATTATGATTGCTAGATTATTATCATATACAGGATGTGCAAAAAAGATGTCATTAACGCACTAGCGCATATCTGTTATTATTAATCAGATTGAAGTCGAATAAACGGTATTATGTTACGGCGATATACAGGGTGTCGACATAAATATGTCATAAGGGCACTATGGTATTATTGATCAGATTTTCACAGGGCAGAGGTGATCCACGTGGTAGCTAACAAATAAAGTATCGAAGCTACTTTTTCCGTATACTGCACATGCTTTTCGTTACATGCAGACTGTAAAGGGCGTATTTTAACATTCTGCGCAGGTCTTAAGGGCATTGGCCATATCTCTGCTATTATTGGTCAGATTTTTATGGAACAAACGACATTATGATTGCTAGATTATTATCATATACAGGATGTGCAAAAAAGTTGTCATTAGAGCACTAGCACATATCTCTTCTATTATTGGTCAGATTTTTATGGAACAAACGACATTATGATTGCTAGATTATTATCATATACAGGATGTGCAAAAAGATGTCATTATATGGACAAGCTAAACTTCAACTCACACACACGAAATATAAAAAAGAAAACCATATCAAGGGCAAAGCACTTCAAATCTATATCTAAAAAAGATCATGGAATAAACATAAACACAAAAACTAAAATCTACAAAATGATATGTAGACCACTAATTGAATATGGACATATAATATTCCAGAACATAAGAAATCCTGTCCTGAAGAATCTCCAGGTGGCCGAAAGAACTGGCTTGCGCATTATCACGAAAATTAAACATCCAAATAATCCTATCCATAATCCACCCAACCAACTGCTATATGAAGTTACTGGAGTGCCACCCATCGAAGAGAGACTATCACAGTTGTCCTCCAAATTTAGTGAGAGAATTGAAAACAAGAACCTCATCTCTCCATATTGCAACCGAATAAATAACAGAAGAACACGCTACAAACATCCAGAACAAATTGTATGGGATAAACTATAGTTTTGGTTATTTTTTGGTATTTTTTCCCTCTTATATCAATCTGAAACTGTAAAATGTTACGAATATCATTGTAATTCACACAATAACTTATACCACTGTGGCTGAAGGACCTCGGTCAATGGTCAGTTGAGTATTATTTTTACACTAAATAAAGTTCATTTATTATTATTATTATTATTTGTCTGTATACTTTTATTTATCTTATTATGTTTTCTTGTCTTAAATCTTTTTCTATTTTTTATTTTTCTTCATTTTCCTTTTCCCTTCTGGTGTCATGTTTGGTGCCAATATGATTGTCATTATTTTTCTCTTAAACTTTTTTAGTTTATTCTTGTTCCTTTTGTTCATTACAAATTCTTTGTATATGGATTTTTTATTTAAACTATTTCTATCTAGGTACGAGCCTTTAGACACACAGCTACTTTGGGAGCAATGAAACTTATGACTGCTCTTGTAGACGTTGCCCTTACAGTATCTGTTAATTTAGACAATACTCAACGTCAATACGAGGCAGAACGTCAGAAAACAAGAGAAAAACGTGCCAGCGATCGTTTAGAAGCTTTATTAGCCAAAAGACAAGAACTAGAAGAAAACATGGATGAAATCAAAAACATGTTAACCTACATGTTCAAATCTGTGTTTGTGCATCGCTACAGGGATACTTTACCGGAAATTCGGGCTATTGCTATGACAGAAATCGGTGTATGGATGCACAAGTTTCATGCAAACTTCTTAGATGATTCGTATTTGAAGTATATTGGTTGGACACTGCACGATAAGGTAATATTGTTAACATTATATTTTTTAAATCATTTATTATCAATTAAAACAAAAAGTTGTATTCTAATTAGTTGGTTTAAAAGTGGGCGGGCTTCTGTGAAGTCTTCTTCAGTGATTCAATCCCTTCAATCGTTTTTCAGATCAACTATCCAGTTCATTTTGAGTCTCATCAATTTGTGGTAATACCAGATTACGTCAGCTATCATAAATATATTTTATGACAGCTTTGTAGATCAGAATTTTGTTTTCTAAAGTCAGTCTCAATTTTTTGCCACTAACCAGTGTAGATATTTTATTCACATCTCGTTTTTTAAGTATTTATTTCATTTATTTGTCAGCTTATCTGTTTTGCTGTTTTGTCTTTACTTATTGCCACTTCATTTTCATCTAATTTAATTTTTATTTCTGATTTACTTCAGTTAGAACATTTACTTCTTCCCTTGTTTCTTCTGATTCCTTCCAAGCTTCCAAATGATCTCAAAATTAAATAAAAATTTAATACAATTTACTTTGGTGTATAATGTATAATTAAAATTTATTTTTCAGGTTGGAGAAGTGCGTCTTAGATGTTTACAGGCTTTACAACCATTATATGCCAGCGAGGAACTGAAAGGAAAACTGGAACTGTTTACAAATAAATTTAAAGATCGTATTGTCGCTATGACTCTAGATAAAGAATATGAAGTTGCCGTGCAAGCTGTTAGGTTGGTTATTTCCATTTTAAAACACCATCATGAAATTTTAACTGACAAGGATTGTGAACATGTCTACGAGTTGGTAAGTTTTATTTTGATTGTTACTGCATCGTTATCTGATTTACAGTATATTTTAATTAAAACTACCCATATTGAATAATTTTAAACCATTACATGACATCTCAGTTTATTGTAATTATATTAATGTTAATTACAGGTATATTCTTCACACAGAGCCGTAGCTCAAGCAGCTGGAGAATTTTTAAACGAACGTCTATTCCAACCAGGTGACTTAGATGCCGGGAAAACTAAAAGGGGAAAGCGTCGTTTGCCTAACACTCCTTTCATTCGCGATTTAGTTCAATTCTTTATCGAATCCGAACTTCACGAACACGCGGCGTATCTTGTAGATTCTCTTATAGAATCTAATAACATGATGAAAGATTGGGAATGTATGACAGATTTGTTGTTGGAAGAACCAGGTCATCACGAAGAACCGTTAGATAACAGACAAGAAACCAGTTTAATTGAAATTATGGTTTGTTGTGTGAAACAAGCGGCTACTGGCGATGCACCAGTTGGCAGGGGTCCTACGAGAAAAATGAACTCCGTAAGGGAAGTGAAACAGGTAATAACAAATTCACTTCATTTATATGGTTTTTTACGTAACGAAAATCTTTTTCAGGCTGGAGAAGACAAGCAGAAACTAACTGAACATTTTATAATAACCTTACCGCATTTGTTAGATAAATATTCTGCTGATCCGGAAAAATTGGCGAACCTCTTGAGCATTCCTCAATATTTTGACTTAGATTTGTACACTAGCGGAAGGCAAGAAGGTTCACTCCAAGCTCTTTTAGCCAAGTTAAAATACATTGTGCAAGTTCAGCATGAACCAGAGGTAAGTTTTAAATTTATTTCGGAAGTCGATAATATTGAATCCACATCTTCAGTTTACTTTAACTCAGTTTTGTTGTAAAATTTGTTTATTTAAATTATATTTGATTTTAGGTTTTAGAAACGCTAGCGAAAACTTTGGAAATCCTTTGTACGGACGGTCATTCGATATTCGTGAGATGCGATGTCGCCAGATCGACGATAATCGATATGATAGTTGCCTCGTATAAAGAAGCCATTGACGATTGGAGAAATTTATTGCTTGGTGAAGAAACTCCAAACGCCGATGAAGTATTTAACGTTGTTAGTTCTTTGAAGAAACTGTCGATGTTTTATGCCTGTCATAATTTGAATAGTTGGGGATTGTGGAACACAATGTTCCAGGATGTACAGGTAAATTTATGCAAATTCTTTTACACAAAATATTTTAAAACTAATTGTTTAACAGTTTATTGTACAATTTACCATTTGTATCTTTGAGAGTTTATCCTAGTATGCAATGAGTCATCCTCAACTGAAAGTTCTTAGAGCAGGGATACCCAAACTATTTTAGGCAAGATACCCCTTTTCCAAACTGAACTAACATTTCAGACACCCAAATTACTTTAAAAATCCTATCTCTAGTTTTTTTCTATTTATACTAAATATTTACCAAAATAAATATGCATAAAATTCGGTAAATATCAAGTGTAATTAATAATTATTAATACTAATTACGTAAAAATACTTGCATAGGTAATTATTTTTGAAAAAAAAACATTAAAATCGCAAAGTAAAGATAAACAATTAAAAAATTCAGTGTGATGGATGACTTTCTACCAATCTAGCTAAACTCTGTTCAATATAGGCAAGTGCAACCTTAATCTCTGCATTAGTTGATTTTCAAATGGTTTCTCTTTGGTTCGTCAAAATATGTGTAAATACACTGAAGCTTTTTCGACTAGGTATTTTTCAGCAATGTTCTACAATGCAGGATACTATGTATCAATGTTGCGTGCAAATAGAACTTCTGATAGCCTCGGTTGAACTTCTGCTTAAGCTCCTGGTCTGTGCGGATGGTAATAAAATCTTCTTGCATTATCACACAGGCTTCCTCCATGGCTGTGATATTGTACCGGGTGTCCCAAATAAGAATGGCTCTCGGTCATATTTCGGGAACCGTTTATAGTACAGCTTCGTGAAAAAAAAATTTATAACAAAAGTGACCTCGAGAAAAACCTGGAAATTATTTACAGAGTTGTAGGTCCACCGCCAGAGGGCGTAATTAAATACCTAAAATTATAAAATGAATTTTATTTATTTATTTATTTATTAGCAGTAGATACAAATTTACAGTCTAATAGGGTGATACTTAGGAATACAATCTACAATAAATGCTAGAATCTCTAGTTACAATAATACTCTCCTTGGTTAATGATTAGTAAGGTAATTTTTACTTCACTCTTATAAACTTAATCCTAATAAGCTATCATCACAGTACTGCTATGGTTTTAAGTGCACAATGGTATTTATAATACTGTGTGTGCACTCATTTATCTATTTTACAGTTACTTTTGAGGTTTTGTATGTTAGTTAACAAGTAATTGCATTGTATCACATTTTGCCAGCTTATAAAATTATTATCAATATATTATTAGAATTATTTCTATTATTGCATTATTTTGTAACTTGATTTCCTTTCTTGTATGCGATTATACTACATAGTTTATTTTATATTTGCTTTCGACAATCCATTCTGTTAAGGTTTTTTTAATTCTGTAATAGTCCTTTAGCTTAAAGCGGTCAGGTAAGTCATTGTAAATTTTCGGACCCACACAGTAAATGTGCTTTTGACATGATTTGTGTTTAGGGTTTTGTAGCTCAACCATACCTCTCGTGACATTTCTTGTATTTTGGCAATGTTTTAAGTTTACTTTGTAGTCGTTATTTTTTATCATGAATCTTATGACTGATTTCAGATGGAGTTGTTCTATGTTTAGTATCTTACTTTCATTGTATACCCTATCACTAGGATATCTTCTTTTTTTGAAAAGCATAATTTTTATGATCCTTTTTTGGGTTACCTGTAATTTTGTTAAGGTTATTGAGCCAGCAGCTCCCCACACCACCAAGCCATAGTTCAATAGTGACTCTGCTACAGCAAGATAAATTGTTTTTAGAGTTTTGAAAGGTACCATATTCCCTAGTTCATAAAATTTATAAATTAGTTTTCTGAGTTTAGTTGTTACATACTCCACATGCTCTTTCCAAGTGAGCTTTTCATCTAAAATAATAATAATTTCCAAATTTTGCCTAATTAAGATGCATTTAAACTATGATTATCGTATTCTTCAAAAAATTCAGTGTATATTTTATTTTACAAGTTTTAGTCTATCTCTTCAAATAAGAGGGGGGGGGGGGGAGCAGGAACTTTATTATGAAAAAACGCCTGTAATTCCATTTCTACTTAACCTATCTATGCAAACTTAGTCTTTTTGAAGAGAGCTCCTTTCTACCAATGTAAGAGTTATAATTTCGAAACAACCTAATGAGTAACGTATACGCTAGAGGGCGCTATTTTTTTTAAATCTAGCTATCCTTGAAAAATGTTGAATGGAAACATGCAGTTTTAATTAAGGAATATAAAAGTAGACCAAATTAGCAACAGAATAGCGAAAACCGCACGTCGATATCTTTTTCGTATTACGAGATATCCTAAGAAATGTGTAAATATTAAGCATTTTTCTTTAAACATAAATTACTCCGGTTTGACTGAACGGACTGTAACATTTTTTGACTCCTCAAAATTGTCTTTCCTTTTGTTCTATTAATAATAGTTCCAATTATTATGTCAATATTACTTATGCTGTCACCAGGAAACTACGTTATGGAAGTTAAAATGGAAATATATAAAAACAAGTAGTGGGCCATGAAAAAAACAAAACAAAAAGATATGTCGTGTCAAATTAATAAACCTAGTAATTTGTTCATTTACGTGTCATTGTGATTTGTGTGCATTAAATTCGATATAAAATTTACTTAAAAGTTATATCTAAGATGATTCTTACAAACGAAGAAGCATTTGATACGATCTGCATTTACTTTAAATGTATGAGAAATGCAACTGTTGCGGCTAGGGTATATGCCATACAATATCCCCAAAGACGTCATCCCGGTAGCAGAGCTTTTCGTCGACTCTTACACCGTTTAAGAACGACTGGAAATGTAAATCTTCCTGTATTTAGAAGACGCGGCAGAGGTCGTTCAGAGAAAAACACAATAAATGTTTTGGCATATGTGCAATTTAATCCACATTTAAGTATTAGAGCAATAAGTAGAGACTTGGGAATAAGCAGAACCACCGTTCAACGTATTTTGACAGGACACAGGTAAATTATGATGTAAAAAGATATGTTTCTTAAATAAAATATACCCGCATAATATTATTTGTGAGCATGGTTATATGTTAACATAATAATTTATTTATCATTCCGGAAAGATATTTAATAGGACATTATATTCCTTTTAGATTTCATCCATATCATATAGTACTGCATCAACAATTGGTTGATCATGATTACGACAGAAGGTTGGATTATTGCAATTGGTTACTACATATGGTATATGACGACCCTCAATTACTGTTACGTATTTTGTGGTCAGACAAAGCTACATTTAGTAGTGATGGTACAGTTAACCGGCATAATATGCACTATTGGTCACAGAATAATCCACGCTGGATGGAAGAAGTTCAGTATCAGGGGTGATGGTCGGTGAATGTATGGTGTGGTATTGTAGATGGCCAGATAATTGGACCTTTTATTTTTGACAACGCAATTAACGGGGAACGCTACCTAAATTTTATAAGCGATGAATTACCACTTCTTCTAGAAGATATATCACTAGTAACTCGTAGGTTTATGTTGTTTCAACATGATGGGTGTCAGGGCATTTCTCCAGACAAGTTAGAGAATTTTTAGATAATACTTACCCTGATAGGTGGATATGATGTGGAGGCCTATTTTTTTGGCCAGCCAGGTCACCAGACTTAACCGTCTTAGATTTCTATCTCTGGGGCCGGATTAAAGACCTTGTTTGTGCAATTAGACCCACTACTAGAGTTAACATGATCGGAAGAATACGAAACGACTTTCAGAGTATTTCGGGAGCAGAAATTGAGACTGCTGTTCAATCTACTCTCTAAAGAATAAACGCTTGTATCGAAAATGATGGGCGACAATTTGAATATTTAGGCCGTCACTAACGAGGTATCTTAACCCATTAACGCCCAGTGATACCGTATGGTATCGACAAATCCACGGTAACTATAGGGACAGGCTTTCCAACACAAATAGGAGGGGGTCAAATTTTATTCTCTATTTGGCTTAACCAAAGACCATCAGTTGTACGACAACGATCGCGGTAGAATCTGTGCGGACGTAGCAGCTGTGAACACGTGTTTTTACTGTGGAATTTTCCAACATCGACAAATCATGGACATTCGTTTTACGTAAGTGAATTTATTCCGTTGTCTAAACTTTTTTTTTAACGAAAGCAGTACAATATATTAGGATTGGTGTATACTTTGATAGGACATTATGTACTTTACTCATTTTTTAAAAGTAACATTGTATAGGGTGTCCAAAAGTCGGTGATACCAAATGGTATCACTGGGCGTTTCAACTACTATAAAATACGGTTTTATTTCAGAGGAGGACTAACTTTGTCCGAAGCTTTGGATATGGTTTTTGAAGACGAAAATATTGCTAATGAAGTAGATGAAATATTTATAGAGCCCCCTGAGAGTAACATAGAGACCGACGAAGACTCTGCAGATGAAGACGAAGGAGGTACGGTTCAAAACCTAACGGGAAGACAGCTACGGGCACCGGTGGAAATCAAACTAATAGACAATACTCGAATGGGTAACAATAGTGTCGAACCTATGACGGTAGCTGAGGAATATCTACCTTCAACCGCTGAGGTGATTCAGGAAGGATCTCAAAGTCAGACCGATCAGACAGAGCATGATGTACAACCCAACTACATTTGGATCAATGACCGTCTTGATAAAAAATTGGATTGCATTTGGACCGAAGGTGATTTAGAAACTGGACGGCACAGTTTTCCAGAGGCAAATTATTCCCAGTATGAGAGCTTGTCATGTGTCGATATATTTGAGATGTTTTTTGACAATGAGATTATCGAATATCTGGTAGAAGAGACTCAAAAATATGCAATTTTTTTAAATCAACCCGATCCAAAAATTTCAGCAGCCGAAATCAAATGTTTCCTGGGTATCCTAATTTTGAGCGGCTATAATACCCTTCCGTCTAAGCGTATGTATTGGGATTTAAAGGAAGATGCAAAAAACATATTGGTTAGTAACTCTATGAGGAGAAATCGCTTTATACAAATACAAAGATTTCTCCATTTCGCCGACAATACTAAAATGGATGTTTCAGATAAGGCGTGGAAGATTCGTTCATTGATGGATAAAATTAAAAAACGATTTTTAGATAATTTTGTGCCTGTTCAGAATCTTGACTTTGATGAGTCAATGATACGGTACTACGGCCGCCACGGCTGTAAACAATTCATCCGTGGCAAGCCAATTAGATTTGGCTACAAAATGTGGTCGTTGAACTCGACAGAGGGTTATCTGGTGAATTTTGACCTATACCAGGGCAAAAATCCTCGTGGAAATGAAAAATACGAGACACTCTTTGGGAAATCAGCATCCCCATTAGTACTGATGCTTGAAGAATTACGTCATCCAGATTTACGCTATAATATTCATGTCGATAATCTGTTTACAGGGTTTAACCTATTTGGTTATCTACGATTTTTAGGCTATGGTGCTGTAGGTACCATAAGAGAAAACCGTATACCGAAATCATGTCCATTACTCAATAAAAAGTCGTTTTCCAAAAAAAAGAGGGGCGAATATCGGCACGTCTTGGAAAAAAATTCTGGAATACTTTTAGTGAGATGGCTAGATAATTCTGTAGTTACCATGGCTTCCACCGATGCAGGAGTATCCCCATTGGGATCCGTCAAACGATTCTCACAGGCCGGGAAAAAAACTATATTAGTAGATCGCCCATATTGCGTCGCCAAATATAATCAAAATATGGGCGGAGCCGACCTCATGGATGACTGTATTTCCAGTTATCGGGTTGGCATAAGAAGCAAAAAGTGGTACTGGAATATATTTACATGGATATTGGATGCTGCAATAAACAACGCCTGGTTACTATACAGAAAACGCAATAGTAAAACCACAAATCTACAGTTTAGGAGGGAACTAGTACAGGTATACTTGGTGCGTTACGGTGTAGCTCCTAAAATGCCAGGACCAGCAAAAACTTCCACTTCCAGGACTCTTCTTCCATCAGTACGTTTTGATGGTATGCACCATTACGTTGCTCCATGTAACAGACGCCGCTGTGCTGGTATGGACTGTAAATCTTTTGGAAGAACCATGTGTACAAAGTGTGATGTTGGGTTATGTGTTCCTTGTTTCGCCAAATATCATACAAATGAGTAAACAGTTACACGTCCTAGGTACTACTTCTATAGATATATACATGTGTCTACATTATTTTCAAAGATAATACACAATATAACTTTATAAATGCAAACGAATAAAGATTTGTTTCTTGGGTTAATTCATTGTACCTTAACCGCCCAGTGATACCACATGGTATCAGCTAATATTTCTGTTTTCAAACAATTTTAATTTTTTTTATTATTTTTTTTATTGTTATTACACTAATCTCAACTAATATAAGCCAGGTAGAATAAATAAAAAAACAAAAAATAGTTCCGGGCGCTAATGGGTTAAGTTATATTTCCATTTTAACTTCCATAACGCAGTTTCCCGGTGACAGCATAAGTTATATTGACACAATAATTGGAACTATTATTATTAGAACAAGGAAAGACAATTTTGAGGAGTCAAAAAATGTTAAAATCCGTTCAGTCAAACCGGAGTAATTTATGTTTAAAGGAAAATGCTTAAAATTTACACATTTCTTCGGATATCTCGTAATAAGAAAAAGATATCAATATATGGTTTTCGCTATTCTGTTGCTAATTTGGTCTACTTTTATATTCCTTAATTAAAACTGCATGTTTCCATTCAACATTTTTCAAGAATAGCTAGATTTAAAAAAAATAGCGCCCTCTGATGTATACGTTACTCATTAGGTTGTTTCGAAATTATAACTCTTACATTGGTAGATAGGAGCTCTCTTCAAAAAGACTAAGTTTGCATAGATAGGTTAAGTAGAACTGGCATTACAGGCGTTTTTTCATAATAAAGTTCCCGCTTCCCCCCACCTCTTTTTTGAAGAGATAGACTAAAACTTGTAAAATCAAATATACACTGAATTTATTGAAGAATATGATAATCATAGTTTAAATGCATCTTAATTAGGCAAAATTTGTAAATTATTCATTTTATAATTTTTGGTATTTAATTACGCCCTCTGGCGGTGGACCTACAACTCTGTAAATAATTTCCAGGTTTTTCTCGAGGTCACTTTTGTTATATTTTTTTTCCCGAGCTGTACTATAAACGGTTCCCGAGATATGGCCGAGAGCCATTCGTATTGGGACACCCGGTACATGTACGAATTTATTTTCCATTGAGGAATCTGTAAATTTATGGGATTCTCAACCCTCTTAATAAAATCCTTGTGTAATGCGTCCAAGTGAGTGACATAGAATAGCCATTTAAAAAATCTTAGAACTTTTTTTTCCTAAAACACACTACTGCTGAGTTATTCTGTTTTCGGGATCTTTGGATCACCATGTATAAAGAGGCATCGAGAAAAAATAATAATTAGAGGCGGCTGTGAAATATAAATGTTTTGAGTTGCCATATTACAAAAATTGATAATGTCGGATTCACGGTTCAATAGAGAAAGAATTTTTTTTAAATTTCAATTGATAATTGAAGGGTCTAGTGCGAAGAGGGTACAAGTGTCAGATAATGTTTCTGTGTAATGAGGGTCTAAACTAAAGTTGATTGTTTATACATAATTCAGCAGAATTAGTACAATAACAGAAATATTGGAATGAGCCAGAATAGGATGATTCATTCTTTGTATGTGAATATAATGTTTAATATTTCTATAGTTTCTGGAGCTTGATGTACTTATACAATTTTTGCACTATCATAAGCTTCACGACGTCCTACAAAAATAATCAATTTTCGTGATAACTTTTTTATTTAATTTTGGTATAAATCGTGAATAGAGAAGAAGGGCCCATTTTTAGAAACATTATTGTATCACACATCATAGTCCGACACCAAGTCATTATTGACCTCATCCTCCTGGTCGAGATAGTACTCACTCTTGCTTCATTATTTTCTTTGCTTTTCTTCTTCCCCTCCTTATTTGTTTTTGGCTTGTGTGTAATATTATCGTAAAAATCATGATGGACAGGAGGTATATAGTCCAAAAGAGTCTGTAAGTTTTTCCACTTTTCAGTCGTAATTTTTAGTGGAATTGAACGCATCTGCTGAAAAACTTCATCCAGCGAAAAGTTTTGTCTTCCAGATTTTCCAGAGGAGCAGATACCAATCGAAAATGGAAACAAATCATCAAGAGTTGGCTTGAAACTAAAAGAAAATAATGTTTTCTCATTGGCCTCGTACTTTTTTTAACTGGGTTTATGGCTTTGGCGATTGTCAATTAGCCAGGCTGTTTTTGTTAATATATTTGTAGTTATCTTTTACAATTTGTTTTTACTTTCTCTCTCTTTTTTCTGTTTTCATCCTTCTTTTTTCTTTTTTCCATCTTGTAAGATTGCTTACAATATTTTTTTAGTATAGCTGCAATATTATTTTACACTTTTTAATATGTAAATAGAGTATGTACAATATGTTAGTATTTTCAGGAAATAACATGCAGTTGAGGTCTGTTGGAAGAGGTATTCCATATTTAATTAAATTACTTTATAAGACAACAAGATATGAACCAGAGTTCCTACATTGTCGCAGGAACAATAGGGGTTGTAGGGGGAGTTTCAATTTGTATTCTGGTGTTAATGCATGCTTTGATCTAGCTTGATTTATTGTAATTATGAAGTTTCTATTAGATTCTTGGTGAAACCATCTTTGATTTGGTATTTGTGGTTGGTTTAGAATACAATTTTGTCCAGTCACTGCATCTATGTGATGTTGCTGCCATTTCTCTTTACTTTGTACTTTAAATTTATTATATAAATGAGATATTGATAGATCGTGCTGTAGGACTTCTCCTGAGAGTAGAGCTTCTTTAGCTAGTCTGTCTGCTGGAACATCTGGGCTGAGTAATTTCATGATTTATCTTGGGAAAAGTTGAGCGTTCAGAATATCCTACGTTCATAAAATTAGCTAAGGTGGTTGGCAGTCTGATCTGGGTGAGTTTTTCACGAAGAATATTAAGTTGAACATTGTTGAATGCTGATGTAATGTCTATAAATGCGGCTATTGTTGATAATTTTTTTGTGTAACCTAAATAGATATCATTTGTTAAAATTGTTAGGGTTCTTGAGTGGATCTGGACACTCTGAAAGCATATTGTAATTCCGGAAGTAGTTTTTCTCTTTCCAGCCAATGTTGTAATCTTTTTTTGATCAATATTTCAAAGTGTTTTAAATAAACAAGATGCTAAAGCTATGGGGCGGTACGAGTTTGGTTTGTCTGATGGTTTTCCTGGTTTATTCATTGGTAGTACTATATACTCTTTCCAATTTGTTGGGAATTGGATGTTGCCAGCCCAAATATAGTTGTATAAAATTAATAATGTCTTTTTATGTTGTAGAGGCATTTTGTGTATCATTATGTATGATATATTGTCTATCCCAGGTGAGGTGTTTTTGGTATTTTTTAAACATTGTTCGAGCTCCCAAAAATTAAAAGGTAGTAGCAAATGTGTGTTGTTTTTGTTTACTGTGTAGATTTCTTGAATTCTCTCATTTTCTACCCATGGAGGTGAAATTTTGACATGACAGTCGTTTATCCAGGTCTCTTTGGGGTCTATAGGAGTTTTATTTGTTTGTTTACGATTTTTATATCTGTTAACTTAGTGCCACACTTCTCTGATTGGGGTATTTTGATTTAAGCTTTGACAATATTATATCCAGCTATTTTTCTTCATTTCCTTGAAAGTTTTTTTGGCGATTGCATCCAATCGTTTATATTTTGTCAGATTTTGAACATTTGGATTTTGTACATATTGGGCGACCTAAAAAACCAAAGGGTAAGTTTAATGGGAACTCTAGGTGATGACGGTGTACATGAGGCTAATTGGATAGGCTATTCAGATTCCGCGGCTCGAAAAACCCCTGGGTACAAAATTTGGCATAATTCAGGTATTTTTTGTGGCAGATATGAATTTATTTCCATCATTTGAAAATATACAGTTGAAAGAATGTACTTTTCGATGCAAACATGTATTTTCAAACTGTTGCAGACAAAAAATTGTGCACAAAGTTTTCAAATGAGCTAACAAAGATAATGTAAAAAACAGAATCCCAATACATTGTGGGTTGTGTGCCAAATTTCCTCGCCTAAAGCAAAACAGAAAAATGTTTATTTCTCTGACCCAAGTACCTAGGGTCATAGAACCAGGTACTAGAAAATATTTATCTCTCCTTTAAGGCATAAATGAGTTTCACAATATATAATAAAATTCGAAGCTAAGATTCATTTTTTTCAGAGAATTCAACACTAACCAATAAAATTGAGATACATTTATCTACCAACTTATTTGTGTTGCTTTTTTATACGTCAGTGTGTGTGTGTGTGTGTTTTCCCAATCACGCCAAAAGAATGATAACTATTTATCCTTACAGGATACAGAAACAAATTTACCTCCTGAAGCCCTTAAATATTGTTTGAGCTCTTGTTATTATTATCTTCTGTGGGGTCTTCGAGATTTAGAGATCACTGCAGAAGGAGGTGGTTTGACACATTCCAGCATTCAAGATATGAGAGACAAATTAGACGATTTCATTGAAGCTTCACAGATGTTGATCAAATCCTCACCACACAATATCATTAAGGTAGGTGGATTTTACATTATTTATTTTCTTAATGTACGTTTCAACTATGTTTAAATGCATTTGCAATATGATAGAAACACGGTAGTATCATATATAGACAGATAGATAGTTTATTTAGCAATCTTGCTATTACATTCAAAATATTTACAAAAATAATATACAATTATACTTTATGTGCTAATTACATGTAAAATGACTGGATAGGAATAATTATGAATAATTCATTTTTACATAATTATAAGGTTCTCTTATGAAAGTGTCAAGGGTGCTACAATATTTGATGGGAATTGACAAATTATTATATAACTATAAACCTTTGAAAAATAGAGAATTTTGTATTGAAGTCGGTATATATGTTATCGGCTTTTAAATAAAACAAAGTAGTTCGTAAAAACACCACTTTTATTAATTAACTTGGGTTAAAAATCAACCTTCATTTTCAGAGAAAAGATCTTGTGTTTACGTTATCGACATATCAATGTGGCGAGACTTCTAATTTATTGCCCATCGGCACACGTGCCTAAATATAACGTCTTTACAATTCAGCCTATCCGGAGTAGATAATATTATCTATTCTAACACGGCCATCCTGTAATATGTGCCAAATTTAAAAATATTCATTTAATAAGTATAAAAATAATAACAAATACTAATTCTAAACATAAACAACAGAACCAAGATGCCATAATTTCCTCAACAGAAAATATCAGGTTACTATCAACCATATGAAGTTCAATAGAGGACATATTCAACCATTGAAGATCCAAGTTGTTACATTCTGTTTTTATTTTATTACTTGACCATCTAAGGTTCAACTTTTGAAAATACTTCACCATTTAAGGTTCAGTTTTGAAAATGTTCAATGTACTATGCATTCTGTTTTTCAGATGAAAATTTAAAGCCATTTACTTTAGTCCAATTCTCTAACTCCTTTATTTGATTTTGTAGTAGAGTGGTTACGCTGTTTAAATTTTTTCCTTTCATAAATATAATTCAATCATCGGCAAATAGTCTAGCTTGAACCGGTTTGTGAATTGTTTTGAGGATGTCGTTAATTGCAATTAGTAATATTGTGGGACTCATTATTGACCCTTGTGGGGTTCCATTCCCTCTTGTTTGGTACTTGATAATGTACCATTAATTCTTACTTGGAAAAGTCGATTTCTCAAAAAATTTGAAATAAAAGCTAATATATTTCCTTAATAGTTCCCGTTTTACAATTTTAATAAAATTTGATGATGCCCTGCAGTATCGAAAGCCTCCCCCATGAAAGACAAATATTGCCACCTATCACTAAGATAAGTTGCATAAAGTTTTAATTAAGGATAGCTAGGAATCCCTAAAATAGGGGATATCCCCTATTTTAGGGATTCATTCATTGTACAATGGGTTGTGTGTGCTTTTTATTATTATTTTAATTAAATAGTGACTGTGTTTCAAGCACTATATTTTAATTCATTTTATGTATCTTCTAATTTGTGAGGATTTGGAGTACACCCTGACCATGGGGCATGGTTTATCATTGAACCGAAAGCGCTCTGCTTATAATAAATTCTTGTACCAAAATACAAAATTTGGTTTCTTTTCGATAATTGTTTTTCTCTGGTACACTCAGCTGACTTCACTCATTTAATGTACAAACTGACGATTTTCTTTCATTTATATCTGTTCCGTTGTCTTCAAACCACTTCTTAGCTGCTGTTGTTGCTTCATTGAGTTGTCTGTGACACATCTCTATATTTTTATATTGTGTTCTTATGGCGTAATCGTCTGCGAATTGGAATATCTTAACGTCATATTTTTGTAGGGCGATTTCAAAGTCGTATGAGTAGATAATATATAAAAGTGGACTTAAAATACCTCCCTTTGGTAATCCTTTAGATGTCTGTTTTGGGCCCACTAATTGGTTATCTGTTCTTACATAAATATTCCTATTGCTGTACAACTTCTGAATGTGTCTGATAAGATGGCGAGGAAGGCCTAATTTAATCATTTTGGTCGTCAAGATTCCCAGGTCTACATTATCGTAAGCACCTTCTATGTCTAAGAATATAATACTGGAAAAGTTGTTATTGGTAAATCCATGCTAGACATCCACTACTAGCTCACATTAAAGCCCTTGTGTAGACTTTTATTATCTAAACCCAAATTGAGATTTAGGTAATAGTTGGCGTTGTTCGAGATGATGTTCCAATCTGTTTTTTATCATTCTTTCGTACGTTTTCAAAACACAGGAAGCTAAAGCAATTGGTCTATATGAATTTGGTTCCTTTTCTGGTTTCCCACTTTTCAATATTGGTATGACAATGTAATTGTACCAATCTGTAGGTACGTCCATTTCTTCTCTGAGAATTTTGCTGAATATTTCTGCCAGTTGTATTTTAATTGTTGTTGGTAAATGGTATATCATTGAATAATGGATATTATCTTTACCAGGACATGTATTATTGTTTTTTCTTAGGGCTATATTTAATTCTCTCAGTGTGAATTCTTTTGTTAATTCTGAGTTTTCATATTCTTCTGCTTCACTTTGCGTAGGAGGTGTATTTGTATAATCTGGTGTAAGTTTACATTAGAAATCAAAAATCCAGTCTGCAAAAGCATCTATCATTTGTTTGTTGCTTGTTTTACTATTTTAAACAGATTAACTTTTTCCCATACCTTTTTCATTGTTACATTTTTGTTTAGGGATGAACAATATGATCTCCAACTGTCTCTTTTTACACTTTTTATAAGTTATTTCCAAATTGCGTCAGCTTTTTTATAATTCATTAGGTTTGTTAAATTAGGGGTCTGTTTATATTTGATGAACGCTTCTTTTCTTTCTTTAACTACTAGATCGCATTGTTCATTCCACCACGGTTTTCCTTTTACTTTGATATTTTTAATTTTTATGTACTTAGGTATAGATTCTTCTGCAGATTGGTTTATAACATGTGTTATTTGTTCATGTGAATTTTTATTAATGAAATTAGTATTGTTATTGTTGTTAATGTTTTCGTTAAGACATTCTGAGATATATGTATCCCAGTTTGCTTTCTTTATGTTCCACATTTTTAATTTGTTTGTGATACTAATTTTAAATGTGTTTGACATTCTACTACAATCGGTATGTGGTTTGATCCGTGTGTGTCTGATAACGTCAGCCATTCAAAAATATGGTGTATATTTGGACTGCAAATAGTTAAGTTGATGGCGCTATGATTTTGATTATAATTATTTATACACGTCATGCTACCATCGTTTAAAAATACTAAATCATTTTGCTCTAGGCTGTCTAACAGTGTTTTACCGTACCTATCAGTGTTAATACATCTCCAGGCTAAATGGTGGGCGTTGAAATCTCCACCTACAATATATAATATATATATATATATATATATATATATATATATATATATATATATATATATATATATATGTATGTATATATATATGTTTGTGTTTTCTCATGTTTCAATTAACATCCTTGTTTCCATGTTGTACACCTTTTCTTGGTTATGCCGACCGATGAAGGCTAATGAGCCAGAAACATGCATGTCTGCGGTTACCACTCTTTTCAGTAGCCCCTTCATCTATTTGCATGCAATACCCACTAATCTGTTCTTTGTTATTATATATATATGTATATATATATATATATATATATATATATATATATATATATATATATATATATATATATATATGTAATATATATATTTTCAAAAAAGTTATTCCATTCATTTAATGTTATTTTTGTTGCTGGTCTAATGTATATTGATACAATAGTTAATTTAGTATTATTGGATAACTTAATTGTGACACCGATTTTTTCCGTACAAATGAAATCTGTTATAGTATAGTTTATGTTGTTTTTTAGGAGGATTGCTACTCCTCCTTTCCCATCGTATCTATCTTGTCTAACATTGTTATAACTTGTAAAATTAACGTAAGTACCTGGTTTAAACCATGTTTCTGACAGTAGGGCTATACTAATCTTTTGTTTAAGTAGTAGATTTTCTAAGTTGCATTTATTTGCTATGGCTGATCTACTATTCCACTGTAACATATTAAATATTTCCATCAGTTTTTGTGAATGTTTGTTCTAAATTTACTATGTTTTGTTGAACTAGTCTTATTATGTCTTCTTCTTTTTTATTAAATGTTTTTATTATTTCTACTAAAATACCTAATTTTGTACTAAGCATATATTCTTTCGTTTCTTCATTTATATTATTATTTCTCAAGTAAAAAGGAGAGTTTAATACTCCTCCAACATTTTGAGGTAATGTTATTGGGGAAACTATTGCTCTGTGAGCTTCAATTGTGGAGTTACCTTGTCCGGTTACTTGTGTCCTTTTTTTCGGTAACTGTGTAAATGGTTGTGGTGAATGTGGTTTTTTGTGTGTGTATCTTGTTTGTGAAGGTGTAGTGTGTACTTGTACTTCTTGGTGGTCTAAGTGTTGGGTTCGGAATTAATAACGGGTTAGATATGTGGAGTTAGAATTGGTGGTTGTAGGCTGTGTTTGATGAGTGTGGTAGGAAGAGGCCACACTGGCATACATCTTCCTTGGGATTGCCTTATTGGCATCGTTATAAGATGAATTACTATTAGCCATATAGTTTTTAATCTCTTTTTGTCTAGTATATTCCGGACACTATTTGAAATCATTTACATAATGATCTCCTTTACAAATTAAACATTTTTTTCAGGGCTTTTACATTCGTCGGTTTTATGATTTTCTCCGCATTTCATACACCTTTCTTTGTTCCTGCATTGGCGTCCTAAATGTCCGTACCTGAAACAGTTATAGCACAACAATACTTTTTGTGTGTACGTTTCTACCTCGTATAAAACTTTATTAATTTCCACATATTTTGGTAGAGTCTGACATCTGAATGATACTATTATTGTGGTGGTAGGCTTCAACTCAATTATATTTTCTTTTTTAATTTTTTTGTTTATACGTTTTACGAAATCTACTTCAAATTTTTTATGAAAATCGTATGCCATAATGCGGTCTTTTAGAAATGATTCTGATAAATCAGCCTCTATATGTTTTATTACTCCCAGTCTAAATTTAAAAAATTTTGGTATGTAGGCATTTAAATTATTCTGTTTTAAGAATTCTGAATTTAGAACTATATTTGCACTTTTACTGTCTTTAAATATTATACGGATTCTGTTTTTACCTATTGATTGTATTTGTTTTATCTGATTGTTTATATCTAAATGGTTTTGAAGAATTATTTCTCCAACCTTATTCGGGTTTAATTTGCCTTTGAAATTATCGTTTTTATTTTCTACATAGATATGGAAGGGGCCCATATCATTAGATTGATAAGTTAATGAGGGTCTAGTTTTTTGCTGTTTAATGTTTACATTATTTTCAATTGTACTATTAGATTCGTTTGTATTTGTATTATTTTGTAAATGTGTTGTAAATGATGTAATACTTCCCTGTTCATTCTGTTGGCGAGCATTCGTATCTCTTAGGATTGCGTCGATGTCCATGATAAGTCCTAAAGGATTGGGATTCCAAGGCGAAGGATCTTTTACATTTTTGTCGATATTATCGGGGGGTCTCCCCCGCTATTACCACTCATATGCCTTTGTTATTTTATCACTATTTACCTGATAATATAGTTTTTATAACTTTCTATTTCTATAAAAACTAATTTCAATAATCACTTTGACTTTATCGGCGTTTATTTATTTCGAAGCGAACTGTTCTCTGCGAAAGCATAAACGGAACTCGTATTGTCAAGGAAGTTCAAACATTCCTCACATACTATTTTTAATTTTCTTTTCTTCATTGGAATTACTCGTTCTTCAGTGGATGATAAATCCATGCAACCTACAAGAATTTTTTCTTACATATATCACAAATTGTAAATATTTCATTTTCATCTATATCAATCAGACATTTAATGCATTTATCCATTTCATATTATTGTAGATGTAATCACTTTATTGTAAGCTCCTGGATTATTACCAACTATTTACTTTAATCACCTTATATTTTGCCAACAAAAAGTTGCTTACTTGATACATAGGAAAAAGAACCAAAACAGGAACTTAAATTTTTGAAGTAAATTCACAATCAGTAGGTAGATGATCCAAAACACTACAAATTGATATCACATACCACAATTAACCATGTAAAATTAACTTTTAACATTAACATACACACAACTAAACTTATATGGAATCACCTAATATTTTGTATTATGTATGGAATTTATGAAAATTATTTATTTAGATACAAAATTCATTCTTTACCCAATATTTTAATCAAAAAGTTCTCACATATGAATTGAAGAATTAATTATAATTGACAAAACAAACATAATGGTTTTTTTTTGGTTTTTGAAAACTAACAAGATTTCAATTAACCAGTAAAAAAAGAGAAAAAAATAGAAAATTATTAATTTTAATAACCTGTATTGCCACCTCTAGCCCTTATGCAATCTTCAATTCGCGCTGGAATGCTTCTGGATAAATTGTCAACATTTTCTTGCGGTATGTTTTCCCATTCTCCTAACACTGCTTGAATGAGCTGTGTGATATTTTCTGGATAGTCCCGACGAGTCTTAATCCTTCTTTTAAGTTGGTCTCACAAGTTTTCATTTGGATTTAAGTCCGGTAAACATGCAGGTCAGTCTAAAATTGTGACACCTACCGTTTCCAAGAAATTCTCGAGCCACTCTGCTAGTATGAAGATGAGGAGGTACATTATCTTGCATAAAGATAAAATTATCCCCAACTGCACCTCGCCAAAGCCTAACTACCGGCTCTAACATCAAATCAACCTATCCCCGACCGGTTAAAGTTTGTTGGAGAGGTAGCAAAGGGGTTCTTGCTCCCTTCATAATACCTCCCCAAAACATTACGGTTCCTCCATTATATTTTGGAATAGATCTGGCAGCCTGGAGTAACTTGTCATTCTGGAGCTCTGAGAACCTGAATTCGATGATCATCTGACCTAAGGCCAATTCTGGTCACATCTGAAAAGAGAGCTTTTTTCCAATTTTGAATTGTAAAGTTTTGGTGTTGATTGCACCAATTTAGCCAGTCAGTTTTATTTTGCCTGGACAACCCATAACTGTCTCCTGCTGTACAACCCTCGAGCATGAAGTCTTTTTCGTATAGTTTCAACTGAAACATTTACACCTGTAGCTTCTAGAAGTTGTTGTTTCAGCTCTGGATGAGAAACATTCGGATTTCTTCTAGCAATTTGGCACACAAAGTGGTCCTGTTGTAACTCTTTGATGACTTTGTGTAGGCCTATTCTTGAGAGTTCCTAATTCCAAATATCTTACATAAGTTTTTGATACAACACCCTGAGTAACGCCTACTACCTCTACTACGTCTCTTTAGGGCATTCATTGTTCAATGAGAGCAACAATTTTCCCATCTGCACATCTGCTAGTCCAACATAGGGCATTATTATCTTCTTTGGACCGAAATAAACTTACATGAGTAACGTGATTTTACTACTGAAAAGATTATAAATTATGTGCAGTCGTTTGTTTTTTGTTATCATCTTTATTTACAGCAAAAAATCTTATCTTCGATTAGCATGCCAAGGTTTTTCCTGACAAAATATTTTAGTTACAAATACTGAGTTTGGTTGTGTTTATACAGGGTGTTTCATTGGGAAAGGGCCTAATTTTAACTGAAGATGGGGATCACTTCGGTGCTTCCAAAAACCTATATTTAATGTGTCTTCTGCACTTTATAACCGAGATACAGGGTGTTTTATAAATTTATCCTATTTCTTTCGAACCTCATAACTTCCGAGTTACCCTGTATATTATTTTGAAATTTGGTACACGTAATAACCATTACCTAGAAATTCCATCAAAAGCATATCCAAAAAGATAATGCAGGTCCGGCTTAACAAAAAATTTCAAAACTAGTCTTTCCTAAAAACAACACTCTGTATATAGATTTTTTTTAAATTGCTCTTTATAATTGGAAAGAGTATAAAAAATCGAATCTACTTATTTCCTTTTAATTTTTCCCCAGACAATTTTACTACCAAAAATGTACCGTCAAAGTTACAATTTATGCACGTTTTGGGGGCTAACAATGGTATCGGAGAGGTTTTTTTATTTTTTAGCTTGATATGAAATCTATTTAATGCATCTACACAAGCATCCTAGAAATTCAATTGAGTTTGTATGTTTACGAGTACAGACCACTAAAAAATGTGATTACGGGTCCGTACTTAGGACATACTCATTCAATATGTTTCGAATTATTGGTTATTAAGCAAAAAATTATATTCAGATATTTAGATTGTTTATCCTAAATGGACTCGCCTTTCTTAAAGCCGAGTCAGAAGTTTTACAAATAACGTATCGTGTTTAGTTTTCTTTAAATTTGACTGTAACTAATATTCTATATAGTTAGTCGTTGCGAAGTAGTCCTAGAAAGACTTACAAATTACGGCTCGAAGTAAATAAAACTATTTAGACTTTTTATCTGTGTTTCACTGAGATCCATTATACCTTTCATTAGGTTATGGGCCCAGTCACCGATTGTGATTGTGCGTGAGTTTCAGTTGTTCAGTTGAAATAAAAAATAACAATGGCAAGTGGCGCGTCAACTGTGATGAAACGGAATTTAAAACTCTTTAATGGAGAAAACTACTTAATGTGGAAATTTAAACTTTCGGAAATAATCGAACAAGAAGGTGCAAGTAGAGTGCTGAACGAGGATCCACCAGAACCACTTACTGATGAGTGGATAAAATGGGAGCGGTTTGCCAGAGGTACCTTGATTGAATATTTGGACGATATCACACTGTCGCAATTACCTCCAGGACGGGCGACAGCTCGACAAATCTTAGAAAAGTTCGATGGACTATATGCTTGCAAAAAGGTATCCACACAACTATGTGTCCAAGATCGATTGTTTAACTGCAAACTAAAGCCTGATACACCAATGAAGAAACACATGCTGGAAATTGAAGAAATGGTGCGTGATTTAACTGCATGTGGCTTGGAAGTGAACGAGACAACAAAAGTATGGTATATGCTCAACTCACTACCTTTAAGTTATGCACCAATTAAAGCTGCAATAAAAACATTGACAGATGATAGACTTACATTGGCCTTTGTAAAAGGAATGCTTCTTGAGCACGAGGAATATCTAGTGAGAGAGAATAATGATACAACAACTAAAGCTCTTCATTTTCGTAGTACAAACGACAAAGGGTGGAAGAAAGAAAAACATTTTCCTAAAAATAAAACATTTAAAAACAAACAGGTGCAAAAATATTTCCATTGTGGTAGGAAAAACCACCTTAAACGTGACTGCTTCTTCTACAAACAGAGTTTGAAGACATATCAAAAACCTCACTATCAAAAGAAGAAAAACAATCATCAGGAGACTAGTGCTAATGTTTCTGCAGCAGTAGAGGAACCGTTTGCCTTTATGTGTACTAATGATTCAAATTACGAAGAAAAAGAATCAGGACGTTTTATATTAGACTCTGGTGCGACTGAGCATATTATCAACGATTTGGGGCTCTTCACAGAACACAGACAGCTAGCGAAGCCAATTTGCATAACTGTGGCGAAGAAAGGTGCAACCATCGAGGCGACACATATTGGGCAAGTGGAAATTAACACAACCCTTGGCTACAATGGAACATTGAAGGATGTCCTCTACAGCAGCAGAGTACCTGCCAACCTCATCTCAGTGAGGCGTATCCAGGAGGCTGGGATGTCAGTCGTGTTCACAGAAACTGGCAACGTGGAAATCAAAAGGGGAAGCACGACAATGCTAAAAGGTAAGCGCATAAATAATTTGTATATTATTGAGCTTATAATACAAAATGCGCGAAATACAGCATGGGCCGCAGGCCACGTGGCTGCTGTTAAAAGTATTGACAAAAATATATTGTGGCATGAACGAATGGGCCACATGAGTAAAGAAAATTTTTCAAAATTTAAAGAAAATAAACTTGCAAGTGATAATATTTATTTAAAAAATATAAATCCCATAAATTCAGTTTGTGAAGCGTGCATTAGCGGAAAACAAAAACGCCTTCCTTTCGCCAAAATAAAAGACAAACGTCATATTAAAAGACCGCTATTTATTGTTCATTCAGACGTATGTGGTCCAATAACACCATCTACGATAGATGATAAAAACTATTTTGTAAACTTTATAGATGAATATACTCATTATACCGTAACCTATTTAATGTCAAAGAAATCTGAAGTCTTTACTTATTTTAAAGATTATGCTGCAAAAGGCGAAGCCCATTTTAATACGAAAATAGTCAATTTATATTGTCGACAATATTTATCTGGCGAAATGAAGGAGTATTGTAAACAAAAAGGAATAACATATCATCTTACGGTGCCATATACTCCGCAACAAAACGGTGTGGCGGAACGGATGAATCGAACTTTAACCGAAAAAGCACGTGCAATGGTATATAGCTCGGGTTTAGACAAACGATTTTGGGGCGAAGCAGTTTTAACTGCAACTTACTTAGTAAATAGGTCACCTACTAAAGCCATAAAATTTAATAAAACTTCCTACGAGATGTGTCATGATAGAAAACCGAAATTAAGTATTTTAAAAATATTTGGCTGTACAGCTTATGTACATAATAAAACAAAAACAAAAAAATTTGATAGTAAATCATCTAAGGGAATTTTTGTGGGTTACGTGCCAAATGGATAAGATTTTTGATTCAGAATCGAAAAAATTCATAGTTGCACGACATTTAATTTTTGATCAAATTACATACAAAACATCAAGACAAGAAATCGATGATTAAATAAAAATTGGTGGCAAAAATGTATCAATAGGCACAGATAATTTATCAGCAGGAGGTAATGCTGATAGTGATGCTGGTGATAAAATCTCTCCTGGTAAAACGGATAATAAAATATGCGATCAAACCCTTTTAAACAAGGTTGTCCCTGAAAATTGCATTAAAGGTCAAACATCCAAAATAAAGGATGTCCCTGAACATATAAGTACGAACTCAGATAGTTCTGATATAACTCCGTGTAAATTAAGAAAGTTAAATAATAATGCGCAGGATATAAGAAGCAGTGAGAGATTAAAAGCTAAACCAATAATATCTTACGATTGCGAAGAAGAAGATGATTTTGAATTTAAAAATTACTTAATAGCTGGTCAAATATTGGAGAATGAAATTCCAAAGTGTTTTCAAGATGTAGCTAAAAGTAAATTTAGAGTTGAATGGGAAAAGCCATAAAAGATGAGTTAAAATCATTAGATCAAAATAAAACGTGGACGCTAGTACAAAAGCCAAATAACGTAAATATCGTCGACTGCAAATGGGTGTTTACAATAAAAGGCGATAGTAATGGAAATTGGGTCAAATATAAAGCTCGCTTGGTAGCGCGCGGTTTTAGCCAAAGAAAAATGTTAGATTACGATTAAACGTTCGCGCCGGTAGCGCGAATCAGCACTTTTAGATGCTTGCTTGTGTTCGCAAATCAAAATGAGCTGTTAGTTCATCAAATGGATGTGAAGACAGCATTTTTGAATGGAACATTAAAAGAAAACATTTACATGAGAGTACCTGACGGTGTTGTAGTTAATGCAAATAATGTTATATGTAAATTAAATAAGTCTTTATACGGCTTAAAACAATCTGCTCGATGTTGGTTTGAATGTTTCAATAACGTATTAATTGAAAAAGTATTTGTAAATTCAGCAGCAGATAATTGTTTATATTTTTTGAACAGAGAAAATGTCAATAAAAATATCTACGTAATTTTATATGTGGATGATTTAGTGATTGCAACTAAAGATAACAATACAATGAATAATTTTAAATAGTTTTTAATGAAACAATTTGATATGGTTGATTTACAAGAAATTAATTATTTTTTGGGTATAAGAATAAGCAAATCAAACTCAGAAATTTCACTTGATCAAACAACGTATTTAAAGTCTGTATTACAAAAATATAATATGAGTAATTGCAACCCCGTCAGTACACCATTACCAGTGAAATTAAACTATACCGCATTAAATTCAGAGGATAGTTATGATGCACCTTGTAGAAATATAATTGGCTGTTTAATGTACGCAATGCTGTGCACACGTCCCGATCTGTGTACAGCGGTAATTTTATTAAGTAGGTACCAAACTAAAAATAATAAAGAATTATGGTTATGCTTAAAGCGGGTATTAAGGTATGTAAAAGGAACGATTAATATTAAATTGGTATATAGAAGAATTGGCAATTATGCACAAATATTAACAGGGTATGTTGATGCTGATTGGGAAAATAATGAAGTTGATCGCCGAAGTACAACGGGCTGTTTATTTAAACTGTATGACAATTGTATAGTAACTTGGATTACACGGCGACAGAATTCGGTTGCAGCGTCGTCAACCGAAGCGGAATATATGGCCGTTTTTGAGGCTGTAAAAGAAGCCCTATGGCTAAGATCTTTATTTGTCAGTATTAATGTCAATATGTTTAAACCAATAATTTTATATGAAGACAACCAAAGTTGTATAGCAATGTCAAATAATCCCGTAAGTCACAAACGTTCTAAACATATCGACATTAAATACCATTTTACGAGGGAACAAGTAGAGAACAAGATGATCTGTTTGAAATATTTGTCCACAGGTAATCAAGAAGCTGATTTGTTGACAAAGTCGTTGCCACCACAGCAGTTCAAGGAACTGAGAAAGAAAATGGGATTAGAAGAAAAATAATGTTCACATTATAAAATTCTTTTTATTACTGATTTAGAAATTTAAGTGTTAATGATCTGGTTAGGTTTTGTGGGGTTTCCCTAACCCAAGCAACAGATGTTGGATCATTGTGAATTCCCCAGAAAGCCGTAAAGTAATAAGTTTTTCCTCATATATTTTTTGAGGGGGTGTATTGGTTATTAAGCAAAAAATTATATTCAGATATTTAGATTGTTTATCCTAAATGGACTCTCCTTTCTTAAAGCCGAGTCAGGAGTTTTACAAATAACGTATCGTGTTTAGTTTTCTTTAAATTTGACTGTAACTAATATTCTATATAGTTAGTCGTTGCGAAGTAGTCCTAGAAAGACTTACAAATTACGGCTCGAAGTAAATAAAACTATTTAGACTTTTTATCTGTGTTTCACTGAGATCCATTATACCTTTCATTACGAATATTTCGAACACCCTGTATAAGGATATGTATCTGGAAACTATGCACTTCTACATTTAGAATAACAAGAGTAAAATACGAGAAATAAATTTATACTTCATAAAACGTTAAAAGTACTCGTATAAACTAGATAATACTTCAAGTAGGCTATAGAATAGACACATCATTTGTATCTAGTTTCTGTCAAACAGTGTTTGATGTTTTGAACTTCCTACAGTATTTTATTTTTGCCGAGTGAGTATTAAATCATTATGACTCATCAATTTTCTAACCGAGAATATGCAGATATTTTATTATGGATTTTGTAATGGTAATGGTACAGCTGCAAAAACTGAATACGGAAGAAGGTTCCCTTACCGGAGGTTACCAAACTGTAAAACATTTATTCGTGTTTTTAATGACTTAAGAGAACACGGCAGATTTCCAACGGTTACATTAAATGAACATCAGGAAAGAAGGCATATAAATATGGAACAAAATATTTTGAATATTGTTAATAATAATCCGGAGATTAGTATAAGAAGAATTGGACATGCTACAAATGTACCTCATGTTTCTGTTTGGCGGCGACTAAAAAAACATAATCTTTATCCATTTTATATACAAGAAGTACAGCGACTTCAAGCAGGGGACGAAATTCCACGAACGAATTTTAGCAATTGGATCATTCGAAATGCAAGAAATTTAAGTAGAGTTCTATTCACGGATGAAGCTCAATTTACAATAGACGACGTTTATAATTTATGGAACTCGCACATTTGGGCAGAAGAAAATCCATATGCTACAAGAGAGGCCCATTCGCAACGCAAATTTTCTGTTAACGTTTGGTGTGGTGTCATTGATAATAAATTAATAGGACCACACATATTTCCACATAGACTGACTGGCGAAGTCTATTTGGATTTTCTGCAGAATATTTTACCAGTGCTATTAGTTGATGCAGATGTAAATGTAGCAGGAATGTATTATCAGCATGACGGTACTTCGGTGCATTACAGAGTCCTAGTAAGAAATTTATTAAATGAAAATTTTCCTAATTCATGGATAGGCAGAGGTGGTCCCTATAACTGGCCTTCAAGGTCACCTGACTTCAATCCTGTGGATTACCATATTTGGGGATATCTAAAATCAAAAGTATATGCTACCGACATCAATAGCAGAGAAGAACTTCTTCAAAGAATAGAGAATGCCTGCAGTGAAATCAGAAATAATCCAGATGTGATCAGAAGGTACGTTCGCAATATTACAAAAAGAGCAAGAAAGTGCATAGAGCAGAATGGAGGTCATTTTGAGCAATTTTTGTAGGTTAGACTTGCTTCGTTTGGACAATGTTGTTAGAATTTCTTGTTTTCTTTTCATGTCAATTAATAAAATTAATAAAATTCTCTCCGATTTTGGAGGATAAATTTATTTCTCGCATTTTACTCTTGTTATTCTAAATGTAGAAGTGTATAGTTTCCAGATACATATCCTTATACAAGGTGTTCGAAATATTCGAAACATATTGAATGAGTATGTCCTAAGTACGGCCCTGTAATCACATTTTTAGTGGCTGTTCTCGTAAACATACAAACTCAATTGAATTTCTAGGATGCTTCTCTAGATGCGTTAAATATATTTCATTTCAAGCTAAAAAATAAAAATAAACTCCGATACCATTGTTAACCCCCAAAACGTGCATAAATTATAACTTTGATCGTAAATTTTTGGTAGTAAAAAAATTGTCTGCGGAAAAATAAGAAGGAAATAAGCAGATTCGATTTTTTATACTCTTTCCAATTATAAAGAGCAATTTAAAAAAAATCTATATACAGGGTGTCGTTTTTAGAAAAGACGAGTTTTGAAATTTTTTCTTAAGCCGGATCTGCATTATCCTTTTGGAGATGCTTTTGATGGAGTTTCTAGGTAATGGTTATTACGTGTACCAAATTTCAAAATAATATACAGGGTAACTCGGAAGTTATGAGGTTCGAAAGAAATAGGATAAATTTATCTCGGTTATAAGTGCAGAAGACACATTAAATATAGTTTTTTGGAAGCACCAAAGTGATCCCCATCTACAGTTAAAGTTAGGCCCTTTCCCAATGAAACACCCCGTATTAACATGCTTAACTAGAGCTGATCAGCAGTCAAGCTCTCCATAATATTTTGAGACTATTACTACTTTTTCATTGAATTTCTTCTGGTCGAATAATTTTTGTGGGTGTTTTCCTCAATAATTTTGATGTACTGGTGATTTTCGCATCATCCATTTATTTCTAATAACCTTTTATAACACGATTTTCAATTTTTTAGGAGGAAGCTTATGTAGGATTATGCGATCTATTGATTGTTTATAGTGAACAACTGCATAGTTCATCTCCATCTTTGGCTGAATTGATTTGTAGACCTGATAAGAATCTTCAGGCGTTGTTAAATGAATTTGTACAAATGTAAGTATACAAAATTACACATAAAATGAAGTATGAGACAATATAATTGATATATTTACTAATATCAAAACAATTGTCAATTTTTTATAATTTCTTCATTATAATGTGGAATTATTTAGACATTCATTAAAAACAGTAACATGACTAGATTCCACACAGTAAGGGACAAAACAGTAAATTTCAATATAATTGTAAAAACTTATAATATCAATATTTTAGGTATGTTTTTGTGCCAGAACAAGATGCCGAACACGACGAACTTCGCATCGAAGGCCTACATAAACGACGTAACTTCCTAGCGGCTTATTGTAAACTTATAGTCTACAATATAATGGCTACGCAAGCGGGCGCCGATGTCTTCAAACACTACGTAAAATACTATAACGAATATGGAGACATAATAAAAGCCACTTTGAGTAAAGCTAGAGAGATTAATAAAGTCAATTGCGCTTTGACTATGTGTTTAAGTTTGAATATGATGTTTAACGAGGTACAAAAGTTGAGCGGAGGAAGGCAAATTAGACAGCACGAAGAATTCTTTGCTTTAAAGGTACGACATCTTTTTTTCTGTTAAAATTTAAATGCTATAAAACTACACTTCCATTAGTGTGTAAAAAGACGGTAAACACCACCAGAAATTAATGTTATGAATCGAGAATAAAAACAAAAAGTAGCAAAACTAAATTATTAATATTATTGTGTATCTTATACATACAAAAAATAGTATCACAATTTTGAACGTTTTATTTGGTCACGTTTACTGTTTATTTTTTTCTGGTAGGCCTATTGCTGTTAAATTCTTGCTTCTAGGTCTTCCTTGACTTTTAATGAGGTTCAAAAAAAAATTTTGGTTAAAATTGTTACAAGTTCCATTTTCAATTGCAAGAATTTCTAGAAAACATGCCTATATCATTATTTTGAGTTGCAAGAGTTTATTGGAGAACATTACTAGCTAAATTAGCTTCTAAAACCTTGTCTTGTAAAAAGAACTGGGGGGTTTGGTTCGATTGCTTCATAATTTTCTATCTGCGGATCTTGTGCATCATAGTTGCTTTGAATATCATATGTATTCATTAAATTATTTAGATTGGTATTATTTTCAGGAATTGGCCAAACGATTTGCATTGTCTTTCGGTTTGGATGCTGTCAAAAATCGTGAAGCAATAACTGCACTACATAGAGCAGGTATTATATTTGCAGTAACAGGTTCTGAAAATGTTAGTGAAGATCCAACAGGTCCTCCTCCTAATTTACCTTTCTTAGACATTTTAACCGAATTTACTAATAAACTACTCAAACAAGATAAGAGAGTTGTTATGGGATTCTTGGATAAGAGGATTACGACTGGTGAGTTGATTTTGTAAACGTTTTTTTTTTTAATTTTACTGCAATGTAAGTGTTGTGTGTGTATAAATATTTAACGTAATTCCCGAATTATTTTTAAAGGTATGCCGAGTAGCAAAGGCGAAGACTGGCAACCTCTCCTTCTTTATAGAAATTCCCTGTTACACGGAGAAACTGATCAACTTCCTACGACTAGCAAACGAGCCTATGGAAGAAAACGTCAAAAGTCTCCAGATTCCGATGCAGAACAAGATGATCTGTCAGATCAGGAATTTCCCGGTAATTTGTATGGTTAAAGAAACCATGCAAATTTTCTATTTATTTTATTATAATCAATTAATTTTTCTAATGTACCTTAGTGCGGTAGTTGTTTTTATTAAATGTTAAGTGTTTCATATTCATTTTACTTTCATTTTGTGTTGTTCAACAATTTGAATCACGTGCCAAAAATACTCCTCCCTTGATCATGTGTCACTTAGCAGTCGCCAACCAATTACACGGCCATCCTTGCAATATGCGTCTAGCTTCAATGGAGTGTCATGGTTGTATATCGTATGTGTGTGAACGAACAGAAAATAAGCACCTCAATAATTTTGGATAAGTGAGTTCATTTATATCTAGATGGGAGTTTAAATATTAAATTATTATTATTATTATATTATATTAAATAAAATTTGATGCAGTACTTACCGCACTGACACAACTAATGGAGCTTATGTCATTTTACGAGGTACTGCACTTGACAATCGGTGTCTTTTTTTAAGAGGCCCTGTATTCATAGAAAACTCGAGTTATTTAGTGCCGATAACTTTTTTGTCATATGACTAGCAGATGGTGCTAGTACTTATGAACATATCGATTATAAATAACTAAAATGCAAAATAAAAACATACGAAGTCCGGCACTGTGAACCTCAATATGTACAAAAAATACACAAACATATACTGTTTATCCATCAGCCAGTTAAGTTTTAACCCGAAAACTTTCCCACCGTTAGTAATATGAGTGTTGTTAGTTTTCTGGTATAAACAACGAGTTTTTACACCGAGGAGCAAACGAAGGCTTTTAAAAGTTATATGCATACAAGGTTTTTGAGGCAGGATTTGTGACTCAATATGGAGTGAAGAGAGTAGACGATATTTATATTGTTATTGGAATGGTAAGTTTACTAATCACTTAGGATGCAATTATATATCTGACTAGCTATTTCCCATTTGCAATCAGCTGAATTATTGTTTGTTTCTTTTTCAAGGTAAACCATTCACAAAGCATGACGAACCCGATTTAAAAGCGTGCTTATGAACACCGATGAAAGTGTTGAAACTGCCCGTTGTAACTGTATAGCAGGTGCAGGAGAAATTTGTAGCCATGTAGCGGCCATGTTATTTGCTGTGGAAGTAGAAACCACGCAAGCAAGTACTTGTACTGATATTCGTGCTTTATGAAAAATACTAAAATCTAAAGAGTTTCAATATGAACTCAAAAAGAATAATAATTTTAGAATTTTTTTTAAAGTTGTACCACCTATTCAAGGAAAATGTATAGTTTCATTTTTTTTTAAATATTAAAGAAGCAGGCAGCAGCAGTGTTCTAATGAGAGTGATAGAACCGATCGCCAGTGAAGTTGCTACATAAGTGTCTACATTGTGGATTAACCCTTACACACACAATTTTTTATAGTGAATATTATGAAAATTTAAGTCAAGAAGAATTAATTGCTTTAACTCTGTGGTGTAGATGAACTAGATCAGTGGTCGCCAACTTCTCAATGTGTTGAGCTACTTTGTTAATTTTGGAATAAACAGCGAGCTACCCACACTGAAGCCATGTAACGCAATGTAAATGAAATAATCCGCAGTTAATTTATCATTATATGTATTTATTTTACTATTTAACTGGTAATACATAATACATAGGTACTAATAATAAACTAATAACAAAATAACTAATATTACTAGTACGTACTTGTTCATAGCTACATTCCTACCTACCAAACGAAGGTGTTTGAAAAATAAACACAAACTTTTATCCATGCCGCAACGGCATGTCACGTAAGATTTAAAAATAGTTAATAATAACAACAAAAAAGTAACACACTATCGTGAACATAAACATTGAAAAATAAAAAGGCACGTTCAATGAGAAGGCTGACACTCAGACTCATCGATAATTTTTTTAATGTTTGCAGTATAATTTGATACAGCCATTCGAATACAATTATCCAAATGTTCATCTGTAAGTCGATTGCGATATTTGTTCTTAATAAACTTCATATTGGAAAAAGAAGATTCACACAAATAGGTTGAACTGAATAATGCTTTCACTTTCAAGGCAACACGGCATAGAACTGAATATTTGTCTTTACTTACAATAGGCCAGATACATTTGGTACTTGAGACTAACGATTTTAAAACTAAATCATTTTGAAACTCAATTACTTCCATTTCTGTTGCAGCGATGTCTTAAAACGATTTTTGAAGTTATTCTTCAGGGTAGAAACTATTTCTACATTATATTTGCTGTCATAGGGTTCTAATGGATTTTGAGATATTTTTTCTGAAAGTATGGGAAAATGCTTGGCATCGCTGTTAATTAGGTTTTGTTCCCAAAACTCCAGCTTTTTGATAAATGCTTTTATATCATAAATAATTTCCGCTAGTTCTTTGTCTCTCCCCTGAAGCTGCAAATTAAGTTCGTTCAATTTCTCTGTAATGTCCACGAGAAAACCAAAATCTCTAAGCCAGATTGAATTTTCTTGTTCCGGAGTCGGTTCATCGCGTTGTTTGAAAAATTGAACTAAGCCAGATAGGACATCATTAAAACGTTTCAGCACCCGTCCTCTACTTAACCATCGGACATCAGAGTGAAGGAGTAGGTCCCCGTATTGACAGTCAACTTCATCAGCCAAGGTTTTGAATAATCTTCTTTGTAACGCTTGTTCACAATTTTTACAACCAGTTTCATAACGTTGTTTAGTTTCAGGAAATTTCCACATAATGCTTGCTGATGGATAATGCAGTGGTAACAGAGAAATTGCGGAAAAGTTTCAACTTTACGACATAACGCCACCACACCCTTATCACAACCCACCATAGCTGGAGCGCCATCAGTTGGCAAGCCTACCATTTTCGATATTGGAATTTTCTCAGAAGAAATAATATTTTTTAAATGAGAAAACAACTCCTGTCCAGTAGTGTGTCCTTTCAGTGGAATAAACTTCAAAAGATCTTCTTTAATCGTAAAATTACTAAAAACCATTCAGTTATCTAAGTCAGTTCTTAACTGAAAAAAAATCATTGCTCATTACTTCTACACGTCTCATCACTGTATTAGCAGAAAGTTGCATAGATTTTATAGCTGAAACTATCTCGTCTTTATTTCTAAAGTTGGCAAATAACGAATCAGCAGCTTCTAAAAACGCCTGTTTCATAATTTCCCCGTCTTCATAAGGTTTATTTTTTTGTGCAATTATCTGGGACACGCGGTACGATGCTTCAGTTGCAGCCTTATTTTTGTCGACTGTTCTTAAAGATATTGATTGTTGTCCAATTAACTGCTTTTTTAACTGTTTCAGTTTCTCCTTTCTGGTGGCAGAATGTAGTGGGAATGATTTTTGAAAATTAGAATGTACAGTTTTATGATGTATCTCAATATTTCCTTTTTTAGGAACGGAAACCGAAGTATTACATAACAAACACACATTTTTATCTTTAACTTCTGTAAAAAAGTATTGTTCTTCCCATTCCGACTGAAAGTGGTATGTCTTTACCTTCTTACAACTGCTTGCCATAATATTATTTTTTGTTGTTCTCTACTAACCCAACCGCTAGACGTTGGTTACGCGTTCAGTTTTAAACTAAGCGCAATGTCGCCGCGCCGTGAGTATTTATCCCATTCAAAGCAATCCTGATCGTTCTCGAACACTAACGCGCTGGACCGGCTGGTCGGTTCTAGCCGATTCTAGCTTGATGGCGTCAGCGGCAGGTCGCTCACCGCAACGTTGCCGCTGTTTATGTTTAATATTATGACAATTAGATTTTTTTGTAGAATTTTCGGAAGCTTTTCCGATTTTTGCAGTTTGTATTTTTTAAATTAAAATCGTTGTGAGAGCTACCAGAATTGCCTCCGCGAGCTACCGGTAGCTCGCGATCGACAGGTTGGCGACCACTGAACTAGATTATTGGAGTGGACTGTTGTGTTTGTCATTCACCAATACATCAAAGGATTTGTTTTGTTTCACTCCAATTAGGTTTTGGAAAGAAGGACCAGTCGTAATTTTAAGTAACGTTTAATAAAAAACGCTTAAATCCGACAATATTAACAACGTTAATCAAATCTTGTAAAAAACAGATATTAAAGTAGATACAACAAATGATGCGGCGAGTTGATAGTTAGATAATTAATTACAATTGTTCACAGATATAAGATGCTCGTATGATAAATATGTATTCCTCTCCGATAATTATTGAACTGAGACACTAGTAATTAAGCACTTTTGTATTTCGCATCGTAACACGATAGATATTCATACGCTTTTAGGTAAAATCGTAATTTTCCCGGCTTAGTATTAATTTTAGTTGAGAATGAATTAGATTGGAATTTTATTCTGACCGGACAGATTCACTGAGATGTTACTGTGAAATGCGTCCGTTTTGGACAATATATTTTCACCGCAGCTTGGTCGGATATTTTTTTACTACGTTTTTCGAAGATATGTTTACTACTGCTCCCTTTTGCTCGAGAATTCGTCTTTTTCTTACAAGGCAAGAGGAAGTGATAATTTTAGTGAATTACTGAAAAGAAAACCAGATACAGATCTGGATGTCGTAAAAATATTTCATTATATTAAAGTCGTCACTTGAGATCTCGACTAAGGATAAGTTTCTAATTGACAAAGGATATAAGTTGTTTCATTGTAACAAAAATAGGGCGTGTAATCTTACCCATAAGATTCTATCCATTGTCGCAGAGCCATAAATAATCTTTAGTTATGTCAACCACTGAGGATTTCAGAAAGGTCCATAATTATTTCTTACAGATAGATTTTTTTAAACTAAATTGACTGTCTCGACCCTTACTTCGTGGAATATGCTCATATTAGTGTTTTTAAATGAAACTCAAGGTCTCTAGTTAATTCCACAATATAATACAAGTTATTGAAAATTCTAAAAAATTGACAATTGTTTCGAAACAATTGTCAATTTTTTAGAATTTTCAATAACTTGTATTATATTGTGGAATTAAATAGAGACCTTGAGTTTCATTTAAAAACACTTTTTTAAACTAGTTAAAAGTTTCAAGTGCGTCGTCCCTGTAGAGAGGACTCCCACACCCGTCCGACAATCACATATTGAGGGAGAAAGTTTTTGTCAACTTGCTGTCGCGACACACCCTGCTCGACAAATATTGACATATACTGCTCACCAAATCATAACACTCAGCATGCAAATATTTCATTATCCAGTGAGGAGTGTAGTGAAATGGAATTAAAAACAAGATTCCAGTGTTCATCAAGAGATTGGTTTCATAAAATAACTGGCAGAATCACTGTGTCAAAATTCAAAGCAGCTGTCATGCTAATATTGAATTTCTCAAGTTTTATATCACATCCATTCACAAAGGAAATTATCTTTTGTTTATAAAATTCTTCCAAAGAAACGCAAACAAAATCAACCAAAAATATCGCGTTGAAAGCTTTGCACCTCTTTAAAACCTGATCTTTAAATATACGGATGGAAACCTTGATTATATTGTTTGTGTGATGTCCTTGTGTAATATACTCTTTCCGAAAACAGTGGCACCATCAGCTTTCCTAATCTAGTATTGCTTCTGGAAATAATCAAGAAATACGTTATATTTTCCAACCAATGGATGACTGTATAACGATTATCCACAATAAACAAACAGGTTAACGCATTAATCAGCTGATGGCTTGAAGACGCGAATGACGCAGCATTTACTGTTGAGAGTAGCGCGCGCGACTAATAGTTGCATAAGGTGCGTAAACCACTTAGGGAACGGAATACAGAGCTCGCGCATCCGTTTCCGACACGATTAGCGCACCCGGATACGACAGCACTATAGGAAACGAAAAGACGCTTCCCGTCAGTAGTGTTTCGCTTCATCATTTTTAAAATTTGGTCACCTTATTCATAAGTACATCGCGTACAAGGTTTAAGAGGATTCTGCTACTTATAACTACTAGTGATTTTTACATGTTTGTTTACATTTTATTCTATATTTATATATTCCATATGTGTATGTTAATAATATGTAAATAAACATTATTATTATTAAAAATACTACGGTAGAAACTTTAGTTTTGATCCGTTTTTAGATCTATCATAATTATGTTCTATCAAATATCGACAAAAATACAAAATAACTTTGTAAATCAACATAAAAAACTCTATCAAATTTATAAAGCTTAATCCCATTAATAACGATAAATATCCTCCGAAAGAACCTAAAAATAAAAAATAAATTGGTAAATCAATGTTATAAATTTTGACGTTAGAACATAATTGTAAAGTATAGAGATAAATAACAGAAGTAGGGTTGCCAGGTATCACGATGCATCATGAGATCTCACGACAAGTTATTAGCATTGATAGTATACTTGAGTAGTTGTATATACAGATTTTATTCGTAAGTTTGCTATTATTCCAAGTCATTTTTAAATAATTTAAAATATGTAGATACATTGTATCAGTGGCGTAACTACGGTGGGGGGGGGGTTGGGGGTAGAACCCTCCATAATTACAGCAAACCTACTTGATTCGAATGTACTAAAAGCTAGGAACTGTAGGCTCACAATTTTATAAGAAAAAAAAACAAAAATTCTGTTTTAGGGGCTTAAAAATTGAAAATATTTCCGGTACCCAAACCTCTCGATAGTTCATCCTACCCCCACCAAACTTCATTCTAGTTACGCCACTGCATTATATACTAGAGTGATCGGATACTCCTTCAACTTCAGCAAAACAACGAAAATTAAGTTATTTTTATACGGATTGTTTGTTTATTAAAATAAAAATATTTTGAATTTTTATTTTCATACCATCACGAAATCTCCACGATTTTTGAAGTGAGATCTCACGATTCAAAAACATTTCATCTGGCAACACTGAACAGAAGCTGTTATTATTATCCTTTAATTGACCTATATAGACATCGAAAGGAAGACTATAGTTTGAAATTAAAACTGACATTAAAGGAGTTTAACAAAGATTTTTTGATGAAAAGTTTTTGTACAGTCTTTGTATGTAAGTTAGCTGTTTGAGAATTTTTGACTATTTAGATTTTGAAATATTATTAATCGTCTGATTATTTCCATTTGATATTTTTTGCACTAAATAACTATTCAAAACTGACAATTGTATACCAAAAAATTAATTTAATAATATGCTATGTTTAACTTTACTTCAGAGATGATTGGAAATAAAATTTTAGACGAAATTTCCTTAATAAATTTATATTAATTTTTATTGCTATAGAATATATTAATTAGCATTTTTCAAAAATATACACATAAAAAAAGAAAAAAGTTCTCTATTATCTTATTACATATGCCTATAAATATATTTAAAAAATAATTAATTATTAAATAAAAAAAAATATAAGAAAAATTATTAATGTTAATCAATAAAGTGGTATTATTTGTGAAATTAAAAATAATCAAATTAATAATTTATAGTTTAACAAACTAACATTATTTTTTAAGTAAATTTTTCATTAGAAATATATTTTACAATATTATTAATGATTTAAAATGCCATTGCTTACGTTCAGACATCTAATGATAATTCAATTATTTCAATAATTCATTTCGAAAAATTATCAGGGGAAATTCTTTCAATAACAATTCGTATAAAACTATGATTAGACCCAGAAATTTCTGAACATTGACAATAAAACCAGCCTGAACCATTAATTGAAAATCTAGTTTGAATTTAGAATAAATGTTCAGTTGACGTGAAACTACCACCGAAACTTCCTAAAAATCCTTAACATGACAGCTAAATAAAAAAAATCGTCTACTTACTGAGTAACTCGTACCATGTTTGTTGTAGATCAATTTTAAATGACATTCCCGTTGGTCTATTGAAGAAAATGTTCACATATGTGTGGCTTCTGAAAATAAAAATGTTTAATATCTAAAATTAAATGTACTATTAGAACACCGTCAAAAACAGAGGTCAATATAAAAAAGGATAAGCTAATAATGATGATGGAAAATTTTACAGTAAAAACTAACAACAGAATTGATAGAAGTAAAAGAAGAACAGAAACTAATACATCCAAGAAGTGAAATATTTAAGAAGAGAAGTAGAATCCCTCAATAAAACAAACTCAACTAATACAGAGAGAAAAACAAGAATTAGAAAAAAGAACTAACCATCACAAAAGCTAGAGTTGAAAGACTAGAAAAGAAAGAAAAATCCATTAATGTAATAGTCCAAGGTCTACCGATAGATGCAAATCTTGAAAGAAGGTATGAAAAACTTCTTAGAAAAAGCTGGATTATAAAACATGCTTAGTAAAACTAGAAAGCAAACAATAGAAAAACTTGTTAATACAAAATAGACATAAATTAAAACAAATATTCATTAACCACGATCTCCCTAAAGAAGAGTTAAAAAGTACAAATACAAATAAGATAGATAGCACGGGCGGAGAAAGAAAAAGGAAAAGACGTTAAAATCAAATTTACCAAGTTAATAATAAACGGAGAGCTTTGGAAATGGAACAGAGTTACACAAAAAATGGAAAAACCACAATCTCCAAAAAACGAATTAAACCAAAAAGAGATGCATAGGGGCAAGAGGCGGGAGACATCGCAATAGAACAAGACATAAGAATTTGCGATTTAAGTAAAATAAATAGTTTAGACAGTAAGACTAACATTAGTATTAGTAATAATAAGATTATTAACCTTAGTAATAATAGAAATTCTAACATTAGTAATAAATACAGAAACAGTTTAAGTAATCAGAGTAAGGGGCATAAAAGACTACATTTAGGAAAGGTAAAAGACAATCATAGGTACAATAGTCACTTTCATTATAAAGGGTCATGCTTAGCGAACAATTTTGCAAGGCCTCCCCTTTCTTCTTCTTCTTCTTTTGCTCCACCTAACAATTCAGGGGAGAAACAGATAAGTAGTAAAGAGACCAGGAAGAAATACAATAGGAACATGGAACATAAACACAACAGGAAAAGGGATAGAGATAGCCGAAGAAATAGAAAGACAAAATAAACTACACAGCGAAAGAGAGGAAACGGAAAACATAAATAATCATGGGTGATTGGAACGCAAGAGTAGGCAGGAATACTAATAGAGGCCTGGGTTGCATGGGAAAATATGGCGAACAAATAGCAAATAGAATGGAATCAAAATGATAGATTTTTGCAGAAGAAACGGCCTGGCAATAAGAAGCACCTTCTGGGAACAAAATATGGAAGATAATATACATTTGTAGTAATAGAACAAAACGCGGAGAGTCTGATTGATTATATCGTACATACACAAAAGTTGACGCAAAAATTGAAACAAGTGATGACAGACAAAGAATCAGAAATAGGGTCAAATCATATACTAGTAACAGAATAGCTACGGGATAATATGGCAAAAGCAGTTGAAGAAAACGAATATAGTAAAATTGCAATTCACAAGCTAAAATACAGCGAACTTAGAAATTTATACCAAAAAGAAACAGATGAGGAATTCACAAGACTAGACAAGTACAGAGGAGGCTGGACACTAGAAGAAAGATGGGATACTACTAGAAAAGGCAGAGAAGATATGCGAGAACAGATAATACAACGGAGCGGTAGAACGAGGATGTTAAAGAATTAGTAAAGAAAGAGAAACAAGCATGGAAAACGTTCACCCTGACTGCAATTCAAAGAGACAAAATTGAATACATCACTATAAGAAATAAAGTGAAACAGGCAGTAAAAAAAGCAAATAGAGAAACTTGGAATGAATTTGGAAAGGAAATAACAGAGAATTATAGGGCAGATAACGGTACATTCTTGATAAGAATTAAAAGACTAAAAGGAGATAAAAAGAAAGAAATAAGAACCATGTGAGACAGCCAAAACCAACTGAGGGTAGGAAAAGAGGAAGTACGAAGAGTATGGAAGGAGCACTACCAAGGAACATTCAATGAAATACAAAATGAAGTAGACAATATCCAAAAAGAAGCAGCAAGCGATAATCTAGAAATAGGACAGGAGGAAAAGCTTGTGGAGAAGACGGACGGCGAAGGATGGGCGAGAAAGGAACGAAATGGCTATAGAATATAGTCAAAGAAGCGTGAAGAACTGAGAGGATCCCCAAAATATGGGAAAGCAATTTAATAATACCGACACATAAAAAGGAAGATCAAAGACAATGTGGAAACTACAGAGCAATATACCTCGCTCAAACAAGCTTTAAGCTATATACGAAAATCTTAGCGAAGAGATTAAGAAATTACGTTAAGGATATAATAGAAGATACACAGGCAGCATTTAAACCAGGAAGACAAATAAATGACAATATTTTCGAAGTAAAAAGAGTAGTAGAAAGAAGTTTAGAGGAGGGAGAAGAACTCTTCCTAACATTTATAGATTTAAGAGCGGGTTTTGATACTGTAAATAGGGATGAAGTCTGGAGTCATTTAGAGGAAATACGTATACTAGGAAAACTAAAAGCAGTCATTAAATCCACCTACAACACTGTAAAAGCGCAGGTACAGATTGCGGAAAAGAGATCGGAGGAATTTGAGCTAAGGAAAGGAATAAAACAAGGAGATAGACTAAGTCCGCTCTTATTCATAATTATAATGAACAAAATAGTCAAAAGAATAAGGGAAAGGGGAGCCAATATAGACACAATTATAGGATATAGGAACCTACAGCCGATAAAAGTATGCGATCTTCTCTACGCAGACGATGTGGTCCTTATAGTAAATTCAAAAAAACAATATGCAAAGATTAACAGAGGAAATAGAAAAAACAAAAGTAATGATAGTGAACGAGAAACAAACCATAGATACAGACATGAATCAAATAAAATGCAAGGGAAGGAATTTTGAAAAGGTAACCACATTCGAATACTTTGGTACAGTGATTACAAACGTCGAAAAGTTGGATGCGGAAATAGCAAATACAGGAAACAAAACAACTAAAATATATTATGCGCTAAACAAAACAATACTACGACATAAAGAAATAAAAAAGAAAATTCATAATACTATAACAATACCAATAATAACACAAGCTACCGAAAATTGGATACTAAACAAGAAACAGGAAGCAAGGATAAACGCAATGGAAATGTAACATATTAGGAAAATAGCAGTCAAGGCTAAATGGGGCAGAATGAAAAGTGAAGAAATAAGAAAGAGCATTGGCCTAGAACCAATATTAGCAAAGGCGAAAAAGAAACAAATGAATTGGTTTGGTCACGTTGTAAAAATGAACCAATTCCGACTGGTAAAAAGAATAATGGAGATGGAAAAGTCGACAAAAAGAAGAAGGAAGTGGTTGGATCAAGTTGAAGAATATGGAAGGGAAGAAGGAAAATTCATAAGGGAGATGAAAGAAATGACAGGGAATAGAAGAGAATGGAAAAATGGATAAATGATAAACCTGAATCACACACCAACACCTGAAAGGGTATGGGGAGCGGAGAAGAGGCATAAATATCTAACTCATTTGACATGCACTGTATTACAATTCAAACTATCCAGTTCCTGAGTTGCATCCTACTATAATTGCGAAGAATTTTAACCAGTTTTATTTTTATTAATAACATATTATCAATATTATTTTTACCACCCGCATTACGTAGTAAAATGGGATTCATACATTGACCTCAAAATTGATCCCCCCAATTTTTTACGGAAATACTTGTTTTGAAGCATCAGGACTCCAAATCAAGTATTATCTCCACGATGTCAGTATGTGTGCTCGTTTCCGGCCAAACCACTGAACCGATTGGCGCTAAATTTGGTAAATGTATTCTTAGGCATAAAAGGAAGAGTTGAAAAGCTTTTGGTAAAAATTGTTCAGCCCATCCACATGAGGCGAATGAAAGAAAATTAAAAATGCTAATATCTCTGTTGAGGTTTATTTATGCTTATGATAATGCTAAAACCGAATAATGTCTTGATTGGTTCGTTTATTGAAACTCGGAGGTTTCAAGGCGGGCGGCATGTTCAGACTTTCGAATGTTTTGAAGAACTTTATTTATGGTAAAATTGAAATAGTGACAACACCGCGAGAACTGGACAGATTGGAATTCCTTATCACCGAAAAGCTATGGTCAGAATCAATTACTGTAATTATATTTAGTATGAACCAGTTGTAAATGAAATTGTTGAAAAATAAAATTGTACAGTCCATAACAATTGTTTTAAATAACAATCAAAACAAAATGGTTCCATCAGTACTAGCATTGTATAAGGATAGGCCTATCCTTATACAATGGTACTAGTAAAATAATACAATATTTCTACGGTCTGAGTTGTCGAAAGTAATGTAGTTATTATTATATGCTTGAAGAAAAATAATGTTTAATAACAATGAAAACTTACGAATTAATAGCAGTGTCTGTTCGATCCACTGACACTTTATATACTACATGTGTACACGAGGGGAGACATTCTGGACACCTTATTGATTCATACTTTTCAAATTGCAATGCTTCTACATTTTCTTGTGTATAAGGAAAATAGTTATTCCATTTTGCTACAAAAGAAACATTAAATAGCTTTGTTAGTTTAAGTACACATTATTTTTTACATTTGAACTTATTATTTAAAACCGTATAGTTGTAGATCATTTTTGTTTATTGTATATCAATTTTCTCAGTTCCCACAAAAAAAATCAATATCACGTCTTTTTTATACAGTGTTCCACTCTAAAAACTGTTTGTAGTTAAATAAAAATTAAATTCGGACACTATTAATATATTTATAAAGAATTATTACAATATTTACAATTATTATTGATTGAACAATGTTTCTTTACGGTTGCGAAAATTTGCTACGTAATTCTTACTCGTTTACTAATCGAGATACCGAGAGAAAGAATTGCGAAATATTCTCGAAAAAGTGTAGCTAAAATAGAGAAACTTACGAGATATATACAAAGAGAGAATCGTAAGAATAATAAAATAAATTGCAAGAGTTACTTCAGTAAACTACTGAGATACAACTTGAGCGTAACTCAAAGCTGGAGCTGAACCGATTCACTTGAACAAACATTCACGAAATACTGATGGTTAAAACTGAAACCTTCTTGTAAGAAAGATTGTACGCCGCCCATACCACACGTGGAAATCGTACAACACGAAGAGATATTTGTTTTTCTAGGTAAGGCTATATTGTCTCAATACATAGAGAATAGCTAGCTTTACAAATAGTTTATAGAATCTTTTATGAGGGGAACGAGGCCAATAAACGTTGAATATTATGATAGGACCCTTCAAGGGATCACAGTGGTTTACGTCGCGTGGAAAATAGTTTTTAAAATACAAAAGGGGGTGAATTATGTCGCAGCACAAAAGCACAAGAATAAATAAATAATATGTATTCTTTTGATAAAAGGTTGTAAATTCGATACAAAAAAGAATTTATTAGAGAGAAAAATGTATATGTAAAAAATACTATTCTTTACATTTGCACCGTGGTTATAAAATTTTTAATATTGGTTAGGTCGACAAGAAATGTTTTAGCTTCAATTTCAAATTATTCAAGAGTGTGGGTTTGGTTTATGTTCAGTACTCGATATAGACGTCTTATGTATATGGACCGAGAAAGATGACGTTTATGCCATCTGCCGTGAAAAAACACAAACAATGTGATGTAAACACTATTAGTAGTATTAGTAGTTTTGGATAATCCGCGTTTTTAAATGCTCATTTTTTAAAACTGATATTAAATGTTTGTGATGTCGTCATCAAAAGTATCTTTCTGTATTCATAGCTGTTCAAATATGCTGTATAAAAATACTACGCAGTTGAAATTTTATAGTTTCCCCGAAAGTCCATTGAACACTGCGTGGATAACCTTAAAACGTCAAAAATTGATAAACGCAGTAAAAACCCATATGTAATTAAAATTATCTAATTAAAACATTTTATTAACTATTATTTTGTGTATAATCAGTATGATACTACAATTGGCTGCTCTTAGAAAAGTTCTAAATGTTTTTTTACATAAATAAAAGATTATTATCGAGAGAATAAAATGTTGTTTTCTGTACGATTTCATTGATTATATAAAATAAAAAACTAGTTATGTGCTTGCTGATTTTACTATTATATAATAAGTTCAAATAATTAAATACTATTAAGGGGAAGAAAGTAAACATTTGTACAAAACGAATCACTTCAAGTTTTTTAATTACCTTTCAGAAAACATCGGGAGGATTGGGAACCAAATAAATATACTAGAATTTGCAGTGCTCATTTTGTCAATAATCAAAAATCAGATAATCCCCTACACCCATCTTACATACCAACAATTTTTCCTGGCAAAGAAAATAAAATAATCTATTCATTTTTTTGTATTTTGTAGGTTGTTTATTATACTGTTTACATCACAATGTTTTTCTTTTTTAACACCAGGGCGCTCTACTTTCGACAGAAGTGCTGCCTCTATAGTTCAGTCTCGATCCCTATTGTAAATGTTTAAGTAATCAATTATATTTCTTCAACTCTAAATTGTCCATTATTATAACACCTCAACCCTCAACACCCTCACAACTAAACATGGCGCTGCGATATATCTAAAAAGTTTTGTGAGAAAACATCGTTTAAGTTTAAAAACGTAAAAATTAAAGTTGAGGTTAAATATGGACACGCCGAAGTTTAAGGATGGCAAATCTAGGATTGGGGGCAGGTCCCGTAAAACTACCGCCCGACTTAGATTTACAAGCACAGAATGCAGCCAGCGAATGGATGTTCTGGAAAACTGCCTTTGAAGATTATTTAGTTGCAACGGGGCAACACGAAGCCACAGACAAAGTAAAACTTTCCATATTAAGAAACATTATGGGCACAGAAGCTGCGAGAATTATGTCCACGTTTAATATTCCAAGTGGAAATATAGATGATTATAAATACATGTTAGATTCGTTAGATAAATGTGTAAACCCAAGAATGAACGAGTGCTTCGAACGATATGATTTTTTAAAGAGGTACCAAGCAGAAGGTGAGTCATTATAGCATTTTCTAACAGAATGCAAACACCTGATCAAGTCGTGCAATTATAATGAAGTGGATCCTAATGAAACCCCTGAAGATAAACAACTAAGAGATAAAATTGTAATGGGTATCAGAGATACAACAACACGGGAAGCATTATTGAGAATTGACAAGCTTACAGTGACAAAAGCTATAGATTTCTGTCGAACAAGTGAACAGAGCAAAAACCAAAATAGACAATTCCAAGCAAATTCAAGTAATGGATGTGAAGTTGAAGTGAAGTATATAAAGAATAATTTCAAAAATAAACCTAGAAATAAGTGTGATAAACAAAAGGAGCAATCACAGGTAAATATTAATATAAAACCCTCTGAAACATTTCAGTGTAGGAGATGTAAAAATAAGCATGGACCACGTCAACGCCCTGTTTTCAATAAACAATGTAAGAGATGTGGAAAACTAAATCACTTTGCCATTGCATGTAAAGTTAAAAATATTGAAAAGGTAGAGCAGAGAGTGATGGATCCAGCGACATTTTTGTAGGTAAAGTTACAAGCAACATATGCTCATGTCAAAATATTAATAACTGTAAATGTAAAGATGTATGGGAAGAAATAGTTTTAGTAGTAAATAAAAAAATTAAAGCAAAACTGGACACAGGGGCAGACATAAATGTACTACCTTTAAAAATATTTAAAACAATAAATAATCAGTTCAGGGTTCGTCCTACAAACTATGTATTAAAAGCTTTCGAAGGAACAACTAGTAAACCCTTAGGTATTGTAAATCTCCATTGTAAATTTAAAAATGTCAATACTTATGTTGATTTTGTAATAGTTGAGGGAGCAACCCAGGTTTTATTAGGACAGACCTGCTTACATTTAAATTTAATAAAAAGGGTTAAAATTGTTGAGAAGCAGAACGTTGATTTAAATAAAGAACAATTTATAAAACATAACATAGAAGTGTTTTCAGGTTCTGGAGAATTTCCTGGTGAGTGTAGGATAACTGTATCTAAAAATTTCACTCCTGTTTGTCACACACAAGAGTACCATTAGCAATACGAGAAGCTTATAAAAATGAGTTAGACAGATTAGTGCGTAGAAATGCTATAACAAAAGTAGAAAATATAAATGAAAATGCAAATATAAATAGGGTTGTTCTTATTGAAAAAAGTAACGGAAAAATTAGGGTATGTTTGGACCCCTCAGACTTGAATAAACACATAGTAAGAATGCCGCGGTTAAATTTAAATATTGATGAAATAGGCTCAAAACTATGCGGTAAAAGTATATTTACTGTTCTTGATCTATCAGAAGGATATCATCAAGTAAGACTCGACGAGGAGTCAACATGGAAATGTTGCTTTTCAACGCCTTTTGGTACTTACAAATATATGGTACTACCATATGGATTAGCAAACTCTCAAGATATATTTGAGGAGGAATTAGAAAAATATTTTGGGGGTATTGCAAATGTAATAATATGTCATAATGACATTATAATTTCCGGGAAAAATAAAGAACAACATGATAAAACATTACAAAATGTAATAAACAGGGCTAAAAAAGTTAATGTTAAGTTTAATAAAGGAAAAAATACAATTCTGTTAACCACGGGTTAAGTTTATGGGCCAAATTTTTTCTGAAAAAGGTATGGAAATTGATTCTGAGAGAATAGAATCTTTAAAAAAATTAAGTATTCCCAAAGATAAAAATGAGCTTCAAATAATAATAGGGTCATTCAATTATGTTAGGAGATATATACCAAATATGGCTGAAGCTATGAAAACTCTTTGTGAATTGTTAAAAGAAAGCACATAATTTCAGTGGCTTTCGGTACATCAAAAGGCATGCGAAGATTTAAAAAATGTAATTAGTACAGCACCGGCTTAAGTCTCGTTTGATCCAAATAAGAAAATCATTCTACAATGTGATGCCTCAAAAAACGATCTTGGTTGTTGCTTATACCAAGAACATGAGGGTATATTAAAACTAGTATCGTGTTCCTCCCGTAATATGAATGAACATGAATTAAACTATAGTATGACTGAGAAAGAAATGTTATCGATATACTACGGAACTAAAAAATTTCATGAATTTATTTACAAAGCAAATGTTATAGTACAATCGGATCACAAACCAATCATTTCTATCATGAAAAAACCTTTGTGTAAAATCGGATCTGTTCGTTTACAACGCTTAAGAATAATGTTATTAAAATATAATTTAGATGTGCAATATGTTCCTGGTAAACTAGTTCAGATATGTTATCAAGGTCAAGTCTAAATTGTACAAGTTTTGATCATGAAATGATGGAAATGGTTCACACTGTCCCTAAGCATTTACCGATGTCTGATGAGAAAAAATATCAATTCAGGAAAGAGACAACCAATGATGAAATTCTAAAAATAATTTTAGATTATTGCCATAATGGATGGCCAACAAAAATAACTGAAATCCCAATATATTGTAAACCATACTTTAATTTGAAAGACGAACTATATGTTGAAGCAGAGCTACTTTTTGTAAATGATAAAGTAGTAGTTCCTAAAAGTATAAAAACTTACATATTAAATTTGTTACATAAGGGGCACTTGGGAATTAATAAAACCATCCATAAAGCCAGATAAACTCTGTGCCCGAATTTAAGTTCTGACATAAATCATTATATCAGAAAATGTAAAATATGTGAAAAATATATGCCTACAAACTTTAAAGAACCCATGCTACCTCACAATGTACCAAAACTCAGATTTAGTAAGGTGGGTGTGGATATCTTGTGTTAACTGATTATTTTTCACACTGGATAGAAATATCTCCACTACGAAATAAAACATCTGAAGCCGTAATTGACTCGATGCAAAATATATTTACCAGATTTGGTTATCCACAACAATTAATAGCGGACAACTTACCTTTTATTTCAAGGAAATGCAAAGATTATTACAAAGAAAAAGACATTTCTATCTCCACATGCAGCCCACACTACCATCAAAGCAATGGGTTAGCAGAAAAAAGTGTTTATATAGGTAAACAAATTTAAAAAAAAATCTTATGATGAGGGTACTGATTATCGTGAATCAGTACTAGAATACAATAATACTCCCATCATTAATATGGGTGCATCTCCCGCTCAAATCTTACACAGTAGGATTTTACAAACACAAATACCGGTGCACAATTGGAACCAAAAGTTCAAAACAATATCTACCAATACTTATGCAAACAAAAGGAAAACATGAAAAGACAATATGATAAAACCAGCCGTAGATCTCCTCAAGATTTTAAAAAAGGGGATAAAGTAGTCACAAAAAGTTCAATAGATAAAACATGGCACAAAGCCACCATACTAGAGAAGGCTAATGAACCCCTAACATACTGGTTGCAAGTAGAAAAAAATAATAGGATTGTCCGAAGAAACACAAGCCAAATCAAGCTCTCAATATATAACTATATCTGATCCGTACGAAAAAATTTTAAAACCTGAGTTGCTACCTGAATAATGTGTAAAAACCAATATAGTCAATAATCATGTCAATTTGCAAAACAACACTAATGATGACATGATAGATGTAAGCTCATTGTTTGAAAACAATGAACCTGTGTTACCTGATAATGTACGTACCGACGTTGTAAGATCTCGTCATGGTTGACCTATCAAACCATTGATAAGGTTGAATCTTTAAGGGGAAGGTGTTCAGTATGAGGTTCACCAGAAACCTGCTGACGTCAATTGTCACGCTGTCATATAATGTCAGAAACGGTTCTATTGTTTTTGTACTCGATGTAGACGTCTTATGTATTGTAGATGTTTAAGTAATCAATTATATTTCTTCAACTCTAAATGATCCATTATTATAACACCTCAACACCCTCACAACTAAACACTTTATTTAGGGAAAGTTTTTTAATTACTATGAAATATTACTTACTTTTGTACTTATTCATACATTGTAAATCACTCAGTGTACAATAATTCGAAACGTTTAGAGGTTGCGTAAATGGTACACATTGACACAGGGACTTTATGGCGTGTAATTTACATTGTGCCAAACAATCACTTTGTCGATAATTGCCAAACTCCGTTTTAATTTCTTCGCTATGTATGCAGTTTCTCTGAAATTAAAAACAAATATTCAAATACTGAGTAAGAGGCCAATATGTCTGACGAAATTGAATATTAAATTATTCAAAGAATTGATAAACGGACAATTGTGGATTAAAAAAAAAGAAAACAAATACTTCTATCTTATATGTAAGCAAGATTTGCTTGTTTTTCTTCGTCCCTTTGTTCTCTTTAGTCCACTGTAAGATTGTCACTCCATCGTTTGCGGGGTCTTCCGACGTTCCTCCGTCCCATTGGTGACTTATCCCTTGTTATCCTTACCAATCTGTCGGGTATCATGCGGCTAATATGCTCATTCCATTCTCTCTTTCTTTGCAGGATCCATTCACTGATATTATCAATTTTACATGCTGTTCTGATATCCCCACTCCTCTCTCGATCTAACAGTGTTTTGCCTGCCATCCTACGCTCTACTTTCATTTCTGTTGTCTCCAGTATTTGTTTCTTTTTCGAGGTATCTGGTCTGGTTTCCGCAGTATATGTTAGAAGGGGTCTAATAGATGTTTTATATATTCTGGATTTAACCTCTATTCCTATGTGTTTGTTGTTCCATATAATATCATTAAGACACGCGGCTGTTCTAGATGCTTTCATGGCTTGCCCTCTCACCTCCATCTCAAGATCACCGTACCCGGATATTTCTATCCCAAGATACCTAAATTTAATTTCTTGCTGTACAATATTGTTGTCTATTTCAAGTTTACATCTAAGTGGTGTTCTAGATGTGGTCATGCATTTGGTTTTGGAACAAGAGTATATTCATTCTGAACTTCTTTGCTGTTGTGTTGAATCTATGCACTAGTTTTTGTAAGTCGTCCTCGTTTTCGGCTATGAGTACAGCGTCGTCGGCGTAGCATAGTATTTTGACTTCTCTGTCTCCGATTTTGAACCCTTTCAATTTGCGTACCTGCTTTATTATTTCATCCATAATGATGTTAAACAGCATGGGAGTCTCCTTGTCGGATGCCATTGTTTACTTCTATTTTCTCCGTTAATTCACCCTCTATCTTAGCTTGGGTCGTGTTCTTATATATTCCTGAGCGGAATCCTTACTGTTCGTCTGCCAAGGTAATGTGCTCATTAATTTTATTTGTGAGGATTTTTGTTGTTAATTTCAAGGAAGTGGAGAGGAGATTGATTCCTCTATAATTAGAAGGTACCTCCTTGTCGCCTTTTTTAAATAGGAGAGTTGTTGTACTATTTCTCCATTCGTCGGGGATTCTATGTTGGTATTGTAACACCTGCTCGAGTGCCATGTGTAAGGGTTCGTCAGTGTGGTAGAGCATAAAGGGGGTTGGATGGTTAGATATATTTCTTTATTCAAACTACAATAAATATTTACAATTAAAACCTAAAACTCTGTACAATAATATATATATATATATATATATATATATATATATATATATATATACAAGATTTATTGCTCCTGGAGGCGGGCAGTCCCTCTAGGGTGGTCGTCGGATTGGGTCGCGGATTATTCTTCTCAGTTGTCCAGATTCCTCACTGGGACGCTAGGTTCCTATAACCAAAGGGGTGTGTCAGGGTCGAGATCCAGCGTTCAACGCACAGCGTAATCTAGGAGGTCGGGAGTTTGCTTACATCCCGGGTTCAACACGCTCAGGAATTTTGGCTAATCGGGAAGGCCTCGGTCCTGCGCTCAACACGCTACAGGGCTTGACCTAGGGTAGTTGGCGTCCGCCCTAAGCTCAACACGCTTTAGGACTTCGTCCGATATACAGGTTTGCTTAGCGTCTAGCCTCGGGTTCAACGCACACCGAGGGGACAACGAGAAGCGGGATGTTTATGTGTTCACAATTCCAGGCTCAACACGCTCCGGAATATAGTGCAACACTTCGGTTATTATCAGTTGAAGCTTCCTATCGTTAGTCTACGTAAGGTAGAGCTTGCCTGGTATATCGCAGAACGTCTGCTTTGGTAGTATCGGTCAAGTTATTAGCGGAAAGGCGAAGGTGCTGCCCTCTCGGTGCTGGGTGCCCAACTCTGTCTAGTTTTGTAGAGTTCTGTTTTCTGATTATTTATCGGGGTTATTTTATGTTCAGACGATTGTGTCGTTACAGTATAAAATTTTGTCAATAAGCGTTTTCAGTTGTTCGATCAGACACTCTCCTGCATACTTCAACAGCTCATTGGTAATACCATCGAGTCCTGCGCTTTTCCTGTTTTTTAGATTTTTTACAGCAGATTCTATGTCTTTCCTGCTCACATGTATGTCGTCGTTAATCATTATTTCAGGTGTGTTAAGTTCATTTTCAATGTTCTCTTTCTTGTATAATTCCTTCAGATATTTCACCCAATCCTCTTTCGGTATACGATTACTGTTAATCAGCTCATGTGTCTCTTTTCTCTGATCCCTTATTAGCCGCCATATGTTTTTGGAGTCCGTAGAAGTCGCTTTCCATCCTCTTCGAAAAAGCTTCCCAGTGTTTGTTCTTGACATGTCTCGCTAACGTATTGGTGATGTTTCTAATTCTCTTATACTCTCTCTAATCCTCCAGGGACTGTGTTGATCTGTATTTTACATAAGCTCTTCTTTTCCTCTCACATTGCTCTTTGATTTCTTGACAGAACCAGGGCGTCCTGTTGGGACCTGTCTTTCCTTGTTTTATCTTAAGTGTTCCCATTGCTTCAGTTGCTGCCTCTCTAATATTTCGTCTCAATTTCTTCCAGCTGTTGTTAATGTCATCTGTCTCATCTATTGGTTCCCTCTCTAATTTTTCCGTGAGACGTCTTTGATATAATTTCGGGGTTGATTCATCATACAACGATTCAACGCATATCTTCTCCACAACTGTGCCAGATTTTGTGCTTTTACAAAGTTTTAATTTCATTTTGATCCTTCCAAGTACCAATTTGTGGTCGCTACCGATGTTAGCTGAATTAAGAGTTCTTATGTCCAGTATCTGGGGTAGTTGCAAATTTCTATTAGTTATTATATAATCAATCATTGATTGCTGTCCTCGCGTGTTACCGAAAATATATTTGTATTCGTATTGTGGCTTGTGATCAAAAAAGGTGTTATTGATGCGTAACTCATTAAGTGCACAGATGTTAACTAAAAGTTCTCCATTGTGGTTCAATACTTCTTCGTTGAACAGCTGTTTAATTCCCGGCAGTGTATCATTGCCAATACGAGCATTAAAAACTCCTAGCTTTACCATTGGTTTACTAGTTGGAAAACAATTTCAAATACTGAAAATGTCGAAAAACAAACCCATTTCGGGTACATCCCACTCAAAATGTTCCTTTAGCCGTTCAACAAGACGATCACGATCGCGGCGAAAACGTCACAGCGACCCATTTGAAAAGGTCGACATGAATGCTTTCCGCTAAGTGGTTCATCTTAAATTGACTAACTTCTTTTTGAAAATGCCTTAAACCACATGAAAACTTGAGACCTTGACAGAACACTGTTTTCGTTGGCCTGCTGCAAGAGTTTTCGCTGTACTGTGCTCAAGTCGGAAGTGCATCGTTGCTCGAAATTTGTCACTCATTTTTAAAACGCACTTTCACAAAAAAATTGCTACGGTCAACCAAATGACTTTAGCTAGCTCAAACTTATACTGAAGGCATATATCACCTGTCGCTTCTCCAAGTTCCGCGCCCGATGTGTAGCCAGTAATACAATATATCGTTGGTTTGCGAGAATACCGACGCAACTCAAAAATGTTAAAATTTGGACTAAGTATGCAAAACGATCATAAATCACTCATATTTTAGCGTGAATAGTGACGCAACACCGATTTCGCGCTAAATTTCTCTAGAGAGAGACAGCGTCATTATTCATTTGAGACAAAATACGCTGATGTGAATCACAAACACAGACTCATCTCAGTTCGGCCGACGACTACAAAGTGGAGGCACGGTAATTTCGCGTAAATACAGACGTTTCAATAGTTCCGTTGCGTTAATCGTTAAACGTTTTGCAAGAATATTGACCTATTACGTGATTCGTCGTTGTTTTTGATAAAGGTAAGTGTCTTTGTATGTTTTATTTTTGTTTACGCCTGTATTCTTGAATACATATGGTCCATTATTTATTATATCGTATTTTGTACTGACTTTATCATACTTAAGTCTATATTCACGAAAAATTAACAGATTTAATGTTGTCGTAATTAAGAAATGTCGTTATTGTTGAAAAAATGTAAATTTTATTATTTCTTATTACGAAATGCGTCGTTGTTCATGGAATTAGGGCATAGATTTATCGAACTAATGTTTTTGCGACATTTTAATTAATGGCTAATTATTATTCACTTTAAATTTTTTGTTTTAGCCAATTATATTTATTGGTGTACTTTAAGATGGCAGAAAGAATGTTATTTTTGGAAAAGCTGAAAAAAGCGGCCAGTAAAAAAATGAAACGGAGCATCAACTTGAGTTATCAACTAATAATGAACAAGAAGGTACGTACAATCTTTATTTATTTACAGTTGGTTTCATAAATATAATTTTAAACTATTTTAACTATTAATATTTTTAGGCTGCAAGAATATCGATAAAAACAGTATGCCGTTATCCCCACGAAGCTCTGATGAAAATATAGAGAATGATAAAAATGATATTAACACATCAGTTAATTTTTGAATTAAATCTGTTAAACAGGAAAAATGTTAGAAAGTTTTTCTTATGTGCATTTATTGAATTTCAGGAAATTATTCAAAAGAAAATCCGTTGATTTTGCGACAAAGATCACCATCCACACCGTCCTCATCGTCATCGTCGTCTTCAAGCTCTTCTTCCTGTTCAAAATGTAATTCAAGCGATTCTAAAAATAGAGAAGTAGAACAGTGCAATAAAGAACCCGTTAACATGACTAGTTTAAATGATGAAGAGCTCAATAGCCATAGCCTAGAAAACGAAACCAAAGAAAATATGGTAAGCATAGAGTTAATAAATGATAATACGAAAGATAAGATTGAAGTAGGTTTGCAAATTGAAAGTCAACCAAAAGAAGTTGACTTGACCGATGATGTGCATGCTGAAAGTAAAGAAGATAAGGAAGGAACAGATTTTTCATCGGATGATAGTCTCGCAGATCCTAACTATCGCGTTGAAAATAATGATTTATCGTCAGATTCGGATGAAAGAGTAGAATGTAGAAGAAAATATTTGTCTTGAATCAAACCAAAATTTAACACGAAAGAGGAAAGCGCAGCCACATCTTTGGAAAACGAATGTAGCAAAACATCTACGAAATGCAGGGAAAGAATATGTAGGAAAAAGTAATGTACTTGTACGAGAAAGACGATTGGGACCACCGTGTACGGAAAAGTGCAAACTGAAGTGTAACACTAAATTTGATGATGACACGCGACGCCAGATTTTTAATGCATATTATAAATTACCTGATTTGCAAAGTAAAATAACTTTTGTAGCATTCAATATCTCTTCTATTGTTCCGACGTATCAATATAAAAGGGGAACACGTCGAAATAACAATGCATTTTATTTGAGTGACAATGAAGGCGCTAAAATCCGTGTTTGTAAGAGTTTTTTTATGTCTACATTGGATGTGTCTGACAGATTTATTCGAACAGTGACAGAAAAATCATAATATTGCAGGCATTATCGTGGAGGATTTACGAGGCAAACATGGCAATCATAGTCGTGTAGATAATAATATTAAGGATAGTGTAAGAAATTTCATTAAGGCAATACCAAAAATAGAAAGCCACTATTGTAGAGCTGACACGCAGAAAGAATATATAGATGGCAGTAAGACTATTGCAGAAATTCATAGAGATTACGTGAAACAGTGTGAGGAGAGAAGAGAAACAAGTGCTAATTATGTCATGTTCAATAGAATATTTAATGAACAATTCAATATAGCATTTTACCAACCTAAGAAAGATCAGTGCGAGGACTGTGTTGCCTACAATAATGCAACTGGAGAAGATAAAAATGGACTGAAGGGTAAATATGACAATCATCTAAAAGAAAAAGAGCTTTCAAGAATAGAGAAGGTAAAGGACAAGAAAGAAGCAGAAGATAAAGACTCGACTATAGTAGCGGTATATGACTTGCAAGCTGTGATGCCATGTCCTAGGGGCGATGTTTCAAATTTTTACTATGTTTCAAAAGTGAATACTTTAAACTTAACGATTTATGAAATGAATAGTAAAAATGTGATCTGTTACGTATGGCATGAATGAGAAGCCAACAGAGGAGCAATAGAAATAGGGACCTGTGTCTTAGAATATTTAAAAAGCCTTGGCAGAGCTTTAGCTACCGGAACCAAATTCGACGAAATTTTTTATTCTGATAACTGCTGCGGGCAGCAAAAGAATAAATTTATTATAAGTATGTACATGTACGCTGTTTCTACTTTTGCTTTTATTAATACTATCACGCATAAATTTTTAATTAAAGGCCATACGCAAAACGAAGGTGATAGTGTACACTCTGTAATTGAAAGAAACATAACTAAGACTTTGAAATCTGGCCCTATCTATACACCGGATCAATACATTTCAATTATTCGTGCTGCGAAAAAAAAGGATCTCCTTACCAAGTTAAAGAAATGGATCATAAAAATTTTTATGATTTAAAGTCATTCTCTAAAATCGAAGATTCTTAGTTGCGTCGGTATTCTCGCAAACCAGCGATATATGCCGCGATTGGCATTGAATTACAGAAAAAAGATTAAGTGTGACACTTGCTATATAACCTTGTACATTGACGTGCCAACCAGTACGAACAAGCACGAATGGATTAGTAACGCTCGAGGAACATTCCGCCTAGAACGCAAGCTGTACGCGTCGCCGCCATATTTAAAATGAATGAAGAAATGTAATTCTCAAGTTTCAAGTTAAATACATGTAGATAATTGAATTTTTAATGTATTTATAGTTAGTGTTATTGTTGTGATTTTCTTTTAACGTTTTATTGAAGTTTTACTTATTTACATTTAGAACACTTGATGAGAATCATCTTATGACCTTGAGGGGTTTTGGTTGCCGCGGATTCAATAAGGGAGAGACGAGAGAATATTGTGACGGACTTTGACTGTAACTTGAGGTATTTTTAGAATAAAACTGTTTTATTCAACTCTGGGAATATTATTCAATCATTTACCTAGACAAACGAAAACAAACCTACATACATATATTTGACATGTTTCCATTCTCTAATGACGGAAGAAAAATAACAAGATACTCTATTAAGGTTTAGAGTTAGATATACTGGACAGCACCTACTCTGTGCTAATCAGTCGCAGTTTTTATTATAATTAAAATAGTAGAAAATAGTTAATTTGATTTCTTACATAGTATATAATATATTTACCCTCTTTGTAGGTAATATTCTAATATCATCGGTGCCCGATATCACACTTGTCTCTATACTGATAAATGTTTCCTTGCCGAAATTCGCAATTACTTCCGTTAAATCCCCGCTTGATTTATCAGGAAAATCTTGAGGATTAAAAATGTATATGAGGTAACCGTTTGTTTCGGTTGTGGTTACAAAATAATCATCAGTGTTGTCTTTTAGGGTAAGTTGAAGGCCTTTATTAACGCCGGCACCGCGAGCGTATGCCATTTTTAAAAATTTTGCTGGTACATCGTTTTTAATAAATCTGCAATATAAAAATATTTACAACTGGAGTCAATAGGTGCGTTCTTTTTGACTGAGATCTCAGTTAATCTCAGCGCACATCAGTAATGTGAGCGTTCTTTTTGTTTTACTCACTTTAAGTGAGCTGAGATTTTTCCTCCCCCTTCACCGATGCTGAATGTGTTGTAAGGGGGTATCAGTTGGAATTGAGTCGGAATTAAAGTGGAGGGGATGAAGAAATATTTGATTTGCTTGGTTTATATGTATTTTTAACCAATGTTATCTAAGGTTTTAACCATTGACATATAAATAATAAACACACATAATCTATTTTTCTTTTGTTACAAATTATGGATACATTAATTAACATTATTAGATGCTGATACGAATCTGTCGTATAGTTTAAATCTATCGACAGCTCGCGCGCTTCAATTGAGATATCGTTCTTTTTGGTGCTTACTCTCATCACTTTATCTCAGATCACCTTAACTGAAGTGATCTGAGATCTCAGTCAAAAAGAACGCACCAATTGTATCACTTTTTTGGTGTTAATTAAACAAAAAAATGGATTAATTAACTTGAGCAGCTGTTACTTACGGATCTGTTACTGTTTAGTGTACTAAATTCATAGTATTCCTTTTTTTGCTAGTAAATGGTATTAAATACGAGGTGATTGGAAAATACATTTGATGTGACTTGTTTATTATAAAAAAACACTTACTTTTGATGTTTAGGTGGTAGAATATAATTAAATAAGCAACATGGCCCATCGAACGTAACTCTGTATTGTAATAACTCAGGACAGTGGTATTCGATTCCTCCCCAGACACACTTGACTAATGTTTCATCACAGTTTGGTACCAACTAAAATATCATATAATATAAATAATAATAATAATAGTATGCCCTATTCGAAATAAACATTTTGAGGTCTAGGCAGTTGGAACAGCACAGTACGTACCTGTGTTTAGGGATCATTAATTAATTACGTAAAGGCACTAAGGGGGAGAGAGGTTTCCAAAATCTCTACTTACGCTTATTTCGGGGTGGGTCAAAGTTATTCTTACGTAATATCACAAGAATACATATAATCTCATCGTTTATAATACTATGTAATATATTGTAATCACTTAAAGTAGTGAATTGTTAAAAATAATTATTAATTATTACAATTTATTCCATGTTATTTACGAAAATTCGATAATGATACCTTTATAACTTCTCCAATAATTGCAGTACTTGTTAGGTTGTGATAATCGTTTAAATATCTCTGGAAACTCAATTGCCTTTCCTTGTCGCTCAAATTATACTCGTATAAATCTGCGAATAATTTAATATCTTCTAATATTTCAGATTTATAACGTCTTGTTCGATATTGTCGATTATTTCTAAAAAAATGCATTGTAGCCGAATGGAATAAATTACTGTACATATGTATAAAAAGTAGAAATATAAATTATCATTAATCGACTTGAAAATGTGATGGTAGGGATCTTCAACACCCTTCGACAGTTACAACCCTCTTTAACCAAATTGTATTGGACTCATCCCCAAGGGGAATCCTACCAACAAAACCCACCTCCACCTCGCCGTTAGTCCCGCCTCGGAATCACTACCCTAGCATACTTCAAGACGAACAGCGGTCCTTCAAACACTCTCCGATCTCTCCGCCATCTTCTCACTTCTATCACTCCTATCTCTCATGCCATATCAAGCCCTTCCCTCCCCCTAATCATGCTCTCGACTACGTTGCTTACCTCCATATATTCCATCCCCCCCCTCAGCCTTATCTCCACCATGTTCTCCCACCCAATACCCGCCTCCCCTAGTTTCTTCCCCAACTTTTTCAACACTTCCTCGTTCTTCCAGCATCTTAACACATGCCCCACATTATCCTCCACTTCACACTCCAGACTTTCTTTTCCCAATCTTGTGAAAGTACACTACTCTCGAGTTATGTTCAGTAAGCATCTGTGTCAAGAAGTAGTTTACCTTCCCGAACGTCCGGTCCATCCAATCTCTTCTACTCCCAATCACTCCGTTTAGCGCGCCCTCATACTCCTCCCACCATCTCTCCATTTCCTCCTCCATCCATATCTGTACTTCCTCTCTAGTCGCACCCCTCCAGTGTTCATTCCTGGCTTTAGCCATCACGTCCAATGGCACCGCTGCTGCCAGTCCACCAACTGTCTTGTACCCCTGCACCATACTCAAGAGTATCCCTCTCTGCACCCGCAGGAGTGGCCTAACCCTCTATTCACCCCACTCTTCCGCACCGTACAGCATACTCTGCCGTTCTACCAATTACCCTCCTCTTCCACTCTCCCAGCTCTTTCACATTACACATCGATCTCCCCAGCCATGCTGCCCTTACTTTCGTCTTCTGTGCCGCCTTTACCATTTGAGTTTTGAAGGATAGTTAGCTATCCAGCCACACCCCTAGGTATTTGACAGACTCCTCCATACGAATTCTCATATTCTGCACCATCGCCCCCACTTCCCTCTTCTTGCTCCGTCTCTTCACTAGCAGCCCCATCATCTTTTCTTCCGCCACTTCCAGTCCGCACAGCTCAATCTTCCTATACATCCTCTCCGCCTTTCCCTTTGCCGTACATAGCAAGACAGACATCATCCAACACCCCTCTTTAAATACTATCCCATAAAACTCATCAAACATATACTTGAGTGTCAGTCACAGAACCGAGCCATGGGGCACTCCAGCCTTCATCTCATACGTCCTCTAGAATCTACTATCATCCGCCCCGTCAGGTAGTCCTTTACTAGGCTGATCAACCCCTCCCCTACCCCAAGCCTCAGCAACGCGTTCAACACCGCCCGTTTACTGACACTGTTGAAGGCGTTCCCGACGTCGATGTACACGAGTAAGGCCAATTTCTTGTTCCTCCAGCTGCCCTCCCTAGCCCTTTCCACTAAACCCATCGCCCTGCCCAGCATTGAGATACATGATTTCCTTTTCACAAATCCGTGCTGGTTTTCCCTAAAATCCCCACTCCTACCAACATCCTCCTCAATCCTATCATTTATTATCCTCTTCATCAATTTACCCATACCACTCAGCTGGTTGATGGGCCTGTAGTCCCCCGTCTGCTTCTCCTCTTTACCCGCCTTCGTCACCGTATCACCCTGGCCACCTTTCATATTTAATAATAATAATAATAATAAACGCCTTTATTATTTTCAAATAACAAAATTACATATCTTTTAAAATTTGATACATGATGTAGCAGTATATACTTATTGAAAATAAAGGGCGGAGTTCATTTTCTGTAATGACACCTAGTTCCATTACGAAAATGCTCTTCCACTCAACCCATAAAAGAAAGGAGAACATATGTCTGTCATATATAACTAAATAAATTGAAAAGAGAGAATAAGTGGAGTAACTAATACTAGTACAATAAGTATAGCATAAATATGTGTGGGAAAGAAAACAATTAACTATATGATTCTCTGAAGTAATATATTTCTAAACTTGACTTTGAAAGTTGAAATATTACATTTTTTGAATTTTTGACATACGGAATTATAAATAAAAAATATTTGGTATTGAAAGGACCGTCTAAATAGTTCAGTATTAAATACAGGTGGAGATAGCAGACCCTTAAATCTTAGATTTAAATTATGAACATCAGCCCGAAAGGAAATCTTTTGGTGCAAATAACTAGGAGTTTCAAAGGTTATGATTTTGTGAAAAAGGCAAGCTGCATGAACCTTTCTTCTGTTATCCATATTCAACCATCCTATCTCAATTAATTTATGGGATATTCGCTGACGCTTTTTAATACCATATATTAATCTTAAACATGAATTCTGTACTTTCTGTATTTTGTTTTTATAAAGGAGGGTTAAATTTGGACCATACATTAAATCTGCAAAATTAAAATGTGATAAAACGAGACTTTCACACAGAGTTTTTTTAACATGTTGAGGGAGAAAATGACGATTTCCATAAATAAGTTTTAATGAGCTGTAAGCACGTTGAATCAATTTATTGATGTGTTTCTCAAATCTGAATCCAAAATGACACCTAAATTCTTAGCATGACTAACCAAGGCTAACTCTTCGTTGTTAATTGTTATATTTATTAAGTTTCCTATTTTAGCCTTGTTATTAGCGGAGCCGCACAAAATTACATTAGATTTAGAGCAATTGATTAATAAGCAATGATCTGTCGCTAATTTTATTAAAATTGTTAGTTCTTGATTAATATTTTCGCAGGCATTATCAACGAACACTGGAGGAAAGCTATAGTATATCTGGGTATCATCTGCGTATACGTGAATTTTACAGGTTTTTAAAGATGTTATTAAGTTCATTGTATAAATAGAAAACATTAGTGGTCCCAAAATGGATCCCTGAGGAACTCCCGAATGTAAAGTTAAAAATCCCGATTGATCTGAGTCAATTTTGACACATTGTTTACGATTATTTAAATAATTACGCAAGAGGTAATTGGCACTTTCAGAAAATCCTATATAATGTAATATGTTAAGCATCAATTTATGATTTATAGTGTCAAAAGCTCTGTTAAATTCCAACAATGCTAAAATTGTACATTTACCGACATCTATAGCAGAAATAATATCATCAACTAGACTCGTTAAAGCTGTGGTGCAGCTATAACCCTTGCGAAAACCAGATTGAACACTAGGAAGTATTGAATTAATTGTTAAATGTTCTCTTATTTGCTGTTCCATTGCCCTTTCCAGAATCTTAGAAAGCATCTAGATCTTTGTACTCGCACGGATTTTGATTTTTTGGCAACATTTTAACAATAGCTTGCTTCCATGCATCGGGAACTACCTGATGGGTTAAACAGAAATTAATTATATGTGTAATGTATGGAACGATCAGAGGACAACATAATTTAATAAGTTTAACATTTAGCCCATCACAGCCCATAGCATTTGATTTTATTCTACATATGTTGTTTTAAACAAACATATCATCAATTTCTTTAAATGTAAAGGTGACGGGAACAAGGCTATTAGATTTATAAAAACTGAGAAGATTTTCAGGTGGTGAAACGCGTGTGATGGAATTTATTAAAAAATCATTAATTTCATTTGGTTTTCTTAAGCCTTCAGGAATATCACGATTTTTGTCTTTAAGAAAATTATTTGATCTAAGTACCCGCCACAGGCGATCAGAATTAGTATTTTCAAACTGATGTAAAAAATAAGCACGTTTTTCCCTTTTAATAGCTTGATTTGTGTAGTTTCTTAAATTTTTATAAAAGTTTAAATGATCATTTGATCGTGTTCTGTTATATCTTCTAAGAGCCCTTCATCTTTCATTTATCATCAGTTCTATTGCAAAAGTTAACCATGGAGCCTTTTTTTGTTATTCTGGAAGTTGTTATAGGTGCGTGTCTATCAAATAAATTAACTAAACAGTTTACCAAATATGATACCTTTTCGTCAATACCCTCCTGATCAAATATACGAAAAAATGATATATCTCTCAGGTCATTATAAAATAATTCCTCATTAAAATTTTTGAAACACCTATATGTATGCATTTTGAATTCTTTGTTATTTCCTACATTTATTCTACAATACACCAATGAATGGTCTGATACTTCATTATGAATAACTCCTCTATCTACCACACTATTTTCATCAACTATTATATAATCCAGAAGTGATGTTTGTCGTGTCGGTTCGTCTAAGACTTGACAAAGTTCAAAATTATCAACAATATTATAAAATTTATGAACAATATTATTCTTGTACAGATAATTTATGTTAAAATCACCTAAGCAAATTAAATTATTAACAGTTGGAAATAGAGAGATTAAAAAATCTTCAAATTCATTCAGTAAAGCATTATCTGTTATTACATGAGGTTTGTAAATTACTCCTATGCCAAATACTTTCTTATTTATAGTTAATTTTATGAATAATTTTTCCCAAATAGTATTATCATTTTTAATAGCCAATTGACAATTATACGAATTTTTTACATATATGCATAAACCCCTACCTCTTGCATTTCGATCTCCCCTGTATAACATATAATTATTTATTATTATTTAGAATATCAAATTCATGTTTCTGTAACAATTTTTTTACGTTTGAAAGCGATGGTAAAAGCGAGCGTACGTTTAAACAGCCTATGCTAAGACAATCCATTATTCTCTTACCCACAACACTAAGAAAATACTAAATGTAAATATAAATAAATATTTTTTTCTCCATATAATTACCAAAAAATAGACTTGATAACAGTTCTATTAGCAGAACTAGTTATTTATCTCGTAAAACTGACAGTGATGAATGTGGACACTCTGCACAACGCATATATCATTTAATACCAAAAACTTGCAAAATTGGTAATTCTACAGCTAAAAATTTTAAAATTAGAAATTAGATATTTATATATAAAGAAAGCAATTAGAAATTCGAAAACAAAAAAAAATAGAAATCAGAAAATCAACAATTAAATTCAGCAGAATGTAAATTCAAGTAAAATTTTAGTTAGAATGATGCATCGTCTCACTAATCACTCACTAGGTCAGCTGGCTTCATAATCTTCATAATTCCATTATTCGACCAAACTTTGCCTCCCTTGTTAACCTTCTCTATTGCATCTTTAAATAGTGCCTGCATATCTGGTGATAAATCCTCTCTAACAACTAAACCTGTGCCTTTTAATAACTTCTTCTGCTTAAATATCAAGTTTTTGACGTGAAGCGTGCTCATCTGAATTAGAATTGGTTTAATTTTATTTTTATCTGGTGATTTCAGTCGATAACAATTATTTACACTTTGATAGTTTATAGATAACCGCAGCTTACTATTTATTATGTCCAGTACCTACAGTATCCATACAGTTTTCATTCTGCAGCTCTATAACTCCGTAAAGAATTAAATTTTTGGATCTTCGAGACCTTTCAAATGACTCCTGTTTACTTAATATATCTTTAAGCTGTTTATCCTGGACTTGTATTTTTAATTTTAAATTATTATTCTCATCCTATTTCCTTATCATATTTTTTGCCCATTATCTCCATAATGGAATCGGAAATTTGAGATATGAACTCATCAGCAGTAACAAGCTTATTCACTAAATTTTTAACTGCTGAGTGCAGTTCTTCTTTGTTTCTAGTTGAAGTCATTTTTACGAAATAAAAACCAACAATTTCAACTTACGGGCAATCAAAGCACTTTTCCAGTAACTAATTACAAATACATGAACTTTTTCACTCCTTCTGTTAGTTGACTATCCAATAACCAATAATTCAACTTAATAACAAATGAATTTAGCATTTAATGCAGAGCGACCCAAAACGTGTCTAGTCTGCTTGAAACATCGACATACACATTTCCGGGAACTCTTTCTCCCTCAGCACCCTGTTGAATAGTTTCCAGAAGTATTCCCCATTGTCATCCAACAGCCTATTCACAAAATTATCTCTCAGACCGTCTATCCCTGAGGCTTTCCTCACTTTAATGTTTCTCTCCCTCTCCTCTACTTCCCATTTCTCTGCCGACCTAAAACTCCCCCATTTTCCCTATCCCCTAGAGATTCCTCGACTTTCCGAATCCTTCCATCCACTCTCCCGTCTACCCCTGTGAACAATTTCCATATAATCTCCTTCTCCCAAACTTCCTCTAGCACTTCGTTCCTATTTCCACCCATCCTTTTCACTGCTATCTCATACGCCTTTCACAATAGGTTATTTTCCAATTCCCCCAGTAGCTTTTTCCATTTCCCTGTTTTTTCCCTCTCCATTCTACGCTCCAGCTCCTTCTTCTCCTTGTAACCCTCTTTTCCCATTATCCATCCTTTTCCTATCTGCATCCGACCTCTCTTTTAATGCTCTGTATCACCCCGTACAATTCAACTACCTCATGTCCCAGCAATGGGCCGCTATTTGTAATAAGTATGGTTTTGAGTGATTGATATAATTAAATGAAATTAACTGTCTCGACCCTTACTTTGTGGAATCTACTCATATTAGTGTTTGAAATGAAACTTACTGTTTCTAGCTATCACAATATATTGAAAAAAAATTTAAAATTCTAAAAAATTGACAATTGTTTTGATATTATAGTTTATTTACGATAACAAGACGATGATGTCATTTTTAGTTACTTTCCTGCTTATCAGAATTAATATTAATTTACCAACCGTGAATACAGTTTATCCTCAATAGCCAGGGCAATTTACAGCTAACGGGTTGGCAAAACTTCAAGACGTTGTCAAATCAACTGGTAAAATTCCCCAGTTTGTTTTGACCACTGTGGTTTTGACGTTTATTGACATCGTCTGATATTTACAAGTTTTTTTGGTGTTTTTAAATTCATTGTTTCTTTAAGATTAAAAAAACAGTTATTTTCATAACTAATTATTTAGGCAAATCTGTAGTGTGTGGTTAATAAAATGCCGAAGCAGCTGAACAGAAAATGTCAAGAGATGGTAACATCTTTGTTGAGGTATTTTGAACGAGAATGCCGAAATTGGGGCCCGCTTCTCCCGCTTACTGCTGTAAGAGACGTAAGTAATAGTATTCGCCATTTGTATTCATCATTATTAATATAATTGTTACATATTTAAATGTAAATGATTAAATGTTTTTAATGTTAGGTTAGGTTAATTAAACTTGATAATATATTATTCTTTCATAAATTGGAGTAATTATATTGTAGAGTTGCAGAAGCTTTACAACTTAGCGTTACCACTGTTAACCGTATTGCCGCCAAGCATAATAGAGGTGAACAACCTAAAAGCCCACCTAAAAAGAGAATGCATAAAAACTACTGTTGAAATTGATAACTTTGATCAAAATGCTTTCCGAAATGTTATATACGAAATGTATGGAAACAATATTTTTTCAGAGGAATACATAACCTTGAAAACTTTAAGAGACAAACTCCAGGAGCGTGAACTCTTTAATGGTTGTTTAACATCACTCTGGAAGATAGTGAAAAATATTGGATTCAAATACCAAAAAGATGATCCTCGTCGTGGTTTAAAATGGAGTTGCCACATATTGCATTAAAACGTGTACATTTTCTACATGAATATGTCAAGATAAAAAGGGAAGGTTTATATCAATTTGTGTTTTTGGATGAGACCTGGATATTTAAAGACGGTACTGTTGGACGATCTTGGCAAGATTCTAATCATAGAAGCGTGAAAAAAACCAAAATTGGTGGTCCAAGGTAATTGAACAATAAAATTTAGCAATTAATTTATGATGTACTAACATTCCTGCCATTTTAATACCTTTTCAAATATTTACTAGTCACAGTATTTTATTTAAATCTATATAATTATTAATAGTTGTTTTGAGCTATGCAGTTAATCTAGGAAACCTAGTAGTAATTTGTTATTTCCTTATTGTAGGTATATAGTATTGTATGCTGGTTCCTCTTCTGGATTCATTCCTGGAGCAGGGCTGGTTTTTTTCTTCTAAAAAACAAGATGGTGATTACCACGGTGAAATGAATCGAGAAAAATTTTTGCATTGGTTTCAATACCAGCTCTTAGTGAACTTGGAAGAACCTGCCACAATTGTAATGGATAATGCAAGTTATCACAGTACAGTGATCAATAAAGTACCAACAACAGCTACCAAAAAGGCTGATATACAGAATTGGTTGATACAAAATGATATTCCTTTTTAAAATACTTTCCTCAAAACCCAATTATTGAATTTAGTACAACGGTAAGTTGATATAAACATTTTTCAATATATTATGGTAATACTTAGATAACTTATTTTGTTTAAATATATGCATATTTGTAGGAATAAACCACCAACAGTATATGAAGCTGACATATTATCTGAAAAATATGGTCACAAAGTGCTTCGACTTCCCCCTTACCACTGTATGTTCAACCCAACTGAACATATTTGGGGCATAGTTAAAATTTTTTATAGAGATCATGTGGGAACTGATGGTTCTTCAACAGAACAAGCAATAGGTGTATGGAAAAAGTCTTTAGAAACAGTGACTCCTGATATTTGGTCAAAGACAGTAGAGCACACTGAAAAAATTATACAAGATGGGTGGGATAGAGAAGTAGTATTTGATAGACAGGATGTGCCTCCACTTATTATTAATTTTGATAGTGATGATTTTGTAGTGGAGTAGTGGAAATCTTGGGTTTTATTTTTTGTACATTTTTATCCAATTTGCTTTATTTCCACCTTTTCAAAATCACTAATAACTATTATTAAATCAATTAGGTACAGTTATTTTATAATACACAAATTAAAACAACGACCACAGTATCTCTACATAAATAATACTGTTAAAATGGGAGATTTTTTATTTTAATATCTTGTAACAAAATTTTATTTTGTGAATCTATATTTTTCTTTTCCATTCTATTTTTATTATAATAAATATGATAGATATTGTATAAAGAAACAATATTTAAATTTGCATGAAGATGATTACAGCTTGTATTGATTCCTTTTAGCGTAAACCCTTGCAGTGCTCTTGAAGATGGTTCTATAGACAATAGAATAAGGTATAAGGACCTACAGTTCGTCATTTAACCCTCTTCTATGTAAAATAATTAAATGTTAATTCGAATATAGAATGATTGGTTACTGTTTCTTGTATCTTATCCATAGTTTTTCATGAATAAATATTTATATTAAATTAATCAAGCCTTTTATTTTTAAATAAATATTTTTGACTTACGCCCTACGAGGCACGGAACAATAAAAAAGAAGAACTGTCAATCTAACATCAGATCGATTTTTCTTGTTTTCGTTAAGTAATGGAAAAAACTACAGCTTGGCAACATCACAATATTTTGTTTTGCAACGTCATCGTCCTTTTTTCGTAAATAAACTATACCTAAATATCATCGTCAGAATGACAGACGTTACATTTCATTTGATGCCTACCTGATGTTTAATTATTTTTGGCTAGTCCAAGAAGTGACCTTGTGATTGACTTAATATATGTTAATAGAAAAAAGAAGATATATTAGAAATATGACTATTCCATATAGTTCCAATCATCCCATGTCACATAAACTAGCGGCATATAATTCAATGATACATAGAGCATTTTCAGTTCCTATGAACAAATGTAATTTTGATAGAGAGATTAGCACAATTAAACAAATAGCATCATCCAACGGTTACCCATTACATTTATGATAAATAAACTAATTAATAAAAAAGAAGAAAAAGTGGCTTTACAACTAATATTTCCTAAACAAACTAAAGAAATAAAAACTTATAAAACCATTACATATGCAGGAAATATTTCTAATAATATTTCAAAGATAATATCTTTAGCAACAAATACAACGATTTCTTTTAAAACAGAAAGTAACATAAGTACAAAATTGTTGAATGTAAAAACAAAAATATCACCATTAAAGAAATCTGGTATATATAAACTTAAATGTCCAGAATGTAATGCTGTCTATTTGGGTCAGACCCTTAGAAATTTTGAAATCCGATACAGTGAACACTTACGAGCATACAAATTAAAACAACCAGATAAATCCCACTACGCCAGACATCTACTTGACACCAATTATTCATTGACACCTAACACAGAACTAGAAGTACTACATATTTGTGATAAGAAACAAGAACTGGATTTCCTTGAAGAATTGGAAATTAGGAAGACACTTTTAAGAAACCCACAATATGAGGTCGTCAATGAACAGATAAATCTAGGGAGTTCTCCACTTTTAAACTGTCTTCTTAAGTGATAATTGTAAAGATCAGCAGATATAGTTTTCCTGGTTTTCTATATCGTTGCACAGTTATACTGATCTTAATTGGGAAAATGATATCCAGGATATCACCATAGGGCTAATAATATCTAAACTTTTATATTTGTAATATCATATCTTCTTTTTTCTATTAACATATATTAAGTCAATTACAAGGTAGGTCACTTAACAATTGTCAATTTTTTAGAATTTTAACATTTTTTCAATATATTGTGGAGTTAGTTAGCTAGTAAGTTTTATTTAGAACACTGATATAATTAAAGTTTACTGGGCCCTGGGCACGTGCTCCGTGGAAAAGTGGGCTCCATGGGCGTACCCAGCGAGGGGCAGTGAGGCACCTGTCCCCCCTTGAAGCAGCTGAGGAGTCACATGGATATATTTCAAAAAATGCACTCTGTTCATACTTTACCAAAAGTTTAAAACGAGATTATAAGATTATGTGGTGAAGTTGTCAAAGAAGATTGAAAACAAGCAAAAGCTTAAGCTGTAATGGCTGATGAAAAAGCATATATCGGTAAAAAAGAACAACTTTTTATCGGTTAGCGGTTTTATGATGACAGTCAATAAAAAATCAAAGAGAAATTTGTAGACTATGTAGAGCTGAAATTCCAAGATGCCCTACAATCACTAGCGCAATTCAGAGTTTTTTAGTTAAACAGAATCTTTCAGCACATAATTGTGTTGGATTTGGATTTGACGGATGTTCTACGATAGCTGGAAAAGAAAGTGGTGCGCAGGCTATTCTCAATAAAAGACAGTAAATATTCCATTGCTCAAGCCACAAACTAAATGTTTTGGTTCGTGATAAATTAGGACGGGATTGAAACGAAAGTTTTGAATAAGTTTTCTTCAAACCCATGAAAAATTATATAGTAAGACATGTAACTAGAATAAATATTTTCTTTTCAAGCAAATTATTTATATATTCCCCCTAGATTTGATCCTGGGTACGCCCTTGGAATAAAACCCCCAATTTTTTAAATGGGAAGTATGGACTTGTGATCATTTGAAAGGTTTTTTCTTACTCTATCCAAAAATGTAATCGTTTCAAAATGTATTGCAAACATGGGCAACAGGAAAAATAAAACTTACTATTGAATGAGCGTGTCATAGGTAGTACTTACCTAAATAAAATATCTGCAAGTGCTTCAGCCTTACGTTTGCTAATTTTATTAACACTGCAAACAGCTACACCTGGAAAAACTATCTTCTGAACGGGTATTTGATTAGTATCTTCAGTTACCAATACTGGATTAATAAGGTATTCTATCCACAAGTGTTTCAAGACATAGCTTGATATTATCATAATGATCAAACCTAGTACTATCCAAAATACTCTAAAAATATATTATTTACCGTACTGACCGTTATTGTGATATACTGTTTAGTAAAAGCTAGACTAACGTGAAAAGTTATTTTTATATTTCTTCTCAAAGAAAGTCACTAAAACTAAACTTTGCCATATTTTTTACTTTATTTTGTATGAGCTGACGTTTGCGTACATTCAACATTGCGCTCTATATTTCATACTTTATAAGTAATAAATAGATTTTTTATCTTTAAATCTAATTCAAAAAAGGAGATTTATTATATTAAAAGTTATATTTAAATATAAATCTCCTTTCTTGAATAAGTTTTCAGAATAAAAAAATTTATGACGTGCATCGCAATCTTTATAATTTATGAAATAAACATTTTAAATAAAAAAAAGTCTGAACAATAATTACGACATAAAAAACAATTCATAAAAGAAACAGATTTAACTTTAAAGTTGAAATTTCTTGCATCTATTAGGAATGCTAAAGATAAATTGATAGAAAAAATCAATGAATTAGAGTGACCATGAGATTGAGAACTTTGACATTTCTCCTGTTCTAAACGGTCAAATATTCTAAAACATCTGGACCTAATAATAAACAGTATATTTAGAGTAAAATAAACGGTTTTAAAGATTAAAACTAACTTTTCCGCATTTGTGAGATGCCCTGAACAATATTCTATCATAAAATTGTCACTTGTATACACTTCGGTGGATGTATCGTGGTATCAAACCGAAATTTATCCAAAAATAACTAAAATGTATTCCTGGATTTATAGGACCCGCTGTACTCGCTCTAGTCAGCTGAAAATCAATAGGGAACATCTGTGAGACACCTTGAAAAATATCCAATTATAAAATTGGTCACTTGTATACGTTCCGGAGGCTGTATTGTGCTAACAAACCAAAATTTCTCCAAAAAGGACCAAAAATGTGGCACTTCAGGTACCATAGCACCCGTTGTACTAGCACTGGTGAGCTTAAAATCAATAAGGTTCATCTGTTAGACGCCCTGAACAATATTCAATCGTGACATTGTTCAATTTTATACAAGGTGGAGGCTGTATCGTGCTAACAAACTGAAAATTCTCCAAAATGACAAAAATTTGGTACTTGAAGTACCATAGCGCTCGTTGTACTACCTATAGTGAGCTGAATATCAATCGGGTTCATATTTGAGACGCCATGAATAATATTCAATCATGAAATTGGTGACTTGTTGCACTCCGGAGGCTGTATCGTGCTAACAAACTAAAATTTCTCAAAAAATTACAAAAATGTCGTACTTCAAGTACCATAGCACCCGTTTTACTGGCTCTGGTGAGCTGAAAATCAATAGGGTACATCTGTGAGATGTCCTGTCGATCATAAAATTGGTGACTTGTTGCACTCCGGAGGCTGTATTGTGTTAACAAGACATGTAACGGAAAGTGGCCGACGACGACATACACACAGGATTTTTTTCTAAAAGCCATTTTTTCGTGTTGTTTTTGATAGATAACTCAAAATTTTTTTTCTAAATTCTAGATAGGTTGGGCGGAAAAGTAAAAATATGTTTACATTCTGCGGAAAAGTTTGCTCTTTGCTGTTAACACTCAAAATAACCGATATTTTTTATCTATTTCTTGCACTGCAACACAGAGCATAAAATTAATACTTACCTAAATCAATATACTTACCTTTCGAGTGCAGATATTTTGTTGTCAATGATTCTGGTGCACCCAGGAATACTTGTATTATAACAAAAAAAGACGAAAATCGATTTTAAATTTCGGTGTTTTTGTTTCTTATACATGATTATTTATAATAATCTGAGATACAAATATACATATATTAGCCGAATACCTGTAAAAAGTGTTGCATATCACGACTGCTTAACAGCATTAATAATACCTACCAATTCGAAAATATTCACACCAGCAAGTGTAGGCAGAAGAAATCGAGAAATGAATAACTTAATATTTAAGAAAATGTCATTGAGTAGATCAAGTTTTATAGGGCTAACGATATTGGAATGCAATAAGAATGATTGACTATATTGTTTCACTTTATGATGATGACTGTGTCAGTTCAGGTAATTAAATATTGAAAAATTCGTAGCATGAAACGTGAATTATATTTATATATAAATGTCACTATAAATTAATTGATAATAATTAATAAAGGATGATCATAAATCACGAACACGCACTTGATAATAAAACCGATAAAAATATTATTTTTACTAAAAAAATTATACGTGGCACTGAAATGTCGATTTTATCGAATTAAACAAACAAAATTATTTTTTCTTTTTCGCGGTCATAGTTTCTAATGTCGTAAGACCGAATATATTCGAGTGCTCCACTTATGTCTTCTATTTTCTTCAGTTCTGTTTTTAGGTGATTACCTCCTGAGAAACAGAACAATTTTGGTCCCGTGAAAGAGGTCGTAGTCCCCATTCTTGCCAAATTGTTGGCTTCTTCGTTCCTCTCTATACTTATTCTGTGTGCTGGATCAAGATTAGTAAAACTTGGTTTACTTTGCATAGTTTATTTTGTGCCTCTAAACATTCCATGACCTCCTTCAAGTTGATCTCTAAGACCGCTTTACTGTCGGATAAGATCGCTGTTTTTTTTCCAATAGTTCCTATCAAGATGAATTATGCACACCTTTCAATGGCTAGAGCTTTCGCTTGGAAGGTGCTAGGGTGAGTTCCTATTGATTCGGAAAATTTGGTTCTTGGTCTATATAGACACCCAGCCCCGTTCCTGTTTTGGAAGCATCCAATGTATACCAAATTATGGTAGGTTTTTTGATTGAGAGAAACATGTCGTCCTTCCAATTTTTTTGCTTGCTCTAGAAATTACCTGTTTTTAGTAAATCATCCACTGGGAGTTCTAGGAGGAGGATTTTTACCACACGGGTCTTCCATTCCCCTGAGTATAGAATTCTCCCTCTGTGACCATCCTGATTATAGACACAGTTATAGCATTGTCTACTTAGACAATGGTTATAGTATGCGAATGAATACATATTACCGCTGCTCTTCAAAAACTGATCACGTGTCAGCGCGATGTTGCCGCATATCTTGTAAGTAAATCATGGCTGTCGGATATCAGCTGATAAAGGCGACCTTACATAATGCATGGTTCACATTTTCTGAAAAGTCAGGGAATTTGAAAAAGGTCAGGGAACACTTTGGAAAATGGTAAAAATCAGTATAGACGCTGATAGTGTCGGGAAGTCGGTATCTTCCAACTATAGAATTTTCATCAGTTACAGCACAACCGACACCCTCTGCGTTTTTTGATGCATCGGTAAACAAAACTTTATCAAACTGATGAGACAGTAAAATTCTCCTGGATTCTTGCACAAGTACTGCGTTGGGTGTGTCCAATTTGTGGTAGCGACTTAGAGTAGTATCAAGAAAAGGTATGTTTATGGTCCATGGCGCTATATTGGAAGAATTAATAGGGGTCATGATTGCAAGATTAATTGTTCCCAATAGCGATTTTAGTGATGACACAGCTGTTGAAATTGTTTCCGGATGTCCTTCAGGGGTGCGTGCAGAATTGATAAGGTTAATGACAGGGTTGTCAGGACAGGCTGCGATTTTACAAAAGTATGATAGTAGTAGACGCTGTCGACGTATGAAGAGAGGGGGTTCGAATGACTCAACGAAAATGCTTTCGGAAGGACTTGACCCGAAGGCACCAATACAAATACGTAGAGCAGTGTTCTGAATTGTGTTAAGAGATTTAAGGCATGAAGTACAAGCGTTCATGTATACAATGCTTCCATGATGATGCGCGAGTGATTTTAAGATATTCATTCTAATAAGGCAAGCTCATTTTAAGTCCATAATCTGCTGTTTCCATGACAATCTTTTGTCAAATGTTACGCCTAAGAATTTTTGGTGGTTAACAAGTTCAAGCGGAGCGTCGTTTAAGTATAAAAGTGGAAAGATCGTGCTATTTCTCTTGCTGAAACGGATAACTTTTGATTTTGAAGCCGAGATTTATAGACCAATCATGGATGGAATTTAGAGCGTTTTGAAGTAGACAGCATGTGCTTGTTGTTACTTTACCCTGACAAAAATTACGAGGTCATCCGCGTAGAGCGTGTATTTAACTGGGTCAATCATGGAATTACATATATCGTTAATGCTAAGAATAAATAGGGTAGGGCTGAGTATCGCGCCTTGTGGGACACCATTATGGGGAAAATAAGAAGAAGATGTTTGCCCATTTGCTGTTACCTTGAAGGATCTGTTTGATAAGAAATTTTGTATAAAGGAGAAGATATTATCATGAAACTTTAAGTCTATTAGTTTTTGAAGGATTGAGGTTTGCCAGTATAGAATGCATTGTCAATGTCCAGTGTAACTGCTACAACGTCACTTCTATCACTAAAAGATCGATAAATTTCTGTTTGAAGCATAATTAAATTATCCATGGTTGATCTATTTGTTCTAAAGCCTGACTGCGCGGGATTAAGTATATTATTTTTTTCGAGAAACCAAAGTAGACCTTTGTTGACCATTTTTTCTAGTACCTTGTATAGTGTGCATGTTAACGATATTGGTCTAAAATAATTTGCCGAGTTTGAGTTATTCTTTTTGATCGGAATTATGATCGATTCCCGCCATGCATTAGGAAACTGCTGACTACACCATATTCGATTATAAAGTTCGAGTAGTTTGATCTTTGAAGTAGGATGTAAATGTTTGAGGAAAATTGATGGGATGTTGTCAGGCCCTGCAGCAGTATTTTTTAAAGAGGTAAGAACGGTATTTAATTCATCTAAGGTAAACTGACTGTTGATTGGATGAAGGTTAGGGGTTATATTATCGGAATTTTCAGCTATATTTATTCGGTTAGAGGGGGGTTTGTTAATTTTAGTTTTGTTTTCGAAATGTTGGGCAAAAATGTCCGCTATTTGCTGGTCGTTTGTGACAACATTTCCTTGGTGTAGTAGAGCAGGTACTTTATTAGTACTACTGTTTTGGCCTTTCATTCGTCGTATCTTAGACCAAACTTGAGCTGGGGATGTATCTGTGGTTATTGTACTGGTAAATTTGTTGCACGAGTCTTTTTTACTTGACTTAAGTATTTTCCTAGCTTGAGCTTTGGCTTTTTTTGAAGTTAATTCGATCCAGTTCGTTCCTAGTTCTGCGGTACTTATTAAGTGATCTGATGCAATTTTTCACAGCTTAGTAACATGAGTCGTTCCACCAAGGAACTGTTTTCTTCGAGGGGTTGATTGAAAATTTACCTATACATCTTTCAGCGGAGGAAAGCATTTCATAAGTGAACTGCTTGACAGCTTCATATATGTTATCATGGTGGGTAAGATCATCCAATTGTTCCTTGACAGTTTCCTCGAAGAGATCCCAATTTGAATTGTTTATTTTCCATTTGCAGTTTAAGGTTGTGGTTTTTTGTTCTTTGTTGGACATTAAGATGGATAAGTGGTTGCTGTCATATAAACTGTCAATTGTGTTCCATGTTAGCGAAGAAACTAGTCCGGAGTCGCAAATACTCAAATCGATAGATGAGAAGGAGCCAGATTGGACATGAAAATATGTGTTACTGCCGGTATTAAGAATGTTAGATTTGTAACGTTTAGAACATTTTCAACAGATTTACCTCGTCCAAAGGTTCTTTCGGAGCCCCACATCTGGTTATGAGCATTGAAGTCACCGACTAATATAAAAGGAAGTTGATTAATTAGATTGCTGAGCTCAGATTCTTTCAAAGCGTAATTGGGAGGAATGTATAAGCTACATATGACAATTCTGTTGGGGCACCATACAGTTACAGCAATAGCTTCTAATTCAGTGATCGGGTGATATTCTTGGTGAAATATATCGTTAAAAATGAAAACTCAGGTTCCACCACTGGCGCGTGAGAGGTTAGGTCTGATAAAATGGTGATCAGTGTAACTTTTGAGATACGGATTATGAGAATTTCTGAAATTCGTTTCTTGTAAACAGATAAGGTCAGGAGAATAATCACTAATGAGTTGTTGTAGAGATTCTAAACGGGGGTAAAACCCGTTACAATTTAATTGAATTAGGGTGAAAATGAAATTTTAGGAGTTATGTGATTAATAAGAGGATTTTTGCGATGTTTGGGATACCTGAGATACTGTGGAATTTTGCGAGTCTGCGGAGTGTTGTGATTGATGTGAACCGTCAGAACTGTAATCCTCTTCGTTTGATTCACTTTCATGTTCCTTGAATTCCAATCAAAGCTGATCTTTGAATTTTCTTGTTAATCGGGTTATTCTGTTTTTAATCGATCTCTGTAAGAGTTGGATAAAGTAGATTTATGTTGGAGATAAGAGACTTAATGTCATTAGTATACTTTAAGGCTTCCTGGTAAGGATTGCGACTACCAAAGCTGATTCAAGATTGTCTATTGGAAGGATATAGGTATCAGGATTAGCTTGGTATGCTTTTTGTAAACATTGTTTGGTTATCTCTGTTAAATTAGCTTCTTCAGAGGAGCTCAACCTTGCTTTCTTATTTTTTTTCTTCTGGATATCGGAGAGAGGTTTAGGGGGGAAAGCATTTCGTTGGATTGATCGTCAGCATCAGAACTGGCTTTGTCACTTGAGATTTCGGAACGGCAACGTTTTTCTGCAATAAATGGAGCAGGGTTGGATTGGGTTGTATCTTTGTTCGAGAGAACTTCGCTCATTGGTGGGAGACTGGTTGATGGGAGTGGAGTATCACTTGTTCCTGTAGATGTATTGGTAGCTTCAGGTGTAGATTGTGTAAGCTTTGATATAACGTCGAGTGGTGGATTTGGGCAATTTGAGGCGATATGTCCGGATTGCTTGCAGATAAAACAATTCATATTATCGGTTGATAGAAAAATTCTGTTATCGTTACCATCAAATGAAATGACTATGGAAGTTTTGAGTTCAAAGTTGTCAGAAGGGGGGAAAACGTAAGCTTGACGTCTGAAACTGAGAATATGGGCATATTCGTCGCCTGGTATTCCAGCCTTTAGAAAAGAGATCGGATATGCCAGTTGTAGCTCAAGATTTTTTATTACATTTTCGACCTGTTCATGAGGAATGTAGGGGGAAATATTAGATATGATGATCCTTTTAGTAGGAGAGACGAGTCTACGAATGTTTATGGTAGTGTTATTTATTGTTATTGCAGGGTGTTAGCAAGATATATAGAAATTCGATTATTTGAAATTCTGGAGGCAAACGAGATATTTTTTGGACCAATAACATTACCTATTCCTTGTAGTCGAATAACTTTAAATTGTCTTCTGCATGCATCACAATAGCTTGATCTTTTTTTGGAAGGCATTGTTTAGAAACTGTCTTAACTGCTGATACGTAAGATGTTTGAACTGAATTGTTGAGTGACATTTTGGAAAAATGCCCTGCCCTTGTGCTCAAAAGCTGTATATAATGTTTATTGTGGGTTTATGCGAACTCGTTGGATAATATATTATCCATAACGAAAAATCTGCTCACCTACTCCTCTGTTTTATGTTAAGGCTTGAGCCAGGTAATTAACAATCTAAATAAATTGTTCAGTAAAAAATAGCTTGATAAGAAACTGGATCAAAAAGTCTACTATTGATAATACATACACATATAATTAATAGCACCAAAGCACAAAATAAATTCACGTATTTATCACGAGAATAGAAGAGCAAAATACAGACGATGTTACTCGTTCAAGCACTCGTACGTGAATCTCGTGTAACTAATTGGAATCAAGTGCGGGTAAGAAATATATTTATATTTGTTATTTTTTACGAAATAAATACAGTCAAGATCCAAATTATGTTACACTATTACATTTACTATGATTGAACTTTTACTATTTATGTAAAGAATTGCGAAAGTTTAAATCCAGAGGTATATTCCTAGGATTATATTTGCCAATTTGATTTATAGTTAAGCAGTCCGAGATAAGTCTGTCACTATTTCATAGGTTACAGAAATTTGCCATCTATCATTTTGTTACTTTGAAAATTTTCAAATCGAGAATTTTAATAACTCTTTTTTTTGTTTCAGGTCTAAATATTGGTATATAGGTATGTTTATTTTCTCTTAACTTAATATATTAATCTTATGTTAATTTTTGTTCCTTTGCAGCTTCCAATATATGGCATATAATAAAACTGCTTTCAATGACCAATGGTTGGACTCTAAAATCAACCCCCAATTTTTTGGTTGGTTAAGAAGAGGACGTACCATGTCATAAGCTCATTGCAACATTTGCAGAAAATCATTTGAATTATCCAACATAAATTGTCAGCCTGTTGTATCCCATAGCAAAACAAAAGGTCATCTCAATTTAGCTAAAATAAAAGAGGACCAACCTTCTCTTAAAAACGCTTTTGGTGCTTCTACAAGTGCCTCAAAACAAATTGTTGCTAGTACCAGTAAAGTAGTTACCCAGCCACCTATTCAAGAGATGATAGAAATTTCACCCCACCTGAGATGTTGAAATCTACTCAACAGTCTCAATATCATTTTGCACAATGGATGATGTCGCGAATTATATCAACGATTCCCATAGAAACCGATGAGTTGCTGTTCCACGGTATAAGATGAAGACCCCGTACTCAGCACAAATATTATATATATATATATATATATATATATATATATATAAAATTACTTGTTGTCAATAAAGTTAGTCAGTTACTAGATTTCATATTGTTTGTCGTAGTTCGTAGAACTATCATTTTGTAAAATAAACGTTTTTAAAAAGAGTATTTCGAGTTAGTAATTTGAAAGTGGCGCAGTCAGTAGGATATTCAGAATTAATACGTATCGAACGCGTTAATTTTCGTTTTAACGATTGACTGAGTATCGGAATCTACGGACTTAGTTGTTTTGTGCAAGTGGAAGTCTAGAGTGGCTCCTAGAACGTCAGGAAACCCAGTGTATCACACACCGGAACGATCCCAAGCACGAAGAAGTCCATCAACGGGAATTGGAACGACAATAGTCCAATTTTGCAGAGATATTCATCTGAGGAAGACAAAAATTGCCGAACCGGAGTATATCTCTATAGGAATGCTTGAAATATTTCTTCTATTATTACTGTAAGTACAATAAATTTTTATGTCTGAAGTTGACCAATTATCAAACATTCTTCAAAGTTTAAAATTAGATCCTTCAACTGACTAACTAATTTTAAATCAAAGTTCAATTAATAATAATTTAATTATGGCCGAATTTAGACCAGAATATCTAAAATGTGTGCCAGATTTCGATGGCAATCCAAATGATTTGAACAGATATCTAAGTGTCTGTAAATCATTAATTGATTCATTTTACAGAATAGACACATAAATTGTTTCCAAAATGTGTATTTATTGAATTGTCTAATATCTAAGTTAACTGGTAATGCTAAATTATTCGTGAATATACAAAATGTATCTACTTGGAACGAGTTAAGAGATGTTTTAACGAGAAATTTCGCAGATCAGAGAGACGAAACTTGTCTAAATAGGGATTTAGTAATGATGAGACAACAATCAAATGAAAAACCACATCAATTCTATGATAGAGTTTTAAACATTCTCAATCTTTTGTGTAGTTATGTAGACGTTCATGAAATCGAAAATGACTCAAAAATTTTAAAAAGAAATTTATATAATAATGTAGCTTTAACAACATTTTTATCACGACTTAAAGAACCGTTAGGTACAACTATTAGATGCATGAAACCAAATAATTTAGCCGAAGCTTTACAATATGTTTTAAAAGAAGACAATGTACATTATTTCCAAAATTTTACTCATAAAACAAATATAAAGCAACCGCAATACTCTGGTAAGCCTTTTGTACAATGACAGAATTTTAACAGTAATCCAACTCAATTTAATACACTCAACCTGTTCGCCCTATAACTCCAAGACAACCCCAACGTTTTCCTACAAATGCTCAAGTCTTCAAACCTCAACAGAACCATAATGCATTCAAAACAAATCAAAATTTACCAAAACCCACACTCATGAGTATTTCCACAAGAAATACAGTAAACAATCACCCAATGAGTTCACATATCAGAAACTCATACCCAAGTCCTTCAAATCAAAATCATTTCCGAAATTCTCGAGCACAAAATAATTTTATAGCCGAGGAATTATTTAATGCTGATATTCAGGACGAGGAAACCGAACAATATTATTATTCTGATAACTCATATTCTGGAAACGAACAATATCAATTTGAAGAACAAAACAATAATGATTATTTCGATTCCTCAAATCAAGATTCTACAAATTTTCACGAAACGCCTCAGAATTTAGGGGAAACATAGCCCCCGAATCAATTCCATTAAATTTAAGTAATAATAGTGAATTGCCTTACATAATATTCCCCGAGTATAATATCAAACTTTTAATAGATTCTGGATCATCAATATCCTTCATAGATCCCGAAATTGCATTTGAATATTTTTCAGATAACCTAACTCATGACCCATTTTCAAGAATCTTCCCATAAATATAGCACTCTAATCCCCTCTTCAAAAATTTTCAATTTATCTGATAATTTAAATCTCAAGTTCTATGTATTCAAATTCCATAGTGTATTCCAAGGACTTATTGGCCTAGATAACTTGAAATTATTGAAAGCCAACATAAACTTTTCTAGTGGATGATTAATGACCCCACATAGTGAAATTAAATTAAATTTTCATAAAACTCAGAAAGACATAAACTCTATTACTATCGAACCTACAACTGAAAAGGTTATCAAAATAAAAACAAGTATAAAGAATGGTGAAATCATCATTTCACACCAAAAATTTCACGGTTGTGAAATACCAGAGTCGCTATCAATTGCAAGAAATGGAGAAGCCATTACTACAATTCTAAATATCACAACAAATCCAGTTAAATTGAGTTTTTCAGAACCACTTCCTGTAGAAAAATTTGATAGCAATGCTTTTAAAAATTTCGAATTAAATAACCTAGAAGACACTTCTACACAAACTTTAGATTTAAATAATATTAGAACAGATCACTTGAACGACGAGGAAAAATCCAAAATACTTAAACTTTGTTCCAAATATTCTGACATATTTTATAACGAAAACACACCACTTACTTTTACGAACAAAATTAAACATGAAATATGAACCACCGACGAGATTCCTGTTTACGCTAAAACCTATCGATATCCTTTTGTGTACAAAAAAGAAGTAGATAAACAAATTCAGAAAGTTCTTGAACATAAAATTACCCGACCAAGATCAAGTGCCTGGAATGCGCCAATTTCGGTCATACCCAAGAAACAAGACGCTTCTGGGAAAGCCAAATTTCGTGTAGTCATAGACTATAGACGTCTTAACGAAAAAACTATTGATGACAAGTACCCACTTCCTAATATAACGGACTTATTAGACAAGTTAGGTAGATGCCAATACTTTACAATCTTGGATCTAGCTTCAGGTTTTCACCAGCTAGAGATGGCCGAAAAAGATATAGAGAAAACAGCTTTCAGCACCGAATCCAGACACTGGGAGTTCCTCCGGATGCCATTCGGTTTGAAAAATGCCCCAGCTACCTTCCAGTGGGCAATGGACAATATACTACGAGGCATACAAAATGAAAAATGCCTTGTATACCTTGACGATATAATCGTTTTTTCCACTTCATTACAGGAGCATATAGAGAGACTAAAATGTGTATTTGATCGACTTAGAGAATCTAATTTCAAGATTCAATTAGATAAATCGGAATTCCTGAGAAAAGAAGTAGCTTATCTCGGACATGTAGTCACCCCTTCTGGAGTGAAATGCAACTCAGATAAAATTAAAGCCATCAAAGATTACCCTATACCCAAAACTACTAAACAAATCAAAGGATTTTTGGGACTGATGGGATATTATAGACGTTTTATAAAAAACTTCGCCCACTTGACGAAACCACTGACAAAATGCCTAAAAAAGGGCGCGACAATCGAACACAATGACGAATTCTTATCATGCTTCGAAACATGCAAAAATATTCTGACCAATGACCCAATTCTCCAGTATCCCGACTTCACGAAACCTTTCAACTTGACCACAGACGCCAGTAATGTAGCACTCGGTGCAGTGCTTTCCCAAGGTCCTATCGGAAAAGATCTTCCAATTGCTTACGCATCTCGAACCCTTAAAGATTCTGAACGCAATTATGATACCACAGAAAAAGAACTTTTGGCCATTGTATGGGCCACCAAATATTTCCGACCTTATTTATATGGCAAAAAATTTACCATTGTTTGTGACCACAAACCACTTCAATGGCTTTTTTCTCTAAAAGACCCAAATTCTAAACTCATTAGATGGCGAATTAAATTAGATGAATTTGATTATAAAATTGTATATAAACGTGGAAGCCTTAATACTAATGCGGATGCATTATCTAGAATAGAAATAAATACTAAAGAAACGAACGAAATTCTTAATGATGAATTTTTTTTTGGAAAAATGTTGACGATGTTTTGAGCCGCGATATAAATTTTAGCAATGAACCAATTCCGTCTCAATCCCAACGAAGTATTAATACACCTTCGCCATTTACAGTTGAATATCAACTAAAAATTCCAACAACACAAGTAACTCAAGACGATAACCCTGACCTAGACACTATATCCTTGATAGTAAATCCCAACGCTGAACTAGACAATGAAAATTTGTCAACAACAAACTTAAGTGACAACAATCCTGACTCTGCATTACAGCAGATAACACCTGACCGTCAAAATGAACCCAACGACGATAGAATCAACGTAAACGAAAACGAGTCTCCTATTACGATTCATTCTAATGCTGAAGAAAATCCAGTAATAGGTATCCCTATCGCAAAATGCGCAGTTAACGTAGGACAAAATCAAATTATAATTAGTTCCGTTTTACATTCTCCAGCGAAACCTAAAGTTAGAATATTATTTGAGAAAAAGAAACAAATAACTGTGCAAATATCAAAAAATAACCTAGAACAAGACATTATCAATTTTATTAAAGAATTTATTTCACCAAATATTCATATGCAATTAAATATCACCCCAACCGCCTCGAATCCATTCGAAATTATTCATTTAGATTCTTTCACGATCGAACAAACAAAATTATTAACTATTATTGATATCTTTTCTAAATACGCTCAAGCTTATCACATAAATTCTGCCTCTGGTACAGAAGTGGTAGACAATCTTATCAAATTCTTCTCTCATCACGGCATACCGAAACAAATCATAGTTGACAATGGCACAGAATTCAAAAATTTCGTATTAACAGAACTACTGAGCCTTCATAAAATTCAAGTTCATTTTACCTCTCCCAATCATCCTCAATCCAACGGACAAATAGAAAGACTCCATTCAACTCTAATAGAACATATACGACTCCTAAATACTAAAGGTTTCTCAAAAACCCCAGTTAAAATGAAAATGTTATATGCTATACTTGCTTACAATCATTCGATTCATTCCAGTACAAAAATGAAACCGATAGATATATAGTCAACGGACATATTAATAATAATGATGTTTATGACATTGACATAAATAAAATACTCTTAAATGATTACATCAACAAAATTATTGTACTCAAAAATTAATTCCGACTTAATTAATCGAAAAGAAAAAATTACTTCTAAACTAAATACAAACCGAGACAAACCGGAAATATTTAAACCTAATCAAAAAGTATATGTAAGAAAACGCATACGACAAAAACACGCTAATAAGTACACTTTACACCAATCAAATTAAAAACCGTCAACCTTGCAAATAAAACAGCTTCAACTGAAAATAGAGATAAGGTACATATGGACAACTTCAAACGTCCCCGGAAAAAACGTGAAAAATAGAAAATTATGTACGATACTTTTACACAACTTTCACACGTAATATTAAGACAATCATTTAGAATGTAGAATTTGGCTTTATTTCAGATTTTCTGGAACTATGGAACTCCAAGATAAAATAACAATTAGAAATCTAGTTAATAATCCCGGGTTGCTACCCTTTAAGTTAGGAACCGTAAAAATTGAAATGTACAGTTATGGACTTATACACTATTATGATTTGAACCCAATTATTTTAGAAATAAATAAATTACAAATTCAAGCCACAAAAATTAGGGCCTTTGCTGTTCAAAACATACAATACGCTAATGATCTCTCAAATTATTGTAAATTGCTTGACTTCACAGAAACCAAGATTAACGATAAGCTAGCAGAAATATTACCCCATCCTTCAAGAACTAAAAGAGGCCTTATAAACGGCATAGGATCAATCTTTAAATCTATCACTGGAAATTTAGATTCTAACGATGGAGAAAGATTTGAAACTCTCATCAAAGAATTACAAAATAACCAAAATAATTTAGCTAGTAGTATAAGAAATCAAAATTCATTATCAGTCTCGCTCATTGATAAATTTAATAGAAACATCGAACAAATAACCAATAACGAACAAATTTTGGAAACAAAAATTAAATTTATCCATAATTTAATCAACAGACAAGCAAATTACGAATATTATGCACATATTAAGATGGCTATTAGCTTAATCATAGATCTGTATGAATTGATTAATTCGGTTTAAACGATATTGAAAATTCAATTACATTTGCTAAACTTCAAGTGATGCATCCAAGCATAATTAAAACTTCTGATTTATTTAAACAATTAAAGAATTTGGAGAAAATATTTACAAAAAACGAATTGCCCTTAGAAATTGAATTCGATAAAATTTTACTCTATGAAAAATTAATTAAAATTGATTGCTACTTATATAATAATAAAATTACATATATTTTAAAAATTCCTATAACATACCCCAAAGTTTTTGATTACTACTATTTATTTTCGGCTCCAATACTAGAAGGCAGTCAGTTTAAGGTGATAATACATCAGAATAAATTTTTAATTACGAATGGTGTCAACTTCGCTTATTCAAGCAAACCTTGCAAAGAGATTCTCCCTCAGCAGTATGTCTGCCCGAGAATAGACCTGCAGGAAATTCAAGAAGAAAGGCCTTGTGAAATAAACTTACTTGAAATGAAACGCACTTTCACCTGCGAGCAAACCAAATTTCAATTGTCGAAGCCATTTCTGAAACAACTAAACAATTTCCACTGGTTGTACATCATTCCATTCCAGGATACAGCAAATTTCAAATGTCCAAATCAGGAGGAAACCAAGTATCTTACAGCGGGTACTTATCTCTTAGAAATTCCTTTGAGATGCCAAGTAGTAGCTCATCACACAGTCATAAGTAACCAACAACTCTATAGTAGCTTCAGCCAGCCGATACTACTATTAAATCTAGACAACAGTACCTTTCGCCCTACCACATCAAACCTCGACTTTCATTTGGAGGAAGCAGAACTAGACGATTTTCAACCACTAAAAAGTAAATTTGTAGAAAATCAACCTCAATTAACATTCGGACAAGTCTCAAAAACCCCCAGCTTATGGACCTTATTAATTTATTTATTGTTAATTTTTATTTTTGTATTATGTATATATAAAAAATGGGCATCGAAGTACTGCACAGCTGCAAAGAAACCATCCCAGGTGGACCACTCAACCGTTCAACTTCCTCGCTAGCTGCGTAAGTTGAATTTACGAGGGGAGGAATTATATCAACGATTCCCATAGAAACCGATGAGTTGCTGTTCCACGGTATAAGATAAGGACCCCGTACTCAGCACAAATATTATATATATAAAATTACTTGTTGTAAATCAAGTTAGTCAGTTACTAGATTTCATATTGTTTGTCGTAGTTTGTAGAATTATCATTTTGTAAAATAAACGTTTTTAAAAAGAGTATTTCGAGTTGAAAGTCGCGGAAGCAATATGGGCTTTGAAAGTTGTTAATAATAAGTTTTCATTGATTCAATGTTCAGATGTAGGAGAGACATTCAAATTGATGTTCCCAGACAGTTCAGTTGCTTCAAAGTTTAGAATGGGAACCTCTAAGAGCAAATATATTATAAACTATGGTCTTGCTCCTCATTTTTCAAACGAACTTAAAGATAAATTACAACAATATGATGATTACGTAACTTGTTTTGATTAATCCCTAAATAAGATTGTACAAAGGGGGCAGATGGATATATTTGTTAGGTTTTTTGACATCAAAATAGGAGTAGAGTACAAACTGAGTACTTCAATAGTATGTTCCTAGGTAGAGTTACAGCACAAGACTTACTTGAAAGTTTTATTGCAGGAATCCAACCTTTGAAACAAAAAAATATTCTTCAAGTGTCAGTGAATGTCAACTTAAGTTTTATGAAAAAGTTGGAAGATAGAATCAAGGAAGAAGATAAGATCCCGATGGAAATAAACTCATAAATATTGGAGTTTGTGGACTTCATGTTGTAAACGGGGCGATTGGGACTGGTCTGCAAGCTGCTAACTGGCACATGCGTGACTTTTTGAGAGATGCGTACTACATCTTTAATTATTCTCCTGCTCGTCGTGCAAAGTATACTGATCTTACTGGAAGTACTGTATTTCCCTTAAAATACTGTGCCACTAGATGGTTAGAAAATGTAGCCTGTTGTGACAGATTTCTAAATATTTTTGATTATGTCAAGATATTTATTGATCCAAGAACATTTGTGAACACAAAACCATTAAGAAATATTTCAGAATGATCAAAAGACATTTTCATAAAATGCAAATTGGCATTTTTCAAAAGCATCTCCCTTTAATGTGAACCCTTTCTAAGAAAATTTCATACTTCGGATCCACTAGCTCCGTTTCCGTTTGCAGATTTGCAGCTCATTCTTAGAAGCTTATTGGAGAAATTCATAAAAAGTGAAAAACTACCTAGTACCATATCAGCTGTCTTTTCTTTAGATTTGAAAGATAAGCTGAACTTCCGAGACCTAAAAAATATTGACATTGGTTTCCAAACAAAAAAGTTTCTTAAAAAAATAAAAGCCAATGAAGCGGAAATTCAAAAGTTCAAACAAGAGTGTCAAGCCATACTTATCAAAGTGACGCATTAAGTACAGAAGTGTGCAGGGTTTATCTTTGGAGCCCGACGTAATATTCAATCAAGCAGAAAAAGAAAAGCAAAGAGTAGTTATTATTGGAGTCATTTTACAATTCCAACAGAATTTCTGGCATTGTTGCAGATAAATTTCAATCACAGTCTTTGTTCTAAAGCTCATATTTCTTTTAAACAGCATTTTGAAGCATAATTAGAGAATATTAGTGAAACTTCAAGACTTGATGATTTTTACTCAGGCATATATTAATGGGAAACTCAAAATAGGAACCATGGCAAATAATTAAACTAAGTCTAATCTTTTCCCATGGAAATGCAATTGTTGAGAGTGGTTTCTCAATAATTAAAAATTTACTTGTTGAAAATTTACATGAACATAGATTGATTGCACAACGTACGGTTGAAAATGCAATAAGATTTCATAAAAACATCCAGAATATTCCAATAACCCAAACACTTTTGAACAATGTTAGGGCAGTCCACAGAAAATATGAATGAGAAAAGCCTCCAACAGACAAAACAAGTTCAGAAAGAAGAAGACAAGGAAAGGGCGCAAAAAAAAATATTCATGGAAATAAAAAAAAATTTGAAGCGTTGAAGGAAGAGAAAAACATACTATCCAAAATACAAATGTTGGAAAAAAAGAGTGGGCTTATTCCAGTTTGACATCCAAAATAGACGGTTTTTTTTATTGTCAGGAACTTTTACTGTGTAAAATTCACTTTGTGTAAAACTAATAATTTTAAGTCATATCTAAGCTGTTTTTATTTGTAATTGTTACAAAATTTATTTCTACAATGTAGATTTAAACAAATAGAATTAGGCAATTGTATTATAGAAAAATCAAAAGGAGAGCGATGGACGGCTATGGGGCAATGGAGGAGGCCAATAAAAAAATAAAATTTGTATACCCTTGTTGTTTAAGACGTCGAAAGTCAGAGAAAAATTGGCTTTCTGATCATGGAAAGTCAGAGAAATCAATGTCAAAATAAAAAAGTGAACCATGTAATGTTATTTAGGTGCAATGAAAGCTTCATGCTATAACAAAATAAACGGTTTTAAAGATTAAAACTAACTTTTCCGCATCTGTGAGATGCCCTCAACAATATCCTATTATAAAATTGGTCATTAGTATAGACTCCGGAGGCTGTATTGTGCTTACAACCTGAAATTTCTCCAAAAATGACAAAAATATGGTATTTCAAGTACCATAGCTCCCATTGAAGGCTCCAATGAGCTGAAAATCAATAGGGTTCATCTGTGAAACATCCTGAATAATATCCAATCATAAATTGTTCACTTGTATACACGCCAGAGGCTGTATCGTGCTAACAAACCCAAATTTCTCCTAAATTATGGTACTTCAAGTACTACAAATTATAATGAAGTAAAAATGTTACGGGGATACATAGCAACGCACCGTTAGGAAAACGTCTCTGTCAGCCGTCAGTACAATATATATAGTTGTCAATGATATTTCTTGTTCATATATATTATAAGTCTGTTCAACAATAAAGTATAACATAAAATATAACTGAAATCCATAATTATTGTTAATCAATACACAACAGATTGGCGACGAGGATGGAGGATCAACTAGCAAAAGTGTTAGCAAGTATGATGGATGCAATGACAAATATGCAAGAACAGCAAAATAGATTACAACAAACAATGTTAAACCAAAAAAATACGTCTACGTCTAAAGTCAGTGGCATTTCACTTGTACCATACGACGAAATTAACGAGTCATTCGATAGTTACCTACAACGATTACAAAACTACATTACATTGAAAGGTGTGACAAATGCCAATACAAAAGTGCACATTTTCCTGAATTGCATTGGACCAAAGTATTACCAGATACTAAAAAACATTACCTATCCAGATGTACCAGAATTAAAAACATATGAAAACCTCATACAAATCTTGAGAAACCACATCGCTCCAGAACCAGGTGAGGTAGCCCAAGAGCACAAGTTTTGCCTCAGAATACAGCATGAACATGAATCTATAGCTAATTATGTGGCGGGATTAAAAGAAATAGGTGGAAAATGCAATTTTGTTTGCAATGGATGCAAAAATAGTACATTTGAAACTCATCTGAGAGTACAATTTATTCGTGGCCTACGTAGCAGTGAAATTAAAGAAAGATTACTACAAGAAACTCCCACTACGAAAGTTGATGATATTATAAAAATTGCAATGGCAATTGAAACATCAAAATCAGAAAGCAAAGAAATGGGAAATTATGAAAATTCTCCAATAAATAAAATTACAGTCAAGAAAAGTACATATAACAAGAATACCTTCAAGAGAAATACATACAAGAAAAATACAGAAAATTATAATACCAGAGAGGAAAAGAAAATAATGTGTTACAGATGCGGAAAACCAGATCATAAAGCATTTGAATGTAAGGTTAAAGATAAACTTTTTTGTCTAAAGTGTCACAAACAAGGGCATGTCGAGGCTGTATGCTTCAGAGAACAGAAACAATTAGAAATTGAAAAGGAATACTCAGATGATACAGAAAATGAAGAAATTTTCGAAATATATACAATACCTACAGTGAACACATCAAATGATAAATTCAACATTACATTAAAAATAAATGGTTCAGATCACACTTGGGAGTTAGATACAGGCGCAGCAGTAACTACATGCTCTGCAGATTATTATAACAAACATTTCAAAAACCTGGAACTGAAAAGCACTAGAATTAAACTCAGAACATATACGGGGGAAATAATACAACCCCTGGGTACCTGTAATATGATGATAGAATACAAAAACAAAGTAATTTGGGGCAGAGTAATCGTGATTGATAGGAAAGTAGACCCCGTAGTCGGAAGGGAATGGATAAGGAAACTTAAGATAAATTTTGAAGTAAATGCAATAAGTTCAGAAGAAAACAAAGACATCACAGAACAAGAATTTAAAGAAAAATTACACCAATTACTAAAAGAATATGAAGATTTATTTTCAGAACAAATTGGAGAAATTAATAATTACCAGGCATCATTCAAATTAAAGGAAAACACTACACCAATATTCTTGAGACCAAGATCAGTACCGTTTGCGCTCAAGGAACAAGTAGAAAAAGAGATAGATAGATTGGAAGAAGTTGGGATTTTTGAAAAAGTTACTTACTCACAATGGGGTACACCTTTGGTTCCTGTCGTGAAACCTTCAGGGAAAATACGCTTATGTGCCGACTACAGTGCAACATTAAATAAAAATCTAGAAAATGATAACTATCCTATTCAAAGAATAGAAGAGATATTTAGCAAATTGAGTGGAGGAAAATATTTTTGCACATTGGACATTAATCAAGCATACCTACACATGAAAACTGATGAAGCCTCAGCAAAAATGCAAGCAGTTAGCACTTGTAAAGGAACTTATAAAGTAAATCGCTTAATGTTTGGTGTAAAAATAGCTCCAAATATATGGCAAAGATATATGGATCAGACATTACAAGGGCTATCAGGTACAGCATGTTTCTTTGATGACATTGCTTTACAAGGACGTACATATACAGAATTACTGCAACGACTGGAAATAGTATTCAGAAAATTAAAAGAGTGTGGACTACATCTACATAGGAAGAAATGTCAATTTTTTCAAAAGTCAATTACATACCTTGGTCACAGAATTAATGAGGAGGGACTACACCCAACTGACGATAAAATAGATGATATAAAAAATAGTTGCCGGCCAACAGATGTCTCGTCACTTAGAACATTTTTCGGAATGATCAACTATTATCAGCAATTCATACCGAACCTAGCTTCAAAACTTAATCCGCTGTATAAACTATTACAAAAGAATACCAAATTTGATTGGACCAAAGAATGTGAAAATGTTTTCCAAAGCTTAAAAACAGAGATATGTAGTGAAAAAGTACTTACCCCATTCTATCCCAACTTACTTGTGACGCTAGCTACAGATGCATCACCAACGGGATTCGGCGCAGTATTGTCACATATTATGCCTGATAAAACCGAAAGACCCATTGCTTTTGCGTCAAGATCTTTGACCAAAGCCGAGAAAAATTATAGCCAACTTGACAAAGAAGCAGCAGCACTGATTTGGGGACTCAAAAAGTTTTTTCAGTACTGTTATGGTCGAAAAATTATAATTATCATTGATAACCAACCTCTTGCAAGAATCCTACATCCCACAAAAGTGATGCCGTCAACAACAGCAATTAGACTGATACATTACGCGAATTTCTTGGCTGGATTTGACTACGAAATTAAACTCAGGAAAACAACAGAGCATGCAAATGCGGACTATTTCTCAAGACTAGAACATAATACAGAAAATAAGGAAAGAGAGACAGATGACGATATATTTTACCTAAATCAAATTGCAATGATGCCAATTACTAGAGAGGAAATCAAAGAAGCAACAGCTAAGGATCCGGAACTGCACCAGTTATATAAAAATATTAAATCAGGAAAAGGAAACATGAACAATATACATGAATTCTCGTTACAAGATAATTGCATTTTCTACGGAATTAGAATCGTAATACCAAAACAATTACAAGCCACTATATTGCAAGAGTTACATACAGCTCATACGGGAATTGTTAAAATGAAAGCACTGGCACGAAGCTATGTATGGTGGAAAAATATTGATTCCGACATTGAAAATATGGTAAAGAAATGTAAAGCATGTTGCATGCTTCAAAGAAATCCTATCAAAGTACCCGTGCACAGTTGGGAGTATCCAAAAGAACCATGGACTAGAATACATATCGACTATGCGGGGCCTTTCATGAATAATTATTTCTTGATAGTTGTAGATGCCTATACAAAGTGGCTGGAAGTGATACCTACATCATCTATTACATCGTCAACAACTATTAATATTCTAAAGAAGATGTTCACTACATTTGGATTACCCTTAATAATAGTATCGGACAACGGCAAACAATTTCGATCAGAAGAAATGCAGAGATTTTTAAAACAAAATGGAATTCAATCAAAATTCACAGCACCTTTCCATCCATCGACCAATGGACAAGCAGAAAGATATGTACAAACTTTTAAAAATAAATTAAAGGCCATGATACATGAGGAAGGTACCCTCCAGGACAAACTATCAAAAATATTAATGATGCACAGGAAAACGCCAAATAATTCCACTGGATTGAGTCCTAGTGAAATGATGTTCAAAAGATTATATAGAACAAGGATTGATTTGGTTCAAAGGGAATTCATAACAGTAATGAACAACAAAAGAGAAGTAATAAAAATAAATAAAAAATTCAGTGTGGGAGAAACAGTACAGATACGATCATATGATGACAATAAATGGAAATTTGGAGTCATCGTGGAAAAAATAGGAAAATTACACTATGAGATAAATGCAGATGGAAAAATTCATAAAAGACACGTGGATCAAATATTAAAATCACATGTTAAGGACCACACTATCCACAAGGATGAGTCTGTTAGGCAGCATCATCTGCCTGATTCGCAAGAAAAATCACAGGCGGACACGGGTGTTGACTCTGAAAAGGAACCAGTTAAGGAGAAACATATTGAGAACACAAAATACGGACAATGGTCTGTTTTCTGTGATTGAGAAAGAGGACCAGACACTAGAGAGAGCGGAGCAGCAACCGGCTAATGGAGAGGTAGTATATTCGGCCGCCGAGACTGTTCCTCAGATCAACGAACCGAAACAGGAAGATGTGGTAATTCGCCGCAGTACTAGAAACAGAAGGCCGCCCAAACGTTTAGATCTATAAGTTTATTAATACAACGAGGGGAAGTGTTACGGGGATACATAGCAACGCACCGTTAGGAAAACGTCTCTGTCAGCCGTCAGTAAAATATATATAGTTGTCAATGATATTTCTTGTTCATATATATTATAAGTCTGTTCAAGAATAAAGTATAACATAAAATATAACTGAAATCCATAATTATTGTTAATCAATACACAACAAAAAATATTTCTGTTTTCTTGAGAAGGAGATTGGGGAAAAAGTTGAAGACATTTAAAGAAAACACTGAAGTTGATTGGATGGCAGACAAGAAGATGTATATCTTTATAATTTATGGAAAAAACTAAGTTCAAATTAGAAGGTGTAGAGGTAATTTTTATATTTGTTTATAATTCCTTATTTAATAAATTCACTTCTAGGTTACAAATGAAAAACATGAAAACAAACAGGAAGCAGAACCAAGTACAGAAATAGTAGTGGATGCAATTGAATCCATTAAAGGCTGTTTTGTATAATATAGCTTTATACACATTCAATTCAGCATGGGATACGGTAAAATGATGTAGAAGTAATGCAGTATTATTTAAAAGGTTTTAATCATCGATAAAAAGCAAAAAAATATAACTTGAATGAAAACGTCAACCGAACGCAATATCTCGCGGCGAACGTCTATATTCTCGAGCCTTATATTGGTTCGTCACTGGAGGTGGGATGAAAACGTTGCTTTGGAACGTGGCATGATTCTGTAATTGGAGGTGGAAATCAAACGATGGTTCGGAACGGAACATAGGCACTCAAAGTAATGAAAGAGAGTCAAATTCAAAAAATTAAACATCAAATGAAGTTATTGTTATTGAAGAACCTGTGGTAACCACTTTATGAAGGAACAGAGCGCAACAAACAAAACTCGAAAATTACATTGAAGATGAACAAATGAATAGAGAAAAGAAAGAACATCATTTAAAGACTATGGAAGTGTAGATCCAAATGTTCCATCGCTTTTCAAACGAGCTCTATGTTGGCCCGGTAACAAATTGCATAGCAAGAGTTGTAAAAAACTATAAAAGGAAGAAGAAAATAAGCGGAAATAAGAGTACAAAAGAAATGTGAGAAGAAAACAAAAAGAAAAACGTATGTTAAAAGTAAGAGAATAAGGTTTGTCTGTGAGACGTCCTGAACAATATCCAATGATAACATTGGTCACTTCGGAGTCCGTATCGAATTAACAAACCGAAATTTCTCCAAAAATGTGGTACTTCAATTACCATAGCACCCGTTGTACAGACTTTAGTGAGCTAAAAATAAATTGGGTTCATCTGGGAGACTTTCAGGGCAATATGTTTTCCGTTGCTCTCGCTGCTCTTTCCAGAATTTCAATAATTTCTCCGCTATTCATCATTTTGTACAAAGCAAACTTTTATTTGTTTAAAGATTTTCTCTAGTTACCAAATTCACAGACCACTCGTCAGGATAAACTTCAATCATATCAATATTGAATTTGTTACCAAAGGTATAGAATTGGGGGTTGGCATAAAATATTGTATGTACCACGGGCATTACTTGATGTTTATGTGCGAAGGCGACGAGTTTAAAAGGTCGAGGGTTACTAGGGCCGAGAGTTTTTATGATAATAATAATATGTCGCCATTCATAATGCTCTTAATACATAAATAACTATTTAATAATGAAACTCAAATTTAATATGGGCACGCATCCCACATAGAATAATGGAAAGGTTTAGAGAAATAAATAGGCAAATATAAATAAATATTTTATTTATTATAATAGCACAGTTATACCGTGGAAGATCGATTTGTATGTGTTTTCATATGAACAGTTAAATGATAATTTCTCCTGAAAGCTTTCCCACAGCTAATACATAGGTACGGTTTATGTCCTGTATGTATTGATTGGTGTTGCTTAAAATTCTTCGGATCCGAAAATGATTTATTGCAAATATTACAAGTCAGAGGTTTCTCGCCTACAAGATACTATCTTTGTCACTTATAACAATATTGATACACTTTATAGGGTTTTGAAGACACTAATCAGTACATTTTATCACAATCAAAATTAATATTACAAAAAAAATATTCAATTTCCATCGTTCGTGAAATAAAGTTAAATTTGGCATATCTTTGAATTTATTTTAATGTAATTTAGTATAATTTTATAATTATTGAATAACAACGTGATTTATATTTATAACTGAAAAATAAAATCTCATTGGCTGAGATTTGTATGTTTGACTAAATGTGATCAAAAGGGATGTTGACAATTTTTTTTATTGGTACAAATCTTGTGGTCTCTCAAAGTTAGCTGATATTGACTGAGTTCTTACGAATTAGTTTAATACAGGCCGTAAAAATCAATTCGTCGTTCTCCAATTGCTGTGCAGTGGAGATTGCAAATGTACACGTGACACACTTAATTATGGGTTAACGTTTGTCAATTATGCAAAAAACTGTTTTTCTAGACGCATTTCTGTTAATTTGTCACACAGGGCAAGAATGTTGGTATACAGGGTTTGCCGAAAGACTGAGTAGGGTTTGACATGTAAGTATCTTGTTTGGTAATGGTTTCGTTTCTTTACTTAAAGGTGCGTATCATAAAAGTGATACCTTGGAGATTGGGCATGATGAATTACATCAAGGAAGAACTACTAAAAATAGTTGAATTATATTTTCAAAATAACAAGTCTATTATCCTAACGCAAAGAGCTTATCGCAATCATTTCCAAATCAGACAAGGATATTCAGCGAAGATGGTCGATGATTCGAAAACAAATGGCACGCTTAGAGGAAAAGGGTTACCCTACAGCTGATGAACCTTCCCCATACAGTCGAACAATGCGATCAAAAGAGCACCACTTTGCGAGGCCACAAATGGAAGTCATTTGAAGGATGTTGTTTTCCATAGACAATCTCTATGTGTTAAACATTTACTGTGTGTAGTATCAATAATATTGGTCTACAATTAACAAAGTTATTTAAACGTTAAATCATACTCTGTCTTCTGACCCACCCTTCACCTTGCTTGTCCTAAAGAGCTATAAAAATAAATAAGAGGATAAAACAAGCCTATAACCTATAAAATATTTTAAATGTGTTCTATCCCCCGTAACGAAATGTGTGTTTATTCTGCACCCTTTATCATCCTGTATCTCATAAAATAACGAGGTTACAAAAAATTATAACTAGGTAATTTTATTATTTTTTAACGATCTACAATTTCTCAAATTAAAGGGACAACCTGTGAATGATTATATCTATCTTTTACTTACCTGTATGTTTTCTAAGGTGAATATTGCGATAAGAAGAAGACGAAAACTGTTTGGGACAGTAGTTACACTGATACGGTTTAACTTTAGAATGTGTTTTCAAGTGCTTATTCAGTCCGGTGGATTGAGTAAACGATTTATTACAATATTTACAAATATACGGTTTTTCACCAGAGTGGATTCTTGAATGTGATGCTAATAGACTACTGGACACAAATCTAAAACGATAAAACTTATATATCCAACGTGCTAATAACATCACTATTCCCAAAAATACACTGCCCAGCATAAGATTGGGGTTATTTTCAAAAACTTTATTTTTTCGACTAACTCATTATTGGAATAAAATAATAAAACATTTATTTAGGGCTCATCCTATATAATTCAAATTGTGTTTACATTATTCGCAACTATTCTTTTGTTTTGTCACTAAATTTACTAATATATTAGGAAAAATGTCGATAATATAAATTTCAATATCATACCTCTTGTTACAAACTTTACAAACATACGGCTTCTCTCCATTATGGCCTCGAATATGTATAGTTAATGTGGACGATTGTTTGAAAGATTTTCCACAAGTAGAACACAAATGAGACTTGTTTTCTACAGATTTAATATCAGTTTTTACATGACTGTATTCTTTGTGCATTCGTAAATGTAACGACAGAGTCCCAGATTGTGTAAAAGATCTATGGCATATTGGACAAGAATGTGGTTTTAATCCACTATGAGCAGTCATGTGTCGTTTTACACTTGAATACCTGAAATATTATTTTCAATCACCATTAGTTAGTGCCGGATCATAGTGGTAATTATTTGGATCATAGTGGTAAAAATGTATGAGAAGAATTGTGAATAATAATTTAATACATTTTGTAAACCAAATTCAGGAAGTTCAATGGCCTGATTTGGGACATCTAAATTCAAATCAGTATGCAAATCTTACTACTGACATACTATCTACACGCACTGATACATGTTTTCCCTTAAAATTAACTTCTCATAGAAAGACAGGTTGAAAGTGGTTTACTAGCGAACTTAAGGCAAAGCGTAAAGAAGTCTATTTTTTGAGAGAAAAGTTTAGGTATAAAAAATCACTCATGGATTGGTATAAGTACTGTTAATTGCAGAAAGACTAAGTCCCTTAAAATTTCAAACAATAATACATATGAACAAAATATTAGTGAATCAGACAACAAGAGTAAAGCTATTTGGAACATTGAAAGTCAGGAAAAAATAAACGGTTTTAAACATTAAAACTAACTTTTCCGCATCTGTGAGATGCCCTGATAAATATTCTATCATAAAATTGTCACTTGTATACACTTCGGGGGATGTATCGTGCTAACAAACCAAAATTTCTCCAAAAAGGACCAAAAATGTGGCACTTCAGGTACCATAGTACCCGTTGTACTACCTCTGGTAAGCTGAAAATCAATAAGGTTCATCTATAAGACGGCCTGAACAATATTCAATCTTAAAATTGGTCACTTGTATACACCCTGGAGGCTGTATCGTGCTAACAAACTGAAAATTCTCCAAAAATGACAAAAATTTGGTACTTCAAGTACCATAGCGCTCTTTGTACTGGCTTTAGTGAGCTGAATATCAATAGAATTCATTTCTGAGACGCCGTGAATAATATCCAATCATAAAATTGGTCACTTGTATATACTCCGGAGGCTGTATCATGATAACAAACTGAAATTTCTCCATAAATTACAAAAATGTCGTACTTAAAGTACTATAGCACCTATTGTTCTAACTTTGGTGAACTGAAAATCTATAGCATTCATCTGTGAGATATTCTGAATAATATTTAATCATAAAATTGATGACTTGTTGCACTCAGGAGGCTGTATCGTGCTAACAAACTAAAATTTCGCAAAAAATTACAAAAATGTCGTACTTCAAGTACCATAGCACTCATTGTACTGGCTATGGTGAGCTGAAAATCAATAGGGTTCATCTGTGAGATGTCCTGAACAATATTCAACCTTAAAATTGGTGGCTTGTTGCACTCTGGAGGCTGTATCGTGCTAACAAGACATGTAACGAAAAGTGGCCGACCACAACGACGATGACATACACACATGATTTTCTTTCTAAAAACCGTTTTCTCGTATTGCTCTCGATGAAAAATGTAATTTTTTTTTTCAAAATTTCAACTTTTTTGGGGGTAAACCAAAACTTTTCTCGCATATTAGATAGGTTAGGTGGAAAAGTAATATTAAACATCAGAATAGAAACATAACTTACATTAGAATCTGATGAATTCAACAAATTTTTTGCAAGCATCTATGAAACTATTTTGAAACGTATTTAAGATCCTCAGACTGATCTATTACCTTATTTGAATACCCTACCTAGACCATCATCATCCTTTTTCATGTTGTCAATTCTGGAGACTGATGTTCATGAGGCAATATTATCCTTAAAATGTAAGCCAAGTTTGGATTTTTATAATTTATAAACCCAAAAATGATTAGTTATACAACAAATGTATATATAATGAGGGAAATTGGCCTCAGGTACTGAAAATATCAAAAATAATTCCATTGTTTAAAATTGACAATTTCGTTCTTAATAACTATAGGCCCATTGCTATTATACCTGTGATCTCCAATATATTTGAAATACTGGTAAAAAATAAACTTAGCTCCTATTTAGAACATAAGAACTTAATATCTGAATGTCAATTTGGGTTTCAGAAACATAAGTCAACCATTTTGGCAATCTTGAACGTTATTGAGAGCATAGTTGAGGGCCTTAATCAGGGTAAAAAGACGAATGCTATTATGTGTGACCTAACTACGGACATTTTATTGTGAAATATTGAACAATATGGATTAGAGTTGGAATTGTTTAAATGTTATTTGGAAAATCGACAGCAGTAAGTAATCTATAACATCTGTGAATCTAGTCGAGTGTCAGTAAACGATGTAGTCCTGCAAGGTTCAGTCTTGGGACCATTATTTCTGCTACATATAAACAATCTACCGGCGTCTTTCGAGTGTCAATCTGTTTTATTTGGACAATGCTACATTCTTAATGAGAAGAGAGGAAAATATCAGCATTGAGACTCTAAAGGTAGCTAAATCTTGGTTTGATTCAAACAATTTGAAATTAAGTGATGAGAAAACTAAAAAAATTACATTTATCTCTGTAAAACATGGTGCCAGAGCGGAATTTGTAAAATTGTTGGACATCATATTAGATCCAGGTATCAATTCGGAAGAACACATAGACTCACTATGCTCAATGATTTCTTTACATCTTTTTGCAATAAGACAATTGCACTCATCTATTGGCAGTAATCGTGTAATCCACAGTCATCTGGCATATGATATCTTTCTATGGGGTAACTCTAGCAAAGTACAAAGGGTCTTTATTCTTCAGAAGACTGCTTGGCATATTATTCTAAATTCAAGAAGTCAAGTACATTGCAGTGGACTTTACGCGGAATATAGGATCTTGCCTTGCGTGTACATATTTGAAACACTTTTGTGTATTCATAAGGGTATAGCAAATATGGCAACTCATTCTAATATTCAATGTTATGCCACAAGGGGTGCAGAGCTACTCATTGTGCCTTTTTCTAGGCTGAATCAAACACAATATAACAAACTTGATAGACTGTTTAACACATTTCTAGACTTGTATGCTGATAAGAATGTGAAAAATATGAGCCAGAATCAGTTCTATAAATTAAAAAGCAATTTTTACTACAGAATTGTTTTTACACAGTTGGGGACTACATGTCTTTAAATTTTGAACCTTACTTATTCATTGTTACATAAATTATCTCACCACTCCTTATGGGAATCGCAGACTCAGCAACCTCATTTCCTAGGATTTGCTAATCCTATCATTTTAACTGTTTTAATCTCTTAATTGTTCACTTTTAAGTCAAGCTTTGTAGATATCAGATGCATTTTTATTGTAACAATTAATTTTGAATAATAAAATAATTTTTAAAAAACTATCTTTGAGACTTCAAAACATGTCTTATTTCTCATATATGTTACTTCAGTAATCTAATTTGTTGTTAATTTTGGTTTAACTTTATTTACATTTTCTATTTTATTATTTGATGTATGAATTTCGTTAACTAATTAGTAAAATATCATATTGGTACCACACAAATGCTTTTGTATTTAAACTGGTCAATAAATTGTATTGTAGTATGCCTTCCAGCAAATATCTTCACAATTGCAACCTTTAATTGGAGCACCACTCAAAGGAGAAACTACACACATACTAATAAGAACATAGTTTTGTCCCTAATATGAGAAAATCAAATCCAGTTGGATTCTGATGTCAAGCAAAGATAGAACAGTAGACAACTTGTCAAATCAGTTGGCCACATAGAAGGCTTTGCATACAAAGAATAAAAAAGAAAGTAGTCATGAATAAAGCTTGGATTATAGGCAAAATGCCTTTTTTGCTTATTCTAGATGATTTTTGTATATTTTGCCTTTTTTCGTAAATTCCGCCTTTTTAAAATTTTTATGCTACCCTACTGATGATGTTATTCATATTCAGTACTTCATTTTATTACTAAACCTTTCTGTAATAAAATTTTGGGCTAGTAATACAATATTAATGGTTTGTTTGTTAATGGTCTTCTGGGAAAATTTACCTACCTATTTGTGGATTAAGAAGAGGCTTAACAAATGGGAAATCCCTAATGTTTTGATCTTTATATCAGTTGTACAGATGGTTACTGAATCAGAGTTTAGTTTTGTTGCCTATACCGAAAACTAAAGAAAACACATTTTAAAAACTTTTAGACGTTTTGTGAGTTTATTTAGAAAATTGACTTCTAAGTTAAGTGTGGCAAATCAGTAAGTTTCATTTTTTCTTTCTCTGTCACCACATAACTACGTAGTGTTAAAATTCTAATTAATTATTCTTATTTTTTTAATTCTCAGATTTCAAGTACAAAAAAGTACTTTATTGGCCAGCATTGAGGAACTCCACTTCACAAACAGAATTTGGAAAAATTAAATTCCTCTAAGTTAGTCCAAAAATCTCTACGGGACAGTATAAGCAGTTATTAATTAACAATTGTTTTGTGATGTTGTGCAAATATATTCGTGTTAAGTTAATTCACTTTGTATATTAAAATAAATTCTTAATAACTTATTATTAATAATCAGGGAATTAAAAGCAGTTGCCTATATTGCCTATATGTTACCTATATGTTAAGATTTCTGCCTTTTTTAATAAAAATGTTTACCTATATAAGCGCATTTTTCTTCAGTTTTTGTTGCCTATAAATCCGAGCTTTAGTCATGAAGTTTTGTATGTAAGCAAGAAAAGCAAAGCAACAAAGAAGGTTTGGATTTGCAACTATTGTAAGCAGAGAGGTTATAAAGTATAGCAATGTGCAAAATGGAAAGCTGATGGAAGACCACCTAAACTCGATGAACGAACTAAGGATTCAAGAGACAAAGACATGAGTTTGCTGATTGTGTCCAATGAGGTGCTGTTCTGTAAGAGTGAGTGGTATGTAGAAAATGGTGCTAACCATAACTCCAATGATAGTGAGTGGTTTGAGTCTACTAACCAATTCCAGATAGTTGCACAATTACAACAGCTAGTGGCCTGTTCTCACCCATGAACAAAGTGCAATCAAATTAGAAGCAAGTAAATGGAAAATTGGAAATATTCAGCAATTCTGACTATGGTGGAGATAAAACAACTGATCGTTCAACATCAGTTGTTTGCATGTACGCATGTGCTGCAATTTCCTGGATGAGTCAACAACAAACATATGTAGCTCTTTCTATAACAGAAGTGGAGATATTAGCTGTGCGAGAAACTGCCAAAGAGATCATTTGGTTGAAAAGGCTTTATGAAGAAATTGCCCCACTTGAATCAACGCCAACTTTAAGAGTTTATCGTAAAACGCAAAGTATCATTGTAGAACAAAGTAGATCCACATTAAACATATCTTTGTGAGAGAGCTGGTTCAAGAAGAATCAGTGCTAGTTCAAAAAGTTGCATCTGAACTTCAATCAGCTGATCTCATGACAAAACTGCTTTTCAAACTCTCAACTAGAGAAGCTGCAGGAAGCAATTGAAAAGGTCAAAGATTGCAATGAAGGAAGGTGCTGAAGTACGAACTATTCTCCATGTTAGTTCATCAAAATATTTGTTATTGTTGTTATTTCTTTTTGTTTGGTGGATGATTGATTAATGTTTAAAAAGTCTTGTTATGGCAACTTAATGTTACTTTTATTCTTCAATAATAAATGATTTACAGTGACATTCAGTGTCACATTATTCTAATCAATTCAAATGATGTAGACTAAACAAACTAAAACAAAAATTTACAAACTAAAACAAAAATTTACGAACAATACTACAAACATTTACTGTATCTGCAAAAAAGTTTATGCATGTCTTTTCATTCTCCCATTTTATAAATAAGAAAATTAAATTCAATATAGGTACCTGCTAAAAACTTTTCCACAAATTTTACAAGTAAGTTTTGATATGTCTGCATGTTTGTCCTCATGAGTTTCTAGTTCTTCCGAAGTCAAAAATGTTTTATTACAAATTGTACATTGATGTTTTGACTCATTTGGTGAACTGCTAAAACTATTTGCATTAGTATCTTCATAACTAATAAACGCAGGAGAAAGTTCACTTTCTGAATAAATATTAGAATCATTTTTCGAATTTGTTAAATTCTGATCATTTTCTAAAGCACTCTCTATCTTTTTGATAGAATCGTAACACTTCTGTCTGAATAAAAACGACTTTTCAAGTTGTTGAACACATAATTTACAAATAGAATGAGGAACGTTATCTTTTCTTGAAATCTAGAAATTTATATTGTCAACTATAATATATTAATTCAAACGCTGTAAGTACCTGTAGGGAAGTAAATTTCTCTAAAATATTGATTATGTATTCGTTGTTGTCTTCAACACTAATTTTATCAAATATAGAACACATTTCATTGTAGGAAACTAAGCATGTTCGACAAGTATTAGATTTGAATGGTAATAATTCATTTTCCATGTTGTGGTGGAAATTTTAAATTTTAAAACCCTGTTTTTTAAACAAAATTAATATAAAAATACTTCTCTTCTAGTTCTTCTTATTTTCGTTTTGTGGCCTCCACCTCTTGGGTATTTAGCCAGCCCAGCTATGTACTCCAATGTTTGGAAATACCTAAATTCAGTGAAGAACGTATGGAAATTTCCATTTTCCCAAATATTTTATTTTGTCAATCGAATATTTCTTCAATTTTAATAATTAGCACTCAAAATATTCTGTTTTCCAAACTTTTAAGCACTCCACTGAATAGATTTTATTAAACAAATTTTTTTTAATAATCAGTATATAAAGTCATGAGATTTGCAAGCATACATACTATTATTCTATTCACGACCATATATTAGGGATTCACGACCAATGAAATGAATTCAGTTCAGTGTTCACGACACAAATATTACCACTAAAGGCTCGGGCCCACCTGCGACATATCGCAATTTTTTTGCGATACATCGCAAGATCGTAAACTCCAAAATTGATCAATGCCGATCTGCGTCAAAATTTGGCGAGAAAGTTGAGTTAACTTTCATTTATCCATAGTCAAATCAAATAATATACATATACGTAATAAATATTTATATTTATATGATAATATATTACTTTCTCTATGCATTTATCATTATACTAATGGGTCAATCTTATTATAATCTTTGCGAAGTCAAAAGAAATAACATAAAAATAATTCATGTTATATTTGTTTGAACGTTCCTTACCTTGTAATATGAGGTTCCTTTGTCCGTCTTCTTCTATATACTCAGGACCTGATTAAGACATTAGAGCGCCCAAGGCTGACATCAGTTTGGCGCCTCTAAACTAGGAAAGTAAAAATATATATACAAGTAAAATAAAAAGCGTTTCACAAAATATATATGTATTTGTGAAAATGTACAAATCGAATATTTAAAGGTGGATTTTACGACACTTAATACTTGAAATTTTTTGTATGATATCGTCAAAATTTCTTTATTTTAGTGCCTCACATTCTATACATAATATTGAGAGGTCAGCAGTTTTATCGTCTGTTAAAGAATTTCTTAAGTCATTTTTACTTGTTTTAACACGGAGAAGGACATTTCGCCTGTACAATTCGTCACTGGAAGACACAGATATATTCTTAAAATAATGTCCATGTTGGGAAACGTACAAATTGCTGCGGAGTGTTTGCAACCATGACATAGTTTTTGATGTTTTTTTCTCAGAGTTAGGTGAGTCCAGAGTTTGAATAAAATATTTGAATTGTACACATTCATTTTCAAAATTACAATCGAAATCTCTAGTATAAATTCCTTGAAGATGTCTGCACTTTTCTTTTATTACATTGTCTTCAGTGTTTTCTAAGTTTGTAAGAAAACCAAAAGATCCATTGATTTCAACGTACGAATTTTTTCGCCTCTCGAGCTCCGATACTATATTGTCTACAACCACGTAGAACATATTTACTTCCATATCTGTCCTACAATCAAAAGTACTTTCTCCAACATCACTCTCTCCTGGCAAACATTTCCTTTTTTCTTCCTTTTAAAATCCAACGTATAGGTACTACATTTTGTTAACAACTTACCGCTTTCCTCGTATTTGTTATAAGTTGTTCTCATTTCCGTAACAAAGTGAATTAATGATTTATAGAGTTGAACGGCTGTCACTATATCCATACTTTGCTTTTGCAAAGACTGGCTTGTTTTGTGGAATTGAATTAAATATCTCTCCAGAAAGAGAGTATAATACCAGTCTCCAAGTTTAACATTTTTTGCAATATACCCTTCCCCTCAGGTTTTGTTTTAGGTGCTTACGAGGTATCATTCACAATAAAATTCAAAGCTTCTTTAAAAGCATCATAACTGTCATAAAGAGCGGTGCAGGCATCGACTCTAGCTGACCATCTAGTAGCTGAAAGTTTTTTAGGCACGTGTAGTTCTGACTCACTCACAGTTCTGTTACGTGTTAAACACTCTTTCATTATTTCCCACCTATAGGTTGATGCTGAAAAGAAAGTGTATATTTCTTCCAAAACCAAGAAGAATTTTGTTACAACAGGAGAACACTCTGCTGCGCAGGTCCCTACCAAATTCAGTGAATGGGCAGCACATGGTATAAATTTTGCCAATTTGTTATTTCCCTTGATTCTAGCTTGCAAACCAGAATATCGACCAGACATGTTGCTAGCGTTATCGTAAGATTGTCCTCTACAGTTCTGTATGTCTAATGACTTATATGTTATAAAACTTTCAAAACTGCTGTTTCCATACTTGAAGCTTTGTGCCCTACTTTAGCAGCAAATGTAATATATCGTTCTACTACCGAACCATTTTCAATTACATATCTGAGAACAACAGTAAGTTGGTCAGTATGGGATATGTCGGGTGTAGAATCTATGATTATTGCAAAATATTTCGTGTTTTTTATTTCTGATGCAAATTGTTCTCTTAGATCAACCGCCATGAGTTTTATAAATTCATCACAAATAGTTGATGACAAATAAGAAACATTTCCTTTTCCTGGATTGCCTTTTGTTTCAATGTGGGTTTTCAGAAACTGATCGAATTCTGCTAAAAGCTCTAACGAACCTAGGTAGTTACCGTTATCAATAGCTCCAAACATTTCACTAGAACCCCTAAATGCTAAGCCACGCGATGTCAAAAATTTTATAACTGCAACTACTCGTTTAAGTCTGTTAACCCAGTAATATCTTCCTGCAAGGTACTGCTTATGAACTTCGGTATCTATTTTCCCTGAGACATTTGATCGCGCAATATACGCCTTCGCATTTTCACAGTGTTCAGAAGAGTTTTCATGTTCACAAATCCGATGGGTATTTTTCCAGTCGTTGAATCCAGTCATGAAATAATTCGTTTTGGTCCGGTTAAATAATTTACAATACAAGCAATAAACATTTCCTGTTAGTGCTGAATATAATAGCCATTGACGACGTACAGTTTCCCCGTTGTGCAAAGTTTTTAAAAACATATTTTTTGAAGCAAATCTATTATGAATATCATAAATTCGTTTCGATTTTTGGAAATCCATTTTAGAAATTTCTTGTACAATTACAGATGGGTTCATTACAATGTAATTTATGAAACTTTCGGTTATAGCCCATCCAGCTGGGTCTGTGAAATCGACTCTTGAAAATAATTCTGACGTTTCTTGAGGATTGCTTGATGAAGATGCACAGTCCTGAACTTCATCAGTATCAGAATTGCATGAGTTTATTGCGGTTTCTAGAGGATACAAAAATAAAAAATACATTCTTACACCGCGTTATTCAATTATCTGCTTACCAATATCATCATTACTGAGAGTTGATTGTTGTTCATTATCTGCATCGGCTTCCTTACCTCGAACAGGTTGACAAAAAAAATAATTTAATTTGGGTATTTTTTTCAATAACCTCTCCATTTTTTCTTGCTTTTCTTTTTCAGCCTTCTTCCTTCCCTCCCACTAAGTTTTCTACTTCGTCCACTTCCACTCATTGTTTTCGATAAAATGATAAACAAGACAAAAATACCGCAACTGATAGATATTATTTTAATTGACGATTAGTCGATTACTGCCAACGACTGATTTAACTCAACTGACTACCTTCACTTTTTAAAATAAATGTTTCCAAAGTTTACCAATTTTGTTTGTAAAACTTTGATGTTGCGTTTCCAATCTCCCTTTGTCGTTTTTTTTTGTTTTGGCGAGCGCAAGGTGCGCGTGGCGGTACTTTGCATATTAGCATATTTATCTCTGGCGACATCCCGTCACTGCCGTAATCAGCAAAAAGAGATTTGTCTATAGTTACCACAATACCGCATTGATAATCAAAATATATGGATGTAAAGCGGTGCTTTTCAATCTATCCAAGTATTCAAACCCGGCCGACTGAAATAATGATGTCTCTATTCACTAATGGTTGTCAATGAAATTACGTATACAGCAATAATGATTTGCACGAATTGTGACTATCGTTAGTGGTTAGTCCGGTCAGTCGGCGCCTATTTCTTTCACGGCGCCCTAGGGTATAGCCTAGTGAGCTTATTGGATAATATGGCACTGTAATATACTGGTCTTATCCTAGAGAAAGTAAGTATTTGTCTATGGGTCTTATGTCAGTCAGTTACGTCTCTACAAAATGTCATCAAACTTGCGAATATTCGCAAAAGTTCACATTTACGCGCTAAAATACAATGATTTAAATTATGAGATATATCGCAAAAAAATTGCGATATATCGCAAAAAAATTGCGATATATCGCAGGTGGGGTCGAGGATTTAACTATCCAATAATCAAGTTACAATTCACAATACCTACAAACAAATAATACACTATATTCTTTGCAAGATGATTCGCGATATTACCTCATTGATACATAGCTACATGGATGTATTTTAAGGCTCGGTTTACATGCTTGGCAAGTCTCGACAAGTAGAGGTATTGGATTATCTCGTGAACAGTGACCTTGACCATTCCTGCGCGAAGCGATAGTGAGAAGTCGGCTAACACTCTGTAAGTGAAACCCAAAAATATTGGCTTGGGTCTAGGTACTTCAGTATTGTAATTGAAAGTATAAAACGGGTAGCGCGTTTCAGCTCATTTATTTAACTGCATTTACAGTATAATTGTTACGGACGTAAAAAACAAACAAGCTTTGTTGTCTTTGAAATGTATTACAAAAAAGAATTATATACCTGATGAATAAAAAATCATAACAATGTTGTCATATTACACGTTATAATTTTAATAAAAGATAAATAGTTACTTAGAGAAAGAAAAGAAACAAAGGTTTCAAAATCTGTTTATATGGGGTTTGATAAAAAACATACTAAGAGGCCATAGAGTTTTCGTGACAAATTTAATTAGCACAAAATTTTAATGTGAAAAAACAAAAAGAAAATACATACACAGGATAATTCCAGAATATTGTGAAAATAGCCAAACATGAAAGTTTACATTAATGGTTGGCAACCTAAATCGTCCAGTTCCTCCTCATTCTCAGGGTCGTCTTCATCCGAAAATAAGAAGGAATCAGATTCACTGTCGTCTTCTAGTGAAATTACGAAATCTTCCACTTCATCCATTATATATTCTTTCCGCATATATTCTTTTTCGACTTTTTCAACGTGAGCACAAATTCTTTCCCATTATTCTTTCCCAACTTGGTTAAATTTTTCTTCGGTCATTTTCAACACGTCATCAAGTTTAAACGTCGTATTACATGCAGCGACGTGATTTTTCACCAGTGCCCATATTTTTTCGATAGGATTAAGCTCAGGATGATATGGTGGTAAACGTAGAACTGGAATGTCCCGTTCTGCTAAAATTTTATCGACGGCATATTGTTTGTGAATTGGCTTGTTTAATTGAATTTTGGCATACAGTTCAGCCTTCGTTTCCTTTTCCTCGAAAAAAATGCTTTTTTCCCTTAACCAGTTTTGCATAGATGCTTTCTTCCATGAAAAATTAGGAATTGGTTCGACCAAAACATTATGGTAAGAGGCATTATCTATCACAAGGACAGATTTCTTTGTGACGTTCACCATGAATTTTTCTTTAAGCCACTTGTTGAAATTATTATGATTCATTTCATCATGATAGTCGCCTGTTTTAAGACCCGATTTAAATATGGTTAGAGCTCCGGGTACAAAGCCTGATACGCCCCCGGCGTGTAAAATTATTAGTCGTTGTCCTTTGGACACAGGTGACTTTAGACAATTATTTGTTCCATCGTCCCATGCCATTGGTACAGTATGTGAACCATGAATATATGTTTCATCGCAGTATAAAATCTCCCGCCCTTCTTTTTTGTATTTTTTCAATTTTCTTAAATATTCGACTCGTTTGGATTTGATATCAAATTTTTCGACTAAGACCTTTCGGTTGTCTTCGGTTTTTTTGCAACGGAATCCCATTTTTCGCACCAATTTTCGAAATGAATCGATTTTCCCTGTAAAATTAATCCCTTCTTCCTTTTTAACTTCTTCAAACACAACTTTCATCGTTGGTCTTCGTCTGTGAATAGCTGCATATGAATAAAATATTCTCCTAATAATTTCCTCTTCAAACTCATCTACTGATCCTCTTGAGGTGCATGGTTTGATAATATTTTTTCTTGGTGACTTAAACTTTTCACCACTTTTTCTTAAATCAGCTTCTTTAATTATTCTTCTTGCGGTGCTCAGCCCAACACCAGTGGCTAACGCTACTCTTTCTTGTAACCGATTTAGGGGAAGTTTAAGTTTACCTTGTTCCTTTTCCTCTTTCATGAATTTATATACGTTATAAATTATTTCACGACTCTGGCTGTGAACCACTCGTTTAGAATTGCTCATGATTGAAGATTTGTCTGTAAAAAAATTATAATTTTATAGGGCCCAGAGAGATCATTTTTTTATCGATAAATACATGTTTGATTGTATGAAAGTTTTATAGTCATGGCAATAAATCGAGAATCAAGAGAGTGAAAAAATCACGAGAGCTTGCTCGAGTGATTTTTTTAATTCTCTTGATTCTATAATTTTTGCCGTGACATTAAAATTTGAATACAATTTGTAATGTATTTCTCGATTACGAAAATTATCTCGAATGTATTTTAGGGAGATAAATACACAAGTACATGAATGCAGACAATTTATTAACTGCACTTCTCGGAGTAACACTCTGTACAGTTTTTTCAATATTTTCTAGAGATTCTTTGCTAAATATTGCCATTTTGAAAATACGTTGTATTAGGAAAACTCAAAAATAATCTGACAGTGACATTCACGGCATAGTTGATTAACAGCAAGGCGCATATTTATCATTTATTGAGAAATTTAGGTAGCTTTTCCATCATTTAAAATGATAGTTAATTGGTTGATTTTAAGAAATTGAAGAAATCTCATTGACTGTTAGGATAGGCGTGTATTAATCGCTGAAAAACTCAAAACAAAATTCAAAAATCCAACTTTTTTGTGAGTAAACCAATACTTTTCTCGCATCATAGATTGGGTTGGGGGGAAAATAAAATAATATTTCATATCGTAAATATGCAACCAAAATAATAATAATAAATAATAATATATACGTACATAACTAAATTTATAAGTCTATAACAATCATAAACTCCTTTTAACTATTAACTATACTGTCTATATCAAACACTAAGTATTAAAACGCGTTACCCTTAAAATAAACACAGAAAATAATAAGTTCACTAACACCTCGAAGAAACGATCGTTTCAATGCGATGAAGGAAAATAAATGACGATATTTTCAGTAAAGAGTGTAGGTATCTCGGAGTCGTATAATCGTCGTCTGCGCATGGTGGGGTCACTGTTCATGAGATATTCAAACAGCTATACCTATCTACATACGTGTGAACGGGGTGTTTGGCTTGGCTTGCAACGTATTTACACGGTTTAGCTGTTTAGTGTCGCTTTTATCTATGGGGTCGCTCACGAGCTTACCAACCACGAATGGATGTGTTTACGCTGCTCTGTGCTCTGTGTACGATCGCGTGTCCATCAAGCGTAGGTAGTTAGTCAAAAGGCGAAATTATGGCCTTCCTCAAACGCAATAACCAACACAATCTCAACGATCACGTCTACCATATTTACCTGCACAGCTTTACTGCCCAGAATCCAATGAACTGTATACTAACATAACTGGAACGGCCCCGTAAATCGACAAAAGTCAGGCAAATCGAAAATGTAGGCAAACAGTCGTTGTGAAGGGTGTCTATCTCTTTCTATCTTATTAAGTTAAATGACGTATGACGAATACTCTGCGATTTTTATATTGGTTTTTGGTTTTATTTTGATTATTCAAGTAAAGTACCCATTTTTATTGATTAAAATATTGAATGATAAGAATAATTTTAGCAATAGAAGTCCCTAAAAAACATTAACTATAAACATTAATAACATGATATCAGAAATGTCATGATAGGTGAATAGCCGGAATCCATAATTTTAATATTTCAGGGCGTTTAAATGGAAAGCTGAAAAAAACAATACTATAATTAAGGATTTGGGCAATTTTCGCCGTAGTAATAATATGTAATATTTTCATTATAATAGCATCATGGCTACAATATCTCTTTTCTCAACTTACGTATGAAATGGAATTTTCCGTCCATCCTGCTCATTATTACAACCATAGGTACGCGACACACGAAATCACCATGTCTTTAATCTAGACGTATTTATCTTTGTATCACACGAAAACTCCTTTATAAGAACAAAATACAATTTTCACACCGGCTTTTAAAATGTCACACGAGACTAAACGCTTTCAAAACCGCACTACTAAACACCTTCTAGATTATATGTCAACCAGATTTAAATAAAAAGCCGATTTAGTCTGTTTAGATCCAAAAAAAGGTAAATAGTTATCTCAGGTACGATTTAGCAAAATATAACGCAATGAGTCTATCTTTATCGTTGCCCCTGACACAAAAATGCTTACTTTCGACAACGGTTGGTTTCTTTCTAGGTACGTAAGTATAGAGTTCATTGCCAGAATCAGAGTTGCTACTTTTATTTTTTAATCTATGGTTACTATCTATATAGATATTCTCAAACAGTTGTAGCAAACATTACCAACGAAAATCGCCTAACATCGCCGAATTTATAAAATAGTTAAAAACAAAATATGGTAAAAGTCAAATCAGGGTTAAAAATTAATAAAAGTCCCAGAAAAAGTATTTAATTGGAACGTACAAAAAGTAAACAAAAAAAGATCTAATTTTATTATTCCTGGGTAATTTCTTACATAACTTGCCATATTGCGACTTTACCTTCAGGGTACTTATTCATTCTAGGAATTCGGATTCCCATAAACCCGCACGTGTTAAGCAATTGCTAAAAATAGTTCGTACTTTCTTTCTGCATAAATTTATCCAGATAGAAAATTGCCAGAAAAAGAAAGCCGGCGATATTATTAAATTTAAAGTATCTTTTTATAAAAAAAGATAGCCCAATTGGCGATTAATTGCCCAATCTGACAACACTTATGCCGTGTTTACACGCTTGCCGAGATATAGCAAGCAAGTAGCAAGTCTTTACAAACGCTTAGATGCCATCTACACCTCGATCTACACTCTTACGAGTACGTTAGTGTGTTCTGGACAGGCAAGCTGTGCAGGCAAGGATGGCAGACATGGACGTTGCGTCGGCTATTACGTTTGAGAAAGGCCATCATTTCGTTGTTTGCCTAACTAATGATGATGGATACGTGGTCGTACACAACTTAGCGTAAGCAGTTCGTTCAGGGCGAGCTCATGAACGACACTAAACAGGCGCCAACGTGTAAATACGTCGAAAACGATTGCCACAAGATTCCTTTGATCTGTGTTCAAAAGCCGACTCTAGCCGGATCAGTGATCATCGCCGAAAAGCTGACGCAATCCAACCCAAACACCCCATTCACACGCTTGTGGACACTTGTCGAGACCTACCAAGCATGTAAACATAGCCTAACGCGTTTGCAAGAGTTTTTTCTAAATGGCATCCAAGCGTTTGTAAATCTCTCTAACCTCCATGACTTGGAGCTTGTGGACGTTTGCCGAACGTCGGCAAACGTGTAAACGTAGCATTAGGATTAAAAAATGACAGCCATCTTTCCGCACTCACTTTAAAAATGTGTGCAATAATAATTCGAAAGTACTAATATCTATAACTACTACTACACTCGTAGTTCAAAATAAAAAAAAATGATCAATGGAAAAATGGATCCGGATATTGATTGTTAAGATATTTTCCACTAAATATTATCACTTACTAGATACAATAAATTATTTACAATTTACAAAATTAACGATTTATACCATTTATACAGGGTGATTTCCCAACAAAATCATTTGCTTGGTCAACTAAATGCAACCACTTCAAATGTATTGTTTCAAACATCAAACAAATCTCCCATTTTTTGCAGCGTGTACCCGCATATAAAGAAAATCATATACGTAATAAATAAAATATACCGCTGACTACCTATATCACAGCTTATTAAGCTGTGCCTATATCTCCAATAAGCGAAATGCGTTCCATTAAGAGTGAGAGGTCCGACTACACTCTGAGTGGCCATGTTAGTTATGCGCAAGTGCTGTATTTGCCGCCTGTAATATTTTTAAACGAAGATATTTGAGTCAACAAAAACTTCGTGTCTGATTTTTGATTTGACCAAATAAAGTGCAATTATGTAATTACATTTTTTTTCACTACTAACATAAATCTCAAATAACGTCTATTATAGTTGTCTAGGTTACTTCAAAAGGAATAGAAATGAAGTAGATAAACATGAAATATATAGTGAGAACATAACCAATTAGATTTATTATTTTTATAAATCATTTCTTCGATATCTACACACTAATATAGTCATACATATTGACAAATTAAATGACGATGGAGTACCCCATGGGATGATTTGTTTTCAAACGGAAATTATTATTATATACCTGTAGACCTATGAAAATTTAAATTAGGACCAATCTCATTACATAAAAAGCACCGTTGTGTTTTAATAAAAATCTAAATAAAAGAAACACGTTAAAATCACAACACAATGATAAAACAAATAACAAAATCACTAAACATCCAAACCACATCCTAATTTTACTATGCTGTGTCCAAACAAACAACCATAGAGAAAATAAAATATATTATTTGTCTATGCTAACAACCTTTGCCACCCATTGAATTTTATTCAATGTTGCCACCCCTCTGAAGGTATAAAATGCAAATGAAGAAAATCCAGTTGTCAAAATCAAAATTGTTTAACCAAGGTTGTTAGTATTAAGGTTGACTCAATTTAATTGAAACATTGAATAAACGAATGAAATGGTACAGAATATCTTCTCGAAGTTCAACGAAAATAATTTATCTTCATGTTAAAATTTTGATATATTGAAAAAAACCGAAAATGTGTACCTTGAACGTCATGTAGTTACATCCGTTATGAATGGCTTGCGTTTACCTCATTTAAAAGCCACTAAAACCTTGACTAAATTGACACATTCTTTCTTAAATGTCGAGAGTGTAATCAATCTCAAGAAACTCATTTATGTCCTTTTCTAAATAAATGAAACAAGCGAAAACAAAAATTGGGAGGTAAAACCGATGCAAGAACGGATCACGCCCGTTGTCATTTGTTATCATTTGGCATGTTGACAAGGCAAACTGAAAATATTTAATGATAAACGTTTGTTTATGTGTAAATAAATGTTTAGTGGTAAATTTCGAACATCTTAGGGATTTTCGAATTCCTGAATAAAGGTAGATTGTTTTTCAATATATTTGAGGTTGATGGTGTACAGTATTTTGATTTTGTCAGCTTTTAGCTTTTTGGGGTGTCAGAATCTTTTAATATTACTGGCATTATTTTCTTCTATTAACACATGTTTCTCTTAAGATGCAGTCACAGCTTGAAGCAGCATTATTAGGTCAAACTTCTCAAAGCAATAACCAAGATGTGGATGAAAACAAAGACAATAATTCTCAAGGAAAAGAAAATGAAGAGACGGAAGAAATTGAGGTTTCTTTTGTTGATTTTACTTGATTGATTGTATTTTGCATGGGTTGAGTATATTTTCCTACTTTCTTTAATTATTAATGTACATATTTTGCTTTTATAATGTAGTTAGATTTGCATGTACCCATGGCTTGTTTTAATAAAAAAAGACCTTTATTATACCTCTTATTAAGCATTATTCTCTATTAAGGTAGTTCACTTGAAGCAAAAGTATCACCTTATAGTAAGTAACAAAAGTTAAAGATTCTCAATGCTTGAAAATATTATTTTTGTAGAATAGATGTAAACTTGTTTATACATATACAGTTATCATTGTGATTGCTGTACCCCACCACACATCTAGTTTTTAAAAAATAGTTTGATTTTAAAAATCTACATCTTTTTGACAAAGCGACCAAAAAATGCAGGTTTTTAAAAAACTTTCTATTACATTAGTTTTTGAAAAATATCATAAGAACTGCTTACAAGATATTCAGAACTGAATGCACGGATTTCATACATGACAGATATCGACAATGCACAATTTAATTGTTAATAAGTATCTTGTTTCAGAGACGATAAAAAATTTTAGTTAGATAAAAGACACTTTTGTTAACCCTATATTTCAATTTCATTTAATTCTTAAGAAAAGCCGTTTTACAAGTGAACCACCTTAAGTATCATTCAAAACTGTGTATTTTGTTTCACATTTGCTTAATATCAGTTAGTTATTGATACTGTTCCCATAGCATGAGATTATAAATACATATTTTTTACTTTATCTGGATTTATTATGTAGTTATTGCAAATAAAATTGGATGTATTGAAAAATATATTTGATTTTGATTATAAATAGAAAAAGAGTCTAGTTATATTAATATTCAATAAATATAACACTGTCTAAGTCAAATGATTTTCACAACAATAAACGTGAATTTATGGACTTTGTTGTGAAAATTAATTATAAGTGATTACATCAGACGAGTATCAAAAGTGAAACCTCCATACAGAAGAAAAAACAATAGAAGGTAACTTCCCTTGATTGAATTCCCCTTTTTCTTAGCTATAAGTAAGTTAAACATCAAAGTCATTTTAAATCCAACGTTGCCTGCTTGTACAAAAAACTTCGACATCTAAGGAAATAATTGTTGACTGGCCCTCTATCTTTCACGCTGTGATATTGAGTGATTATAATAGATTTATAGTCCAGTTAAATTAAGATTAATTTGAATAATATACAATAAGGTGGATTCAAAGACTTTAACAAATGAAGGAAAGAGAAAAAAGAATATATAAACGATCTATACAGAGTATCTAAGAAAACCCATAGAACCACGACCAAAAGAGGTAACTCTTCAATATCCAAACAAATAACAGAAATGAGGCTCCTATTAAGAAACCTAGCAGACGATATACATGCTACAAAAGAAAAAGACAAAAAGTAGAGACAACGTTGGAAGAATCTCAACGTGGATTTAGGAAGGCAAGCAGCATGCAAGACCTAATATTTTTAATAAGACAAGTAGGAGAAAAATTAGAGAGGAATGGAAAAGAAATGCACATATGCTTCATAGATTTGAAAAAGACTTGACAAAATAAGAAGAAACGTCATTTGGAGTAGTTTAAGCAAAAGGAGAGTCTAGAAAACTATGATCGCAATGGTAAAAGCACTATATAGAAATAGCACAAATGAATTAAGAACACATAATATGGAATCCACAGAATTCAGAACAAAAATTGGACTCAAACAAGGATGTGTGCTGAGCCCTTTACTGTTTTCCAAAGTAATTGATGACACCTTCAAAACATGTAAAAGCTCAATAATAGGAAAATAGAAATTGAATGACGTAACACTACTAGAACTCCTATTCGCCAATGATGTGGTACAGACTGCCGAATCCGAACACAGACTACAAAATAAGGTAGATATATACAAAAAAAACTATGGAAAATAAATATGGAAATCAACATCGAAAAAAGTAAAACCATGCGTCTGTCTTTGAAGAAAAAAAGACACAAAATAAAAATCGAAGAACAAGAACTAGAACATGTAACAACTTACAATTATCTAAGCACAGTCATAGAAGAAGGTGGAAAAATTGACGAAGAAATAAAACAAGAAGAAGTTGGAAGACTCTATAACACCCTGAGGTCTAAACATTTCGGGAATAAATAAATAACATATGAAATGAAAACACAAGTGTACATAAAAGTGGTTAGGCCATTAATAATATACATAACCAATGAGTAAAACAGCCTGCTGTAGTGATGAAGATGGTTTATTCCTTGGAAAATTACCCGTCAAATTGAAAAAATCGTCACAATGTTTTGAAAAACTGCTAAACAAGGAAACTGAACCCGAACAGACAAATGAATAAATAGTAACATATGACGTACAAACTAATGAAGAAGTCATCGAACCTACCTATGAAGGATTCATGACATTAGCAAAAGAACTAAAAAATAATAAAGGTCCAGGTGAAAATGAAATCCCAGCAGAACTTTGGACAGAAGCTGATATTACAAATATGGAGAGAAAACAAAATGCCAAGCAAATGGAATAATATACTAATATGCCTAATACATAATAAAGGTGACATTTTTACCTGACTTACAAGGGGACAGCTTTACTGGATGTGGCATATTAAATCTTAGCCAAACTAATACGCAACAGATTAAAAACTTATGACAAAGAAGTAATCAGAGAATACCAGGGAGGATGTAGATCTGGCAGATTAACAGTAAACCAGATCTTCATAATAAAAAGCTTTCAAAACAAAAGCTATAGAAAATCTTGACATACACTCACTCTTCATAGATTTTAAACAGGCCTACGACACCATTATAAAAGAAATACTACTCTTGCACAACTGGGAATACTAATAAAACTGATTTGATTAAACTTATAAGAATGGCACTTTTAGAAAACAAAAAATAGAATTTTGTTAGAGGGATGACTTCTAGACAATTTCTAACAGAGAAAGGCACAAAGCAAGGATACTCACTATGCACTGACTTATTCAACTTAGTACTAAGAAAAAGTAAAATCCAAAGAACCAGGTTAATTTGTCACCACAAAGAACAATGCGTAATGTATTCAATCATAAAATTGGTCACTTGTATACACTCCGGAAGCTGTATCGTGCTAACAAACTGAAAATTCTCCAAAAATGACTAAAATTTGGTACATTAAGTACCATAGCACCCGTTGTACTGGGTTTAGTGAGCTGAATACAGGGTTGTATAGAAAAACCCATCATTAGAAAAACCCCCTGGGTTTTATGGGTGGGTTTTTGTTATAAGAAAAATCCAGATGAGTTTTTGTAATAAAATTTGCTATAACAACTAAGAATTAAGAAACACGAAACACCGATGCATATCAAATCCAATTTCCAATTTATTTTTAAAAAAAATCTTGCTTTTTTTTACATTTAATTTTAATTTTGTTAGGAGAAACAAAAAATCAAGATTCCAGATTCTAAAAATCTAAAAGCAAACAAAAAATACAAAATGGAGATGTAATACAACTACAAAATGAAAACCTTGTTCCTCTAAGTACATATTAAGTAATACTAATATAAGTGATAACAATAACATTATACCTATTATAAAATTATTTGGATTTGGTTTGGTTGGACGGTTTGTTTAAAAATCTGTAAATTTTCACCATCTTCGATACTTTTTCAACACCTAGCTGATTTCGGAGCTTTGATCAAACATGACCAAAAGTTGAAAATATGCGTTCTATTGATGCATTTGAGGCTGGACAGCTATGCAAGTTTGAAAAGAAAGAGCACATATCAACTAGGTTTTCATACTTCTTGATTGAAGTTTCATTGTTTTCATTTTGTTTCTTTAAATCCTTTTGCTTTTGCATAAACTTATCTTTATTCAAAAGCCACCATTTGTACCCATTGAATTTTTTTAGGATTTCTTTTTCAAACATGGTCTTTGAAAATATGTCACAGTCAGACATACAATAACTTAAAAAACCAGGCACAAATTGCGGATACTTATTGTGCAGCCACTCTTCAACTCTGACGCGATTATCATAATCTAAATCCGAGTTATTTGGTCCTAAAAAAAGTAAATTTAATTTACATTACATTGGCTCATGGGCACACAAAAAAAATACCTTGGATATCACCAGAATCCAGTTTTCGCTTTGGATCTGTGAAATAGGCTAGAATGTGAAAGGGTTCCATTGCCTGATTAAATCTTTTTTTTTAGCGCTTCATTATAAAATTCCAATTTTTTCTCAGAAATTAAATTTAACCAGGTTTCAACTGCTTCCGATAGTCCTACGTTATCTCCTTGAAGAAAATCTAGGGATTTTCGAACAATTTCCTGCAAATCAATAGCGTTTTTGTATAGATTCATGTCATCTATTTTTTTTTAATCTGATTATCCATATCGTCATAGTTTTTGGGAATGTCTCTGTATAAATGAAAATTTTGACAAAAAGTTTTTAGGCATGCCAACTGAGAGTTCCATTTGGTATCATTCGGTAGCTGTGGCATTGCACCATCTCGATCTTTTAGAAGGCTGAGTGGAGTATGGTGGTTTCTAAAATAATTATGAATTTCCACTATATGTTTTATGATAGTTTGTGGCATGACAGTTTGCTCAACCAAGTTTAAGTAATGAGAATTACAACCGTAGGTTAGTATATTTGGATTTTCCTCTTCGATTATTGTTCTTAAACTTTTCATTTTATTCTCGTTGTCTGTCACAACAGCAAATATATCTTTGTTATACTCTTGATTTACTTTTGTTATGTTTTCATTAATAATCTCATAACAATATTCAGCAGTTTTTTTTCTGGTCCACATTCTATTGTACTCAGTAAACTGGATGACTGCTATAATCGGATCGTTTTTTATACTAGACCAACCATCTGTAACTAGTGTTATTGGCCTATTTTCTTCGGCCAAGTCTTTTTGAATTTGAGCATTGACTTCTCCAAATACTTCATTTAAAAGACTTTCTGACAGATCCTTTCTTGTAGGAGGTTTATAACCTGGGCGTAACAATTGTAAAAGTTCTTTAAACTGTGTAGATTCCACCTGTCAAAAGGCAGTATTTGAGGCATAAAAATACCTAGCTACAGCCAAGTCAATTTTACGTTTGGTTTCCTTTCCTGTTTTTATTACTTCAAGTTTTGCCTGTTTCTGTTTTGGTTTTTGATAAGGTTCTAAGACATTTCTTTTACTCTTTAAAATTGAAATGCCGGAAGCAGAAGCAATGGTCGAACTCAAACAAGACATTGGTGCTGATGATGTTGATAATTGTGTATTTTCATTGTCATTTATATTTAATTCCATTTCATAATTTTCATCATTATTATCTTTATCATAGTTTGCAAAAGGACCGCATTTATTTTTAACTAAAAGAAAAGAAACAAATACTTAATCAGGAAAATCCCTGTTGAAAATGAGTAAAATAAAATTACCATGCTATTTTTTATTTTACATTTTAAGGCAAAAAAATATATTAAAGGTGTATCAACTATTAACTAATTGTAATTAGCTAAATTAACACATACCAGGTTCAGCAGGGTCCACTGTGGGATTCTCTGAAGAGTTGGCTGCGTTTGGTGTAAATATATCTTCATTTTCACTTTCTGTGTCTGTGTCTGACAGTTCGGACACAGACACCAAATATTTTTTACACTTTCTCAAGTGATTTTTAAGTCTTTCTACTTTTGCACTAACTTGCAATTTGCAATATTTGCATCTACAAATATCCCCATCCTTGAAAAACCCTTTCCATACATTGGATTGCCGTCTACCTCCTACCTATTTGAACCTCTCACAGATCCTCTTTTTTTAGTCTCAAATTTTGACATTTTTTTATCCATTACAAAAACGTTTTACCCTTCAAGTCATTTATTGAATTTTACTGTACTGTAATAAATAAATATGAAATTAATTATTGTTTGAATAATAATACAATAGTGATAAAACTCCTGAGGCTGTATCGTGCTAACAAACTGAAATTTCTCCAAAAATTACAAAAATGTCGTACTTAAAGTACTATAGCACCTGTTGTACTGGCTGTGGTGAGCAGAAACTCAATAGGGTTTATCTGTACTCAATTAGAAATTCAATAGAACTAATCAAAAAGTTGAAAGCAATCCACTTAAAAGATAACTATAAACTCATATCGTTCGATGTAACTAACATGTTTACTAAAATTCCTCCTGAAGAATGTCTAATACTTGTAAGAAAATTGCTAGAAGATAAAAATATTAATCCAGGAATAATATCAGATATACTTAATTTATTTGATGTATGCATTAATCAGAATTATTTCACTTTTGACAACAAGATATATATTCAAAATGAAGGTTTACCAATGGGAAGCCCTATATCACCTATTTTAGCAAACATTTTTATGGACAATTTAGAAAGAAAGATCTTTGAAAGTAATATTTCGAAAAATATTTTATTTTGGTATAGATATGTGGATGACATATTAGCTTGTTTTATGGGTAGTGAGCGACAATTAGATGTGTTTTTCAACCACATCAATAATTTACACCCGAAAATTAAATTTACATTAGAAATTGAAGAAAATAGCTCAATCAATTTTCTTGATTTAAAAATTCAAAGAGTTAATGATGTACTTGATTATTCAATTTACCGAAAACCAACACAGACTGATGTGACAATTCCATTCAATTCTAACCACCCTGTCTCACACAGACTAGCAGCATATAATTCAATGATACATAGAGCTTTTTCAGTTCCTATGAACAAATGTAATTTTGATAGAGAGATTAATACAATTAGACAAATAGCAACATCTAACGGTTATCCATTAGATATGATAAATAAACTAATTAGTAAAAAAGAGAAAAAAGTGGCATTACAACTAATATATCCTAAACAAGCTGATGAAATTAAAACTTATAAAACCATCACATATGCAGGAAATATTTCTAATAATATTTCAAAGATAATATCTTCAGCAACGAATGCAACAATTTCTTTTAAAACAGAAAGTAACGTTAGTACAAAATTGTTAAATGTAAAAACAAAAATACCACTATTAAAGAAGTCAGGTATATATAAACTCAAATGTCCAGAATGTAATGCTGTCTATTTGGGTCAGACCCTTAGGAATTTTGAAATACGATACAGTGAGCACTTACGAGCTTACAGATTAAAACAACCAGATAAATCTCACTACGCAAAACATCTACTTGACACCAATCATTCATTGACACCTAACACAGAACTAGAAGTGCTGCATATTTGTGAAAAGAAACAAGAACTGGATTTCCTTGAAGAACTGGAAATTAGAAGACATTTAAGAAACCCACAATATGAAGTTGTCAATGAACAGTTAAATCTAGGGAATTCTCCACTAATAAACTGTCTTCTTAAGTGATAATTGTAAAGATCAGCAGATATAGTTTTCCTGGTTTTCTATATCATTGCACAGTTATACTGATCTTAATTGGAAAAATGATATCCAGGATATCACCATAGGGCTAATAATATCTAAGCTTCAATATTTGTAATATCACATCTTCTTCTTTTTTCTATAAACATATATTAAGCCAATCACAAGTTAGGTTACTTCTTGGTCTAGCCAAATATAACTACTAAACATCAGGTAGGCATAAAATGAAATGTAACTTCTGTCATTCTGACGATGATATTGATTTATCGAAACAATTGTCAATTTTTTAGAATTTTCAATAACTTGTATTATATTGTGGAATTAACTAGAGACCTTGAGTTTCATTTAAAAACACTAATCGTCAACTAAGTCACATGATGGAAAAGTTTCACCGTTTCTACGGTAGATTGGGCGGAAACGTAACAGTGTGGTAGATTTGAACAGGAGCTAAAAACATTTGGGTTAACAATAAATGAAGCCAAAACCAAATATATGGAAATGCGAACAGATGAAACCCAAGGAAATTTAATTATACAGACACAAAACAGAGAATCAAGTTTTGAAAAGGTTGAAGAGTTCGAGTATCTGGGAGTGACCATTACAAATAAAAGTCAAGAAGAACACGAAATAGACAAAAGAATGTCAAAAGGGAGCAAAGCAATAGGATCCCTAACAAATATCTTGAACGCAAAAGAGATCCCAAGAAGGTCAAAAGTTAGAATCTACGAAAAAACCATACATCCAATAACTCTGTATGCATGTAAAACTTGGGTTATGACAAAGCACGAGAGAATTCTAGACATTTGGGAAAGGAAAGTGCTTTAAAAGATATTTGGAGGAGTTAGAACAGCAGAAGAAGATGCACAAAGCTAATGAACTTATATGGAAGATCTAAAATAACTAGGAAGGTCCGAGTCAGAGAGCCATAAGGGTGGGTCACATAGTATGTGTGCCAGACTGTAGATGCATCAGGAACGTCCTGTTCACTACACAAAGGATTAATAAGAAACGAGGAGAACCCAGAAATAAATGGTTACAAGAAGGACAAAATGATTTAAAGAAGATAAATGTAAAGGGTTAGAAGATTGGTGCCACAAACAGGAAATACTAGAAACAGATAGAAAATATAAAAGCTAAGCCGGCAATGCCTGTAGTGATGATTTATATATATTGAACAAAACAAGATATTGAGATAGAAGTAAAAATGAACATAAACACTACCAATAATAAACATATGGAAGTGCAAACTGGGTATTGAAGAAAAAAAAGTAAAATAAACAACATGGAAATGAAATGATACATCTTAAGAAGCTAGCAGGGAAAACCAAATTTGATAGGTTTGAAAACATTGGTTTGGACCTTAGAGTAATAATAAACATAGAGATGGCTATTCATTCATAAACACGTTTATTTTTGCGGCCAACAATTCTAAACGCCAGTAGTGAAATAATGAATGAATTACAAAAAGTAGGGATGGTATTGTAGCTACATGGCCTTGGTAATTTCGGCTGTTTTTCTGACAAACTTGGCACCGACGAACCATGATAATCCAAAAACATTAAATTAATTAACTTAAAAGTTTATTTTGTCACTAAAAGTTTTGAAAAACACATCAAAACGAAAGTTCTAAATGTTTACTCTGTAGTCGTAATGATGCGCGTATAAAGAAACAACGTTTGACATTATTTACTACAATACTACGACCTATTTGAAATGATCGTCGATCACACTCTGACGATATTTGTATCTCTCTATATGGTAATTAAACAAGGACAAAACTACTAAATAGATTACTATTGACACATTAAACAGGTACTGAAATTTTGAGCAATATTGCCACTTTTAGTTATAACCATAAAGGTATCTAAGGATACAACAAATACTTGTTTAAAATTTGTATAAGAATATGCCTTTATTAAATAAAATTCAAGTATTATTAATTAATTTTAAAAATAGCGACTCAAATGCATAAATTAGTATGACGTTTTTTTATTTGCATAAGTTTTTAACACATTTTCAATTAAACTTCTAATTTCCTTTTTCCTGTAACTAAAGAGACTTTGTAAATATGGCAAAGCAGTGGAAGTGCCCGCAAGTGAGCTTAGAATGTGACTCAATTTGGGGCAAGAAAAGATCAAAACAAACATATCTATTTTATTTGTTTATCTGAGGTGTGGACATGTTATTAGAATGAAGACAGATAGGATTACAAAAAAATAGAAGCTGAAAACTTAAATAAAAAACTAAGGACACACAGAAGGAAATGGATAGACAAAATATGAGAAATAGGTTTAAATAAGGGAAATACGTTTGATGAAATGAAAGTAATGGCAAGAAATTTAGTGGAATTGAAAAAATGGGTACAAAAAGAACTGGAACTATAACCTCAATACGATGCCTGAAAAGGCAGAATGAAATGGGAAGATTACATTATCTTGTAAGGCAAGACAGGATCTTCCCTAAAACCATTTTCTACGACATATGTTGGAGTTTTCTAATGTTCACATTACTGAGTTATGGTGTTCTCAACAAGTGTTTTTCTTATGCATGATAATTAGTATTTTCCATTGGGGTAGACTTTCATCTTTCATAAACATTAGATCTGAATAAAACTCAAATTCAATATGTATTAAAATTTTATTGTAAGCAGCTACTAGTTTCGGCCATTTTAAAGGCCATCTTCAGACCACAAAAATTGGAATAAACAAAAGGAAAAAATGACAGTCTCCAACATTACCTGATTAAAAACCCATTAGGCGACGAACGTAAATCATTAAAAAAAATTCTTAAAGTGTAAATTAGTACAAAAAAGACGATAAAGGTTGGAAATTGAAAAAGTAAAAAAAAATTAATGAAGTTGAAATATTATTGGTTGTGACATATTAAATGTATGATTTGGAAGAATAATTATTGAAGTACATGTTATTTAAATAACTTAATACTAAACTGAAACTCACAGTTAGAGATCAAATATTAAAATTGAAAAATTTAAATGAGAGTGTTGACAACAGTAGTGTCCCAGAGTGTAAATGAGAAAAAACCCAAGAGAAGCAGGAAGGAAAATTATTGAAAACTCTTTTCCTAGAAGGAAGAGTTTAGAATTTAAAAAACGATAAAAGGGAGGTATAAAGTAAATGGAACATTAAGCTCTATTCTAGATGAATAAAAATCTTAATGTAAAGGGTGAGCAATAAGCTCATGGTTATAATAATGTACATTTGCGGCCAATCAAAAATGGGACAACTGTTATAGCAGATTTTTGTCTAATTCTAGCTGCTTGAATTTGTCTTAAGGCCGCTTGACATGGAGCAATACTACCTGCAATGTAATGCAAGACGCAATTTTTCTTGATCACAAGCATGCGCAGATGAAGCTCAGCTGATAGATCTCGGAATTGCAACTTTATCGGTTTGGTGCCATTTCTATTGCATGCAAGTTGCAATTCTAGGGATAAATCTAGTTACTTTTGGTTTAACAACCAATCAAATGTCAGTCAAATCACTTGATCACAAAATACTGACGACGGGTCCGTTTTCTGTAGCACTTTTTTTTGTATAACTTAATCTTCTTGTTGATTCGTGATTTTTGTTAATTCCATTTTTTTCAAGTTTTTCATTTGCCTTGCATAATGTCAAACAACGTGCAAGATTCATCACATGCAATATTTTGACCTTGCAATAAATTGCATGCAACTAATTGCAGATTGTATTGCTTCATGTCAAGTGGCCTTTATGAATAAGTCATATTGCAACATTGAATATTTGACATCTGTCACACAATTCCAAATTCGAAAGTAATAAAATTATGTCGCATATAATTTCAGTGACAAAAGGTGGAATAATCGCAAAAATAGACGATGGGTGGTCAGTGAGGCAACCTGCGGCATTTTACAATGTAAGCAAAAACTCAGTTTCAAGTATTTTAATAAGATGGTGAAATGATGGAAGAATTAATAGAACTCCAGGCTCAGGACGTACGAGAAAGTCAACTGCTGAACAGGATGTCGTACGGGCCGTCGCAGTGTAGCACAGTCGAAATTGAAATGCCACGCAGCAGCAAGGAAACTATTATTAAACAATAGTCACAAAGAAGCAAGAATGGAGTTTGCTTCTTTAGAGGATTGCTTATGATGAACAATTTTGGAATTGTGTTATTTTTACGGATGAAAAGGTTTTCCAATCGTCAAATAGCGGCAATATTCGTGTCTATCGCCCACTGAATACACTGTTTGACGAGAATTATGTCAATTTCACAAATAGAAGTGGTCGTTTTTCTGTAAATATGTGGACGTGGATATCTACGTAGGGACCTGGAGTTCTATGGCATATTGACGAAAGATTTAATTGTGAAATTTTAGAAAATGTTATGCTTCCTTCTGTTGAGATTATTTTCCCTAACAAATTTTATCTTCCAACAAGATAACTGAGTAGTGCATAACTCTGGTGTAGTGACCGAATGGTTTCGAGCACATAATATTAATGTTCTTAACTGGTGTAGTAAAAGCCCAGACTTGAATCCAGTAGAAAATGTTTGGGCAATGTTAGTAAGAGAAATTCGAAATGCAAATTTAAGATCAAGAAACGTTAAGGTTTGTTGGAAGTTATAAATAATACTTGGGTGGAGATAACTGAAGAATATTGTTCCACATTATATAGGTCAATGACCAGTATATTAAGAGAAGTCATAGAGCATAATGGCGGGATTACTAAATATTAATTGTTGTTTTTTATTGAAAATTAAAAATTATTTAGTAGCCTTTGATATTTAATAATGAAAAACAATACTATTTACACTTTAGTGTAATTATCATTTAAATGTATGACGAAACTATCCCATTTTTCCCGGAAATGGAAAAGTCACATTCACACTAGGCAACAACAACTGTCCCATTTTTTTGGCCGCAACTGTACAAGTAGCCAGTAAGAATCCAGTAAGTGGAAGATATAGACCATTCCACCAACAAGGGTAAAAATTAACACCGAAATTGGAGTCAAACTAAAAACACTTAACTCACACAATGTGACCTTACTAATATCAAGACTAAAAAGCAATATGAAGGGTATATCCAAACAGAAACTGTTAGAGATAGGAAGGCTGTCATATTTCAACATTGACAAGAGAAAGGTGAAGTAATTAAATGGAGGTTGTTGAACCAACATAGAAAATTAAACTGGTTAGAATAAAACAATACGCAATTAAAGGAACATGCGTTGCCCATAGATAAACAAGTGGAATTGATTGCACTTAATGGATTCTATTATGTGCTTCTTGTAATTATTGTGAGCACGAGCTTATTGCTCTCCTTTTACATTAAGAAGTTTACTAGAGAACCCGTGCTGCTCCGCAGCATTAGGATAGACTATGTATGAGAGGGTGTAATTATTACATAAACTCATTTTACAGTACTTCCTTCCAGACAATAGCTGTGCGTCGGCTGCAGTATTTGGAAAAAATTGAAAGTATAGTTGATTGTGCACACATAACTTTCCTCAAACTCAACAAATTTAAACAGTTAATAGCTCAAAAGAAAGGGCTTGATCCACTGAGTGTTCTTAGACTTGTGTCAACAGTCTACGTTAATTACAACTCTAGTTATAGAAGTTTGAGTGAAGGAAAATCTTGAAAAAATTGAATGTAAAGTTGATTGTGCACACATAACTTTCCTTAAACTCAACGAATTTAAGCAGTTAATAGCTCAAAAGAAAGAGCTTGATCCTTTGAGTGTTCTGAGAGTGAAACGATCAAGATCCATTCATTAGAAGAGGAGCTATGAGAATTCGAATTGCTTGAGTGAATGTGTCCCACAAGAAATGTACAGGGAAGAATCGCGTTTGAGTATAGGGGAGACTGTTGTATACTGGGACAATATTCTTGTAATTGAAATAGAAAATTTGTTGAATAATTTTTAACTTTTCTGAACATTCTAATATATTCAAGATTAGTTTGTTTATCAACACCTGCAAAAATTTTAACAATTTTTACATTTTAAGTAAGAAAAAATTGATGATCCCACTATACACCACCTTCCCACTATGCAACCACCCCATGTTGCATACTGGGAAAGATGCATGTGTATAGTGGTACAATGGTTTTTGAAGCCAAATAAATAAATACAAAAATAAATTTTGGTCATTTATTGACAAAATAATAAATCTTCTAAATAAACTGAGTAGGTCGCCCAATCGTAATGATAGGAAAACATATCTCTCAACATAACTTTAACTAGAAAACATAACTTGAACTTATAGTTTTCATCTTACCTATCAAAAATAAATATATTCGGAGAGGTAGTACAAATGGGAAAGTATTAACGAGGCTATAAATTCAAAACAAGAAAGAAGTTGACAGTGGCGAGAAGCATTATTGCATATGAAAGTCCTCGAAATCGAAATCAAAAAAGCCACTGCTTAGCTGCTCTTTCAGTTCCACCAGAAGCAAAAGGCATTGGAAGTTTTTGAATGATATTTTCTTCTGACACAACATCTTCATCCCGGTTTTCAGGAAAGCTGAACCTATTATTTGGATTTTTTTTCATGAAATTAACTGTGTATTCATCTTTATCTATTTTTTCTATTTGCCCAACGAAGTGTTTGGTGCTTTTTTTCATGGGATACTGAACAATTATGAAATCAGATATATTAAGTATCTCATTTTGATCCTTCATAAATTCATCGGAGATATCCGCATCTGAATCATCATCACATATTTCAGTCACTGAAAAGTCACTCTCGCTTGAGCTGTCATTTTTCGGCGCGAATAAATTTCTCTTAACTTCCTTGGCCTTCTCAATTCTCTGTCGCTTTTGAAATGTTTTTTCCAACTTCAACCTCAATATTTCTTTCTTCTCTTCAATTATGGGAGTATCAGTCAATACAGTAGAAGTAGTTTTTTTCCTAGCACTAGTATTTGTTTTTCGAAGTGCAGCCTTTGCAAATAGTCTTACATCTTCCGGGGTAACAATATTCTCTTTGAGTGATTTTATTCCAGTGCTGGACATTCCAGAGCAACATGGAATTGGATTTTCAACAGAGTTATCTGCAGTTGTATTGGCCAATTGAACTGGTTTCTTGGTTTCAATTCGGTCTGACACGTAGGAGACTAAAAAGTCGCAATCTTGAAATATTTCAACATTTAAAGGACAAATGCCAGTTTTCTCAAATCCTTTGATAATGTTTTTAGGTGTGAAAGCTAGTGGAAACGATTTTCCAACTATATCGGCGATGTTATAGATTGTCACAGGAATGCCGGGGTTTTGTAGCATCCAGTCATCCATTGATCTGTTGTAGTAGATTTTGAAAGGGCCAAATCAACTGAGGTTGCAAGCAGTGAGGTGGTAATGTAAGAAGAACTATGCCATGTTTTTTGCAATATTCAAGTATCCTAACATCTGTATGACTCTCGTGGTTATCAAGAATAAGTAAAATTTTATTGTCATTGTTACAATGTATGGTGTCTGAAACATGCTGTAAGTATTCTATAAAATTACTACCACACATCCATCCACTAGCATTCGCTGTTCCTTTTGATCCAGGGGGAGCACCAAGAAGTATGTGTGGCTTGAAATGTATGCGTGGAAATACGAAGAAGGGTAGTACAAATGTCCCATTGGCGCATATAGTGGCACACATTGTTACTAGTATACCTCTTTAGCCACTAGTAATTTTACCAACCTGTTTTTGACCACATGGTGAAGCTATTTTTGGAGGATTATGTACAGTAGTTACACCAGTGTCGTCACAGTTAAAAATTTGGTTGGGGTTGAAACTGTATTTGTCCAGAACTGTACGCAAGTTTTTGAAAAAAGTTCTACATTGTGGCGGTTGAAGCTAGTTGCGCGACTCAGACTTGTGGCATCGGGCGTTCTCAGGCTTATCTTATGTCGGATTCGGAAAAGTTTGAACCATTCTTCCCCAGCGATTTTATTTTCTAACCATTTTCTTGGAATTTTTTTCTTATTTGCGTCGGCATATCTATAAGCCAACTCTCTAGCTTCTTTGCTTGTTAATCCGTAGCACATTTGGGATGAAGTAACTAAATATTCGCTAAGCAGTTGTTCTTCATCGTCACTGAAAATTTGCTCCAAATTGAAGTGCAGCATTCCTAATATTGATCTCATTTCTAAGAACAGCCTCTACTGCCTTTCGCATTTTTTCAGCATTCTCAAGGTGTATTCTCCTACTCTCAAGATACGATTTTTTATTTTTTGCGGGCCCTTTTCTTGTCCATTTCTGGAAAAGAAGGTAATTAGAGAGTTAAACTTGAAAGAAACAAAAATATTCTATTAGAGAGTAAAAAAACAATTTTGTCCCAATATGCAACTCTGCAACAACAATATGCAATTCTGTCCCACTATACACCCGTATACACTTTTTAACATTTTCGGAATTAAAAAAAAACAAATAACATTAAAAAATAACCTCAACTCACCTTCAAGACACCTTGGGGCACAATTATTCTCAAATACGGAACAAACAAATGAATATTTCTGGCCTAAACTGTGCCCAACACATGGTCGTATAAAAAAACTTTGACACTCTGATGCTCACATTAACGAGATTGACGCCATACTGAAGACTCTAGCGGCGAGTGGCAAGGGTATATCCACTGCGCATATATGATGCAGTTGACACAACTTTTTTCGGTATTTTAAGCGATACCGTTAGCGGGCAATTTGAATTGTCCCACTATGGAACCTGTCCCACTATACAACAGTTTCCCCTAACTTGAGTAAGGTGGGAGTTGAGTAAATGTCAATGATTGATGACATATCTGTGTCTAAATACCTTTCATTTTTAAAAAATTAAAGAAATCGACCGGATAGAACGGCCAGACAGACTGACTTCAGTTTTCATAATTTTTTTTAATATATAAGATTCATCTCGAGCAGAGCTTAATATTCCCTTTACCTTAAACCTCCCCTTATCATTTTTTAAATTCTAAACTCTTTCTTCTAGAAAAAGAGTTTTCAATGATTTTAGAAAGAAGATTCCTTCCTGCTTCTCTTGGATTTTTTCTCATTTACACTTGTTGTCTACCCTCTCATATAAATTGTTCAATTTTAGCCTTTGATCTCTCACTGTGAGTTTAATTTTAGTATTAAGTCACCGAATTAACCTATACTTCAATAATTAATCTTCCCAATCATATATTTAATATATTACCCCAAAGCAGAACAACGAGCGACAGTGCGACATTGTTGCAGCACGAGGAAGAGGCCTGCAGTAAAATCGTTCAAAGAGTAAAAATAAACTGCAGCTTGGATGGATGGAATTTAGCGTTTTAAAAATGAAATTAAGACTGCAAATAATCAACAACAGTAAAATGTTATTATTTACTGCACGAAAACGAATAGTAAGTAAACTGGGGTAGTGAGACAATCGCTGAGTCGAGCAGTGTATTATTATTGCAGACGTAATGACGTGCCGTGCCGAGCGAGTTAGTGGAGTCTTCATTTTTGAAGAATAATCTAGCAGGTATGGCGTTTGATGGTCACTACATTGTTTTAGTTGTTGAAAAACACATGAAAAAACCAACTGGATTTGGAGCATTTGTCTGTGTCTTGGGATCCCATGGATAGGCTAGAACTAGCAGAAAAACATGCTACAGTTCCAGATCTAGTTCTTAAAGGGCATTCTTTGATTGATGATGCCATGAAAAGAAAATTCACAGGGAAAAAATTTGATCTTTTAGAATCATCAAAGGAATTTGAAGATTATTTTTACAAGCCAAAAATATTTAAAACTATGAAGTTTGTCAGCTATTATGAATCAGTTTTTCAAACATTTCTGGGAAGCTATAGGGCTTTAGTTTGTGCTGCAGAAAAGAGCCCCGAGTCCTTTAAACTTGAGATAAGCTCTTGTTAAAGTGTAATATTTTCACAATCCTCCTACTTGCTGATACTTATTCAATTTTATACCAGTTTTCAAAAGAACTCCAATCTAGCTACCATTTTCCGTGGCAGTACATACAGTACATGGATAATATCCAAATTGTGTTAGATATTGCAATAGAACATTTAAATGAAATGTCTACAATTTCCGATACCACAAAAGAAAATTTGGGTAAATTTTGTTTGACAAAATGCCTGAAAGCATTCTTAAACAAACGAAACAGGCAAGAGTAGACGTAGGAACTTAGAGGGGTGATGTACCAGCGAGCAGCAAAATTTTGACGTTTTTTACAGTTGACAATGAAGTTAGTATAATTATTAAATGTTGTAGTAAGGACTTTGTAAAATATTTAAACTCTCTTTAAGAACAGTGTCAAAAGTACTTAGATACTGACTTATATACTAACCATCCAGTAAATGTAATCAAACTAGCTGCTTACTTAGTTTTTCCAAGAAACAATGTTGGAATCAAAAAGTCAGAAAAACACTTTTCTTCCTTTGAAGATTTCATTGAAAATATTATTGTTTGTGGGTATCCGTTCCTGTCATCTGTTGAGATAAAAGAAAATTGTTTTTTTAATATAAAAAACAGTTGCTACTGTGGATGTATGGAAGGATAAGTTCAGCTATTGGTGGTGGAAATGTTTTAGATTTAAAATACTTGTTCAAACTTGCTGTCACTGATTTCCACAAACAGTATCCATTAGCTATTAAATTACTGATATTTTTGCTCACTACCCCAGTATCTGATGCTATTTGTGCAAGTTGGGGGTCTACCATTTCCTACATTATGCCAAAGTGCCCAGCTGGTGATGATACCTCTAATCCAGTAGAGGTAGGCACTTCTGACAAACTAGCTTTTATCATGATCAATGGACCTCAAGCTGGCTGTAAAAGCAACAAAAGATTTTTAAAGTTAGCTTTATGCCAAAAGTATGGATTATATTACCATAAAAACTTTAAGCCAGCATCAAAAGGTAAGCTGATGTCAGAAGTGGTTACCTCTAAAGTAATTAATAGAATCCAAAATGAGGCAGATGACAAAACATTAGCATGTTTTTTTTAGTTTATATGTAATAGTTAAATTGAAATTACAAATATTAATAAGCACACATTTTTGATAACAATTGGAGATATAAAAAACTTTGAACTTCGCGGAAAACCTTAAATTATCTGCGAACAAATTTAATTTCCAGCAGTTAAATTTTGAGATTTTGCTGATGTCCCAGTAAGATGGAAAACATTCTGCTTTGGCGATGTATCACAACCGATATTTCAACTTATTATTTTTTTTACTTTTTCAATTTCTAACCTTTATCATCCTTTACTCCTAATTTGCACTTTAATACCATTTTTTAAATGATTTACGTTCGTTGCATAATGGATTTTTAATCAGGCAATGATGGAGACTTTCTAATTTTTTCCTTTCTTTTATTCCAATATTTTTTTGTACTCTGAAGATGGCCTTTAAAAATGGCCGAAACTAGTAGCTGCTGACAATAAAATTCTGTGACGTATTGACTTTGAGTTTTATTCAAATTTCTTGTCAGTCATATTTGAGATAAGGATGATATTTATCTTTTATTTATTAAATCTTTCGGTGAGTTTTTTTCTTAATATAATAATAACATACAAGCGGGACTTGGACTTGAGTAAATAGGATGAGGAAAGAATTAATGTGATGGAAATTAAAAACTTAATGAAAATAGCCAGCAATATAAAGTGAGATGCATGCAGACACAAACAGATACAAATACAAAAACAGGAACCGATAATAAGAAAATACCAATTAGATCCTGTAATAAGAATTAAACCAGAAAGAACAATAAAAAATGTAGTAGAAATAAGAACTATAAATAAAGGAAAAGTAGGAAGACTGAGCAGAAATTGAATCGTTCAAATAAACAAAACAGGAAAACAAAAAATATGGACGAAATAAAAAGAATTGTAAGAAATAGAAGAGAATGGAAATTATGGTTACAAAAGGGTCCGGAATCCTTTTTTGATACCTGAACATGTAAAAGGGGTTAAGAAGAAGACATTTACACTTTCCAATAAATAATTACCATCCATAATTGTGTTATAAGTGTTGCAATAAAGTCGCCATGAAAGATACCTTTTCTTCAAAAGTATCCTTGCTCATTCCTTATTACATTCACATCTACATTTGCCCTGAATTCAGTTGTGAATCTAATATATAAAGCATATCTAAAAAGTATTATTGTATTGACTATTGACAAAAACATGATATTGAATTATCGAGGCTCAATATAAGCCAAGCTCTAAAGCCAGAAACATTCTAAGTGATAAACTGTGAATTTAGTTCACATATTCCTTACTTTATATTTTTTTATTTCATTGAGTTATTACATATAATGTATATGGAAACAAAAATAAGATTTTGCTCTGAAATTTAATGTATTTACATAGTTTTTTCTCACCTTTCAAATACTACGTAGATAGCAGTCTCCTTAATAGAAAATCTAAATACATAGTTAGCTTATTAATAGATATATTGATTAGTTTAATGTCGATAGTATTGTAAATATATTTAAATATTTCAGAAGTCGGGAATGAGAGTTAATGGTCGAATTAAGTCACCGGCAGTACAGACGGAGAAGGTAATAACTTATTCACAATCATTATAATATAATCCAACCATTATTGATATTTCCAATGTGTAGGAACTCAACTCGTTTGCTTTACTAATTAGAAGCTTTAATTATATCGTAAACGGTTATTCAAAACCAAATCAAGAACAAATTGGGCCAAATTTAGCTCCTCACTTAACAGACAAACTCATCCAAGCAACATATGGAGAAGGGTTAATAACGTTCAAAGTGTTAAAAAATCTTGTATAGTCAACGAAGCATTCGTTGAAAACTTGCTTCAAAAAATTGCACCCGACCACGTTCATTATCCAATAGACTGGCCTATTATTTTTGGACATTACCAGTGCTTACGATAATGTTCAACTGCATTCTCTTTTTAATAAATTAATTCAAATTGGTATTCCATCCAGATGCGCGTATGTCTTGGTTGAACTATTTATGAATAGACAAATATTTATTCGGTGCAACAACCAAATTCTTGGCCCATGACTTGTTTTCAAAGGTTTGCCGCAGTGATCAGTTCTAAGCCTGCTACTCTTTAACCTATATACCTTAAACGTACATGTTATGGATATAGAGTGCAACATATTGCAATATGCAGACGATTTCTGTTTATATGTAAAGGAAAAGACTTATCAACAGTGCATTGAAACTCTAAAAGTCATTATGCAACATTGTAATAAATGTTTCTCAGATCTAAGTCTACACCTATCACCTAAAAAATCTTCTGTTGTATTCTTCACACGACATCATCTACCAGCTGTTTCCAACCTGCAACTCACTAATATGACGATATCAGTTAATAGAAATTATACTTATTTAGGTATCACACTGGATTCAAAACTAACTTGGAATGATCACATAAACCAATGTATTGTCAAATGTGAAAAAAGTTTAAATATGCTGAAAGTTGTTAATCGTACGATTGGGGCGTTGACCCCAAAACCAATCTTATGTTCTACAGGGCCTATACGAGATCCATCTTGGATTATGGAAGTTTTTTATATGGCTCAGCCACAAAATTTCGCTTAATCAAATTAGATAGAATACAATTCAAGGCTTTACGATTGGTTTTAGGTGCTCTCAAATCCACACCTACTAACACACTGTTGGCTGAATGTGGTGAACCTCCTTTACACCTGAGGCGCTTATTTCTTGCAGAGAAATTTATTCTTAAATGTACATCCAATAACCAAAAAGTACTTCTACAGAAGATAGGTCAATTATCAGTCAGCAACCTAACAGAAAAATGGTGGCTAAATAAAAACTCTCCAATTTTAGCTATTGCATATCCCAATACATCACACCTGTCAATTAATAGAGACGAACAAAGTGCTTTTTCAGCGCCTTATGACATTTCTTTTTTTTTCGTGTACAGTAGTTATACCTAATTACGACGTACCAAGTAGCTATTGCACAACTATGGAAGAATACTTTGGAAAGCTGGGTAATCTCTGCAAAATATTTACAGACGGATCCAAATCTTCTTTAGGTGTGGGATGTGCTGTATACATATCTAACGAGGAAACAACACTACAATATAAATTAAATTGTCATTGCTCAATCTTCATTGCAGAGCTATTGGCCATATATTATGCACTGTATTGGGCTTTATACAGTAATCTCCGATATCAAAACTTTGTCATCCTTTCGGATTCCCAGTCAGCTTTAACAGCCATTAAAAATTCTGCAAGAAGTATATATCGCAATAGTATAATCGTAAAAATATTATGCATATTAGTTGAATTAAGACAACTTAACAAGTCTGTAACGTTTATGTGGGTCAAAGGCCACTTTCAAATATCTGGAAACGAAAAAGTTGATCAACTGGCGAAAGCCGCAGTTCTTTCCGGTTCGGAAGATCTTTGTTTACCATGGAGTGACGTCATTTGCTCAAGAAAAGAGAGTATGAGACACAATTGGGAAATAGAATGGTCACAATTCTGCAACAGAAGCAATAACTCGTACTGCAAAATACACCCCACTCTTCCATCCACAAGACTTGAGAAGCATAGTCATCCTATAAGAATGATTAACGCTATGTACTTCAGATGTCTCGTTAGTCATGCAACAGTACGCGCATACCTTTATAAAATTAAAATGAGCGACTCCGAATTGTGTGATTGTAATCAAAGTTATTATGATATTAATCATTGGATGTTTAGCTGTCAACATAATAGTCAAGCTACAAGATATCTGATGGAAACTCTGTCTAAAGAAAAGGTTCCTCTCCCACAAAGTCAAGTTTCTCTGTTATTTCTCAGTCGGCGACATACTATGGTTCGAACTATATTATGGGAATTTCTTAAACGTACCAAAAGAAAAATATAAAAACCAGTACAACTGTATTTTAGATGTAGAATGGTAGAGGTTAGTTGTAGTATACCTATTGTCTTTCCTTTGTAACATTGATATACCCACTTACAGTTGCCTTTATTGTGTGTTGTAAATAAAGTCGCTATGACGGGCACCTTAACGTGAAACGAGTGTCCATGTCTATTATCCTTTCTTCTTCGTTTTCTTCGAATTCTGTTGTATAGGGCAATGAATGATGTGTGACTTGGATATGAGTAAATATGTTTGCTGCGACATGTCCTTTGTTTCTCTTTTTATGTCATATTACTTATTTACTTAGTTCGTGGCTGAATGGGATCCAACTCCCAAAGCCAAAAAACGGAAAAAAAATTATATCGATAAGCGAAGTAAGAAAGACGATGGAACTGACATTTAAATTCTATTATGATGACAAAATGTAAATTAAAGAGTTGATCATTAAATAGAAGAAGATCATATCATTAATATATTGGAGAATAGAAACTAGTTCTAGGCAAATTCAAAGACATATACTGTCAACCAAATTAATTATAGGAAACTCATTCTGGCCATATTTATGCTGAAGGTAGCGGAACTAGAAGACTAATAGGGTACTTCGTGCATACGAAAGGATTAAATATAAAAATAAGAGAAATAAGAACCACAAATGAAGAACAAATTGGAACACTATACTATTAATTATATGAGAAATGTATACAGGAGGAATTGGAGGAAAAATAGCAATACTTACATTTAAAAATTATAGTTTATTGGGGATTGGGATTAGTAGGGTCATAATATCGAAATTTCTGGAATAGAAGGGGTAAATTAAAAATGAAGAAATTTAACTATAAACTACATTTTTATTGTTTATGAAAACTATGCCAATAATCGTTTTAACTATTGTATAATGCATAATTAACTATTATGAAAAAGAAACTGCTATATGAAACTGCAAGGTACACCGTACTTCTGTTGTGGAGACTCGCGATTTTAATGTTTCACAAATCTAGACATGAAAATTTACTGACTCATTGGTGGGAACACAGCACCGAATTACTGGATGTGCCGGAGTATTTAACGGCCGGATTATAGAGACTGTACTATATATGATAAAGAAAATACCAATAAGAAGTAAAAACGAAATCTGGAAAATAGAAACCAGATGGATAGACTGCAATGACACATATGAGACAGCAAAAAGTGTTGCAGAACAGAAACAATAGAACAACATCACAGAGTAACAAGATAGTGGAGAAAGGAATGAACAACTTATGAAGAAGAATAAACACGCTTGGATAAATTATGAACAAATTAAAAAGAAGAGTAGAAAAAACAAAAATAGAGAAAAGAAGAAATGAAACTATAAATACTTACTTACAAGAAGCATTCAAAGAGAAATATGAGAAAATCGAGAAAATGAGAAAGAAACTATCAAAACTGATGTACGACAAGAACCAGTCAAAGAAAAATATGAGACAGTGGGGAAAATGAAGAAGGAAACAATAAAAACTGATCTACATCAAGAACTAATCAAAAAATGAAGAGAATAAGGAACGATACCATGAAAAGTGATCTACAACAAGAATCAATCGAAGACAATGAGAAGTGAAACTATAAAAACTGATTTACAACAATGGAGGATATGATATATTAAACTATAGACTGATCTATAACAAGAACCAATCAAAGAAAATTATGAGAAAATGAGAAATGAAACAATAAAAACTGATCTACAACAAGAATCAATAAAAAAATAAGAAAATGAAGAATGACACTTAAGAAACTGATCTACAACGTGAACCAATTAAATAAAAACATGAGAAAATGAGAGAAATTAAACAATGAAAACTGATATTCAACAAGAACCAATCAAAGAAAATTATGAGAAATGAAACTATAAAAACTGATTATTAGATTTGGCTACTGTGTTGAGAAACACTTGTATTATTTGCGTCTTCAATAATCTCTAAATTCGGGAATTGTAACGTTAAAGAATACACTTTGTTTATATATTAAAGTGATGATAGAAGAACACGCTTAATAAGGATGGAAGAACTGGTACGTTAGAAGCAAAAAGAAAGGAAATGTAGAAATCGAATTAGAAGGATAATCATTCATTTTTAATGGAGTTTCAGTAAATAGTAGGGCTAAAGGAGGAGTGAGGTGTATCATAAATAAGAGACATATAACAATTAAAAACTGAGAGGGGATATCTGAGAGTATCCTCAAGTTACAGTTGCATTTAAAGACATATACAACCATATTAATTGTGTACGAGCCAAACAAAGATGAAAAGGTATTGGAAAAGAAAAATCCTGGGAAACGCTCAACGAAGCTATGGACGAGGTAAATGAGAGATTAATAATGATCGGCGATCTGATTGGAAGAGTTGGAAAGAGAGATGAAGAAAGTAATGATGTAATTGGAATGTATGGAAATAATAATTGAGTAATGCTAATAATTTTTAGTATACTCAATGAATTAATAATTACTAATTCGTTCTACCAACATAAAGAGGATCAGAAGTATACAAGAGAAATAAAAAGTCGATATCAAAAATCCATTATTGATTATGTAATTATCAATATCAATAAATATGTCAAAGTGAAAAGAAGAGCGGAAATATATAGCGACCACTATTTATTGAACACAAAGATTAAAGTGCCAATCAAAAAAGGGAAAAACCGGACACAGAAGAAACAAAAGTTAAAAAGAATTATTAGATCATACAGGTTAAACGAAAAAGAAGTCGTAAAGAAATATAAAGAATTGACAAAAAAGAATTTGGAAAAGTGGTAGCAGCAAATATAGAATTCGATCATATATGGGAAAAATTAAAGTCAGTAATCTTAGAAACGGCCAAAAATGTTTGCCGGATGACCACCACTGGAGAAAATAAAAAATTAAAGAGTTGGTGGAATGAACAAATGCAAACTCAGGTAAAAATGAAGAAACCAAAATTGAGCATCTTTCGAAAAATAATCAAAAGTTACAAAGCTGTAAGAACTAATACCAAAGAGATGGCGAGCAATGCTAAAAGACAAGCCTGGGACAAATTTAGTGAAAAAATAGAACAAGGCAGTAAAATGAATCAGAAATAATTTTTTAAAGTACTGAAAATATTAAGAACTGGTAAAAAGAATAATAGAAGATATATCAGGATCAAACAAGGTGTTATACAAAGGGAAGAAACAGAAATTATGGATAGATGGAAAGAGTATTTCGAAGAATTATTGAATGTAGAAAATGAGCGTGAATGATGAAGAAAAAATCATTAACCAAGATGAAAATAATATGCACAACAAATTGATAACAACGGAGGAAGTCAACGCTGCTATACAAACCCTAAAATAGGGGGAAAGCTGCTTGGCATGACAATATCACCACTGAAATGCTCCAGAACTTGGGAGAAATAGGACTTCAACTGATAAAAAACATGTTTAATAGAATACTAGAGGACCCGTGCTGCTCTGCTGCATTAGGATAGACTATGTATGACAGGGTGTAATTATTACATAAAATCATTTTACAGTACTTCCTTCCAGACAATAGCTGTGCGTCGGCCGAAAAAATTAAAAGTAAAGTTGATTGTCCACACATAACTTTCCTCAAACTCAACGAATTTAAACAGTTAATACCACAAAAGAAAGGGCTTGATCCACTGAGTGTTCTTAGACTTGTGTCAACAGCCTACGTTAATTAGAACTCTAGTTATAGAGAAAATCTTGAAAAAATTGAATGTAAAGTTGATTGTGCACACATAACTCCTCAAACTCAACGAATTTAAGCAGTTAATAGGTCAAAAGAAAGCTTGATCCACTGAGAGTTCTGAGAGTGAAACAATCAAGATCCATTCATTAGAAGAGGAGCTATGAGAATTCAAATTGCTTGAGTGAATGTGTCCCATAAGAAATGTACAGGGAAGAATCGCGTTTGAGTATAACTTGAGTAAGGTGGGAGTTGAGTAAATCAATGATTGATAACATATCTATGTCTAAATAACTTTCATTTAAAAAAAATGAGGAAATCGGCCGGATAGAACGACCAGACAGTCAGTTTTCATAATTTTTTTTAATATATAAGAATATAAGATGGAAAGAAGGGAAGATTGGGAACTAGGAGTAGTCATGCCATTATTTAATAAAGGGGAAGGCAGAAACTGTAACAATTATTGTGGAATAACGTTACCAGGAATGGTACTGAAAGTCTATGAAAGAATTTTAGAGAAGCGACTATGGGAGACAATAGACCTTCAGTTGAAACAATCATAAAGCAGCTTTGTAAAGGGAACCACATATTTATAATTCGACAGATTATAGAAAACAAACATACACATGATGAAAAAGTATATTTAGGGTTTATAGTTATACAGAAAGCATTTGATAGCATCCCAAGAAATTTAGTTGGGTAAAGCTCGCGTCAAAGAGGTGTTGGAAAGAAATTAAGAAACATTAGGTGCATCTACAAAACAACTAGAAATTATATGAGGAAATACAATGCACATTCTGTAGAATTTGTAACAAAGTAGGGTCTAAGACAAGGGGGAGCATTGAGTTCTGTACTTTTTATCATGGTAATGGAGGAAGGAATTAACAGAAAAGGTAAAGAAAATACCCATTGGATTCAGAAAGATGGAAGCTATCAACATATCTGAGTGTGTTTTTGCGGATAATTTAGTTATCTTCGCAAAGAACGAAAGAGATCTCCAACATAATTTATTGGCATGGAAAGAGTCTTTAAAAATTCGGAATATGCATATAAATATAGAAAACAGTAAAGTAATGGTTATAGGAAAAGGATATGAAAGCTTAAATCTACAAATAGAAGGAACTGAAAGTGAACAAGTTCGTAGTTTCAGATATTTAGGAATACAGATACAAAGTAACGAAAAACAAGAAGCAGACATATACGAAAGGATAAGTGCTGCAGTAAAAGTATACTATAGTTCAAATAAAAAATTTCCTGGGTAGAAAAGAGGTATCCAAACAAACGAAACTAAAGATTTATAGAGTGTCCAATTCTTGCATATGGTTGTGAAAGCTGGGATCTTACAAAATCACTCAAGAGTAATTTAGGCAACGAAAATGAACTACTTACGTGAAGTGAAAGGAGTAGGTAGAAAGGATAAAGTAATAAATAAAACCATAAGGGAAGATTTCAATGTCGAACCAATAATAAAGAAGATAACAGAGACCACATTTGAAGTGGTTTGGACATGTCACCAGAATGGATAATAATATACCTGTTAAGAAGATATGGCACTCCAGAACAACCAATAGAAGGCAAAGAGGATGGCCAAGGCAAACATGCAACAATACAGTTGCAGAAATTCTAGGGAAGAGGAATATTTCGTGGACTGAAGCAACTGCAAAGGCTCTAAACAAAAAGGAATGTGCCAAATTTGTGTATGAAAAGTAAAAAATGCCACCCTGACACCCGTAGGGTATACCAGGGTCAAGATTATGTATGTAAAAACTGATCTACAACAAGAACAAATCGAAGAAAAATATTAATAAATAAATTCTAAAGGGAGAATGAGATGTAGGAAAGATAAACCGAAGACATAGAACAAAGAGGCATAAGAATTGGGAAAACAGAAACAAAAAATAATTAACCAAATAAGCGAGTTAGCTAAGGACAGACTGGATAATCAATAAAAACAAATTCTGATACTTTATAATGGTCAAGATGAAAATGAGAAGAAGAAATTGTCTAAAACTGATGATTGTGGATAAAATAGTGTACAAACCTCGTTAAAAAGTTTCCTTATTGTCTTGAGATAAAGTATCGAAAGACTTTTCATCCCAGCATGTAATTTTATTATCTTTGTGTCAAAAATTTTTTGCAGGCGAATTTATGTTCTTTCTTTCTAAATTGCCAATATATTTCCAATATATTCTATTGTAAACGAGGTTTGTACAAAAATGTGAAAAAGTTTAAATAAATTTGATTCACATAAGCTGGCGATTATTATAATTAATTGAAACATGGTTCTTTTTTATGTTTATGCTAAATATTTAGGAAGAAAAGCCAAAGCCAGCCAATACAAAAAAAAAATATTTTCTGTAAGGTATTACTTTTCAGCCAAACCCTATCTAATATGTGAGAAAAGTATTGGTTTACCCCAAAAACAGTTGGAATTTTGAATCTTTTTTGAGTTATTTTTTCGTTTTTCAGCAAAAAAAAACACGAAAAAACGGTTTTTAGAAAGAACATCCTGTATCTATGTCGTCGTTGGCCACTTTTTGTAACATGTCTTGTTAGCATGATACAGCCTCCGAAGTGCAACAAGTAACCAATTTTATGATTGGATATTGTTCAGTACATCTCACAAATGAACCCTATAGATTTTCAGCTCACCAGAGCCAGTACAACGAGTTCTATGGTACTTGGAGTAACACATTTTTGTCTTTTTTAGAGAAATTTTGGTTTGTTAGCACGATACAGCCTCCAGAGTGTATAAATGTGGCCAATTTTATGATTGGATATTGTTAAGGGTGTTTCACAAATGCGGAAAAGGTAGTTTTCATCATTTCACATCAATTTCATTTTCACTCACTTCCAGACATCTCTACATGTATCAAACTGTATACAAAACTGAAGATTTTTTTCTCATTTGGAGAGGCTTAGGACCACGCTGATTTCGAATTCGTTTATACGTATCCTCTAGCACTTACCTTCCGCCCGCGGAAGTTTAAAACGGATGGACGGACGGCCCAAGTCAAAATATAAGACTTTGATTTTTGGTTGACAATATTTTTATAATCTTGACAAGGATAAAATAAAAATTCTTAATTTTAGAGGTTATACAGATTTTAAAGTTGAAATCAAATAAAACAAAACAAAGCCATCTAAATTTATTTGTATTGATTTTAAATTAAAATTGTATTGTTGATTTATTTTGCTAGCTTGGAAAGCTTTGCTAATGTCTCGAGAATGTCTCCCTACCTTACTTTAAGTCAATTGGATAGCTTCTTTTTAGTCTTATTTCTAGCAATGAAATGTGAAATAGAAGAGCAGGCATGCTTTCTCACTGGACAATCACGTGTTGGTCATATATTTAGCTTGGTTAATCTAAATTAAAAGAAAGTGGCTACAGACAGAGAAGTTCATCTGCTTCGTTTATATGATCTCTCTGCAAATTTTCTTTGATGTCATGGATGGAGTCAAAACGGGTTCCCTGAAGCGGCAATTTGGGTTTTGGGAACAAACAAAGTCGTATGGAGCAAGATGAGGATAATAAGGCGGCTGTAACTAGGCATGTCTGGCAATGTCTCGACCGTATTTAAAGGCTTTGTAACATTCTTAAACTTGGGTTTTCGATAAACCAGAATCTCCGTAAGCCCTTTCAAGCATTCGCAACGATTCGACGTTTCGTTCAAAACACAAAATCTGTTATTCGATTTTTTTTTTATTATAAAATTCGCAAAGCACTACTGGACTTATTCAAGCGGTTGCTCTAAACACATTGGTTGACAAAGCGCGCTCATTCGTGGCATTGCAATTAAGGACAGTCATACCGCCAATGTAAATACTTACAATACTCAAAATACTTTATGCGGGTAATGTAAATGAGACAGTCAGGTGACTTTTTCTACCTCCTTCTTACATCTGCCTTGTCTCCTATCTGTTTTGTCTCTCATATTCTATGTATGAGCACCGTCTTTGGAATTCTGTGGTCTTCCATTCTTACTATGTGCTCCATCCATCTTAATCAACTGTTTCTATTATATCTCGTTATCTGACAAAACTCATAAATTTCCTTAACATTTAAAAAAATAATTAGGTCCTTCCAAATGTTGTTCCAGTTTTTAGATTTGAATTATAGAAATATAAAAATATATAAACAAATAACTTTGTTTTTTGTTTTCAGGAAAGTGTAGAAACTACAAAAATTCAGCCTATAAAAGCACCTGCACCGCCAGTTTTTGGCAGGGAGTCTAATAACAGGACAGTTACACTGCAGAATTTACTGTCTGCAGGTATTTTGCAGCCCGGTCCTGGGGCTATGACAATAGAGTATTTGGTAAGTATATTTTTAAACATTTGATCATGTACTGGTATTATTTCATTATCTAGAATGAAAAGAAATCAAAATAACAAACTAGTTAGCATTAAATAATTGTTTATAAAAACTTTGTGTGCTTGTGCTGAACATCTGTCATAGCTCTACCCATACAATCCAAACAACACGATTTCCTTTAAATTCCATTATATTTATTGATTCTTGAAATAAATCTGGAAAGGTATTTATTTAGATTTTTTTGACAAGATGATAAACTAATTTCTAGATAACTTACCAACTTCAGTAGAACCAAATTGTAAAGTCATTTTGAAAACATCACTTTTATTATTTTAATCTAACCATTTACATCATTAGATTTTATGTTTTGTTAATGTAGGGTCAAAAATTCGTTGGAGACCTTCTCGAAGACGGAAAAATTCGTAGTCAAGAAACTAACACAATTTTTGCTTCGCCCAGTGCTTGGGCAATAGCTTGTAAGAGGTTTATTAATCCTGACAAAAAATCTGGTTGCGGTTGGGCTTCTGTGAAATATCGAGGTAAAAAATTGGATGCTTTTAAGAACGTGTGGTACAAAAAGAAAAAAGAAGAGGACGAAAAACAGGAGAAGCTTATGAAAGAAAAAGAAGGCAAGTAAAATATTTTTTTTGTAATAAATTTCGGTTTATTTGCTACATCTATTTTATTTATTGAATTCATCTTGAAATTCAACAATGTTATATATTTTAGCTGCTAATATGGAACAATTACTACAGAGAAGTATGATGAATTCCATGATGTATCAAAGAATGGTATTGAAGCACAATACCATTACAAATAGAACAATTACACAGTAAGTATTTATATATTATTTTAATATTTGGAGGACTGTAATTTTAATATGCCTGAATCGATTTTCACAAACGTAGGCTCATTGCAAAAAGCATTAAAGGCATATTTCAGAAACAAAAATCTATATAACATTTAACCTTTCAATTGGCAAATACGTTGTGCGACACCTAGATCTATTTATAATTTTTTCTAAGAAATCTCAAATGCAATGCTATAACTATAACCAGTTTATAAAAAGACAAATAAGATGACTTATTAGCGCTTTTTAAAAATTTTGTGGAGTGTTGGTTCATCCTGTAAATTGTAAAAGAAATTATTTTGCTAAAAATATTTTGAGAATAAAATAACACCGTTATGCTTTAACCAAAATGCTATTGCTTTTTTTTATTTTTGCTATAACTTCTTTAAAATGCAAAATGATATCAACCTCCGGGTTTCACATTTATTTTTCGTGACTAAAGGCCTACCAAACAAGAGCAAATTTTGTTGAAGTTCGTTGTCCAAGAACTTTCGTATAAATACATGGTTTTTTTCACCCTGTATAAATAAGCTATCAACATTTTTGGAAAACTTTTCTGAAGTTTATTTTAATACCAAAGAATTTATCTACAATTTGATTTGTATATATACACTCACTTGCAAAAAACTCGGCCACCTCAAATTTTGCCGAAGTTCGTTGTCCAAGAACTTTCATAATTTTTCATCGATTTCAATTGTTTCTAAGCCAAATTGTAGATAAATTTTTTGGTAATAAAGCAAACTCCAGAAAAGCTTTTCAAAAATGTTTATACAATGTGAAAAAAAACCATGTATTTGTAGACCAATTTCTTAACACCATGTGGAACAGTTCGGGAAATTTGTAGAGTTTATGCTCAGTTTATTACAACAAATACCATCCTTTTCGCCATCTTTCAGTTTTTATTTCACCTTGATGTCTTTATTTCTTTTGAAGATACACGTATTCAAATAAAAGCCTGGAATTGTTTTAGGGAAAAAATTTAATTTGTAATGTTTTAATATTGTAAATTTTTTAGCATCACCTTAGAGTTATTGACCATTAATATCTCTTTCATTATAGGAACAAAAATTTGGGTAAACAAATAAACGGGTTTACTAATTTAAATTAATAAATTAAAACATTTATTAATTATGCATAAAAAATACAAGAAATGGTACTTATTAAACACAAAAAAAAGAAGAAAAACATTATTTTTAGTTTTTTCTTTTTATTGGTATGTGATAACGCCATTGTTACAGGTTTGAATAGATTGCTCTTACTTAAATATGTATAAACAATGCAGTCTTTTAAAATGATAAACTCTAAATAATTTCAAAATTTACCTTTATACAAAATAAATTAGTGAGATGAATAAAGATGTCGATTATTTTAAATAAATTCTTTTAATGTTCATGTGTTGTTTATGAGTATAGGTTATAGTAATTGACATTAAATTTTACATGGAACTTATAATGTTAATTAATTCTGGGAATCCAATATGATTCTATGTCATATATAAATCTACATTTCTATGATTAGTCAGGTTCAAGGTTAAGCAGGTGATATATTTAAAATTCCTTAGCTTGAAACGTTAACTTCAATCATGTCAACTCTTTTATTTTGGCGATCTTTTTTTTGGTCTTCGATTTTTAAGCATGAGCTCAGCTGTCTAGAATCCTTAGGATTTTTACCTAAAAAGAAAGGAAACGTTTTTAGTTGCTTTCAAATTGTGTTTCGTTTTTGATAACAATCTCGAAGAAGAGGATTTAAAAATTTGAACAACTAATTGGCTAACTGATTCACGGTATGTGACATTGAATTTTATCGTTTTAGGCTTTTTTTCCATTACCTCATTTTTTCCCTATCTACTTTTTAATTGTCTCTACAATATTGTAGCTAAGTACATACTTCTAAGACCTCAACTATATAGTGATCAAGGCATCTCATTAACTGTTACCTACTGGATGGTGGTTGTAGGTAAAAGTCAATTCAAAACCAAAAACATCAAATTCAATATAATACATATATACTTCCCTTCCGGGAACTGGGTCAAGTAGTTGACCACCACTGCCAACACTGTCAATATCTATTTGACATTCAACACATTCTCGTAGAATGTACACGAGGTCAGTAGCTTGGAATGAAAGCCGGCATTAAGGATATCCCAACTAGTGCACACCAAATCACCGTGGCCATCCACTTTCTAAAAGAAGATTATCTTCTGAATACGATTTAAAGACTTATAGTATATTATTGTTTGTAATTATTTTCACATTATATATTTATCATCTGTTGTAATTTACTGTACCTTGTACTAATGGCCATAGCTGTCGCAAGCACGTTACATTAGTTAAAAAAATGTCAATTTAAAAATAAAATTGTTTTTCCCATGTGTACGTGTGCCCAACTTTATTACAATAATAATGTTGAATGACCATTCAAGATACTAAATCCAAAAGTGATTTCGTTTTTATCAATTTAAAAAATACACTAATCAAAAATGATAATGCTACTTTTATAACTGTTATTTTTAAATGAATGTTACAACTTATTTAATAAAAAATGCAATTATAATAACATGAAAGCTGAGCTTTTTCTCTACAAACTGCGCCGCAAATATTTTCGTCGAATTCAGCATACACATTTATTAATCTGGAATGACTTAATATTTTGATTAATTTCCTATGGTTGTTCGGTATGACGTCATGGTAAAGGTCAATTTGATGGAGTATAAATGCTTTTCATTATTCCAAAACAAACTTTGACTTTTTATAATGTTTTAAAATGTTTTTCGACGAAATCCAAATTTAAAACTGAATTAATGTTATTAGAAATTTAATTTCAATATTTTAGGTAAATTTTCACATAAAAATTCGTATAAATAACTACAACTAATCAAACTTTTTTTCAGTGACACTAATACAATGATAGAATGCGTGCCATTTTCGAGCCTAGGGAAACTACAACCGTTTTTAATCACCATGACTACCAACTCGGCGTTTCTCATGGATTTTCATTGCCATTTAATGAAATCAGAAGTGTCTGGATATCTTGGTGGCACTTGGGAACCTAGCACCCAAAGTAAGTAGTCTTTATTAAATTTTATGTACATGGTGTTTATGAAATATTGTTGACGACAATTTAATTTTATTTTAAGACATGTAAACATCTGTGTAGATATATGCGTCTAAACTTGGATGTGTTACTCTTAAATACTTTGTTTGATTAGTGTTTATTTTCCAGATTTATGTGTGAAACGAGCATTTCCATGTCGATGCACAAAAAAGGACAGAATGAATTCTCGATACGTGGAAACTGAAATAAAAAAGACGATGGAAAGAGAAAAACTTTCGTTGGTAGGATGGTATCATTCACATCCGACAGCTGCTGCGGCTCCGACGTTACGAGACATTGATGCTCAATTAGAGTACCAACTTAAAATGAAAGGTGTAAAAGACAACAGTTACACGCCATGTATAGGAGTTATAATTTGTAAGTTATCTAATCAAATTATTTTAAATCTAGAAGTATAAGGGTAAACAGTGATTGGATCTTTTAGAAATTGAACAATTATAATAATAGAGACACTTAAAATAAATATATGAGTTGTTTTGATGCTAGCGACTACAAAAAAACTTTTAATTTTTGATCAAATAACTAATCGTATTAATAATTGGAAATTTCGTAAACAATGAGAAGATAAATAGTCAATTCATCAAAACCAGTATTTATTGGATATACAAATACAGTAATAAATTGACAGTGATTGGTCAAGGTGTTATAATTAATTTAATGTAACAGAATAGGATGTCTTGATAAGTTGAGACATATTTCCTGGTTTAGCTCGACGATATCTCATCATTATTTTGAGCTGGCTCAATGGGATTTAGGTTCGGTGAACACGCAGGCCAGTTTAAAGTTGTTACACCTTTCGTTTCCAAAAATCTCTAGTCACTCTGCTAATATGAGGAGATGCATTATCATGCATAATGATAAAATTATCTCCAATTACACCTCTCCAAGGCCCAACTATTGGTTTTAACACCAAATTATTATATCTCCTATGAGTTAAAATTGGTTGGATAGGAAGCAAAACCTCCCCAGAACGTTACGGTTCCTCCCTTATATTTTGGAGTAAATCTGGCAGTCTGGAGACTAACGGTCTTCCTGGAGCTGGAAGAATGCGAATTCGACGGTCATCTGATCTAAAACCCACCCTGGTTTCATCTGAAAGAAGGACATTTTGCCAATTTTCAATTGTCCAGTTTTGGTGTTGAAGGCATCGATTTAGCATATCAAAATTATTTTTCCTGGACAACTCAGCAACTCGTAATTGTCCTCTGCTGTAAAATCTTCGAGTTCGTATTCTTTTTAGAATGGTTTCCACTGAAACATAGCCCACACAGACTAGACTTTTTATCTGCCAATAGTTTGATCGGGTTGGGCTTTAAACACGCATACTGGCCCAACTAAACTGTCGGGTTGGTTATGGGTGCGCACACCAGACAAACATTAGGCCGACTGATTGATGTTTCAGGAAAAAGCGATGGAGGAGAATTGGACAGCGCCATCATGAAAAATACGCACGTCTACACTGTACCAAAGCACGTAGCAAATGAATTAAGTCGGCCGAATCGGCCGATTAAACTATCGGCAGTGAACGCGTGTGATTTCCACGTCATACTGATTAAGCAGTTAGCCGATAGTTCAGTTTGAAGACAATCGTGAAGCCCATCAAACTTATTTGTCGGCCGATAACAAATCGGTGTAATATGTGTACTCTAATACATGTTCATAATGATTAACAGCCCGGTTAAACTATCGGCCGATAAGAAGTGTCTGTGTGAGGTCTTATACCTGTGGCCTCCTGAAGTTGTCGTTTTATTTATGGATGAGAAATCATGAACATCATTGCATTTGTTATTTTATTATGATGCCTTCCCCTTGTTACATAAGTTGTTAAAAACGAAAAAGTTTCATTGATTGTTTTTTTGTCGTTTAAAGCATAAAACAGAAGACTAGCTAGACAGAGGCTCATAAATTTCTTCTGATGCTTCATCTTCTTCCTGTACAGAGACTGTGTTTGCATCCGACTCCCCATCATTTTTATTAATGTCTACATCTATTGTGGTTCTATTAGAGGTTGGTGTGGCATTTTCACTGACTGTTGAAAGTATGGAATGCCATTTTTGCAAAAATTATTTGTGCATGGAATTTAAATAGCACTTAATATTCATTGCTTTGTCAGAATATTTCCTTAACTCACTTTTTGGTGGCATTTTCTCTGAAAGGAAATGTATATTCTGCTATGTTGGTCTTACATACCTGAATTATTGTGGCGAAAAAATGAAGAATTTAATTTTTATTCACACAATATTTTAATATATATCCATTACCCTATTTCAACCCTGCACTCCTGCAGCCAATAAAATTACTTTTGTAATAAAAATAATACAATGTTTAAATTCCTCACTCTTAAAAACCCCAAAAATGATATACAACTTTTTTAAAGTTTCACCCCTTATTTTAGCCCTTACTATTTAAAAAGGGTGAGTATAGATATTTCTTTTTGAATTTATTGTAATTCTGATTTACTTCCGTTAGCTCCTTTTAACGCCAATATTATCCCTTTGTATGGTTAAACATGCACTTACCTGACTAATAACATTCCTCTGCACGAAAATCCTCTCCCCCAAATAAATACGTTATTTGGATAATCCTTACCTATTTAACTCTTACACCGACCTTTAAATTGTCCTATCACATAACAGAGTCCAGAGAGTGCCAACAACATGCTTTAAATAGGTGTAAGGAATGTACCTGTGCGATATTTATCTTTCTATAGTATAGTGGGGTGCAGCGTCGCCAAGTCTACGTTTTTCTCTTAGTCTAGGGAAATTTTGCACAATCTTGCAACATCGCGGGAGAAGGATGTTCCCCATCTACGAAGTCTCAATCCCCTAGGTCTTCAAATAAAGGAGAGAACCATTAAACCCCATGTAATTCCAGATTTCATTGTACCCTATAGTCGTCGGAGGAACAGCTACTTATTGAAGGGTCCCTGTATACAAAAATAGTTTTCGTTACTCTTGATTCTCGATGTTTATAGAATATATAAGCGTCCAGAGTAATTTGATGAACCAGATAATTATGATGACACAGAGGAGCCAGAAGCCGGTCCAAGTTTTGAAGAGGAAGTCGTTTTCGAATGCAGTAGTACCAACCAGCCACATTTTATATCTCAGGAAGAACTCAATGATCTAGTTCGTGATTTAGATCTTTCCAAAACAAAGTCACAACTGCTTGGATCTCGTTTATAGCAGGGGAACCTTTTACCAAAAGATGTGATAATTTCCACGTTTCGGAAAACGCAGTCTATGCTGGCCATATTTTTCTCAAAGGAATTTGACTTGGTTTACTGTCATGATATTCCAGGTTTAATGAATGAACTTGCCATTTCCTATGTACCTACCAAGTGGTGACTATTTATTGACTCTTTGAACACAAGTCTAAGGGCAGTTTTATTGTTCAGTGGAAACGAACGGCCATCAGTTCCTGTTGGTTATCCTGTAAATATTAAAGAAACATATCACAACATGTGCATATTATACCAATGCATAAAATACAAAGATCATAAGAGGAATATCTGTGCCGATCTCAAAGTTGTTGCACTGCTCATAGGACTACAGGGTGGCTTCATAAAATATTGTTGTTTTTTATGGGAATGAAACACCAGAGCCATAAACCAACATTATTTAGTTAAAGATTGGTCATTACTGGAAACATTGTGCACGGTCAGAATAACCTCCTTAATGAACCTTTAGTAGATCAGCAAAAAGTTTATTTACCTCCTCTGCACATAAAACTAGGGCTTATAAAAATGTGTGTTAAAGTCTGGATAGAGAAGGAAATGGGTTTCTTTATTTGATACGGAAATTCCCGCGTATAAGTGAAGCAAAGCTTAAAGAAGGAATCGTCGTTGGACCTGAAATACGGGAACTTTTTAAGGATCAACAATTTAAAATTACACTTTTGAGAAGGGAAAAAAGGGTACGGAATGCCTTCAAAAACGTATGTAGCAACTTCCTAGGTAACAAAAAGTCGGATAATTACAAAGATCTAGTTGAAGACCTTAACCAATCTTATAAAGCCTTGGGTTGCAATATGCACCTTAAGCTGCATTTTCTTCACTCCCATTTAGAATTCTTCCTTGGCAATTTGGGTGCAGTTTCAGACGAGCACGGCGACATATTTCACCAACAAATTGCTCAGATAGAAAAGCGGTACAGTGGATAATGGACCGCAAATATGCTAGACTACTGTTGGACCCTCAAACATTAAAACCGTTCCTAGCAAATACAAGTGAAAAAGACAACCAAATACATTATTTGATTGTATTTATCTTTTTATGGACACAACAAAAAGTATATTTAGTAAAAAATTGTTTATTTTTTAATTTTTAAAAATTCACCACTAAATGGATTATAAATTGGGAGTTTCATATTTTCCCTTTTCTAAAAACTTGTGGGTGATACGGAGGAATCGAGTGTATATTAGAATTTATTACAACACAGTAGACGCAAAAACCCAAAAAAAATTCGGAGAGCGACAAAAAGTTTCAAAATGTACAACAGTGTAATAAATACCGCAAAAGTTTAATCAAATTAATTATCTCGCCACTTGCTATAATTATTATATATTTGTAATCTGTATAAGTATCTGTAGCTGTAATAATTTGAAGGGTGGGTGCATCCTTCTGAGGTTCATATTATATGGCAAAGGAGCCTGCTTTTGATTCAGTTGTTGATGACATAATAATAACTTTAGGATCTAATAGTGACAGTGAAAGTGGAACTGATGAAACCATCTCAGAGTCAGAGCCTGATATATCAGAAATATGAATGTGAGGTATACTTTTATTGGTATAAATAAATTTTACTATTCCACGATTAAATATCATTGTGGAATAGTGAAATTTATCTGTATGGACAAGTATACCTGTTTATTTCCTTTTTCAATATATTTCAGTTCTCATGTTACGTTTTTTTACAAATTTTTTTCAAAATAATGTAAATAAATACACAACGCAAAGACATTTCCTAGTTTTTATTCCCTTAATTTTAAAGGTAAACAATTTCTATATTAATTGTGCACTGGATTGTACCAATATCGGCAGAAATTATTAAGCGCTTTGGTATCCTTTTCCCTCCGAATGTGTTCTCACTTTATCGTTCGCGCAGCGAAGTGGGGATCTCACACTATTTTTGCTTAATAATACGCCCATTATTATAGAGAAGAAATGTCATTATGGCAATTGGTGTCCCTATTTGCTGGATTGCAAATTCGCCAAAGGTAATTTAAAAAATTTCATTGATTGAAATTATGTCAACAATTTTATTGTCATTGTACTATCTGTACTACAATAATTTTGTCTGAATTTGCGCTTTGCTTATAATAGCTATCAAATAATTCAATATTCTCCATTAGTTATATAAATTTAGAACTAATTATTCCTAGTAACATAAATAAAACAAAACGACATAACCTTACAATTTCAAAACTTTCTACGTTCTTTGATTATGCTGATAATCAAACTTCACGACAAGATCGGGACGATATATATGATCTGTGACGTGCAACGCTGGTTGCATTAAAAATTCTGTATAAAAGTATTCACAAAAATTGAACTCGACACACATTTAAAAAATAATCTTATTGATATTTCAGCTCCTTACAACTACGATACCCCATCACTGGAATCGAGTATAGTAGCCTATTGGGTCGTGCCGCCTCCGGAATCGAAGCCGAACGAATACGGACGACCGATGCTTATGTCATACAGTGTCACTCAAGATTCCGTTGTTTCTCCTCACATAAAAGACGAAATGAAAAAGTGCATCGAATATTACAAAAAAGAGACTGACTATATTAATTTTACAGATGTTTATATGGGGACGACGTGTTACGTAGATAAATTAAGGACTACTTTAATGTCAAAGTTCCCTAGAGACGAATCTGAAACTTCTCTTTGGAAGTTTATAAAAGAGCTGCTAGGCTTACCAGTGGAAGAAAAAGAACCTTTGATCAGTATACCTACTGTGTCGAAACCTAACCAGTTCTTCCACACGTTCACGCCTCCGGCTAGTTTATCGTCTAATTACATGTTACCTTCGGATATTTCGAGTATGTTATATAGTTCCGGAAAATTTCCCAGTGCTACCAGTCTTCTCGGTCTGCCAGATCCAATGGCGCATAGTACTCTTGCCGCTAATAATATGTTTTTACAAAGCAATTACTTTAAAATGCAAGACATGTTTAAAACGTTTTCGTCCAACACGCATTTACCTCCACCTCCCGTTCCTCCACCTCAAAGAGTTAGAGGTGACAAGACGCATCCCTGTGCCGCTCTAGGAGCTCCTCTGCCTTCGACTTCATCCTTGAAGGTACCGTCAGAAGTTAAACCAAAAAAAAATCATTCAGCAAATTACCACAAGTCCAAACGAGAGTACCCGCAACACGAGTTTACAATGCCCAAAGTTCCCAAGGAGTTTTCTATGACAGATTATATATCTTCATTGGGGAAAGCTACAGTAACGAAACCTGAGTTCTTGATGCCCGATTTGAGTAGTATAAACAAGCATCTGAACGAATTTAGTCTTAGTATGGGAAGGAAAAAAGATTACGGAGAAAAACCGCCTAAAATACCTAAATTAAATTATTCTAGTGGCACTTTAGACTTGAGTTTCACGAAAAAATCTCCTACCTCCTCGTTTATTTCCGACGTACCGACGGATCTGACCGTCAGTACGAGTAAGAGGGTGAGCGAAGGTGAGAGCAAGCCTTTAAATCTCAGCGCTGGGTAGTTAGTAGAATAGATGATGTTTTCCGGTTTATTAAATGCTCTAAGATGGTTGGGTGTGTTGTTGACAGATGATGGCCTTTTTTCTGGTTTGAATGATCTGTGGTTATAGGAAATGATGTTGCACAGTTGACAGATGACAGCAAACGGTAACAGAAAATGTTGAAAGAACGGAAACCGAGCAGCAATAATTAAAAATACATTTTAAAAAAATTATCAGTTCAATAATTAGCTTCAAGAAAAAGAAGATAAGAATCGAAGTAATTCATTTGGTAAGTTCAAATCTAGTAACGGCTATTTACAAAACGGTTATTTTGAGTAAATAATTGAAATTTTGAGACTCAATTTTTAAAATGTTTGAGAGATTTTGTAATGTTTGATATGATTTTTCTTCATATATTATTTTATATTAAACTTACACATTTTCTAGCATTAGTTTATATAGTTTTTATACATACCAATCAACAAACAATTGGTACTACAGCCCTCCTCAACAGTCCACCTCCCTTGCATTCTATCTTTTAACTTGGAGCACCATCCTGTGATTTAAATTGTTCGGAGATAATCCGTGATATTGTCACTAGCTACTATTCCTTGTGCTTTACAAATTTACCCAGCTGTCACCTTCAAAGCAACTTAGCGCGCGAAATTATAAAGATAAAAATAATACTTGTTTAAATGAAACTGTTTCTAAATCATTTCACAATATAATGAAGAAATTCTAAAAAATTGTTTCGATATCATTGTCAGAATGACAGAAGCTATATTTCATGTGATGCTGACTTGACGTTTAACACGTTTCAGGACAGAAAAGTTGATTAGCGTCTTTTCCTTAAGTTGAGATGTGACACGACACTGATATACGTTCTCAGCTTAGCTGCTGTAAGGAGCACGACATAGTGTTGCATTCGCATTACCATGTAAAATAATGAGTCGTCATAGTCACCATATGAGAACAGCATTCTAGTGTCGTTATTATTCTTCTGCTTTTGTGTTGTATTGTAAAACTACTATTTAATTAAAATAAGTACGAGCAAATATAACTGACACCATTTATTTATCTGTCAAAATATGCCAATAAATCAGAAGCGCTGTCAGCCGACTCTTTGTCATTCAATAAACACAAAAGTTAAAATAACACAATCATATCAACTCTCCGCTCTAATTTGTTAGGACTGGAACACTTTACATTTCAGAAGCTGGTCAATATGTCTTCGCCAAATACTGCCATCGTCCATTCTAATCTTGTAAATTAAAGTACTCTCTTTTTCTACAATGTTCCCAAAGTCCCATTTATGTTTTGGATTTGTGTAATTCCGTGCTTGAACTCTGTCCCCGACATCAATGTGCCTTTTTACCTCCTTTTTACCTAGTAGTTGTTTCTTGATCGATTTTGGGATGCATTAAGCTCAAGTGAGTTCGATTCTTCCTTCCGTACATTAAGTGGTATGCATTTGATTCGATGGTATTTGGGATTTGTCGCAACTGCATGCGGAGCCTAAAAAGTTTGATGTCTAGCTTTGCTCCCTCCTCTCTCATTGCTGTAAGTGACTTTTTCACTGTCTGAATCGTTCCGCTTGTCCGTTCGATGACGGGTGGTATGGTGCTGTAGTTTTCTGTTCTACACCATTTGCACATAAAAATTGTCGAAACGTGCCCGATGTAAATTGGCTTCCATTGTCTGAAACTAAAACCAATGGAAGGCCAAATGTAGCAAACATTTTTCTGAGTTCTCACGCACCAATCTGAAGAAGTATTTTTGGTGGGAATTACTTCAACCCACTTCGTAAATGCGTCAACAACAATAAAGTACCATTGTCCTTGCATTGGTCCTGCAAAGTCAATATGGATTCTCTCCCACGGACCTCGAGGAGTTAACCACGGATGATTTTTCTCTTTGCTGGGTTGACTTTGTTTTAGTCGACATTGTTTGCATGTTTTCACCATATGTTCAATATCTCGATCGATATTTTTCCATGTACAATAGCTTCTAGCTAGTGCTTTCATTTTCTCTATGCCTAGATGTCCGACATGTAATTCCTTAAGCACAGTCTGATGAAGATCTTCTTTAATTACTACCCTACTGCCTTTAAAAATACATCCATCTTGTAGGGTAAGTTCGTTGTCGTGAAAACCAATATGTTCTATTGATTCTCTCTTTTTGAGTGCATGTACAACTTGTTGTAGATTCTTGTCCTGAGCAGTTGTTCTACAAATCACTTTACTATCAACTTGCAGTGAATCAAGCTGACTAAGTTGAAACAAGCTGCAGCTATCCATCAGGTTACGAGAAGTGTGTTCTGTAAGAAAACGAGATAAAAAATCAACAGCATGATCAGAGGTTCTTCTGTATTCGATGTTATAACCAGACAGCAAGTGTGCGTAGTTGAATAGTCTGGTAGCAGATATCGATGGAAGTGTCTTTGTAGGGTTAAATATGGACACTTAACGGTTTATGGTCTGTAATCAAGGTAAATTTATGACCATAGCAGTAAGGGAAAATTTTTTTTTAGCCCCCAATAGATGCCCGTCGCTTCCTTGTCAATTTAACTGTAGTTCAGCTCAAATTTTGTTAAACTACGTGAGGCAAAACTAATTGGTCTTTCACTTCCATCACTGTAACGATGAGAAATTATAGCTCCAAGACCTACTGGGGATGCATCGGTTGCAAGTACTAATGGCAAATCTGGGTTGTAGTGAACGAGAACATTATCACTTGCTATCTCTGATTTTATCCTTTGGAAACTTTCTTCACATTTGGATGTCCATATATACGGTTTGTCCTTTTGAAGTAGATTGTTGAGTGGGTGAAGGATCGTGGCTAAGTTTTTTATGAATTTATTATAATAGTTTGCTAGGCCAAGGAATTTCCGAAGTTCATTAATATTCTCTGGTTTCTTACTGTTCATGATGGATGCTACTTTATCTTTTATTTTGTGGCGGCCCTGAGCGTCAATAACGTGTCCAAGATACTGTATATACTGACTTGAAAGAATTTGCACTTAACCTGGTTTAGTCTTAGGTTGGCGTTTCTTAAGCGTTGTAGGACAATACGTAATTTTGTCATTAATTCGTCAGACGTTTTACCCTGTAATATAATGTCGTCAAAGAAGCACTGTATTCCCTCTATTCCTTGTAAGGTCTTGTCCATAAACTGTTGCCAAAGAGAAGGTGCTACTTTTACCCCAAACATAAGGCGGTTCACTTTGTACAGTCCTTTGTGTGTACTTAATGTTTGCATGAGTGCACTTTCTTCATTCATTTTCATGTGAAGGTACGCGTTGCTACGTTGCTAATATCCAAGGTACAAAATAGTTTTCCTCCATTCATTTGTGAGTAAATCTCTTCTATTCTAGGTATCAGCTAGTTTTCGTCCTTTATGCCTTTGTTCACTGTCATTTTATAGTCAGCACAAATCCGCACTTGGCCATTTGGCTTGACAACGGGCACAATAGGGGTACCCCAGTCAGAGTATTTAACTTTTGTTATTATGTCACATTCTTCAAGTCTTTTAAGTTCGTTTTCTACTTTAGTTTTGAGGGAAAATTGTACCTGTCTTGGCTTAATAAAAATTGGTGTAGCATCATCGATAAGCCTGAACTGTCGCAAATACTTAGGTATTACACCCATTTTTTATCAAACATATCACTAAATTCACTTAAAATTTTTGTCAGATTTGAAGGTTGAGTTGTTTTCAGACTTTTGATTTCACCCCAGTCTAACCTGACCTCTCGTAGCCAGTCTCTTCCGAATATTGCATCTACTTTTTGATCAATAAGATACAGTTTTCCCACAAATGTATGTGTCTTGTACATGCATTTAGCAAATGTGATCGCTCTTGGTTTGATAACTTCTCCAGTATAAGTGCGAAATTCAATATTTGTTGAGAACATTTTCAGAGGTATATTCAGTTTTTTAAACTTACTGTAAGACATTGTACTAAGGGCTGCTCCCATATCTAATTCCATGGGTATAGGCTTTCCTTCTATGCTAATCTCAACCGTAAATTTTTCATTGCATTTGTCACTAAGAACGTTGATTTCATATTCGTTTTCACTATTTTCACATCCATTTTCAGTTTGATGTTGTCTTACATTTTCGGGGTACCAATAGTTGAGATTTTTTCTGTAAACATACACTTGCAATGTTTCCAACTTTTCTACACTTTCGACATTCTGTATCTATAAATCGACATTGATTAGCCCTGTGTGAAGATGAACCACATCTATAACATTTGCCTCTAGTTTGTCGATTCCTGACCTTGAAGATTGTGAGCTAAGAGGCGTTTGTCTATTCGTATCGTGCCTTGTTTTGTTATTCCTACTGTCACTGACATTTCTGGTTTTGATTTTATTTGAACCAACTGGTTCTGTAGTTTTATTATGTATACTCATACTTTCTGACTTGGCCAACTCTATAGCCGAAGCTATGTTAACTATATCTTGGTATGTGCGTTTCTCTCGATCTTGAAGCAATCTAGTTCGAATGTTCAAGTCATTAATCCCACGAACAAACTGTAATTTGAGAAATATTGCTGCCACGGACTTTCCACATCCACAATTAAAGTCACAGTTAATCGTCATTTTCTTGAGAGCTACTGAAAAATCGTTTACAGATTCATGTTCGTGTTGTGTTCTCGAAATAAATTTGTGTTGTAGAGCAAATTGGCTTGGCTGTGGGTCAACAAAATCCTGTAGTAGATTTACTAATTCATTATAGTTTTTTGATAATGGATTTTCAGGAGCACAGATATCATAAAGCTGCTGGTGCAACTGGGGAGTAAGGGCATGCAGTAATGTGTAAACCTTACTTTTATCATCAATAAGTTGACCTTTTAGATGTAGAAATACCTCTAGTCTTCTATTAAAATTTGTAATCGTTTCATCAGGATTATAAGAAGTAAAATTGATACTGCCATGTGAGGTACAAACAGTTTGATCATAAGATGAGTAAGTAATTGAACTAGCGGGTTTTAGATTCTGTATTAAGTCCTGTAATTTAGCTGTAAGTTATAAGTATTTATCTTCAACATTGCATCTACATTATATTTCGTTCTCTAACTCGTTTTCATCAGTTAGAGAATCGATACTATCCTGAATTCGTTTATAATGATCCCAGTATTCTGCAATAGCATCTAGCTTGACACTAAGCTCATTCAATGTAGGGTTACCTTCTGCATGTCTTTTGGCCTTTGTGAATTGGCCTTTAATTACAGCCCGTGTCTTCTTAAGTTTCTGTAAATCTTCCTCTTCTGACATTTGTTTTCCTCGTCGCCACTGTTGTATTGTAAAACTACTATTTAATTAAAATAAGTACGAGCAAATATAACTGACACCATTTATTTATCTGTCAAATTATGCTAATCAATCAGAACCGCTGTCAGCTGAATTTTTGTCATTCAATAAACACAAAAGATAAAATAACACAATCATATCATTTTGAGACCTGCTGTTACCCAGGAGACCAGGGCTGGGGACATCCACCTGGATAGCAGTGTTGTCTCAATGAGATTCGCTCTGGCCTTGTCGAAAGCTCCTTCGACGTCGAAGAAGACGGCTAGAGCTACCACCTTAAGTTGTAGTGCCTTCTCCATCCTTTGTACTATGGCGTGGATGGCCTTTTCCGTGGACCTACCTTGCCGATAAGCATGCTGATGTGGGTAGAATGGGCACTGGTTTAAACAACTTCCTTCTAATATATATATAATAATTCTTAATTTTCTTTGACCATTCAAAATATTTTTGATTTCTTGTTCTTGGGTTACTTAAATGGTCACAAGTACACAAAAAATGCGTCCACCGCTCTACATAAACACGAAACCAGGGAACACCATGAATTTGACTTCAATAGTACAAAAATACTAACCCAGGATTCTAATTACCATAAATTAGTAATCAAAGAAATGGTACATATAAAAAAAGAAAAGAATTCATTGAACGATAAACAAGACATAAAAAATCTGAGTCAAATTTATCATAATTTAATTGTGTAATGAATTTAGTAACCAAAATATATACATCCAATAACAAAATAAAAATGCTATACACTTTGGATTTCACTCGTATGTCGTGATTTTATTTCTGAGGTAAACACCTTTATTATTATTTTATCAACAAACTTGTTTTTATATGTTTTTATATGTTCACTGTCCTTTTTGTACACGTTCCAAAATTGTATGTATATCGATTAATTGTAAATATTTTATTATGTCCAAATAAGACAGAAACATCTTTTTGAGAAAGCTCCCAACAAGGAAACGTCAAAGTATGTAGACAATATAAAGCTTTTTATTTATTTATGACCTAAACCCAAGAACAAGAAATCAAAAATATATATATATATATATATATATATATATATATATATATATATATATATATATATATATATATAACAAAAACAGAATTAGCGGGCATATCACGCAAAAGAGGTTACAGAGAATGAGTGGTAACCGTAGACATGCATGTTTCTGGATCATTAGCCTTCATCGGTACGGCATAACCAAGAAAAGGTGTACAACTTGGGAGCAAGGATGTTAATTGAAACATGAGAAAACACAAACAACGGATTTCAACAAGATAACCAAACGCACATTTGCGCCTTCAAATGGAAGATCCCGAGTTTTCAAGACAACAACCAACAGAGACACGGAGGCGTCTATAGCTCTCCTGTCTAAACCTTCTGACCCTGGAAATAGACAAATAATCAATGAAAAGATTAAAGAATAACGCGTGGAATATAAAACAAAAACAGAATTAGCGGCCATATCACGCAAAAGAGGTTACAGAGAATGAGTGGTAACCATAGACATGCATGTTTCTGGCTCATTAGCCTTCATCGGTACGGCATAACCAAGAAAAGGTGTACAACTTGGGAGCAAGGATGTTAATTGAAACATGAGAAAACACAAACAACGGATTTCAACAAGATAACCAAACGCACATTTGCGATGAAGGCTAATGAGCCAGAAACATGCATATCTACGGTTACCACTCATTCTCTGTAACCTCTTTTGCGTGATATGCCCGCTAATTCTGTTTTTGTTTTATATTCCACGCGTTATTCTTTAATCTTTTCATTGATTATTTGTATATATATATATATATATATATATATATATATATATATATATATATATATATATATATTTATTTATCTACATCTACCTACTACCTACTGTCTTTTCCAGTTTCTTAAATAGAAATGATGTGAGACTAATGGGTCTGAAAGATTTGGCCGCTGTATAATCTTTAGGAATGAAAACAACTTCGGCTTTCTTCCATTCTTCCGAGACCACCCTAGTGCAATACTGGCTTGAAATATTCCTTTCAGCACTGGGCGAAAAGTATCCAAACCTTACTGCAGGAGCGCTAGAAATATTATATCCCGCCCCGTTGCTTTATAATGTTCGAATTCTCCCTTCGCCCATTTTATGGATCTATCCGTTACAAATCTGTCAGCTAGTTACCAGTCCTCATCAGACTGAGTCTGCCATCTCTGTTATTGGGACTTCATATTTGGGAAGTGGGTATCCAAGAGGTGTCTTAATGACTCCTCTGTGGTGACGCCTACTTTCTTGAGCATTTCAACAGGAACGTTATCTTGGTGGTAGCCCTGTTTTCTTTTATAACTGGTCGGTGTGGCAGATAATGACCTCTAGTTAGATCCACTTCTTGAGATGGTCCAACTATTTCGATGACCTCCGCACTTTCCCATTCTGCAAAACATCATCATATAACTCAAAAAAACCTTGTTTCTTCAACTTGCTGACAGTATTGATTAACCTTTTTCGAGCCATTTTGTAATTTGTCGGAAATGGGGGGTAAAGTTGAACCACGTAACGTCCATTTTTATCTACTTTCACTGTCTGTAGAAATAATTTCCTAGCCTCTATGGCATTTTCTTCTTTGTTAAGGTCCTGCGGCAGGCCTCCTTGAAGACAGGTTGTTTCCTTTAAATCTTCATCGGATTCTGCTCTCTCACTGACTTCAATCCTACGCGTGGTTTGTAGCACATGTAGTTCTACGATTTCGTAAAGTATTCAGGACAATAAAACGATCGTCAAATGCACTTGTCTTCCGGAACCCACTTGTCTGTTGACATTTCCCGTTTCCACATACAGATTCCAAGTAACCTGGACTGTTGTTCGAGGTATTGGACACATAACGTTACTTCGGTTATTCTCAATTAAGGCCACAATACGCGCCACATCCGTCACAGGCACTTTTTGATTTAAAACCGTTGACAAGCTCTTAATGTCAATGTCAGCGTCAATCTATGTTAATCTCAAATCCGTTTTTACGTATGCTGCCTTGATTATTTATACGTACAAATTTCTCCCTGCGAACACTGTCCGAGGCGTTTGCTTTGGAATAGTGTATCTCCAATCAAAACAGAGATAATGTCCTGATTAAAAAAACAAGATGTACAGGGTTCAATGTGATTCCAGTTAACAATAGCTGTTATAGCTTTTGCACTCCACGGGGTGTTACAAATTTCGGGAAAGAAACTTTGTCTCATTGTTGCTCAAATTCATATCTGAATAAAAATGTCTGGTACAGCATCGTTATAGAGAAATCAAATCAAATAAGCAGTTTGCAAGGAAGATAACTTTAAAATTGGGGTCAGAATTTAGCGGCCAGTTTTTTTTGCCGGTGAGTTTATTTTCTACTTTATGTGTTCTTGATCTTGTCAGCGAGTTTGAATACTATAATTTACGTAACTAACCATTTTAAATATTTAAAGGTATGACCTACTAACCTTGTGTTTTTTACTAATATCTAAATAAAGGTAGGAACTAATAATATTGCCAAAACATCTTCTATAATTATTTAACAATAATAAATTATACTGGGCATCTTTGCTGATAAGATATATATTAGTGTCCATGTCACATATTTCAATAATCGAAAGTCAGTTTTTTAAATTTTATTTCCGAATATTTAACATGAAATATATCTGTTGAGAACAAGACGCTACTAGAATTGAATCAGCTAAATCGATGTTTAATATTTTTTTCTATACCTGTTACTGTTGTGTATCTCGAGTTGTTTCGAATGGAATTGGAAAATCTATTCGAACAACACGCAATCATTTTTCGTATCGTCGAAATATTTTATAAAAAACAAAAAGCTCTGGTTTCCGTTTTATACACATTTTTTCAAGGGTAACAAATATTTATTTTTGTAGAAATGTCTACTGCTTTTTTTTTATTTTTTTCTTTCGAAATACAGTTGGGAGATAAACGAATTTCAGTCTCTTTATCCACCAACTCGAGCATTAAACTTAAATTTTCATTTATCTCTTTATAGTAACTTAACTAAATGTCTTTTGAAATTTAACACCAGTATTAGTATCATAAACAAAATTTCTATGGGAAAATTAAAATTGTAAATAAGATACGTTTTCAACTTATTATAACTATAATTAAAAAGCTCAAGATGAGCGGGTGAATCACCTGCAGTTGAAATTAGAAATTATGTTCAAAGACCTAGTGTGACGATTCATTATATATTATTAATGAATACTAGCTATTTTTCCAATTATAAACTAATGAATCCACCATATTTTCTTCTCCAAATATTTTCTGCTAAAACAGCTACACTAAATACCTTCTATTATGCAAGTAGTTTATTCATCACTCTTTTGTCTTCGTTTTGCAACTATACTAAGTTTTTTATACCACTTAATTTTGTTTCTTCTTTTAAATTTAACTTTGCAACAATAAACACACATCCTAAGCCAAACCGGTACATTCTATAATGCATCCCTCAAAAAACGATATGCATTTCACCTAAACTTCCGATAGGGTCCTCATTCTTCATTGTTGTTAATTATTCCTTCCATCTTCCCTGTGTTTTTATTTATTTATATATAGATAAGCCAATTTACAAAAAACATAAATATTTAAGAGACAATGTTTAAGTTTCCTTATCAACAAATACAATCATAATCAACTAAAACTAAATTACAACAAATTAATGTGCCTCATTTGATTTTTGAATAAATATGTGGATGCGTCGAATAAATCAATTATTTTACAATTTTTATTTGCCAATTTAACTACCCTTGTAATTGACTCATTTCGGCCAAAGTTCGTACTGTGATGAGGAACCATGAACAGTTCTGAAATTCTTGTAATATTCAGTTTAAAGAATTCAATTACATTTCAACAATTTATAGCTCGATTTACAACTTTGTGAAGAAATCTCAAATCAATCTCAGCCCTTCGATGTTCCAAAATTGATAAATTCAAAATGTTCAAAATGGCGGAATATTCATAGTTTCTCCTCTGATATCCAAGTTTGAATGCACATGGCCTTAACCCATTACTACCCAGAACTATGAAAATGTTTTTAAATGATTAGAGTTAATGTTTTCTATTGAAAAATGATGAAATATGACCTAAAAAAATGTTTAAAAAAATCTTTGAATTGTAGTTTATGATTTTGAGCGTGGGTCGTTAACGACCCCTTGGGCACTTAAGGATATAAAGAAAAAAATATTATTTTTGTTAGAAATTTGGAATGAAAACCATTTAAATTTAATTACAATTTATAAAATTCGTCAAAACATTTATCGTGTAGTGGAACTAGACAACTCTCGCACGCTTTAGTGGTTTTATTCTTACACAGGGAGCATCTTCTTCTTGTCTGTTGACAGATTATCAAGTGGGATCCTTCCGAAGTGGTACAGTACACAGAAGCCCTTTTAGGTCCGGGAAGTTTTGGTTTACTTCCATATTTCTTTAAGAGATACTGTGAAATCTCTCGCCTAAAATGGAGGTTGTCTGCATCATATCCGTAAGAGCGGGCTAACTGACTAGCATTAGCAACGCATAAATCAATCATCCAGTGCAATATTGGTATATACCACTTTTTCCCTCTCATAGCGATTCTGTAATTGGATATGTTATTATCCAGTTGATCCACACCTCCCTTATGCGTATTATACATTTTTATTGCGTGCGGTTGGGCCACATCTATTCTCATTTTGTCTTTGACCGAAAATCTTTTACACTTTTCCATGGGCTCAACACCATACTCATGTGACAATATGGTTACTACACTGTTATCTTTCCATTTTATACTTATGATACCATTGTCCTTATCCACTGCATTATCAATATTTCCCCTTATCCCTTTTTTATTATTTTTGAATCAACTAATTTACATTTCATAGTTCTGTTTTCCCTTACTGTTCCTGTTGCTCCGAAATTTATCTGAGTAAGTTCATATATCAACTTCGCCGAAGTAAAAAAGTTATCAAAACATAATGAAAAACATAAACCAGGGTATTCTTTGTGTAAAATATCAGCAAATTTTAGCACAACACATTCCCTAAGACCTCGACTTTCTATGGGATTTTCTTGGTTTTTTCGTCCTTGATAAATTTCGAACTGTAAGCAATAACCTGACTTGGTACTCATAACCCAAGCTTTATAGCCAAATCGTATGGGCTTACTTCGGATAAATTGCTTACAGCCATGTTTTCCGTAATAAGGAATAATTGATTCGTCTATTGATATGTTTTGCTATACGAGTGCGTATTGTAGAAAGGTTTTATTCAATGCATCAATGATTGGTCGTAGCTTAGCCATTTTGTCCCCTTGAGGTAGTGTGCTGTTGTCAGATGCATGAAAAAATCTGCATATCTCTTCAAATCGATTACGCCTCATCGACTGCGATTCCAGTGAATTATGCACATCTTCAGCTTCTTCCCAAAACATTCTTCTGTGTGGTAAAGGAACGTATCCGCTGACCAGAAGAATTCCTATAAATACATATAACTCTCTGCTTGAGTGTTCAAATCCACAAATATTTTTTTGAGCAGCGTATCTAACTGTATATTTCACGAGGTCTTCAGTACGTGATCGATTCATGAACAGGTGAAAAAACTCAATAGGATGGCTATGTTTAGATAGGGACAATGGCGGTACCATGGTACCATTCCAAGAAGAAATCGGCCTGTTTAGATCACACTTTTCCCATTGAAATTTTATATCGGTTTTGGCCTTTTTTTAGGAGGTTGCAAGGTTTTATTACTTGGTTGGCTATTATTGGATTTATTCTCGCTTTCTTCATTCGAATCTTCAACTGAGTCACATTCTTCTTCTCCCTGTATGTTCAATAAAATACTCCTATTTACTCTATTATAAATAAGTTCCCCTTCAGCTCTGAGTTGACGACTACTCAAATTATTTGGATCAGTATCTTCCTCATCTCTTGAATCACAGTCCGTATTTTCGCGATCATTTTCAGGGGGGGTTATGTATATGCCTTCTGGAAGAATTTGAGAACCGTCCGTGTCCAAATTTTCGGCTTCCTCTAGCAGTTAAGCAAATGAAAGTGGTTTCTTCCTAAAAAAAAATAAGAACTGTAAATAGTTCGATAGATGCCCAAGGGGTCGTTAACGACCCAGAGAACAAAAACGGTTCATCAATCACGTATATCGTACTCAAATCAAATAAAATGAAGACATATATTCCACAAGAACACCTAACAAAGATATAATAAATATTGGAACAAACTAATAACACGAAAGCTACTTACCAATAATTGTTTGAAGACATTGTTTCTTTATATATTTACGTTCGTAATAAAAACACGTGTACGCTTTGGCGAGTTACTAGAGAGTGAGAGTATGATGAAGCAAGTACGCTCTTTTAGACGGACGTACTTGTAGTGCCATCTGCAAATGACACTGCATAATAGATTCATTTTTAGTCTGGGGGTCATCAACGACCCCTTGGGCATTAATGGGTTAAAAATTGATTTTGGACTTTCTCATTTTTATTGATATCCACCTGATAAAATGGACACAATACCATACAATTATATTCAATAACTAATTGAACGAGAGAGCAGTATGTATAATATTTTAGAAGTGCAAAGGGAAAATGTATCTAAAGATCTTGCAATTAAGCCCAATAATTTAAATGATTTTGACAAATTAACATTTTTCACTTGGTTAAGAGTATTGAATTGGATTCATATTTCCAGGAAATATGATTTGATAACATTTGTTTATATTAAGATGAAGCATATTTATATCACACCAACGGGACAAACTGCTCAAATCTATTTGCAACAGTTCAGCATCCCAGACATTGGCAATGATCCTATAAAGTTTGAAGTCATCAGCAAACATCAAGTAGCAGCATTACAAATAACGAAAAAAGTAGTATTATCGAGATTTTTGATGACACCGAACCAGCATATTTGACACATTAAGTCCTTCCTCTCAAATAAGATCCGGTACAGTTCAAAAAGACACTGTAAATGTCTAGTGCAGAGAGTTTTGCAATTAGAATGTCACGATTGACTCCTATCAAATTCTTTTGAAAAGTCAGTATGGATAGAATCAACCTGGTGCCTTTCCTCTAAACTGTTCAAAAGGAAATGTTGATAAGGAAGCAAATTTGTGTTGGTGGATCTTCCTGAGGTGAAGCCGTGTTGGTTACCATTAATTATGTTCCTGGTGTCTATTATGTTCATAAATGAAACTCCGGGGTTCTAGTAACACTTTACTTTCTTTATTAATTCCTTTGGTTTACAAGTCAATTTGATTAACTAAGAGGGGAAAACATACCGGGCCCACGTTAATAGTAGTTCCGTCAGTCTGTACTCTCAATTGTCAAAGGGGTGTGTTCTGTAATTCACACTAATATTAGAAACATAACAGTGTCATGAGTAAGTTTCCTAATAATCAGACAGTTGAGTAAATTGGAAATTTCAGATTGGTTACACACAGGAACTTTAATTCCAAAACTTTGGAAATCTTCCCAATTGTAGGGAGATATTGAAAATTATTTGAAAGGGCTTTGCCAGCGTGATAACACATTTTTTCATTGATATGTAGAGGAATTTCGTCAGGGCCAGAAGAAAGTTTTTCTGGGGCTAACATTACTTCTGTTATTTCAATATTGTAATTGCAAACATTCAAACATTCTCTTTTTCCATATTCCGGAATTTGGGTAACATTCTTATTAGTGTGAGTTGTGGAAAAATAATTGGCAAAAAGATACATAATTTCATTCTTATTACTGCTTGCTGCCCCTTCGAAAAACATGCTGGAGGGTAAGTTATATAATTTTCTTTTACTGTTTATATAATTCCAAAAACAACGAGGATCATGAGCAATATTTCTTTCAATTTTGTCAATATAATTTTGATGATAATGGACCTGACACTGTTTACATTTTGTTCTGAGATTATTAAATTGTTGATAATGATCTATGTCTCCAGTTACTTTAAATCTTTTATGCACTCTCTTATTTTCAATTATTAATTTCCTAAGTTGAGTGCTATACCATACGGAAAAATTTGAGGTTCTGAATTTTTTCACTGATACAAACATATCAATTACAAGGTAAACTATTTCGTAAAACATCTGATGAACTGGAGAGCTGCAGGACGTACTATTGTAAATGGTCTCAGATGTTCGCCAATCTACTTCCACCGCCAATCTAGCTGGTTATTATTTTCATTCAGCCACTGCTGCATCTGGTGGTACGTTCTAAATGAATGCGAATGCTGCCTGGAAGCTACTGAAGTGGGGGGAAGTGCAGCCAGCTTGAACAATGAATTGCAATAGCCTGCAAGTAATATTGGTAGCGAAAACAAACGGGATCTTCAGTGCTCTTGGCTCCAAACATTGCAAGAAGGAAATGCTTTCCAGCGCCAGTCACTGCACCGTGTCAGCTTTGGGGTCGTTGATGACTAGAATTTCTGTATGAAGAGCGTTGTTGGCTTGCACTTTCCTTTACAGTGTGTGTAATTTTCCCCTTCTTGTAGATAGCTAGTACAGAGTAACATCCTATGAATGCGTATATTGCTAATAATACACCTTTCATATCCCAAATGCCTCGTTGAATGTCAAAAATAGTGTACACTTTTTCCTGCTGATTGTTTTCTGCTCTCTGATGGCGCGAATATTTTTACTCTTCTACTCTGTGGTGCCTCGTAGCCTCTTTTCGACTACACTACAATTAGTTTTCAAAACCAAAATTGTATTAATTCTGTTGTAAGTATAATTTTATTTTTCCTAAAGTAAAAAAAAAACGAGAAATTTCTACTTTTAAACCTTTCTTAACTCTGGAACCGTTCTCTTTAGCATGATTATGCATAGGGCCATTTTTGTTCCCAATTTAATGTACATTATTTTTGTTTTTGTCAATGGCATTTTTCGCGCTAAACCTCATGTTTTTCTAAATATTTAAAAAAAACTTATAAAAATTACTAATTCACCAACTTATACCCCTTCTTCTCCCAACCCGGACGCTCGATATGGTGTAACTTGTTACCAAACAATATGTGGATTGCATAGAACAATTTGGAGTTGGAGGGAAACTTTTACTTTGGATATTGAAGTTAGGCCGTTTTTTGGACTAATTGCATCATACTGCGACGATATAGGGTTTTATTCCTACGCTAGAGTTTTGTGTTTGATCCCTATCCGCTCGCCAACCCTGACGATGTAGCTACTGGATACGCTATTTGGGCCTGGGATCAATTAAGTAATCACTCTTCAAAAAACTTAACAAATATATTGACGGAATTTCCGATAACAAATCGACATGCACTCAAAGCTTAGCAAAATATATACAAAACAAATATAAAACAAATACATTCAGCCTTCACCGGCATATATTCAATGGCCCTCAAGAGACAATACAATATTCTCCCAAAATGACAACGCTTACGGAAAAGTACGACAGGCCGTACTGAGCATAAGTTTAAGTTTCCCAACAGCAATATAATGTACACTCTCAAATTAACAATATTATGCAAAAGAAATACAATAAACTATTCACTTACATTAAAATTATCCCAGGACACGACTTCTCCTCTAGAAGGGACACTGTGTCTTCAATCACGGTATACTCTACTCCGGTAGGCCTTACTGGATTCACTCGTCTATTCGCTTTGCTGGTTCCAAGAACCCCTCGTTCGCTTCGCGGGTCCGAATTATATTTTTTCGAACCAAGAAAGTGTTCTGTCGCAAAAATGCTCAGTTTGTTGTTTTTTTGTTGTCTCTTATATTAGAAAACATGCTCTACTTTGAAGTAATTAACAAAACATATTTTAAAACATTGACCTACTTTTGTTTGGCCTACCATATACTGGGTGTTATTTCTAAACGTGACAATACTATAATTAAAATGATTTAATTAATCGTGGACCTCACAGACCCCTAATTCTTTTTTCACTCACATGGAACCCCCTGAGGGTCGATATAGACCACTTTGAGTATTATCAACTTTTTGCATAACTGAATAATTTGAACATAAAATTACAGACAAATGCTATAGTACCGTATAGATTTTAGGATGTCATAAATTGATAATTTGGAATTTCTTCAAAAAAACCTATATATTTTTTTATTCCAGCATTTTTATAAATTATTAATTAATATCTTTCTTCTTCTTTATGGGATTTTGAACATCCACTCCTGGTATAAGCTTCCCGTCCTCTTTTCCATTTTCCTCTGTCTATTTGTTATTTGATACCAGTTACTCTCTAATATCGCCCATCTTCTGGGGGGTTACCTGATGCTTCTTTTATGTAATTTCGGTCTCCACTTATTAATTAATGAATAAATAAAGTAAACAATGACAAATTTCGATTATACTTACATCTTGCTAACAGGTTTTTGAACATAGTGAGCATTAGATTGTATTTTTATGAAATATCGATATGACAAATTATAAATATAAGTTGAAAACGCATCTTATCAATAATAATACTCTTTTATCTCTTAGTTGTCAAAATTTAATTAACGAGTACCATGTGATGTACAGATATTTAGGTTGTGTACAGTGCCCAGTCCTAATTTCGATATTGTACATTAATTCAAGGCAGTTTTTTTAAGGGTATTTATTTTGTATTATCTCTTTATGTGTTTTCCGCTTAATGATTCCGTGTTTTATTATTTCAAAATATTCAAAAAGTTGTGTATATGTCGAGGACAAAAAGGTTTGTATTCGACGAGTTCCTTATGGAACTAATGACTTCTTTAAAATGTTGTAGAAATAAATACTATACAGCAATGTAGAAGAAACAATAGTCCTAAACAAGTACCTTCTTTCTTCCTCAACCTCCCACTATCCAATCCTGGTTGTAAGCTTCTTCCATGCTTTTCCATTTTTGTCTGTTTCTGGCTTCTTGTTCCCAATTTCTACCCGCTAATTTCTCTTCGTTTCTACGGTTTCCATTGAAGTGTCCGTACTATCCATCTCCCTGGGTTCTCTATGGCTAAATGACCTGCCCATCTCCATTTAAGGCCGGCTCTCTCTTTCATTACGTCCTTCAATCCAGTTTATATTATCATTTAAAATCCAAAATGTGGCTTAGGAATGTTGACATCACTTTCATCATCTGGCAATATAGCCAATGTGATCTTTCTTTCTTCTCAGAACATGTCAACAGCCATAATTTTGTCATGGGGTGAAATCCTATGGATATATTCCGTTTCTATAGTTCAGTTCCAAAATAGTAGGCACTAAATTCTCAGAAATATTGCATTAAACTGATACTATTTTGAAATTGTAGTATAGACGCTGGCAAATTCGATGATACATTAGGTCATCATGTCTATAGGGCACTTATTCTTCCTGAGAACATTCCAACAGTCAACATTTTGTTATGGGTTGGAATCTCATAGGTCAATTCCTTTTCTTGATGTTCTGTCTGATAAATCCGATGGTACATTAAGTTACCATGTTTATGGAAACTTATGGGCAGTTTTACCACCTTCTGATAAGTTCTGTTCATTGTTGATTATTATCGTACCATGTACCATTAAAGTATTCATGTCTTGATTCATATCCATGTATATTGATGTTATTGAATTTTTTGCAATTCCTCTTGAAATGACCCGCATCCACAGCATGTACTTTTATCATTTTGTTGTGTACTGAAGGCAAATGTATTAAACCTGATCATTGTGGATTCTCTTCCCTAAATTCATTTTCTCGAATTCTGCCACCAATCTTTGTTTAACTCTTTTCAAGGTCGTGTTTAGAGTACTCTCTATTATTGCTCCCACGATGTCATAGGATTTGGGTAGACATAAAAGCAAACTGCAAACCAGATCTTCATCACTCAATTATGCACCAGAATATTTCAATTGCCTCACAATCTCATTAATATCGCCTATAAATGTTTCCATTGGTTGTCCTTCATTTCATTTCATTGATAATAATTTTCTTTTCAAGAACAGTCGGCTTGGCAAACCTACTCATACTTTTTTTAAGACCTCCCACTTTCTAATTGATTATCATCCACATATTGCACAATCAAAGATTTTGCTTTACAATCATTTTTGTTAAAATGCTATTTTTCATTTTCCGTGACAAAAGTACTTGGATCAATTTCTTTTTCCATCATTTCTGTAACTCCATTTTCTGCTAAAATAATATCCATTCGAAACTGTGATAATTATTGCAGCTTAAAGCTTCAATTTCATAATTCTTTACAGTTTGAGCTATTTGGTTTTTTCTATAATCCTTTTAATTTGACCGTCAACAAACTTCTGAAATTTATTTATTCTTATCCAACTTCCCAACTCCGTTTTTTTATTTACTTGAATTCTTTCACATTTAGCGCCAAAAAAGCCCCTAGGCCCATAACCTGTTAATCGCACTTTATTAGAATTACTACAAACTATTACAAATACGACAAACTGACTCCAAAAAACACTTGACCAGTGACAGCCATGTCATTAATGACAATGACATCGTCAGTTGTTTTTTGTCGATTACCCCAAAACATCAAAACTTAACTGTCTACAATCATTTACTAAAATTGTATGTTATTTTACTTTTTCAGGTGTCTGAAGAGAATTCTAGAACCATTATTTTCTATTCCTTTCTATTCTTTTCTTCCATACCTATGCTTTCTTTTCTTACTCCATTTTGTTTTATTTTCATTATTACCTTTGTTTCGTTAACATACTTTATTTTCACATTTTATGTTTTTTTTGATCAAATATTCACTAGTTGATCCAGTATATTTCTCATATTGGCTATCAACTCATCCTTACTGGCTCAATTTTATTATAAAAATTAATTATTTCTTCCAGCTTAGTTGATAATTTTTTACTTTGTGACATCTAATTTCTATTTCTATCCAAAACTTATTCAACCTTTTAATCCGTTTTGATATATATTCTTTTAAAATGCCATTCGTCTATAATAAATTTTATCTTGTCTCTAGTCTCTTTCTTATAAAATGTTCGGAGTTTTTGTCTGCGGTATTCTGCATAATGTAATAGAAATATTTCTGCCGTTAGTACGCTGAAAAGTAAGTTCAAAGAGAGTATAATTTGTGGCTGAATGAAACGAACTGTATTAAAGTTCAGTCAATTAATTTCTTCAAAATTCCCGGATGCTATTGACTGCGCCAATTAGTTTATGGGAATATTGGAATCCTTTTTTAAAAACTTTTGAATAGAAAGGTGAAATCTTTACATTCTTTTCGGAACGAACGATTATACTAAATTATATGAAAAAGAGATAAATTTGGAATAATATAATTTACTTTTTATTTGAATTTGTTTATTTGCAACTTATTAAAAGAGTCCTATAAATAGTTTCTAGATTTTTGTGTGTGAAATTTAATTTTTTAATTGCACTTCTTACAATTTTATATTAAAAAATATAGTTTTGTAAAGGTAATTCGAATAAATACCCTAATATTTTTAGAATCCACTGTATAGAGATGTTTATTAACTTAATGTATTATAATTTATATGTGATATTTTTAACAATATTTATTATTTTTTTTATTTTTACAGAGACTGAATTTTATGTGTTTGTACATGTTTTAATTTATGTCACATTTTTGTAATATGGCTTTTTTACCGAATTTTTATAGATTGTATATAAAATTAAAAATACATTTTTTATTCTTTTACATCGTTCTTTATTTGTTAGCTCTTAAAACAGAGAATTGCTGCTACTATACTCTTCCAAAAACAGATGTCGACAAAATGTAAAGTATGTCCCATTTAACAGTGTGGTTGTACTGCAAACTGTTTTCTTTATTTTATTAAACAATTAATCGATGAAATAAAACAATTTAATTTGTTTAAAACATCATTTATGTGAACTAATGTTCAATTTAAACTGGTTGACACGTTTCACTACCACAGTAGCTTTCTCAAAACGATTGAAGGTATAATTTGAAAATGTTTTAATATATACAGTGCATAAATACAGAATTCTATTATACTAATGTTAACAAAGATGTTGAAAAAAATTACCTAGAAATTCATTCACTACAAGCTTTCCTAAGCTATCTTCTAGGTAAAAGGATTAATAAAGGAGAGTTATTGATATCTATTTGGTGGTTAAGAAGGTTACCTGAATATTTATTTTTGTTTATCTCAAGAGCCTCTAATAAATTTAAACTAAAGGATTTACCTACTACATGTAAAATTTCAAAACTTGGGTCGAAAATGTGTTGGTTTTCTAATAAATGATTTGAATGGTTGGAATCTAATTTTTTTTGTCATAGCTACGTTTGTGTTCCGAAATTCTAGTTTTCAAATTTCTAAAAGTTCTACCGATATACATTTTATCACAGTTGTCATTACCACATTTTAATTTATAAACTCTAGATTTGTTTAATTTTGAAGATTTAGATTTATTATTTTTAATGAGTTTGGATAAATTGTAATCAGTTTTAAAGCAAATATTCTTGTCTAAAGTTTCTAAAAATGATTCAATTTTTAAGGATGGTTTCCAAAGTATGTTAAGCTTTTAGTCCCCTTCTAAAATAATAATAAACAATTTAAAAGCTTAACATACTTTGGAACACCATCCTTAATAATTAAATCATTTTTAGAAACATGAATTTTTGCTTTAAAACTGATTACAATTTATCCAAACTCATTAAAAATAACAAATCTAAATCTTCAAAATTAAACAAATTTTAAAACTGGAATTTCGGAACACAAACGTAGCTACGACAACAAAAAATTAGATTCTAACTATTCAAATCATTTATTAGAAAACCAACACATGTCCGACCCAAATTTTGAAATTTTAATGTGGAAGTTAAATCCTTTTAAATTTTTTAATACAGTATTAGACATTATTTTTGGGTAAATAATGACTAGCACTTTGAAGTTAATCAGTAGTATTTTTTACCACTAATGAAGGTAGCAAACTTTAATTTTATAAGGAAGAATACCCAATACCACGTATGAAATCAAATTTAAGTTCTAATAGCACGTATGTGACTTCAAAATATATAAACGCTTTTTTTAGAAACAAAAACTTATTTTTAGTGTTAACAATATAAAAGTTGATATATAATGCCACGCACTATTTTATTGAGAAGTTTTCTTTTCTTGAATTTCTACAGGTGGTATGAAGACCAGCTGTTTTTTATATATATATATTTTTTTTAACAAAATTTAAAAACTAAATTGAATTTACACTAAAGGCAAATTAGGAGAATCAATAGGCTATGCTATAGTACCGACCAGTGGTTTAAAAAGGTGCGAGCAACACCGGCTAGGGAGTATTCTGTAAGTAGGTTCGGCGCCACCAGTTTACCGACTAAACTGGAAGTCTCTAGTTGATCACGAACTGGTCGATACTCTACAAGCCACCGTAAACTACAAGGCCACTTCAAAAGAAGGGGAGGGATCAAAGTAATTAATGCCTCCTGGACAGTCTGCCAAGTAAAACCAGTCTCTTCAAATGTCACCAATTTAATGAAAATAGGTAAGAAACATAGAAATAAAGAAAGATATAGGTGTTAAAGTTACAATAAGTTTTTTTATTATAATACTATATTTAAAGCTGTAAACCGCAACGTGATCATGTGTTCAACAAGTTAAATTAACTGTAATAATTAGCTTAAAGTAAAATAAAGAGTGCGCAATAATAACTATATGGCCTCGACTGGCCTACTAGGAAAATTAAAAAGGGAAAAATAAACAAAGTACGAAACAAACAAAGATTTATAATAAAGTAGACTTAGCTGATTTCCGTTTGTCCCTGAGAATCGCTGAATTATGGGAAACTTGAGGGCGTGAAGCACTGGGCATTGCAGTCAATGTCCAGGCAAATTTTTCGCCGAAAAAAACAACACAAGATACAGGGAAAACGGAGGATACTTTCATAATAATTGTACAAAATTAATTATCGAATTACTTAATTATATTCAAAAAGTTAAATGGAATAATCACAGAAAATAAGAAAATTAAATCATTGTGATTATAAACACATCAGTTAAAAGAAGTCCAATACCTATTGATTATTATATTACACAAATTATGTGATCCCCATTTGTAAAAAAAAGGAAACAAAAGAAGTTTACGAAAACATTGACCCCCACCCATGAAGTCGTTGACAAACTATGGCACAACAATAAAACTATTTAATATTGGCAACTGAGAAATAAACATTAATTTAGAAATCAAATATCAAGTCAATTTAAACTCAAATCAATTAGCAAAATAGAAGAAGTGGTAAACAATAATCATTAAAAAAAACTTAACTCACCTCTGGCCAGGAGGGTTTTTTATATTATGCTTGCACTTGTCCAAACGATTCAACAACGAAATAACTAAATACGGTATCCAAGTCAAAGACGGGATGTAACCACTGAGTGTCTGGAATCGAATCGACAAGTCCAAAAAAACGTGATTCGATTATCCACCATAAAATTCTAATAGGAAGAAAGCAAAATAAATAAAACGCTGAATTTAGCATAACAAGCAGAATCGAGAAAATTACTCTTCAGTTATAAAATATGAATAGCTTACCTGAAGAACGGCAAAAAATCCTACGTAGTAGTATTATCAATAAAATCTCCTCAAAAAAAAATTCGGAAAATAGCCAAGATAAATAAAAGATAAACTAACTGAATTGATAGACGGAGATTAATTATATTGAGTTTCAATCAAATCCCATACAAACCGGATAATAAAATTCTAGATTAAAAACTCTAACCACTCTTCAATATGCTTTATGTGGTAAAAGATGGCCGGAAAAAGAGTATTTCCCAAATTTCGCACCAGGATCGTTGCCAAAATACCACATGCGTAAAACTAAACTCCGATGCCAAACTTAATTTTTGTCTAACAACCAGAATAAATCAGATGGACATTCAATTGAATTAAATTAAGGAATGAACTATAAAAGGCATGGATTTTCGATAAATTCAATAACAATCGGCTACTGTGTTCCTAATAGTACTAAGCCAGTGTATGAGCAGAAGGAAGAACATGTGTTCATAGCTCACATCATCACGACAAATAGAACCGATATAAACATTATATTTTGTTATATGTAAACATACTAAGGATTGTTTACTCGAATATTGTGATCTTTTGGACAAAACAAGCGCTCAATAACCGGAGTTGTTAACCAGGGAGAAAAGTGATATAAAAGTTTCCTCCACCAAGTGTTTATTCACATGTTGACCTAGAAATTAAAACGAAGTGTTCGTCATGTGTCTGAATTTAATTAAGAAATTGGAATTATCAAATATCAACTTAAGTACTGGAAAAGGAAGTGAAACAGAACAAAACCCACCGGGATTATCAGGTCAGTAACCTAAAACCAGAAGTGGAGACAATTAAAGTCGATACACTCAAACTCTCAACCAAAATAACTTTCATTTTTGTTAATATTATTTGTATTTTCGCAATTTCAGACTAAACAGCCTAATATACATATCAATAGAGAATGTTAGTGCCGAATACCACATAGAGAAGTTTATAAATAACATATCCCAGTTATTCACAAGAGATTTTTCGAATTACCACCTGGAAACAACTATGGATGTGCTAACAAAGACAAATAACAATATTATATATATATATATATATATATATATATATATATATATATATATACAAAATTTACATTAGATATGGATTAAGTTCGTCGGTGAGTTTGCTAAATAATATGAAAGAGGTTAATAAATTCAACAATCGATAATATTCTATTGACAAAAATAATATGGTTAAAAGAAAAGTAGTTACAGCAAAATAAAAATCGAAACTTAGATATAAACAGTGCGTTAACTGAACTCTAAAATAAATGTAATTGTGAGGTATTTTAATTAAATAAAATAGAATAACAATTGGAGTTAACGTATTGATAAAAAAAACATCAACATTGAAACAACCTTGCTAATATGGTGAAGGTGATGATAATTACTATAATAAACACAGTAGTAACTTAGTTTTGATATAGGTATCATTTAAATATCAATCCTGAGTGCAATTTCACCCACTACGGCGACTAAAGAACGGTCCTTCAGTACGCTTCGAAGAGTGAAGACCTGGCTTAGGATCACCATGGGAGAGGAAAGGTTGACGGGATGATGAGATGGTCGAAGAAAACGTTTTACAAAAATTTTCAGCAAATCCTAGAAATTTATTTTTAGCGTAAAAAATGATGAATAAAAATAATTTTTCAGAATCTTTTGACGTTTTATTTTGTTAGAAATCGCCGTCACCTTGCTACTCCCTCCAATCTAACAACTGCCCCCCTCCCTAGATCTGATCCTGAATACGCCTGATCATTATCATTGAAAGGTAGGCATTTTTTTATTCTCAAGTATTTGTATCATGACATGCACTTTTTCACAATATCCACCCCAAGGCCTTCTTCACTCCAATGATGTTTTTTCGATGGTACTTTGTGACAATCTGAGAATAACAGGATTCCCATAAATGCTTCTATTTTCTCAGATGACAAATCGAAACTAGTATCATTTTTTTTCCATTTCACAAAATAGTGCAAAAGCGTCAGCTCCTTCAGGTGGAACCTTGGTGTAGCATGAATTTATTTTTTGCCAAGTGAATGGAGTTTCAGTAAGAACTAAGACCCCGTTTTTTTCTCGTGCCAGTTCGATTTTGGTTAGAGGTACAAGATTGCCCCACTTCTTGTAAAACGACACCCTGTTCTCCTATTACAGCAACTTGTTCTGCTCGAGTTGTAGTATACTGCAGTTCGAGCCCACCTGGAACGTCGATTACCTGAACCACACCCAGAAGATTATTGTCAGCTTTATCTTCGTCAGTAAAGTAGTCGGTTTCAGATGGAAGAATAACAATTTCGGCAGTTTCAACATCATTTATGAAGTTTGGATAATTTATATTATCCTCTAGTTGTTCTAGTGTAAGGCTTTTCGATACTGACTCATATTTTTAGTTGAACTATGAAAGAGACTGTATTCTAATAAACTATCGACGAGAACAAACATCGAAAACAATAAAACAATTAGTAGAATCGCTCAGATTCTCCTTGTAATTATAATAATAGAATCGTCCAGGTCCAGACGATCAGGAGAGGACGAACGTTATAAACAGTTCGAAGGCAGCTGATGTCTGATGATGATATGATATTGATAAATACCAGTGTCCTAAGAATAGGACGACGACGTTCAGCAGAGTAGGTATGTCCTAATGTAAACACTTCTTCGGAAATCCATTACCGTAATTTGGGGCAACTTGAGACGATGGGGTTACTTGAGATAATTTGCAGACACCATTATTTTTCGTAATGTTAGCAACCCTGTTGACATGGGTGGTGTTGTTTTGTTCGCAAGAGGTGTGGAACGCGGTGTTATCAACCGTTAATAATTAAATTCTTTTATACTATCTAAGGTAAGTTCATCAGTTTTCACTAAACTTCAACTTTGAAACTGTCAAATTTCATATATTACATAACTTATATTATAATTTTATGACTAATATCTGAAAACAAGTAATTGTTGTAGAAAAACAAACCTCTAATATTAATTGTGATATATAATAAATTTCATTGCGGCGTTGCCAAGTTTATGGTTGCTACAAAATATAAATTCACAACCTGTCCTTAATTGCGTAACATGAGACAACTGTCTCAAGTTACCCCACCGCAAATTATGTACTATAAAATCTTGGTACCAACCTACCTACTACTCAGACTTTCATTGTTTCACGTCAGTTATGGTTCGAACCCAAAAAAAAGTTTTGGGGTCTCGTAAATACCGAAATTTCTCGAATGAGCAACTGGTTAAAGCAGTGGAAGCTGTCAGGTATGGACTTTCTTTGAGAAAAGCGGAAGAGCAGTTTGATATACCACGATGGTCTATCAATAAAGCAATAAAAGGGAAAAATACAGGGAAGGTCGGCAAACCATTTGTTTTGCATGAAGTTGATGCATTAGTAATGTGTCTATGTTCAGCAGGGGATTGGGGTTTCCCCCTCACACTATACGACATTAGACTCATTAAGCCAGTTTTAGCGAGGATACCGTTGAAGTGATTCAGTAACCGAACACTAACCGCGTTGTTTTAGCGTCCAACGGTATCATAGGGGAAGGTGTTGTGACGTAATATGTTGACGTCATTGTTTGATACCGTTGATCTGAAACATTTCAACAAGTAAAGAGATAGGTTACTGGCGGTTACTGAAAATTTTGTTTACTAACATGTGTCACATGTATGTGTGTTAATAATTTGTGTAACTTCAACTTTTCCTGCTTTGTGGATGTAGTCGTTGTCGTTTATCCTTTAAAATTATTTTATATGTTGTATTTATTTGAAAGGAGTCGGGTGAACGTTTGATTTGCTTATTGAAAAACAATGGAAGACGAATCAGAATTAGTTGAAATTTCAATAAACCATTTGGGTGTAGATTACACATGTATTGTTAATATTACTGAAGCGAATGTACTTTTAAACGGTATTTATGGTTTTTACAATTAGTTCGTATTTTATTAAATATTGTTATTTTATAGATCCTGTAGCTGCCTCTAATTTTGTAGAACATAATATTCTGTCAACCGAGACCCCGTCCTCTAGCCAGATTAATTTAGAAACATCTAAAGGTACCTCCAGCCTTGGATTATCCCAAGACTCCAGAAGTCATGGAATCAATTTGGATGATATTTTAGAGGCTGGAAGTAGTAAAGAGGAGTCTCACTTGAATATTTGGACGTCGAAAAAGCCAAATGAAAGGGACCATCAAGCCACCTTAATTTTTTTAAAATTAAGGGAAAAATATTCACAGAAATTTGATGGGCAAAAATGTTCAAAGTCAACTTTGTGGAAAGAAATTAGTATAGAAATGCAGAGATTAGATTATAATTTAGGAGGTTCTGCTAAAGAGCAAGTTGAGAAGTTAAGGCAAAAATTTGCAAATCTACAAAGATCCTATTTAGACTATATAAAACACACAAAAACGACAGGAGAGGGAAAGAAAAAACCTCCACCATATTTTGAGGAGATGCATACTATTTTAGGCAACAAAGATAAAATTGACCCCAAATATTTACAAGATAGTCTTGAAATGGATGAAAGTGATAATGCAAGCGAAAATTCAAAAGAGAACTTTTCTAAAGAAAATGGCACAGAAGAAAGTGAGCTTGGAAAAATTAAAAATAGATTCAAAACATTAAAAAGTGTAAGGCCTCGTAGTGCTTCTTCACAACTATTAGAAATAATTAAACTACAACATCAAGAAAACAGAGAAGATAGAACTAAACAGTTAGAAACCATAGAAAATCTAATGAAAACTCAAAATCAACAAAGGGAGAGATTTTTAAATATACTGGAAAAAAGTTTTTTTTCCAATCCAAAAAAACGGCGTCATAGTTCAGATAGTGACTAGGCACTATTCATCTCCCTTTTATTGATTTTTGGTTTTTGTTAAATAAAACTATGTGTTTTTTTCGAATAGTTTTTGTTGCTTGCACTTTGTGACAAATAGTATGTAGTTTTTGTTTTTGATATGTTTTTAACTAAAAATTTATATTTTTATTTCTAGAAGAATGTGACTGAAAACATTGATACTGTGATGATATTTTTATTTGTGATGTACTATATCCTAAGAATAAACATTTGTTTTATACCTAAAAGGATTTCCATCTTTTATTATATGTTTATGTAAAAGAAGATTGAATAGTCATATAGATATAAAAATGTACAAGGTGGTCCAAAGCACTGATAATATAAATATATTATGATTTTTTTTTGAGAGAGAATGAAAACAAAAATTATTTCAATAAATACAAGCTATATATGCAAAGTTCCTTGTCATTTAAAAAATAGTATACAGTGAAATCTTAAAGTGAAGAATAAATTAATTAGTTCAGCTAGGATTAAACTGTTTATTTATCTATGTCTCCATAACTCTTCACTAATATAGTTTCTTTTTAGCCTAGCTGTTGCATCATCTTCCATTAAATTTACGGCATTGTTATCTTCTTCTATATAGTCATCCACTTCTTCCCAAAAATCCCCATTTCGATAGCAAAAATTATGCAAAACACATGCGGCCGTAACTATTTCAATGCTTTTACTTATGGAGTAGGTATTAATAAATTTTAGTCTGTGGTATCTACCTTTCAATAAACCAAACGTATTTTCTATACACACTCTATCTGCACTTAAAAGGTAATTATGGTGAGCTTGTATCCTATTTAACCCAGCTGTTAGATAGGGTTTCATCAGCCATTGCCTTAAGGGAAAGGCAGTATCTCCTATAATATGGAAGTCTTCATGGGGAAATAGCCTTCCACTGCCATGTCTCTCAATTGTATTTACAAAATTAGAATTTGAAAATACCCTGGAATCATGAGCAGATCCGGGAAACCCTATAAAAACATATGTAAACAGCCGTTCTGCTGTACAAATGGCCATTAAATTTATAGACCGTCTCAATTTTCTATTAATATAACTATCTTGTTGGTTTACGGGGCGTATGGTTATTTCTATATGGGTTCCATCTACTACTCCTATGGTTCCTAGAATTTTAACAATGTAGTATTACTAAAAAAAAGTTATTAAATTACTTACTTGGATATCTAGAAAAACCTCTGCTAATATACATATATTCTTCTCTACTTTTGGGCCAATAGATATAGTTATTTTTTATTTGTAGCATTAAATACAATATATTATTAATGTCATTCATAACTGTTGATCGAACAACATCGAATCTATCCGCTATTTCATTTAGGGTGTCTTGGTAGTTAATGTACCACAAAAACATAAGTAGCGACTTTTCAGGGGTTAGAGGTTTTCTACCTCCTCTAAAAGGTTTTTGAAGAATTTTTTCTCTATCTATCATTAATAAATTTTCAAGAAGTTTTTGAAATGTACATTTTTTTAATTTAAATAATTCGTAAAACGCAGTGTTGTTGTAATTATTAAGCCAAACAAATTCATTCATAAACATTCTTATGTGTGTCTCTCTTATTATTGCTGACGTTAAGTAAACATCGACATTATTTTCAATTATAAGAGCATTGTTTATTAAAAACAAGTTTTCGTCAACAAATAGCTCCCAAATTACTGGAAGTAACTGAAGATTTATTTCCATATTCTTAATTTATTTTTCCAACAAGAACGCACGAAACAAAAACAAACCCTAAATAACCAAATATAAAGCATTTGTCAAGTTAACCGTTTTACCACCGTTTGTGTTTTAGCGATCTTTTCCAGTTACTGATAGTGGGGATGACAAATTAGATACCGGAACGATACCGACACCAGTTACTGAAGCTTCAACGGTATCGTCGCTAAAACTGACTCATTGTTAAAGCCTTCCTTGACCGTTCTGGAAGTAATGAATCTAGATTCAAAAACAACATGCCAGGTCCAGATTTTGTCATGTCTTTCTTGAATCGTCACCAGAACACATTAAGTAATAAAATGTGCCAGAACATGAAGAGAGCTCGAGCCAAAGTCGACCATAACGCCATAAATCTGTACTTTGATGAGTTAAACCAGTCAATGGAGGGAGTTTTTCCTCATTCTGTCATTAATTATAACGAAACAAATATTACAGACCACCCTGGCCGTAAAATGGTTGTTGTTAGAAGAGGGTGCCGACATCCTGAAAGGATTATTGACTCCTCAAAGTCGAGCACTTCTGTGATGTTTGCTGCTGCCGGGGACGGGACACTTCTCCCCCCATATGTGACATATAAAGCTGAGAATCTTTATAATACCTGGACCGAATATGGCCCTAAGGGGACAGTTTATAATAGGAGTAAGAGTGGATGGTTTACTTTGGAGATATTCGAAGACTGGTTTCGAAAAATTGCTATGTCCTATTTCTCGAAGCAAGATAAAGAGGGGAAGAAAGTTATGATTGGGGATAATTTAGCGAGTCATATATCCCCATATATAATAGAAGAATGTAAAAAAACAACATTATCTTCATTCTACTTCCTCCAAATAGCACTGTTCTCACTCCGCCGTTAGATGTAGCAGTTTTCCGTCCACTTAAGATTAAGTGGCGTGAAACTTTAGAGTCATGGAAAGCAAAAAATCGTGGAACTATTCCAAAAGATACATTTCCTCGTTTGTTAAAAAATGTCTGGAGGAAATGTAATAGGAAAATATTTCAAAAAACGTCATGAGTGAATTTAAAGGGGCAGGATTAATTCTACTAAATCGAAAAGAGGGATTGAAGATACTTCCAGGTAAAAAGGCAGTAGAAGAAGGCAAAGAAAATGACAATACCGCCTGGGTGTCTAAATTTCAAGAATATTTGGAAGAATATAGAAGGAAAGAAACAGATGGTTTAAGAAAACAGACAAAGAAATTAAATGTTCCCGCTGGTAGAGGAACCTGTGAAGAGGATATCGTTATATTGGAAGACAACCCAAAGCAAGAAAAAAAGAAAAGAAAACAATTAGTGGAAGATCAAAGTGTTAAATAAAGAAAAACTAACTAAGAAAAGGCAGAAGACACGTAAAGTACTTGAGTTCAGTGAAAGTGACGAAGACAGTTGCAATAATGTTCTTGAAGACAGTTCAGATGATGACTGGGATTCATTTCGAGCAAAACAGATTATGAATATTGAAGACCATATTGAACACAGTATTGATGATAATATTGAAGACAATATTGATGATAATATTGAAGATAATAACCAAGAGAGTATTTACTCTCATCCTACGCTGCAGCCAATAAATAAACAAGTTGGAAGTTTTGTTATAGTTCGTTATGATTCAAATTCTTATCATGGGGTCATTGAGAAGCTTGACGATAAAGGCGCAACAATAGGTGCAATGACTAAAACAATACGAGAAAACTAGAAATGGCCTGAACATAAGTATGAACTCTATTATTGCTGGCAGGATATTATAAGTGGCATTAATCCTCCTACAGCGCTGAATAAACGAGGTATTTTTTCAATACCAGAAATGAAAGCAATTTACTAAAGCTAAATTAATATAATCAATCATTATTAAATACATTTTTTAAGTTCTTTGTGTTTTTATTGACCCCAAAAATATTATCATCGACCCCAAAAATATATTCATTGAGCCCAAAAATATTTTCATTGTCTCTCACGTTAACATAACACTGTCTATTTATATTTCCATTGTTCCAAGTTACCCCAACAACGTATAATTTGAGCCGTTCATTGATTTTATATAGCTGTCTTAAGTTACCACATCCTAGTGGGTAACTTGAGACACACTTAAAAAAAATAAAAAAAAATACTTATGATAAAATAAAATGAAATATCCTATTAACATATCATTGTTACCTATATGACTAATGTTTTTTAATAATTTTTCAACATTAGTTATTCTAGGTACGTCGTAAACTTCACTTTAAAGTTAAAAAGTGTCTCAAGTTACCCCAAATTACGGTACATCTCTTATTTTTGGTTATTCAACCGACTATGGCCGCTCCAGTGTAAACGTAGTGTAATGTTTTTGTTATTTATTTAAATAGTAAACGGGTGGGATAAATTTTAAACACACGGTATGGCTACTTACTAATTTATTTAAACACTTAACTAATCACTAACACTTAATTTATATATACTCAACTAGTCACTTAAATTTAATTTATACGCACACAAACTCAATTTTTAATTTATATAAACACTTTACTGATCGATATTTCGGTTTATTTATTTCACGAGGTCACTTTATCAACTAAACTAAACTCTCTCGGGTCGTTTCCTTATTTATACTAGTCCCTTTTTTACTAGAAAATTCCGGACTGCGGCTTACTCAAAAACAATTGGTTTTCTGGCATTTTCTAGATAAGGCTGTTCACAAAAACAATGTTTAGATAAGATAGTCGTAAACAGTTATAAAAAAACCTGCGTATCCGCCATAATTTTAACTTTTATACCTGGCAGAGTCGGATTTAGGGACTACACCAGTGTGCTGTTTCGTAACAGTAGCCATAAATCCAGGGGATTTTATTAAGTTAAATAAGAAGTCGTAACACTATCGATTGGCTAATCAATGGCTGCGTTCATCTGGAAATTTTTGGGATCGCTCTGAAAGTAGCGCTGCCTAATCCCCACGATATTTTACTTGATCGCTCTTTGATTTTGATGAACGGCTATTTCTTGGGATTTGTGATCACCACTTGAGTGTGCATATTATTTATGTCATTCGTTGATTATTTTTCAGTTTCTTGTTCATTCCGTTATTACCAAAGAATATAATTCATTGTTATTATTTCTCAATTTGTATTGTTTTTTTGTGAATAAAAATAAAAACTATGGCTGAAGGAATAGATGCAAATCTGTTTGCAAGTCAGATGATAATTTCAACTTGAACGCAGTAAATGCAATGGTTGAAAATCTTGTTAATCCTATTCCAGGAAATATGTTAGAAGCTAGATATTGAGGGAAAGAAGACCAAGAAATGCGAATTTTGTTGAAGAATCAGTCCACAGATTTGACGATGTTTTATTCAAAGATGACGAGACAGGCATTTGAAGTAATTCATTTTAAAAATAATATACTTATGATATTCTTAGAATGCAGTAATTTGTGAGTTTTAATTGCCTAACTGGCTATCTAAACCCACACTTTCCATTCTAAAAAACTCTCCTGTATCAACAATTTCTTATGATCACGGATAATTGATCGACTGAGCAAAAATAAATATGATCTATAAAATGGCGACCGCTCCCTGAGCGCCATAGATAAATACTTTTAATACGGGGAAGAATGGAATCTTCTGTACTAAGTCCGAAGCCACAAAGTTCTGTCGAGTGCTGCGCCATCTATTGTGGTGGAAGGTTACTATTTACCAACAGGGAAAAAATAAAGGAAGAGACCTGCATGATTAGTCACAGTTTACTAGCAACTACTAGATGGCAAGCCAAGCAAATACTGAAGGTTTTTTAAAGTATGCCTATATTGTTTTTTCTTAAATAAACAAATAAAAACAGTCACACAAAGTTTAAACACTTTTTGAAACAATCTGTTATTTTCTTTTGGCTTAAAAGTAGGATAGGTTGTTTCAAAAAGCTGTTTAAAGCTTTTATCCGTTTTTATTAACCAGGATAGTTTATTAAAAGACGAATGTCGACAAATAGTTTCAAAAATTTAATATAAAATTTTGTTTATAAAATAGTACAGGTGATTTGATTTATTTTCTTCTCAAACTTAAGATAAGAATAATTTATTGATAATAGCATGTGCTACCAAATATTACACATATGATACAATATAATGGATTTCAATGTTTTTCAAAACACTAATTTTTTTCCGATATACGTTGTGTATTTTGTAGTGAATGTTCTGGATATAAACTCTGTTTTATTTTGTATATAAAGGTGATTGTATTTAAGAATATGATTTGTGAAACACTTAACAACCCTGTCAGTTCTAACATGGTTTTCACACTAGTAAGCCACATACCAGTTTCAATGCATTTGTTGAAGATGTAAGTTAATGGTTCAGTTATTAATGACGCGATAACTTTGAGCGTTTCCGTTTTGATTTCATCTGATCCCACGGCTTTGTGGTTTTTCAGCTCTTGAATAATGCTGTTTACTTCAAGTGTGTTTGTGGGTAGGAGTGTAATTGAGTTTGGAAGGGAGGGTCTATTGATTTTGTAGTTAGGATCTGGGTTTATATTTTGAGCAAGTCTTTTCCCAGTGCCATTGAATGAGTTATTGAATTTGTTTGCGATGTCCTTAGGATTTGTTAATAACTCTCCTAGTTCATTTTCAATGTTATCAATAGAGATCTTCGATTTTTTGGTGTAACTTACTTCTTGAACCACGTTCCATAAAGCTTTTGTGTTTGATTTTTTGAGTTCGATTTTGTTTTTATAGTATTTGAACTTAGTTTTTTCAATTAAAGTCGACAATTTGTTTCTATATTTTTTGTATTGTAGTTTTAGTTCGTTGTCATTTGGGTTTCTTCTCAAAAGTTGAGCCATTTTATTTTTTGTGGTAGTTGAGGTAAGTAAAGCATTTGTCATCCAAGGGGCGATCTTCTTGTTTTTCCTTTAGCATTTTTTTGTATATGTTCATTCGTCTATATATTTTTGAAGTGTTTCAATGAAAGTATTTGTTGCATAGTTAGGATCTGGATTCAAGTATAAGAAATCCCAAGATTTTTGTTTGATTGTATTTTTAAGTTTTGTTTCATTAATGTATTTCACTATTCCTCTTTCCTTGGGGCATTTGGTCTTTTCCAGTACTATCTCTAGTATTGTTGAGAAATGATCTGTAATGTCGGTTTGCAATACTAGGGACAGTATTTGATCGAGTACGTTAAATTTGGATTTTAAAAATATGCGTCGAAGTCGAATTACTGGAACTTTTTCATATAACGTTTTCATATTATTTTCAAACGATGTTACTTGCAGGTTACTCGGAATTATTTGTGTTTTCAAGAGAGTGCCAACGCTTTCAATTAAAGTGTTGATTTTTAAATTTAATTGATATATTTCATCTATCATCAACCTTTTAAATTCTAAAATAAATTTAAAATATGATTAAATATCAAAATTATTTAAAATTATTTAGTTTAGTCACCTTGATCTTCAAGTGTATCTATTTGTGGTGATGATTTATCTCTTTTGTGAAGTGTTCATCTGATTCCACTGCCACAAGGTTTTGACTAAGAAAATGAAAAAAATGTAAATTATTATTATTAAGTATTTTTATACTAAAAGTCAAATTTAATATGCAAACTTTAGGTTATTATAAATTATAATTTAACTTAAGAAACAAATTACCTCTAGGAACAGCAAATCTCGCCATATCATTTGATTCTTTATTCTCAAGGGAAATTACTTCAGCTTCAGACCTCATAGTTTCGGCAATATATTCCACTTGAATCTCTGAAGAAGTACTACCCGATTTCTAATTCCCCGACTTTTTATACAATACTGAGAAATATATTATTTGCACAAAACATTCTTATTAATTTCTTTGAATAATTATAATTTGTTTGTGGTGTAGGTTTAAAAACAGGATAAATGTTACGATTTAATGAGGTACTCTCGTCTGAATCAGAACTAGAGTGATGGGACATATACCTTGTATTTTTTTCCGTATTTTTGATCCCAGTCCTTTGTAAATATCGGAACTAGACGAAAGGTCTGTTGTAATTAAAGCCTTTTTGGCTTTTCTTTGTGCTACAGTAACATCTACAAGTTAAAAAATTATTTCTCTTTAAATAATGACAAATACAAAAAACTCTGTCGAAGTCTCTGATATACTGATCCATTTGTTATTGTTTTACTCCTGACATTTTGATGTATTACAGTATTACTTTGACGGTATTACAGCAATCAGTAAAATAAAATTCGTTAGTAACCTTCCAAGCGAATAGATGGCGTTAAAAATGCAGTTTAGCAGTGGCTATAAAAGATCGCAGGGCATGCTGAGCGCTCAAGTAGCAAAGTAGGGGAAGTGTCACGTTCATAAAATTTTTGAAGATCGCTACCTGAGCGCTCATGGATCGGTGTCACGGATGAACGCACTCATTGTCGCTTCGGCAAACAATCATTTGCTCTGTAAATCTAACCAATCAGAAGTCCAAAGAACTGTCAATATAAATTCAAATCACTTTCCCTAGCTTACGAACAGGTTTTAGATGCTATGTTTCATCATTGTTTATAAAATTAAAATAAAAAAGGATAGAAAAAGGCTTTGGGGTACTATCCATACTCTAACTATTTTTATTTTATATGTTATTGTAGTGGGAATTCAATGACATATTGTAATGTCAGAATATAAGTGAGTGATAATTATATGCATTTTGATACCATGTGGGTTCTTTTTGTACTGAAAAATTTAAGTAATGACGGATAATAGAGTCCAGAAATTGCTTTTTTCCGAATACTGTGATTTCGAAGATATGGTGTTGATCGAAAGTCCATTTGCCCAAACTACAAAAGACGGCGAAGGTATCCGTCAAGTCCATCTAGGCTTAACGCCGTCAAAACTCGTATTAGCTACAGACGTTTTACCACCGGTCGAATATGTCAATTTCAAATACATTCCAGGAGTAGATCCTGAAATTGAAACTTTCGAATTAGTAGCCATTTATCCCGTGGAATGCGTGAACTTCAGTATATATAGGACTAAGAAAAATCAAGCTCTGAAGGCGAGATTTTGCAATAATAAGGTGCTTTATTTTGAGCTTGGTGGATTCGAAAATCGTGCCATGTTTTGGAATCTTTGGTGTGAAAGAATCAAGTTTCTTTGCCCGGATAATTCTGGGTCTTCGCGTTCTGAAACATCGGTTGGTACCTCTACTACCGGCAGTACTTTGTATCTTGTAGACAAGAAACTCGTAGCGATCAACGGATACAATCAACTTTGGTGTACGTTTGGGGTAAATCCGTCTTTAGTAGATAACATCAGTAATAAAATGGATTACAAGAGTACTTGGATCGATAGACATATATATTTGGGAAAGTATTTCGAAAATTACAATTATGCTCCAATTGTACAAACTCCTACAATAGATGAGTTTGTTAAGACTCCAAAATCCTCTAAAGTGGTTTTAAGATCCAAACAATCTGACGTCATCAGTTACATGGATGCCAATGATCTGAAAATAGGAGATTGCGTCCAGGTAAAACTTCTAAATCTCATCTCTTTAACCTTTTTCTGTTATTTTACTTTTCCGCCCACTAATATGCGAGAAAAGTATTGGTTTACCCACAAAAAAGTTGAAATTTTGAAGAAAATTTTTGAGTTATTTTTACGTTTTTCATCAAGGACAACACGAAGAAATGGTTTTTAGAAAAAAAATCCAGTGTGTATGTCGTCGTGGTCGTCATCGTCGTCGTCGGCCACTTTTCGTTACATGTCTTGTTAGCACGATACAACCTCCGGAGTGCAACAAATCACGAATTTTATGATTGAATATTGTTCAGGACATTTCACAGATGAACCCTATCGATTTTCAGTTCACAATAGCCAGTACAACGGATGCTATGGTACTTGAAGTACGATATTTTTGTCATATTTTGAGAAATTTCAGTTTGTTAGCACGATACAGCCTCCGGAGTGCAAAAAGTCACCAATTTTATAATTGAATATTATTCAGAACATCTCACAGATGAACACTATTGATTTTCAGTTCACAATAGCCAGTACATCGGATGCTATGGTACCCCATGGGCTCACCACAGCCAGTACAATAGGTGCTATAGTACTTTAAGTACAACATTTTTGTAATTTTTGGAGAAATTTCAGTTTGTTAGCACGATACGGCTTCCGGAGTGCAACAAATCACCAATTTTATGATTGAATATTGTTCAGGACATCTCACAGATGAACCCTATTGATTTTCAGTTCACAATAGCCAGTACATCGGATGCTATGGTACTTGAAGTACGCCATTTTTGTAATTTTTTGAGAAATTTCAGTTTGTTAGCACGATACAGCCTCCGGAGTGCAAAAAGTTACCAAGTTTATAATTGAATATTATTCAGAACATCTCACAGATGAAACTTATTGATTTTCAGCTCACCACAGTACAACAGGTGCTATAGTACTTTAAGTACGACATTTTTGGAGAAATTTCAGTTTGTTAGCACGATATAGCCTCCGGAGTATTTACAAGTGACCAATTTTATGATTGGATATTATTCAGGGCGTCTCAAAGATGAACCCTATTGAGATTCAGCTCACTAAAGCCAGTTCTACGAGTACTATGGTACTTGAGGTACCGAATTTTTGTCATTTTTGGAGAATTTTCAGTTTGTTAGCACGATATCTACAGACTCTAGCGTGTATACAAGTGTTCAGGGCGTCTTATGATTATATTATTATTTTAACTCACCAGAGCTAGTACAACGGGTGCTATGGTATCTGAAGTGCCACATTTTTATCCTTTTTGGAGAAATTTCAGTTTGTTAAAACGATATAGCCTCCGGAGTATTTACAAGTGACCAATTTTATGATTGGATATTATTCAGGGCGTCTCAAAGATGAACCCTATTGAGATTCAGCTCACTAAAGCCAGTTCTACGAGTGCTATGGTACTTGAGGTACTGAATTTTTGTCATTTTTGGATAATTTTCAGTTTGTTAGCACGATATCTACAGACTCTAGCGTGTATACAAGTGTTCAGGGCGTCTTATGATTATATTATTATTTTAGCTCACCAGAGCTAGTACAACGGGTGCTATGGTATCTGAAGTGCCACATTTTTATCCTTTTTGGAGAAATTTCAGTTTGTTAGCACGATATAGCCTCTGGAGTATTTACAAGTGACCAATTTTATGATTGGATATTATTCAGGGCGTCTCAAAGATGAACCCTATTGAGATTCAGCTCACTAAAGCCAGTTCTACGAGTGCTATGGTACTTGAGGTACCGAATTTTTGTCATTTTTGGAGAATTTTCAGTTTGTTAGCACGATATCTACAGACTCTAGCGTGTATACAAGTGTTCAGGGCGTCTTATTATTATATTATTATTTTAGCTCACCAGAGCTAGTACAACGGGTGCTATGGTATCTGAATTGCCACATTTTTATCCTTTTTGGAGAAATTTCGGGTTTAGTATGATACAGCTTCCGGAGTGTATACAAGTGGCTAATTTTATAATTGTATATTTTTCAAGGTGTCCCATAGATGTACCCTATTGATTTTCAGCTGACTATAGTGAGTACAGCGGGTCCTATAAATTCAGATATACTGCATTTTTGGTTACTTTTGGAGAAATTTCGGTTTGTTAACACAATACATCCCTCGAAGTGAATACAAGTGACAATTTTATGGTAGAATATTAATCAGGGCATTTCACAGATGCGGAAAAGTTAGTTTTAATCTTTAAAACCGTTTACTTTTTATTTTTTAACATTTTTTTATTAAATCCACTCCCACACATATAGTTAGTCACTTGCCTCTAAAAAATCCCTTCATGAGAATGCATTTTAGGAGAAACATAACTTTGGCGAAATTCGGATCCTTGTGTTCTTTGTTTATTCTCTTAGTAGACATATTGCGACTAAGTACGAGACTTCTTTTTAAGGGAATATGTGAAGAATATTGTGTACAAAACTAAGATTACTGATATAAATGACTTAAGAGGACGAATAACGATTTTTTTTTAAATTGTAGATAAATCGTTTCGGAAATGGTGTAGACGAACGATGTAACGTAGGACTTTTCCTTAGCGCAGACGAATATGTTCAACCACATCGATATAGTGTCGACGTACAGAAATCATCGATTCCCAGTATATCTGCTTATTTAAACTACGAACATTTAGCTGAAACTGCCGTATTAGCCTGGGAGTTTTTCAAAGTATCAGATCCTCAAAAATATAAAATTAAACACAGACGACGATACGGTCTGGCACCTGAATCGAATTTTCATTTCGGTTTCGGACCTTTGAATATCTCTAAAGGCGATAAATATTCTGTGCAAATCAAGAAAGTTGTTTCATCAGTTTGTTTATTATCAAAAGAACGCGCATCTGTTAAAAAACACTTAACAGCATCTATATCCCAACAGTTTGTATCTCTTAATAGAAAGAAATATTGTAATTGTATCACGAACGCGGAAAAAACACCGGTTACTCTATTTTGGACGCCATCCTACAAATATAGACCGCAATCGGCTAAGCTGATGTATCGCGAAATATTGAAGGATCTTAAATCTATTAACGAATATCACGCAACAATTAGAAACAAGAAAAAGAAAAACTACAGTTTTTTCCGAAGATTTTATCAACATAAGCAAAAAGTTAATTCGGATGAAGAAGAATCTGATGATGAATATTTCAAAAGGAAACGTAGAAAGAAACAAGGTTTTATTCATACAATTTTTCCTAATAGCGTCGATGTTTCGGACGTTCTTGATATCAAGAAAAATGAAAATCCATTACAGTGTTTGAAACGCGAACTAAGGCTAGATAAATATTTATCGATATGGGATTTTGATTCTACAACATTAGCTCAACATTTAACGATGATTGATAAAGATTTATTTTTGAAATTAACTCCTCTAGAGTTAGATACTCTCCTATGGCAACAATCTGCTACTAATACCCCCAATGTAAACGCCCTTTTAATATTTTCTGAAAGGATAAGCAACCTTTTTGCTTTCGAAGTACTTAAGAATGAAAGTAATAAGGAAAGAGCTAGATTAATAGCGAGACTTGTCAATGTAGCGGATAAATGTCATAAAATATCCAATTTCCAATCATGCAGAACTGTTCTAGCTTCCTTGCAGGCTCCCGCAATTTATAGATTAAGAGAAACATGGGCTTATGTTAGGAAAAAGCACGGTAGTAAATATCAAAATTTCGAGTTTCTATGTAGGTTTTATAGAGATCCCAGACTGGCGACATACCAAAAAACTTTCTACATGGTAGCGCAGAATCCGCCGTTTTTGCCCTATATCGGCGACGTGTTCGGAAAACTTCTAGGAAAGATTCCTAATTATCCACCTCCATTCAATCTGTCCCTTTCGAGGACTCCAAGTTCGTACACCACCGAATCTCGTGTTAGTGAAAACGTAACGAACGTATCAAAGTGCCCTCCGCTTATTAGTAAACTTTTCAAACTGTTCACTCTCTCTGATGCAAATGACGCTACCGTTAAAACGAAAAAAGTTAGAAAGAGGTTCCCGACAAGACGGAAAAGAAGCAAATTCAAAGGTTTGTACGAGTTTTACAGCCCTTTAGATCATTGTGAAGATCGTAGGGAAATTAATTTGGAAATAACTAGAGAGTTTTTGGAAAAGTGTCAATTAGGTGCGATGTGTTATAATTTCAGGACGGATGAATTGGTGAAATGTTACCTACTTAAAGCACGATATCAAGAAGAACACCAGAATTTTAATTTATCTTTAAGTATAGAGTCACCCCGTAATTATTATGAACCAAACTTTAATAAACTATAAAAACTATCATTGATATTTTAATACCATTTACCTGGAGTTGCTTTGGATTTTCTTTACAGTTTCTCTAACAATATTTTAACCAAACTGTTACTCCCTAAAACAATATTTTGTAATGTTTTTGTTATTTATTTAAACAATAAACGGGTGGGATAAATTTTAAACACACGGTAGGTTCACTTACTTGATTTATTTAAACACTAAACTAATCACTAACACTTAATTTATATATACTCAGTATATTCACTTAAACTAATTTATATAATCGCTTAATTTATATTCACTTATTTACTGTTTATCTCACGATGTCAAATTATAAACTAAACTCATCCGCTGATGGGTCCTTTATTTATATCAAAGCCTTTTCTACTAGAACATTCCGGACTGCGGCTTACACAAAACCAAATGCCTTTCGCGATATTTTTCGATTGCCGGCTTAATCCTTAAAATACCTTCCGAGAACATGTCTATAAAAAAACGGTCACAATAAATCCCAATAGACCTTCTCAGAATTCGGCGCGCTCGCCATTTTTTTAAGTCCGTCAACATAACGCTACAGGACCGTACTTAGTATCTGCTTCGATGTGCGAGTTCGTAACATTACCCCCTCCTTAAATGAAAGTTCCTCCTGGAACTTTTGAGTAGCCAAGACTGGATGTTTGAATCGGCAACTGACTCCATTTATACACTTTCCAATCTTATGGAAATAGCAGGGCACCGTCTTCATCGGATACTGATAACGGGGGTTGTAGCTGCAAATTAATATTTGGACACCGGTATCTCTAAAGATAACTTCTACCATGTTCCTAATGATTCGCCAATCCAACTGGTTACTCGCTATCTTAGGCATAGCCAGTTTTTTCACGCTGGATTCCAACACATGGTCTCGTAGGTTTCGAAGTGCTTCTCACACATCGCGGTAGGTAGATCGATCTTGAAATTCATTTTTAGTTACCACGTAGAAGACGTACCGCGAATTATGTTTCAGTTTCAGTGTCTTGCCAGGGGCTGGAATCTGGCCTTCAAGTTTTTCTAATTGCCCGAACTTCTTTCGAAAGACGGTTGCCAACCCTCGTGCGTTCTTGATACGGGCGGGGATGTTGTATGCCAGTGAATAATCTTCCTGGAGAGTGAACAAATCTTGTTGTTGTTCCAAAGTTACTCCATATCTAGCTTTCCCGGTACCTCCATACGCGCCCATAAATTCATCGAAGGTAGGGTCAGACACATCTTGAATAAGGTTTACTCCTTCCTCTAGGTCATGGTCTCCTTCGAAAGGCGCTAGTCGGTTTTGGTGAACTATTTTTGGTTTTCCGTTGGGGATCTTGCTTATGCGATATATAACGTCATTGATCCTTTTCTTGATTAAGTATGGACCTTCCCAGGATTTTTGTAATTTCGGAGAAAATCCTTTTCTCCTCGTCGGGTTGTGTAACCATACTTTGTCCCCTTCTTTGCAACCGCCTTCTGTGGCCTGCGTCACACATCTTGAATAAGGTTTACTCCTTCCTCTAGGTCATGGTCTCCTTCGAATGGCGCTAGTCGGTTTTGGTGAACTATTTTTGGTTTTCCGTTGGGGATCTTGCTTATGCGATATATAACGTCATTGATCCTTTTCTTGATTAAGTATGGACCTTCCCAGGATTTTTGTAATTTCGGAGAAAATCCTTTTCTCCTCGTCGGGTTGTGTAACCATACTTTGTCCCCTTCTTTGCAACCGCCTTCTGTGGCCTGCGTGTCGTACCGACTTTTCATTCTGTCGCTGGCAACTTGAAGATTTGTTCGAACTAATTCATGAATATCGTCCAGCCTTCTTCTCAATTGGATCACGTAGTCTTCGCCTGCTAGATCTTCCCCAGGCCGACAGCCGAATTACAGGTCACAAGGAAGCCTCATTTGACGTCCAAACAGGATTTTCGCCGGTGTTTCACCCGTGGACTCATTGACGGCGGATCGATAAGCCAATGTGAATAGGGAAAGATACTGGTCCCAATCTCTCTGATGGCTGGAGACTACATTGGACAGGTATTTTCCAATAGTCCTGTTCATTCTCCCGACCATTCCATCTGACTGTGGATGTAAAGCCGTTGTTCTGATCTTCTTCATTCCCAGCTTTTCGCAAATCTCCTGGAATAGATGGCTTTCAAAATTTCTTCCCTGGTCACTGTAGACTTCCAAGGGTACTCGATATCGGCTGATAAATTCTTTCACCAATACATCCGCGACAGTTGTGGCCTCTTGGTTCGGGATAGCGTAAATTACCACCCACTTTGTGAAATAATCCATTACGACCAGTATGTACTTGCTACCATTTTCTGTCGTCGGAAATGGTCCAGCGATATCTAAAGCAATCCTTTCGAAAGGGCTTCCAACATTGTACTGTTTCATGGGTGCCTTTCTCTTGCGATGTGGTCCATTACTCGTAGCACAAGTCGTACATTTCTTACACCAGTCCTTCACATCGTCAGAGCTGTTAATCCAATAAAACCTTTCACGGACTCGCTGAAGGGTTTTATTCACTCCCAGATGACCTCCCGATGGACTGTCGTGTAACTTCTTCAGTACCTCAGCTACTATTGTTCTCGGGATGAATAGCTGTCTCCTCATCTCAGAACCATCATCGTTTTCAAGGACTCTTTTCAACAGCCCTTCTTCCAGGACAAGGGAGTCCCACTGAGCCCAATACGCCTTGAGTTTCGGTGAAAATTTTGACACTTCTTGCCAGGTAGCTCGCCGATTTTCTTTCTTCCATTGCCGGATCATCTTCAGGTGAGGATCATTCTCCTGATCTTCTCTGATCCTGGTGGGTGACCATTCCTTGTTGACTACTGTAATTCTTGAAACTGCAACTTCCTTAGATTTCGACTGGTTGCATTGTGAATAGTCCACAGAGCATAACCGTCTAGGCAAAGAGTTTGCTTTTCGTTGATTCACATCAGCTGGATGTTTACCCCTGTCTGATTTCCCCTGTGACTTGAGTTCTTGGGTTACAGGAGTCTTGAGGCGCTTAGACGGACTGCGTAAGTGCTCCAGCTCACCACACTTCCGGCATTTGATCTTCTTCGGTTTCTTGTCTGCCACTCCTTTCAACAAGTTGATGATCTGGTCAAGTTTGTCATCGTCATCTTCTTCTTGCATGGTCCTACCTTTGTTGTACCGCGAGCCCTACGTCGCTCCTTTGCATTTAAGAGGTTTTGGTTTGCAGGAGTCGTAGGACGCTTACACGAACTGCGAGGATGCTCTAGTTCGCCACAATTACAACACCTGATTTTATTCGTCTTCTTGTCTACCATTCCTTTCAACAAGTTGACGATCTGGTCAAGACTGTCATCGTCACCTTCTTCCTGTATGGTCCTATCTTTGTTGTATCCCGAAGCCATCGTGGCTGCTTCATATTCAAGAGCAGCAGTCAATGCATCCACCAATGTTTTAGGATGAGCTAATCGAAGCGTCTTCTCCATATTGTGGTCACATAAGCCGTCAATAATGGTCTGGATGCCTAAACATTCCATCATGTTATCTGGTGCTGATGGATAAGCAAATCGGACTAGTCGGGCAATATCCATTTCATACTCTTGAAGGGATTCGTCACGTTTCCGCCTTCGGTTCTTCAGCTGGAATCTGTACAAATGTTCCAAATGTCGTGACCATATCGCATGTCCAACCTCTTCATCAGCTGCTCGAAATCATCCGTTTCTTCCAGTGGTATCGTCTGAAGTACGTCTAAGGCATCTCCCCGAAGCGCGATGGTTAAGTTCACTGCTTTCTCCTTATTGGACCAATTATTCACTCTAGCGGCTGCAACTGTTTCACATAATTGGTCCACGACATTTTTCCATCGAACGTTGAGGCCTTGACTCGGACAAAACTGCCATTATCATCTGTCTTGGGTTGTGTTTCTGGCTTGCAGATCTCGATCTTCTTTTCTTCTGCTGAAGTGTCTTGTGTTCTTAAATCGGCAATCTTCGTCTCTAACTCCTTGATTTTCTCATCTATCTGATTTTCCATCGTTGTCATCTTATTCTCCATGTCTGATTTTATTTTCTCGTTCATCGTTGTCATCTTATCCTCAATATCCGATTTTAGAGACGTGATTTTATTCTCGACTTCAGCAGCAATGTCATTTTTCAATGATAATATATCTGCAGAAATATCGGTCTTCATAGCAGAAATCTGCTCGTCCATGTTAGCAGAGATATCGTTCTTCATGATTGAAATTTTCTCGTCCATATTAGTAGAAATCTTGTCCATGTTAGCAGAAATATCGTTCTTCATGGTTGAAATCTTCTCATCCATGGCAGAAATTGACGAGATTACGGTGGACGCCTCGTCATTGAATAAGAATAATTATGGATCAAACCCGTCATTTACAAGTGCCACTTTAAGTCTTTCTACTAATTCACTTTTCTTACCGGACGTTTCCAACTCACGATCTTCCAATTCTGCTTTTAATTCCGTGACTTTCAAATCACATAGTCTCTTGGCCATTTTTACGTAGCAATTTATTTAAACTACCCCACACCTGACACCAATGTAATGTTTTTGTTATTTATTTAAACAATAAACGGGTGGGATAAATTTTAAACACACGGTAGGTTCACTTACTTAATCTATTTAAACACTAAACTAATCACTAACACTTAATTTATATATACTTAGTACATTCACTTAAACTAATTTATATAATCACTTAATTTATATTCACTTATTTACTGTTTAACTCACTATGTCAAATTATAAACTAAACTCATCCGCTGGTGGGTCCTTTATTTATATCAAAGCCTTTTTTACTAGAGCATTCCGGACTGCGGCTTACACAAAAACAAATGCCTTTCGCTATATTTCTCGATTGCCGGCTTAATCCTTAAAAGACCTTCCGAGAACATGTCTATAAAAATACGGTCACAATAAATCCCAATAGACTTTCTCAGAATTCGGCGCGCTCGCCATTTTTTTAACTCCGTCAACATAACGTTACAGGACCGTACTTAGTATCTGCTTCGGTGTGCGAGTTCGTAACAATTTGATAATTCATATTCCTAAAGTTATTGATCTAAATGCCTTGAGACCTTTTTCAATTATAGACGCTTACATATGTTGGAATTTCTGGAAACGTTGAAGATATTCATACTGAACACAGTACTTGCTACCACTGTATAATCAAGTTACCGTATTTAGAGACCGAACGTAAACAAAAACTTACTTTAAAAAAATTAACTGTCTCGACCCTTACTTCGTGGAATCTACTCATTTTACTGTTTTAAATGATACTTACAGTTTCTAGGTAATTCCACAATATATTTGTATTGCCAATCTAAATGAGGAAAAAGACATCCCTCTTTATATGATTATTGACATATATTTTTCAATTTTTTTAAAGTGGCGCCTTCAGATTTATATAAGGTGGATACTTTTCATTGACATGCTTTGTATAATATTTCTGAAACTTTAATTACATGTTTGATGTTTCTTGAAATTTATGTTATTTTTCAACTGCTTCCTTAGTACAGCTAAATTTATTGTTTGGTTGAATTTCTTCGATAAAAAAGTACATATCCCCTTTGAGATTCACCTTTGAAGTTTTTTCTTTCTCCAAATGTTTCAAAAGATACTTTTTTATCCATCGTTTTATCGAGAATCTTTTACTATCTCGACATGTAGGTTTCTATATTCCTCGTTGTAATACGCTTGTAGATATTTGGCTATTCTTTTGAGTTAAAGAAGATGAAATGCTCAAATGGTCGATACTGTTATACACTAACTTTGTTTTTAAAGGGCTGGTTCAAAATGAATTCAATAGTAATTGATGAACTTTAATATTAATTTTTACACAATAGCTGTGGGGTGGTATTTGTAATAGTACCCAAATACAACAAAGATTCGTTGATGCTTTGTTTGGCCCCAAATATGAAGCAGATATTTTCACTTATCTTGAAGATATTATTGTGTACACTTCCACTATCGAATAACATGTTAAACTTTTGAATAAAGTTAGAAACATTATTTTAGAAGCTAATTATAAATAGGTGTGATTTTTCAAGACGTCCCTCAAGTATTTATGATTCATTGTATATAAGCAAGGCTTGAAAACGGACCCTTCTAAATTCCAGTCTATGGTAAATTATCTTTTTGACTGAGATCTCAGATAACTTCAGTTAAGGTGATCTGAGATAAAGTGATGTGAGTAAGCACCAAAAAGAACGACATCTCAATTGAAGCGCGCGATCTGTCGATAGATTTAAACTATACGACAGATTCGTATCGGCATCTAATAATGTTAATTAATGTATCCATAATTTGTAACAAAAGAAAAATAGATTATGTGTGTTTATTATTTATATGTCAATGGTTAAAACCTTAGATAACCTTGGTTAAAACTACATATAAACCAAGCAAATCAAATATTTCTTCATCCCCTCCACTTTATTTCCGGCTCAATTCCAACTGATACCCCCGTACAACACATTCAGCATCGGTGAAGGGGGAGGAAAAATCTCAGCTCACTCAAAGTGAGTAAAACAAAAAGAACGCTCACATTACTGATGTGAGCTGAGATTAACTGAGATCTCAGTAAAAAAGAACGCACCTAATGTAATTCATTAAACTGAAAAACTTCACAAATCTACGTATACGAGTTTATATGTTTCTTCATATAAATAGATATTATATTATTGTGAACAACCTCAATTAGTGTAAGTAAAAAATATTTTTACTTTAACACATATTTTAAATTTATATAATATTTATTTTTTAGATTCTTTGATAATGATAATAATAAATTATCGAAAGCTTAGGATTAACTAAACAGAGTTTTCTTTCTCACATTGCCGCATTCCCCAATAAAAAAGTTACCCTATATATACATATATATATATATATATATATATATATATATATGTATATATATATATATATATATATGTATATATATATATATATATATATATATATATATATGTATATATATATATATATATATATATATATATTATATATCTAATGTTTTAATAATTATAATTGAATGGATGTATGATACACACCTTTACCACTGAATATAACCTATTTGAATTTTGACAGCAGTTGTCAAATTAATATGCCCGGCTCAGATGAATATTAAATTTTGTACTTTGAAAGATAAATCAATACACAATCGACTTACTCACTCTTATCTCAGGGAGGGATCAAAGATTTTAAATAATAATTCAAATTTATAAATTTCAATGAACTCTCCAAATTAAGTATTACGCTATTCCAAATCTAGAGTAACTGTTTGTTCAATATACTACAAGACACTTATTAATTATTATCTTATGACATATATGATTTTACTGTCACTGGAAATTAACCAAATGTCACTTATTGTATCAAATTTTCTATAGCATGAAAATTATCAAACACAATGAAAATAGATATGAAATGAGTATCAAAGTGAGTTGGAATCAAATTTATATAATATATGATCAGATAACAAATTACAAAAAAATTATAACTTTTCAAAAATATCATAAACGAAAACAAAGATAGAATTTTCTATCAATCTTAATATTAAAACAACCTATATTAGGAATATACTAGCTAAATATTTTTATCAAAAGTTCAAAATGTCTGATTTTATACTTGATGTATATCAATGTCAAATACGCAAATTTCCGAGCAAATTGTTTATTCCAAAATTTTCTTCACTTGACGTTGAATTTTATATGTGTAACGTTACCGTGATTTAGATCAAATTTATTATCATAAGATGCATCTATTTTTGAAATATATTTAAGAAAGGCCTATTAATTCTCGAGAAATAATGTAAATAAACTGGACAGGACTCACCAACTAGGTACTGGTTAACTCATTCGTATTCTAAAACGTATTTAGAATTCAGCAACACTTTCTAAATTTATAATTTAGAAACCGGAAACCACTTGCACTTTAACGATGTAATTCTTCTGCGAAATATACACGCACTGGCTTTACAATGCAAGGTTTTATGATCTGATAATATATTCATATAATTACTATTATATTCTTAAATAAATTTGAGACAACTCTTAGTTAGATGTTGTCTCGTGGGGGTTTCAAATTCAACTGCCTAAACTTTTTACATAAATAAATCTCTTCTCCTTTGGTTACGAAAAATTCCTTTTTTTTTAAAAAAAATACAAATGTATGTTTTCCTATAACAAAGAGAGATTTGCATTCTTTTATTATAATTGCAATTTTGCTAGCAGATACATCTGTATTTTGAAACTTCAAATATTTGTTTTCAAATCGTTATAAAATCTATCTATCATTAAGTATATTCCGCATTAATGTCATCCGAAATTGAAATGTCAAATTTTATTTGTATATTGAATCTTTCAAATTGTTGATTATACAGTGTGTATCACAAGTATTACATACAAATATACACATTTTTCCTTATTTTAATGTTTTCTTCAAAATTTAGATAGAGGAACTGTATTAATATATATATATATATATATATATATATATATATATATATATATATATATATATATATATATATATATATATATATATATATATATATATATATATAGAAACCGGAAACTTTATATTCTTTAATAATATTTGCCCCACGTTCGGGTGACAATTATTATATATTCTACTATGTTTTAATTATAATATTTTATGATTTTAATTATATTAATATGAATTTATATGATGTGAATTTTATTTGTTGCTGTCGTCACAATTTGTAACAGTAACTGCACTAATGTGAAAACACCTTTACCGCTAAATATAACCTATTACATTCTATGACAGCAGTTGTCAAATAATTATGCCCGGCTCTATAAATATTAAATGTTATATTATGAAAGATAAATCAATACACAATCGACTTACTCACTCTTATCTCAGGGAGGGATCAAAGATTTTAAATAATAATTCAAATTTATAAATTTCAATGAACTCTCCAAATTAAGTATTACGCTATTCCAAATCTAGAGTAACTGTTTGTTCAATATACTACAAGACACTTATTAATTATTATCTTATGACATATATGATTTTACTGTCACTGGAAATTAACCAAATGTCACTTATTGTATCAAATTTTCTATAGCATGAAAATTATCAAACACAATGAAAATAGATATGAAATGAGTATCAAAGTGAGTTGGAATCAAATTTATATAATATATGATCAGATAACAAATTACAAAAAAATTATAACTTTTCAAAAATATCATAAACGAAAACAAAGATAGAATTTTCTATCAATCTTAATATTAAAACAACCTATATTAGGAATATACTAGCTAAATATTTTTATCAAAAGTTCAAAATGTCTGATTTTATACTTGATGTATATCAATGTCAAATACGCAAATTTCCGAGCAAATTGTTTATTCCAAAATTTTCTTCACTTGACGTTGAATTTTATATGTGTAACGTTACCGTGATTTAGATCAAATTTATTATCATAAGATGCATCTATTTTTGAAATATATTTAAGAAAGGCCTATTAATTCTCGAGAAATAATGTAAATAAACTGGACAGGACTCACCAACTAGGTACTGGTTAACTCATTCGTATTCTAAAACGTATTTAGAATTCAGCAACACTTTCTAAATTTATAATTTAGAAACCGGAAACCACTTGCACTTTAACGATGTAATTCTTCTGCGAAATATACACGCACTGGCTTTACAATGCAAGGTTTTATGATCTGATAATATATTCATATAATTACTATTATATTCTTAAATAAATTTGAGACAACTCTTAGTTAGATGTTGTCTCGTGGGGGTTTCAAATTCAACTGCCTAAACTTTTTACATAAATAAATCTCTTCTCCTTTGGTTACGAAAAATTCCTTTTTTTTTAAAAAAAATACAAATGTATGTTTTCCTATAACAAAGAGAGATTTGCATTCTTTTATTATAATTGCAATTTTGCTAGCAGATACATCTGTATTTTGAAACTTCAAATATTTGTTTTCAAATCGTTATAAAATCTATCTATCATTAAGTATATTCCGCATTAATGTCATCCGAAATTGAAATGTCAAATTTTATTTGTATATTGAATCTTTCAAATTGTTGATTATACAGTGTGTATCACAAGTATTACATACAAATATACACATTTTTCCTTATTTTAATGTTTTCTTCAAAATTTAGATAGAGGAACTGTATTATATATATATATATATATATATATATATATATATATATATATATATATAATTTAGAAACCGGAAACTTTATATTCTTTAATAATATTTGCCCCACGTTCGGGTGACAATTATTATATATTCTACTATGTTTTAATTATAATATTTTATGATTTTAATTATATTAATATGAATTTATATGATGTGAATTTTATTTGTTGCTGTCGTCACAATTTGTAACAGTAACTGCACTAATGTGAAAACACCTTTACCGCTAAATATAACCTATTACATTCTATGACAGCAGTTGTCAAATAATTATGCCCGGCTCTATAAATATTAAATGTTATATTATGAAAGATAAATCAATATACAATCAATTAACTCACTCTTAACTCAGGGAGGGATCAAAGATTTCAAATAAGAATTCAAATTTTATAAATTTCCAAATAATTTTCCAAATTACGTATTGCACTATTCAAAATGTAAAGTAACTGTTTGTTCAATACACTATAAGACAATTAAATTCTTATGACATATAGGAAATTTACTGTCAGGAAATTAACCAAATGTCACTAATTATACTAAATTTTCTCTAGCATAAAAAATTATCAAATATAATGAGAATGAATATGAAAAAAAACCAAAGAGATTTGGAATTCAAATTTATATAATCTATTATCAGATAACAATTACAAAATTAAAACTTTTCAAAAAAAATAAACGCATAAACCAAAGATAGAACTTTCTATCAAACCTTAATATTAAACAACCTATAATTAGAAATTTCCTATCTAAATAATTTAACCAAAAGTTCAAAATGTCTACTTTTATAATTGATATATGTCAATGTAAAATGCGCAAATTTCCTTGTAAATTGTCTATTCCAAAATTGTCTTCACTAGACGTAGAATTTTATATAAGTAACGTTACTATATTTTCAAAGTAGGTATTTAATCATAAGATGCATCTATTTTCGAAATAATTTTACTACAGGCCTATTCATTCTCGAGAAATAATATAGATAATATGGACTGTACTCACCAACTAGGTTCTGGCAGACTCGTTCGTATTCTAAAACGCTTTTTAGAATTTCAGGAACAACTTTTCTAAATCAATAATTTAGAAACCGGAAAAACCACTCGCACTTTAACGCTATAATTATTTGCGAATAATACACGCACTGGCTTTACAAAGGCAAGATATATTGAACTGATAATAATCATACAAATTACTCTGATATTCTGAATTAAATTTGAGACAACTCTTATTCGATGTTGTCTCGAGAGAATCTAAACATCAACTCTATTTTAAATAAATTTGAGACAACTCTTATTTGATGTTGTCTCGTGGGAATATCAAAATCAACTAACTAAACTGTTTCAATAAATAATTATCCTCTCATTTGGTTACCAAAAATTCTTTCTAAAAAAAAATACAAATTTACATTTTCATATACCAAGAGAGATTTTCATTATTTTAGTATAAATGCCATTTTGCTAACAGAGACATCTGTATTCTTGTTTTCAAATCGTTTTAAAATCTATCTATCATTAAGTCCATTCTGCATTAATGTCATAAGAAATTGAAATGTCAAATTTTATTGGTATATTGAACCTTTCAAATTATTGATAATACAGTGTGTATCACTAGTATTACAACCAAATAATATTTTCTTTAGAATTTAGATAGAGGATATGTATTAATATATATATATATATATATATATATATATATATATATATATATATATATATATATATATATATTGAACTAGTTATCTAGTTTTGTAAATAAATTGAAATAAATAAACATGACAACAAGGTTCTATTATAACGGAAGGTGTGTCAGTAGACACAACCATTATAAAAAAAATCCATAACAAGTCAAATATAAAAATATAAAAAAAAGAATGAAATATGAATAAATCTGGTTGATTATTGATGTGATTGTTTAAAAAAGGGATAAAGAATAGAAAATCCAAAAACAATATTAGCTAATTAAATATTAAATGTTACCTGTACAAGTAATTCCAAATAGATGTCAATATCAAGGAATTTCACATTGTGCTGAACACTGCCATAGGAGTTTCCGCAGTAAGAAATTTCATATTATATCTTGAAACCTAAAATAATATTAAAAAATAATCAGTCCAATAATAGCTTAACATTATTCACATGAGTTTTAATAGTAAAAGTTTAGAATTTCATGCATTCATTCAGTAATTTCATAAAGGGTTGAAAACGGTATGGCATTAAATAGATGGAACACAGCCCAAACTTATGAAAAGGAAATGAATATAAACAGGAAGTAATGAATCCTAGTGAATTTTAATTACCAACATAAAATCATTAATTATTTATTGTATATAGAACTTTTATATAGAATAGTTATAGAATAAAATTCAAAATTAAAAAAAGAATCAATTACATATAAGTAAATTACTAATGTAGGTGGTAAATTTTGTAAAAATAAACATTTATCAAAATTGCTAAACAACATAATTATCAACAAATTAACTATTGTATAAGGAAAAAAAGGACATAATATAGATTCCTTCGTGCAATAGAAATAGTAGTGAATCAGTGTGATTACCCTCCAGGACAAAAAATTCAAGTACTTTAAATAAATAACTAAAAGACATGAAAATGACAATTTTTTGTTAAAAATAACAAATAAATGAGCTATGGATTGGGGAAGCCGAGATGCTTGTTGATTTTAAAAACAAGGAAAGTCGATTTGGGGTTGTTAGAGAGGACGTGTGGATGGAGATGGCTCTCTGTGAAAATTTTGTTTAAAAAAATACTTAAACGTTAAATTTACACCAAAAAGTAAAATCAAACTAATAACAAGTGTAACTAATCCTGTGTAAGGATAAAGCAGTACTGAAGGTGCATATCTCTTGTGAGATATCATCAAGAATTGGAAGATGAGAGTTGCAGCCGGCAGTGATATCAAAAACTAAGGTCTGTGTTTTTTTAAATAAAATTATTTGGAATTCCATTTAACATATATCAAAGTGAACAATCAAATTATTATTAGAACGTTCGAATCAAATAATGCATTAAAAAAGGCCAAAAAACAATTAGAATATGATGCATCATAAATTTGTCTATTGATAATTGCATATTTAATCACTAAAAATTATTGTACTCACCTTTTGTAATTTCATCCATTAGATATATCACGTGCATCATGAATGTTCCAATAATTTTCACATCTTCTTTCTAATTATTGCATGCCTAACTATTGTCTATCACTTTCTTCATATTCATAACTCTCACATGTTTATGTTCGAATTACACACGTATATGTAATTGATGGTATAAATTTTATAACTTTTAAAAAACTTCACCATTACCAACGTGCTGGTGGCATGTTAACTGAATAGACGCTTCTTATAGTGGGAAAATCTTTCCTCGTATCATATTATATTACAGGAGCGCATGCGTTTGGATATCATGCGCCGACGCAATAGTGAGAACTATTTGTAGCTAAGAATACATGTTATATAGAGTGGCAAAAATTCATAAATTTTAATGTTCAAATTAAATCAATAGTTTCGAAATATTTTATTAAATAGTTTTACATTAAAGTGTTGGAAATTTTTTACTCTTATCACATCCATGAATAAGTTCACATTATCATCGTATTTCAATCTTTTTATTTAAGAGATTTAGTGTCATCAAGAGATCACAAAGGAAAAAGGTAAGATTATGAATAAATTTCATCAATCATTGGTTTAATGCATCCTGAACTCAAAGGGAGGATTTAAATAATTTAGATGAACATAAACTTAGAAAAAATATTAAATTTTGAGCTAGCCGAGGTTACATATAAAAATAACAAAACTAAATATAAATATAAAATTAATTATATATCATAAATCCACACTTATAATATATATATATATATATATATATATATATATATATATTTCATTATGTTATTTCATTATGTTATTTCACTTTTGTTATTTTTAGTTTACGTAATATATTTTTGTAATTTTAGCTTTTAAAAACTAGATTTTCGAAAACGAAAATATAATATACGCCACAGTGTGGCATTTCGCTACGTGTTTTCTACTTCATTTTTGAATTGTAGATATGTTATGTAGAAGACAAATAAATTATAGAAATTATCTTGAATAAGAATGACGATTTAATAGTCGCACGTGATTAGAACTTTTATTATTCTACTTCAAGTCATTATCTCAAAGTAGTTGTTTTCATTCGGCAGATATCATTAGCAAAATGCATTTCTCATTTTCTCTGTTCGCAGATGTTCCTAGTTTTGCTAACAATGCATGGTACAGGCACACCGTTATTCTAAAAATCAGTCACTGTATGCTTGTTCTCAGAAAATCCCGATAAAACGGAATCTACATTCCAGGTCTTGTTGTCTCGGGATTTGGTTTTTCGAAACTATCGTTCTTATATTTCAATCTTGTTTTACCGATTTGTTAACACAATCAAAATGTAAAAAATGTATGTAGTCAAGTTTAACGTTCATTTGAATTTGGAAATATCATTGTTACAATGACAGAAATTACATTTTATACATTCGATATTGTATTCCAAATTTTATAATTAAACCGGTCCTGCCTTTTATTGTATTCAAAAATAAAATAAAAAATGATAAGCAGGATCGCTGTTCATTTGTTCAGTGATGATAAGAAAATCACAGTATGTATTATCAGTCTAAAAACCTCTTGACAAGGTAAAAATAGGTGACGCCTTCACATCATCTACAAAAGATATGATATCAAATCATACGATGTATAGGGTGACACACGTACTATAATCTTTTTAAAATAAAGGTAAGCTATGGCTTTATATTTATACTTTATTCCTTATTAATTTGAAAGTTTCAAATAATTGATGTGCTTGCCTTCAGCACTGTTTAAATCATGTTAGTGCTTATTTGTGTTCTTCCAGATTTCATTTTAATGCATTTTGTTTTTCAACCGGTCTTATTGTGGTATAGATAAAAAATCTTTTTGTTTGCTTTGTAGTTTTGACAACTCAAGCGAAACAGAAGGGGCCCTTTTCTTGTCATGCGTTTCGATAATATAATTCGGATGTGGCCCTTTCTTTCTAATGTGCTTTAATATTATAAAACGGATGGGGTTCTTTCAGTATTATGCGTTTTGATAGTGTAATTCGGACGAGGGCTATGACTCTGTGTCCTATAGAATTCTATAAATCGCCTAAATTCTATACCACTGGCACTCTGTACGCGCGTGAAATAGATTTCTTATCACGAAAGCGATCGACTTCTGGCGAGGTGTATGGACGTCTCGTATTCTATTTGGGAAGCAAATTAACCTGTCAACAGTGTCGATGTTCTGTCATTTTTTTGTTTATTTTTATTAGTAAATAATTTTTAAAAATTATAAATATGCGTGTTCGTGCAGAACATTGGCGATTATTGCTGGATTTATGTGAGGAAAACCCAAATATTTGGCCTCCATAAACTGAAACCATTTGGCCTCATATGTACTATTGCTTCAGTTACTTCTTCAATGGCTCTAGAAACACTTTGTTGTGCCATTGAGACATAGCTTGGTCCAATTACCCCCTGGTAAGTTCCAGCAGCATAAAAATGCAATGCGGCAAAACATTTTGTTGTTGGTGCTATAGCTACTGGGTTATTTCCCTGGATTAAAAGAGGTATAATACCGTTAAGTATGAACTCAGCCATATCCTTGGTTAGGCGAAATAATTTCTTGAAGCGAATATCTAGAATTGTAAAACAGTTGGCCTCAACACGCATATTTCTTCGCTCGATGTTTTCCACTCTTATGTTTTCTAACCTTTCTTCCTCTTCAGTAACAACCAAATTAAAATTATTTATAGGAAACATAATTATCTAAACGCTTTTACTTTACAAAATAAAAGTTGTTTAAACTCGCCTTTAGTCGCAATTTAAATAAGATCAATCAACAAACTCATAAAAATACAAATTGCACACATAAGATATGAGATTGACGTTTATTAAATAAAAAAACCAACAAATTACCCTATCAATTCCGGAAATACCCGAAGAGAAGGCGATTACAACACAGAGTGCTATGAAATTCGATTATCGCTTTCTACAGTAGAATTCTATGATAGAAAGCGACAGCTAGAATACGATAGTGCACGGAGTCCTACTGGAGGTCTTTTCTTTGTTATGTGTTTTCATAATACCTATAAATCGGATGGAGCCGTTCTCTGTATTGTATTTTGGAAGTATTGATTGAATGAAGTATTTTCTATACATTGTAATCAAATTAAATTTTTGTAGTATGAACTGAAAGGAAACTAATTTGTACGTCCGTCTAAAATATATACAGAAATTTTAATGATTTTTGGTAAAATTCAAAGAATGAAAAAATATTAAAAACAGGGCTAAACGAAAGTATATCAATTAATTTCAAATTAATAGGGAATAAAGTGTGAGTATGTAGCCATAGCTCACTTTCATTTTAAAAAGAATATAAGTAAATATAGTACTAGTGTCATATAGATGCAAACTGAAATGGGGCTAACCAAATAGAGTAAACCCCACGAAACCTTATGTTCTGTGACGTCATGAGTGGTGGGGGTGCTACATCTGTCACGTATGTCAACTGTCATCTGTCTAGGACACCCCACGAAAACTTGTCTTCTGTGTCACCTATCAACCTTCTTGTGTTCTGTCGTGTGGTCTGTAACGTGTGTCAGTCAATCTTTTTGTGTTCTGTGGTGTGAGTGTTTCTGCTACCCTTCTGCTATCCCGGTGGTGTCTTCTGTCATGTATTAAATGACGTATGTTTTCTCTCAGAAGTCCATCTTATGTTATCCACCATCTGTTGTCGCTATATGCGATATAACTTATTATGTTTAGAGATTTAGTCATTTCTCTCGATATCTAGCACTGTTTACTGAGAGCTAGTAACAATAACCGACATCTAGATATATTCATCCTAATCTAGCATAATATATGTTTGCTTCCGCAATATACAATATGTCCCCTAAGTTGGAATCATATGGAAAACTTTTTAATATTAATTTTAGGAAAAAAGTTATTCTTCATACAAAGTTCTGCATTATCTAAAACCTAAAATACAGTCATCAAATATCAAATTTTTTAGTCGTATACGAGGTTTGTCAGAAAATATGAGTTTTACTCAAGAGTAAAATACCTTTAAATTTGACAATATCGAAAAATGTGACTAAAAAAAGGTGATCAGAATTAAAAAAAAACGTTTAAATATGTAAATACATTCATTTACATTAATAAAATTATTTTTAAAACGTATGTCTACAATAATGCAAATTTAACTGTATAGTTTATTAACGATAAAAAGACGATGACGTTGCAAAACAAAATATTGTGATGTTGCCAAGCTGTAGTTTTTTCCTATACTTAACGAAAACTAGAAAAGTCAATCTGATGTTAGATTGACAGTTCTTCTTTTTCATTGCTCCGTGCTTCGTGGGGCGTGAGTCAAAAATGTTTATTTAGTAATAAAAGGCTTGTATGATAGGCTTGGTTAATTTAATATAAATATTTATTCATGAAAAACTATGGATAAGATACAAGAAACAGTAACCAATTGTAATTGTAATTGAATCAAAATATACAAAAAATAGAACACAAGATTTCCACTACTCCACTACAAAATCATCACTATCTTCATCGTCACTGTCAAAATTAATAATAAGTGGAGGCACATCCTGTCTATCAAATACTACTTCTCTATCCCACCCATCTTGTATAATTTTTTCAGTGTGCTCTACTGTCTTTGGCCAAATATCAGGAGTCACTTTTTCTAAAGACTTTTTCCATACACCTATTGCTTGTTCTGTTGAAGAACCATCTCCATAAAAATTTTTAACTATGCCCCAAATATGTTCAATTGGGTTGAACATACAGTGGTAAGGGGGAAGTCGAAGCACTTTGTGTCCATCTTTTTCAGATAATATGTCAGCTTCATATACTGTTGGTGGTTTATTCCTACAAAAATACATATATTTAAACAAAATAAGTTATCTAAGTATTACCATAATATATTGAAAATTAAGTTATCTAAGTTATCTAAGTATTATCATAATATATTGAAAAATGTTTGTATCAACTTACCGTTGTACTAAATTCAATAATTGGGTTTTGAGGAAAGTATTTTCAAAAGGAATATCATTTTGTATCAACCAGTTCTGTATATCACCCTTTTTGTAGCTGTTGTTGGTACTTTATTGATCACTGTACTGTGATAACTTGCATTATCCATTACAATTGTGGCAGGTTCTTCCAAGTTCACTAAAAGCTGGTATTCAAACCAATGCAAAAAAATTCCTCGGTTCATTTCACCGTGGTAATCACCATCTTGTTTTTTGGAAGAAAAAACCAGAAACCAGCCCTGCTCTAGGAATAAATCTAGAAAAGGAACCAGCATGAAATATTATATACCTACAATAAGGAAATAACAAATTAGTACTAGGTTTCCTAGATGGACTGCATAGCTCAAAACAACTATTAATAATTATATAGATTTAAATCAAATAGTGTGACTAGTAAATATTTGAAAATGTCTTAAAATGGCAGGAATGTTAGTACATTATAAATGAATTGCTAAATTTTATTATTCAATTAATTTGCAACACCAATTTTGGTTTTTTTCACGCTTCTATGATTAGAATCTTACCAAGAACGTCCAACATTACCGTCTTTAAATATCCAGGTCTCATCCAAAAACACGAATTGATATAAACCTTCCCTTTTAATCTTGACATATTCATGACGAGGATCATTTTTTTGATATTTGAATCCAATATTTTTCACTATCTTCCAGAGTGATGTTAAGCAACCATTAAAGAGTTCATGCTCCTGGAGTTTGTCTCTTAAAGTTTTCAAGGTTATATGTTCCTCTGAAAAAATATTGTGTTATTCAATTGTGAATAAACTAAAACAGTAAATTCAACATACTCACTGTTTCCATACATTTCATATATAACATTTCGGAAAGCATTTTGATCAAAGTTATCAATTTCAACAGTAGATAAAACCTACTGTCTCTTTTTAGGTGGGCTTTTAGGCTGTTCACCTCTATTATGCTTGGCGGCAATATAGTCCGGGAAAGTAGGGAAATAAAAGTCAAAAGTTTCCCATAATTGATTTTTCATTTTTAAATGAAAATATATTGACCCAGCATCACTCTCCTAGATGGTCTAATAATTTCCGCTGGAGCTTGCGACTCAGCTTGCAAGCACAGCTCAGACCACCTAAAATTCAAGTGATTTATGCTCGTGTCATTTCTGGATGTGTTCTTACAAAAAAATCATAGAGATGAAAATTGAAGAAAATCTTATGCTCTTGAAGGTGACGTAAATAGTTTTTCCAAAAAAAAAATTTCCGATCTTAATTTTTCCAAAAATTTACGAAAATTATATTTTTGGTTGGTAATTATAAATACAATATTAATATCGAGGTCAAAATATAGATAAATATAGAGGGCAAACTTCTAAAAATTTACATTTTTTCAGATTGGGAAAATTCAAAATGGCGGTTGCGCAAATTGGAAACAATTTTTTTTTCAATCGCGTCTAAATTTATGAACATTAACGATATTGAGAAACGGTTTGTTGCAATCGACAGAGTGAAAGTTATATTTTTATAAATAACATAATCAAAATTTTTATAAAATTTTTTACATAATTTTTTAGAACATTTACCGAAAAAAAAAATTTTCCATCTAGCTTTTTCTCATTTTGGCGTTGAAAAATTTGTTTAAAATATGTCTTCACGTTATAAATATGTGTGTCTTTCAAAGACGAGTATTTAAAAAAAAATTTTAAGATGCGACTTTTACAAGTAGAGATAAACAAATTCAAAGTCTGTTAGATTCTGTGATAATATTGATTGAAATTTTCAAATTTTGATCACTTTGCAAGGTTGTCGAATCCCAAGTCAACTTAAACACAAATTTCCATTTTTCTACCGTCAATTGGTCCATTCAAAAGAGAAAAGTAATCCTAGCTCGCTCGGCCAAACGGTGCGGCGGCAGCTGCTTGGCGTTGTGGTGGGGGGTCAGCGCTCGTTCGCAGTTGAACGAAGCTCAAGCTTTTATTTTGGTTTTCTTTCTAAAAATTTTGCATTTGTGGTTTGCTAATAGTATGGTTATTATCAACCATTACATATTGCTAGAAATAAGGTACAATGATATTTATAATTTATATCTATAAATCCATTTATTATATATATTATACATAATTCGAAACGTAGATACTAAGAACAATATTTATTTACAAATTTACATCTATTTTCTACAAATTCTCGCCCTTTTTGGTCTCTGAGGTAATGGCTCTGTACAATTTTCCTCGTCATTATCATTAGCAAACAAATCCTCATCGATATTATTGCTACTATCAATTGCAAGTTCACAATCAACTAATTGAGTCATATCAAAATTAAGCTCATCACTCAGAGATTCATTATCATCCTCGTCATTGTCAAATATCGTACTTACAATTTCGATGTTACAACAGTTTTTGCCTTCGCAATTTTTACATAATATCGTACAATATATGCCAACATTTTTACAACCACACCTGGTAGTAGAGCACCCTGTGGTACAAGAACACGAAATAATGTTCAATAATTCGTCGGGTACAAGTACGTCGTCAGTCATGTTAGTAAGGGTCTTTTGAGCGTTCGAAGAAAATGAGCGCTGAGGGAAAACAAATCAATTATTTAACTTATGTCTTGTCCTGACCGTTGTAATATTTTAAAAGTTTATTCGTTTTTTCATTTGTAAATTGACACTGCAGTGACTATAAAGTAATTATGCCTTATTGCTTCGCTCCTAAACTTCCATCATATACCTACTCTATATCTACGACATATCCACTATTTAAACTGTCTCCACATTTCTTTAACACTTTAATTTCATTACAAAACTGCTCCGCAATGCTCGACAAATTAACAATAGCCATCTTTAAGCACATTACAAACGTAAAATGAACGTAAATAAATATTTGTTTTCCCTCAGTAACTGTCAGCGACTATGTTTTTGACGTCATAGCTTTTTCGGTCTATTACATCAATTCATGAAAGAATAATATATTATCAAGTTTAATTAACCTAACCTAACATTAAAAAAATTTAATCATTTACATTTAAATATGTAACAATAATATTAATAATGATGAATACAAATAGCGAATACTATTACTTACGTCTCTTACAGCATTAAGCGGGAGAAGCGGGCCCCTATTTCGGCATTCTCGTTCAAAATAGCTCAACAAAGATGTTACCATCTCGTGACATTTTCTGTTCAGCTGCTTTGGCATTTTATTAACCACACGCTGCAGATTTGCCTAGATAATTAGTTATGAAAATAACTGTTTTTTTAATCTTAAAGAAGCAATGAATTTAAAAGCACCAAAAAAACTTGTAAATATTAGATGATGATCGAATGTCAATAAACGTCAAAACAAACTGGGGAATTTTACCAGTTGATTTGACAACGTATTTAAGTTTTGCCAACCCGGTAGCTGTAAATTGCCCTGGCTGCCGAGGATAAATTGTATTCACGGTTGGTAAATTAATATTTATTCTGATAAGCAGGAAAGTAACTAAAAATGACATCATCGTCTTTTTATCGTAAATAAACTATAGTTACATGTAATCTATGATGCACTGACAAATAAATAATTTTTTGATAGAAGGGAATGTTGACAGTAAATTTCAAACCGCGTTAGAATTTATAGGACACATAAAAATAGTAGCGTTATTAACTGATGAAGAGTAAATAGAAATTGTTTTGATTGTTGGAGATTACTATAAAACGCATAGAGAAGCAACAAATATTTTCAATAACTGGAAGTATTTTGATTACATTTATGCTCCATAACAAGATCCATAATTCTTCCCTGAGTGTTTGGGATATTGCTAAATAGCCGAAGTGAATTAAAATCAATAAAGTCACATAACAGACCTGTTTATCATTATAATTGATATTATCAGTTTCAGCACTATTTATATCGTGAATATTAAAATCACCTAATATAAAGTTATTTTCAATTAGTACAATTTGAGTTTGTATGAAATCAAACACTGCTTCGTAAAATGTAAATGGACAATTGGGAGGAATATATAATACCACTAAGTAGAATTTGTTGCCACGCACCTTAAACTCAACAAATAAAGCATCAAAAGTTGTTGAACGTTTTACAATATTTATCAATTTATATTTTCTCTGTATAGCTATTAACACTCCGCCTCCAGTACTTTTACTTGTTATTCGCATGATGGCTGTTCCTTCGCTTCTGGCGTTGTTATCATATCTTTAGATCCTGTAGCCTGGCTAGCTGATCTCGTAGTTTTCTCCTGGTAGCTTCATTTCTTGTAGGGCGACTACGTTTTCTTCTTCTTCTTCTTCGAGTATGGTCCCTATTAAGTTGATGTTGGCTGTCCCAGGTTCTTATCTTCAGCTGGTTTGGTCCGGGATGATGTGGATCCATTAAATGTTCCATCATGCTAGCGAAGTTGTTCTGCATCTCCTGCATGTGCGATGAGAACAGCTTCATTGCTTCGAAGACCCCTGGTTGTGGTTACCTAGTGGACAACGTCTTCTAGACTGCACTGGCGTAGCTTGTCCCTGTTGTCCTAATAATAATATATGTTTATTTCACAACAAAACAGAAATATACAAACTACAAAATTTAACTAACATTTTTTTGATGTAGAAGTAAACAATTAATCACTGAAGCTGAGAGTAACTAGGTTACCAACAACTTGTGTGTGATATAATAAATAGATACAGTGAAATTAAATTATAAAGATACAATTAAGTGAATATTATTTTTAGTATTGACAGTATCAATATAATAATAATGATCAATTCGGTATAGTATTGACAAATTTAGTAGTACTGACAAGTTCAGTAGATATAGTGAGTCGGGTAGGTAGATATAAATTAATTCTCATACATACACATATATTCGCACAAACATACAACCACATATTTTTCTTTTTATATCTTGTTTATTATATTTTGGAAAAAGTATCTATTTTTTGATAATATCCATTTTTTTATTTCACATTTAAAGCTCTTATATCGTTCAATGTTTTGTAGTTCTACAGGTACTCGACTTAGAATTTTTGGGCCCAAGTAATCAAAGCAGTGTTGTCCAATAGTTTTTTCTCTTTTAGGTAAGTTGTATGTGTTCTGTTTATGCCTAGTATCATGAGTGTGTTCAAGACGTTCTAATATATGTTCAGTTCGTTTTAGGTAGAGTAGTATTTTAAGGCAGTATAATTGCCTTAAATCCATAACTTGGCTCATCACATATAACTCATCACTTGGAAACCTGATACTCTTTTGGTAAATAATTCGTAATATCCACCTTTGTAGTACATTTACATTTTCAATGTGACAATCATATACTCCACCCCAACCAGAGATGTCATAGCTCAGCTGTGACTGCACTAACGAAAAGTACAACATTTTCAAGTGGTGTATATCCAAGATGTCTCTCAAGTACTTAAACCTTGACAGTAATCCTCTTAGTTTGTTAGCAATATTTTTTGTTTGCAGATCCCATTTGGGATGACGATCAATAATAATTCCAAGATATTTAATCCTATCTACTTCTGGAATTTTAGTAGTCATGTCAATATCCAAATATCCGAGATTTGGTAGACCTGTCTGGTATGATGTGAAAGGCATATACTTTGTTTTTTCTTCATTTAGTGTTAGTTCATTAAATTATTAAATTGAAACCAGGTTTTTATTTTTTTAAAAGCGATTTCAGCTTGTGTTTTCAACTGAGCCCAAGTAGGAGCGGTAAAAAGGATGGCAGTATCATCGGCGAAGCTAATAATTTTGCCCCTTATGTCCAGTAAAAGTAGGCTATTTAAATAGATATTGAATAGCATCGGGCCCAGTACAGAGCCTTGTGGCATGCCATAGGTAACATTTCTAGCCTCGCTTATGCAATTGTCGATGGTTACATATTGTTTTCGCTCACTGAAATAACTCTCCAACAGCTTATAAGTTAATCCACGCACACCGTAGAATTTTAATTTGTTTAATATTTTTTTATGATTAACGGTATCAAAAGCCTTAGAGAGGTCCACAAAGATGCAAGCTGCAGGGATTTTTTATCTAATGGTAGTTGTCATCTTAGGTGTTGATTGTGGTGTCCTCGTCTTTTCTGCTGTCGTCTTTTTCTTGTGTGCTTTGGGACACCCTCTGTAGTTGGTCTGTAATTTGTTCTCTCAAAGTACCCTGATCGGTAGCTTCCTTCGCATCTGACACGCCTTGTGTCTTTGTAGCAGGTCAATTGTCCATGGTGGTAGCCTTGGTAGTTGTAACACTGCGTTGATCCGTTGCTTCTTCTTGGGTTTTTTTGCCTCACCTTGGCGCTTTGGATGAGCTCCGCTTTCGTCTTTTTTGAAGTCTACCATGAAGATTGAAAGCCTGCTTTTATCTCTGTATCTGGAGTGTAGTTGGGCGATATTCTTGATAAGGATATCTTCTTTGATGCCTCCCATATCTTCATCTGAAGATAACGGTCTTCGCCCCCTTTTCTTCCGGATATGAGAAAATGTACTAGTTTACACCTTGGCCTTGTAGTTCTGCCAGGTACTTCGTTAGCCTCATGTAGTCTTCTGATTAATTTCATCAAACCTACTATAATATTTCGGCTTGGAAAGCAGAGCGCTGTTTTCTGGAGAGCTAGATTAACCTATTTTAGTATTTTAGCACGTTTCACTGGAATTATACGTGTTGATAACAGATACAATACTGAAAGTAGGTCGAATTCCCAAACTAAATGGTAGTTGCAACTTGTTTCGTTCTTCTGCGTTTATTAAAGGATAATAAACGTGTGGAAAATAACTTATAACCTTTATTGAATCAAGAGTATTACAATTCCGTATACAGGGTGTTTCTTTAGTAATTGAAGAAAAATCGGTGATCAGCATCAAAATGTTTTTCAACTTTTCTTTACCCTTTTTCTTGAAAATGGGGATCAATACCATATTTTCTTGCAGTTTCACTGGCTTTGTACTTGAATAGTTCGAAATCATTTCTATAGATTTGCAACTTTGCTTTGGTCTCTGCTAAAACTTTACTCGCCTCGCCCAAATTGATGTCGCATTTTTGTAAAGTTTTGGATGCATAATTGATGTCGTTCAATACACTGTGCATGAATTCGCAAAGCAACACGAACTCGAAATTTAGCATTTTTGTTTTAATAGTCCCTGCTTCACTACGCTCATCTTTATTAGGACTCTTTAGAACTATTTCTGATAATGCTTTGATAATATCAAAATAACGAAGTTTTATTGCAGATATCGTATTGACCCTACTGGACCATCTAGTCGAATTTAGTTTTTTTTGAGTGGTGTCCGATTCGCCAGTGAATTTTGACAGTAGATCCCAACGTTTGATGCTGTTTCCGAAAAAGTTATACAAATTTTGCAACGTTGCGAAAAAATTCTGTATTTCCACACAACTGCTAACGGCATCATTTATCACCAAATTTAAATTATGAGTGGCACAATGTACGTACTCTGCGTTAGGCTGGATATCCTTAATATGTTTTTGTACACCATTATACACACCACTCATCACACTGGCTCCATCATAGCCTTGCCCGACACATTTTTTTAAATCAATATTTTTGTAGATAAATAATGTTGTCACTTGGTTGACTAAATCTACTGAGCCATGTTTGGAGGCTGCATAAAAGCCTAGAAACACTTCTTTTACTTCTATATCAATTGGCTGTCCATTTTCCGATCTGGTTATTACTGCATACCTCACAACAATGCTTAGCTGATCTACCTTCGATATGTCCTGTGTCGTATCCATTATGATGGCAATAAACGGTGACGCTCTAATTTGTTCTAGTAGATGGGTTTCGAGTTTGGTCCCCAAGCTCTCAATCATTTCATTTTGAATTGTTGCACTCAAATATCTTGTAGATCCTAAAAACATAAAAAAATACAATTTCAAAAAAGTCCTGATATTAAACAGTTAATAATTATAAACAAAATAAAACAATAAAAAAACTCAAAGCCAAAGACCTCTTTGCTAGGGTAAGTATAATATCGAATAACCTTTGAAGGACCAATTTTCAAAATGATGCTTCTTTGCGAATTTCATTTTCAAGTTCCTTGTCGATAGTATTAGTATCGTTTTTTTCCAAAATTCATACACAGCACATGCTTCCGAATGGCCACTCGAACAACTGTGTTGTTTAATTCTTTCTGATAAATGCTTCCAATCTCGAAATCCCGTACACCAAACATTATACCTTTGTGAAGCAAATAACCAACAGGGTTGACAATAGGCAGCGTCTAGTATTTTGGAATAACACAACCGAAAACGATTAACTGGCCCATATTTAGAACACGAAACGTAGTACGATTTTGAAAAACACCTATTGTTCTAGTTGATGTCTGTTGGAAAAGGTCCTGAATGCTGTAAAGGCCCCATATCAAGAATTTGACGTTTTTCGTTATCACTAAATATTTTGTTCGTGAAGTTTCCCAAGTCATAAGAAGATTTGCCGTACACATTTTCGAAAAATGTAGAGGTCTGTGGTTCCTCCAAACCCGCTCTTATGTGTGTCATGCAAACATCATCCACGTTCACAAGATCGGCGGCGGAGGTATCTCCAACTGCAATAATTGTCGAATCTTCTTCAGTAGGCTTCTCAACCAACACTGCAGTTACCACATTATTTGAGTCACTATCAATAGAAATATTTTGGCCAGATGTACTTGCAGAAGGCTGACTAAAAAACTTGTCAATTTTGTTTACTATCTTCTCTTTCTTGGCGTTGTTTGCGTTTAAATGCACCACTGGGTTTCTTCTTTTTATCCATAATTTTAGTTTTCTTATTTATTGAAACAATACAATATTAGATTGTGCTCGAGGTAGGTACTCAACTCACTGTAGTCACTGTTCACTGACGAAGTTAAAAGTAAAATAAAAGGAACTGTTGCCACTGTTGCCAGTTTAGCCGAAATCTATAGATTTGACACAAGTTATTGACTTAACGGACATCAATATGAGTGGTAAAATCAAATAAAATTGAACCACTATATTCTATATTGACCAGTACAAAAAAGTTTATTGACATTAGCTTACTTACTCCTGATACAGCATTAATTTTTTAACTGTTCTCGAAAAAAAAATCTTTCGAATTCACAATAAAACGCACATCGATGAATAATAAAACGCACATATCACTATCCGTCAAATTGACAACACTGCCAACCTACAGAAAGAATTTAGGGGAATTCCATAGGCATAACTTTTGAATATATCTCAACTGAGTTTTCATGATTAAAGTGGGGTTGCAACCTGTCATCTGGTAAGGATTCGAGGCCCCCCTGAGCTTGAGGGCCCCGGGGCACTGCCCCGCCTAGCCCATAGGCAGTTACGCCACTGAACAAGATGACACAAAATCCCACCTTTAAGTTTAATATTTTTTTTATTAGTTTTTAAATTGTATATTTTCATTGTGAACCAATGACTTATTTGTTTTCTTTTCCGCAAAGTTTATTTATATATTCATATATACATTGTATCCTTTTAAATATAAATAAAAAGTTAATATAGAACGTCAAGTTATTCCACCAATAACCTAATAATAATGGATGTCAAGATAATATTCCAATCTAATTTTAAATAGGTATTAATATTTAGGGTGTCACTCTGTAAAGTCAACGCCCGCAATGTACTTGGCAAGCGATTTTTATCTGAAAATCAAACTGAAAATTTACAAAGACTTTTATTCGGTTTTCGCTTACTGACTCTCATTTAGAAGGCAAAGCCGATGGGAGATGGAGCAATGGATATTTGAAAAGCATCAAACGTTTGCAACGAATCGAAGAGTCGACGTAAATTTGCGATTAATATTTTTCCATCCCATGATTTATTCAAAAAGGACTGTCTCCATAAAAGTAGGTCGGTTATCAAAGGTGAAGCAAATTTTTTTATTTCATTTTAGGGAACAATGAAGAGATCGCATTTTTAATTTAGTTTTTATACAGTGTGCTTTCGGCTCGTATCATATTGTAAGTCTACTTTTTCTAATATTTTAAAGTTCGTCTAAAGGCGAGTTTACACGTGCCAAAATTTGTTGGTCGATTTAAGTTGATCTACAAAAATGTTTGATTGAATCAATTGAACAATACAATACGATTTTTTTCTAGTTTGCGTAAACTTGTGCAATTTCTTCGAGAGTGAGGAAATCCAATAAGTTAAATTTTTGCAAATCATGGAAGGTTCCGGATGACGTACGAGGTTACACATTTCGACACTAACATTAATTCCAAAATGAAATTATCCGCTTAATTTGCATTAAGTCGATTTTCCGAAATCACATGAGATTCCTAATTGGGTGTGACGTTGCAAATTTGAATACTTATATAAATTCCAAAATCAAACCATTAACTCGATTTGCAGAACTTTTTCATCTTTTTCTAAAGCGAAAAAATCCAAAAATTGCATTTTTGCAAATTGCATAAAGCTCCCGATCTCGCATGAGGTTGCAAATTTAGAAATACATCAGAATAGATGTTTTCAAAATTTGCAAACAAAATTCAAAACTTTTGTAATTATTCCGAAAGCACCCAGCTCGAAAAAATGACCATGAATTTAAAAAATTATAAACAAATATGTTTCGGTCAACGTAAAAGGTTGCAAATATACACAACTGTTAGGAATATTTTTCCCCGATGTATCTGTCAAGTTTGCAGATCTTTTAGAATTTTTTTCGTCCATTTTATTAAAGAAAAACTATCATTTTTAGTCTAAACATGTGTTCCGTGCAAAATTGGTTGCAAATTTGATACGTGATAAGAAATAACATATTTAATAATACCCCAAGTTTTGCAGAACTTTTTCCACAAGCATAGAGCCAAATTCAACTTATTTGCAATTTTAACAATGTTCCGGACTTCGGAAAAGGGTGCAAAATGAGATTTATTGCTGTCTCGATGTTACCATTTACTTAAGCAAAATCTAATGACTTTTGGGATGAATGTTAAATGTTCGATTTTTACTGTCTATAATGACTGGCCTAAAAATTGACAACACATAATGTATGGAATACTGTCGCAGTCTGTAAGTATATGTATTTGTAAGATTCAGTCTTCTACTCATACTAATTGGAAATAATTTAACAGTAGAATCCTGACTGAAGATTTAATCCAAAATATGTAAATAAAATGTAGCTGCTTACTGAGTCATAGGGTTTTGTTTAAAAATTTTAAAACGCTTTCTGTTCAGTACTAACCTAACATATACATCCCACCATTTGTTCAATGTCCTCTGCTGGGTTATATATATATATATATATATATATATATATATATATATATATATATATATATATATTATAACAAATAAATAAATAAACATTTTATTTGTAATTAATATTTAATTTTATTTATAAAAATTTTATGCGCCGCCCATGTATGGGTCAAATGACACTACAGCTTTGAAAAAGGATCTGCATCATTGAGTCACAAGGTGGTGGACTAGACTACAAGATTTTAATTTCAAAATTGAATATCGTCGAGGCTGTAAAATGGGACATATGGATTACATGAGTAAATTCCCAGTAATTTTATCAGTAAAAAAGAAAACCGCAATTCCTGATAGAACTAAAACAACAAAAGTGTTTCAGTTAGAAGACAGTTTTTGCAAACAACTCCACGAAAAATTACTGGATGATTTCAAAATTGAAATTGGATGCATTTATTATGCCGTAAATTTACCAAGTGAAACTGATGATGGATTACGATGTTTTGTTCCTATATCTGCAAGGCTAGTAATATATGAAAATCTACCATAATAACGCTGCACATATCGGCTGGGATAAATCCATATAACGTCTGCGACAAGAGCTATATTGGCCTCGAATGGGACACACTTTAAAGAAATATATTAGGAATTGTTAAAGCTGCACCCTCAAGAAGAGTCACACTGGCAAGAAAAGTGGATTGTACCAAATAGGCGAAAAACCAACTGGTCCTTTCGAAGTTTGGCATGCCGGTCCGTTAGTAGAGTCTAATAGATGTACATACAATTTGGTAATAATCGATGCTTATTCAAAATATTCATTGTTTTGCCCAGTGAGAACCAAAAAGACTAATGTACTGTGATGGCGTTGGGAAAACTCTTTCAGAAGATTGAAAGACCAAAGCGAATTATTTGTTTCTATTAAATTTAAGGATTTCTTGTGCACGAACAATGTAGATCTGCATCTCATTGCTGGAATACTCAGAGGAAACGGACAAGTGGAAAGAGTAATGAGAACACTTTTTGATTTAATGAGAAGTGTTCTGAATGACCAAAGAGAAAAACATTGGACATCAGTAATACCCCAAATTGAGACTGTTTTGAATGAGACAGAGTGCAAAAGCACAGGCTATACTCCGAACTTGTTGATGTTTGGAAAGCAAGATGCCGGCTGAAAAAGTAATTTTGAATGGAGTACCAGAAAAACCTACCGAAGATCTCTCTTAAATCAGAGCAGAAGGAGCTGATCACTCAGAAAAAATAGAAGACAGCAGGAGGTTAGGTTTAACCATAAAAGATCACCAGCAAAACTGTTTCAAATTAGTGATAAAGTAGTACAGCTGTCCCTCGATAATCCGACAATTAAGGGACCGAGAGGGTGTCGGATTACCGAAAATGTCGGATTACCAAAAATGCCATATTATCAAAGATGTTTTATTCTTAATGCGTTTGAACACAATGAAGTTAAAAAAAAGGAAGAAACAGTAACGGTACATGTAATTTATTAACACCAGGATACAAAATGACAGTACATACATGTACGTTTTTAAAAGAAATACGGAAAGAAATTTAAGTAAAATACATATACAATATGTACATACATATTTACACATTAAAGAAGTCTGTGATTTTCTTTTGTTTCTTCGTACGCAGGAAGTCCGTCATTGCTTGTTCTTGAATCCCTTTTATCATCAAAATATTTGAAAAGTCTAATTCTCTCTCCGCACACCAACGAAGCAAAGTTTTCGTTGCCGATAACGCTTCATCGCAGCTGACGGTAGTTTTTCTCTGGCACTGCCTCCTCGTTCACTTCGTCATCTACTGTCATGACTTCCTGGATTATTTCTGCGTCTGATACATCAGTAGCAAGGTTTTCCTCAATAATCCATGTTCTGAATTCCTTACTTAATGCTGGCCGAAGTTCCACTTCGTTACAAATTTCAAGTGCAGCCTCCAAAATAGATTCAGAATCGTTGGAAGAAGAGTTGCATGTTGTAAGATGTGGGTTGTTAGGCCAAATATTCTTCCAAGATTTTATCAAGGTTGTGCTTTTTAGTTGCTGCCAAGCTAATGCTGCATTCAAAATCGCATCCTTAATGTTAAAGGATTTCAAAATGGCTGCAATGTCATCATTAGGTTGACTGACAACAACCATTAAAAGGCGCTTTTTGTAATGTGCCTTGAGAGTCTTTATGACGTTTTGGTCCATTGGCTGGATCAGAGCGGTCGTGTTTTTGGGCAAGTACATTACCTCAATGTAACCATCGGCAGTTTTAACTTTTAATTCATCCTTGTCAGGGTGTCCGGGTGAGTTGTCAAGCAATAGAAGGGCTTTCACTGGTAACGTCTCCTTTTTTAGTTCTTGCTTAACTCGAGGGACAAATCTTTTAAAGTACCAATCATGAAAAACCTCTTTTGTGACCCATGCACGGCTTTGACACATGTAGGTTACTGGTAAAGATTCGACCTTTACATTTTTTAACGCACGTGGGTTTTTTGATTTACCAACAACTAACAGTTTTAACTTGTGAGTTCCTGACGCATTCGCACATACCATCAGAGTGATTCTTTCTTTTTGTAATTTTCTTCCAGGAACTTTCTTTTCATATTCAGTTACAAATGACTTTGTTGGTAGCTGACGCCAATTCAAGCCGGTTTCATCGGCGTTATGAATTTGTTCAGGAACTAGGCCAAGTTCATTGATTTTTGCGTCCAATTTTCCAATGAATTCCTGGATTTCAGACTTGTTAGCAGACACTTTTTCGCCACTCATCTGCATAAATCGTATACCATGGCGTTTTTTGAAGTTTTCAAACCACCCGTGACTAGCGCGGAAGTCAGTTTTCTTTGTTATTTCTTAGTAAAAAAACTGGGCTTTTTGTTTCAAAATGTCTCCTGAAATAGGTGTATTCCGGTTTCGCTGCTGTTTGAACCAAATGAAAAGAGCGTCTTCGACCTCGGGCAACTCGCTAGTCTTAAGAGTTTTTCTGTTCCTGGGCTCATCATCAACAGACTTTATGAATTTTTCAGTTTATTCCCTATTTTTCACAATATCGTAGACAGTAGGTCGTCCAATGTCATACTCTTTAGATATTGCACTCGGAGTTTCACCACGGTCTATTCGTTTAATAATTTCCCATTTTTCAGATAAACTTAATGTTTTATGTTTACGTTTCACACTTGTGCTTGCCATTTTTACACTGTCACTACACGCAATCACACTGTCAAAACGTAACACAAAGCAATAGTAAATACTGTACGTCCGAAACTATACAACACAACTGCTGAACTAACTACACTGGATTGATCTGTCCCCACAGAGCGGAGGGAGGAGGATTCATGCCACTGCAGATTTGTTTTGCTTCCTGCCGGAGCGGAGGGAGGGAGATGCATGTTGCTGCCGGCAGCGCGTCGGACTACCGAGTACGTCGGATTAAAAAGTGTCGGATTATCGAGGGATAGCTGTAGTTGCAAACACACAAGTTTCTGGTGGAAGCCATATGAAGTAATGATTTTACTTGACAATTAGAGATATGTGCTAAGAAGAGCAAATAACAGGGGCAACGTCACAAAAACAATAGCAGATGAACAACTGAGACAATGACCCGAAGGCGGTCAAACCTCATACTCCCTAGTTTTTCAGTTGAGTATTTTCAAAACTTGAACCTTAAATAGTTGAACATTTTTTAAAATTTGAACCTTAAATGGTTGAGCATTTTCATAACTTGAACCTTAAAAGGTGAACGTTTTCAAAACTGAACTTTAAATGGTGAACATTTTCAAAACTGAACCTTAGATGGTCAAGTAGTAAAATAAAAACAAAACCTTAAATGGTTGAGCATTTTCATAACTTGAACCTTAAAAGGTGAACATTTTCAAAACTGAACCTTAAATGGTGAATATTTTCAAAACTGAGCTTTAGATGGTCAAGTAGTAAAATAAAAACGAAATGTAACAATTTGGATCTTCAATGATTGAACATGTCCTCTATAGAACTTCATATGGTTGATAGTAACCTGATATTTTCTGTTGGAGAAATTATGGTATCTGTGTTCTGTTGTTTACGTTTAGAATTAGTCTTTTTTATTATTGTTATACTTATTAAATGAACCAATATTTTAAAATTTGGAAATTATCAATTATTTTGAATGTTTATCATATTTATATTTGACAGCCTCCCTTGTGCGTGGGCGCACATATTGCAGTATGGCCGTGTTTGAATAGATAACATTATCTACCCTCTATAGGCTGAATTGTAAAGACGTTATATTTAGACACGTGTGCCAATGGGCAATAAATTAGAAGTCCGCCACACTGACATGTAGTTAACGTGAACACGAGATCTTTTCCCTGAAAAGGTTCAGGGCACCTGATACAATTTTTTATATTTCAATATAGAAAGAACATATTATTATGAGTTAGTCTTAGAATTGTATTCATGTAATGAAGGTTGATTTTTAACACAGGTTAATTAATAAAAGTGGTATTTTTACAAACTTCGTTGTTTCAAATAAACGTCGATAACATATATGCCATCGTATTTTCTCAGAATAAAGACAGTTTTAAAGTCCCGTGTTTTTATTCTTTGAAACCCGCGAGTAACACTTAATACGGGTAGTTTTGTGTTGGCTCGACATATTGCACGAGAAGAGCACTACAACTGCATGCATCTCAAACACAAGAGCCAAGAGAGGCAGCCATTGAAACGGCTGGGATGATAATGAGAAATCGTTGAGCTTATCGCACTGATCAACAACGAGATAATCTTCGCCGAGGAAGAAGAAATGTATTTGAATTGACCAAGATTGCATGATTATAACTCGCATCCTTTAGTTTGGATTGGTCCAATGGACGTTGTTTACGAGCATTGTGGCGCATTGAATTTTGCTGGAGAAATGTCTGGATTGTGCTGCCTTGAGCACAAAATGAACCATTGCATTGTGGCCTTAGCCATTAGTTCGTGAAAACATTTTACCTGTATTACCTGAATTTATCTGAAAGCTCTGTATTCGAATTAATTCCCAAAGAAAATTAATCTGGTTTGAATGCACGTTAAATAAAAATACAATACATCTTTCTCAAGCAATAATATAACCTATTTTTTTATTAAGTAATAAAAATCTATTACCGTAAAAAACGATAGAAAACGTTTAGAAAAAATAATAAAGCGAAATTTCCTTCACAAATCAAAATAATAACATTGACCCCTTTCTGTTTTAGGAAGCCTTAATATCCGACTTTTTTCTTGATGAAATTTTCGACGATTTTATCATTTCACTCCCCTAAATAAACGGAAACCGCTACCACAAAAAGGATTTATAGATCCATCAAGACATTCTTATAGGTTTTACCAAAGAATACACTTCTTTGGTTTTACACTGTAAAAATTGATGCGCGTCATGCGGTTACAGCTAAACAACGTCGTCAGACTTTGAAAGTCTATATATATATCATAATTTTTTTTGACGTTAATTATAGTTTTTGTTGGATACAAAAACATTCAATCTTTAGTTGAATGTCTTTGGTTAAATACAATAAATACGAACATATTTCGTCTGATTTGAAACATCTAATGGCTAATGGCCACAATTGAGTTCTGATTTAAGCCCCATAGAACATATTTGGGATGTCTTAGAGACCAGTGTTTGGTGGTATTTAATATCATACATTTTTTTTGACGTTAATTATAGTTTTAGTTAGATACAAAAACATTCAATCTTTAGTTGAATATTTTTGGTTAAATACAATAAATACGAACACATTTCGTCTGATTTGAAATATCTAATGGCCACAATTGAGTCCTGATTTAAGCCCCATAGAACATATTTGGGATGTCTTAGAGAGACGTGTTTGGAAGCGCGCAGATCCACCCCAACCCTTCAAAAATTAAGAAGCTCTAATCGAGGAATGGGATAATATACCCCAACAAGATATTCGTAGGTGTTGGGTATTGGTGGCAAAGGGCTGGATTGAAAATTAAAAGGAACTCACCATGGTAACATCGTGAACACAAACATAAAATCGGTTAGTTAGGTCCCTCTTCAACTGTCAATTCTCGGAACAGTTCGCCAGGAATCAACAGGTGAATGCAGACAACCGAGGTCTGACCTGGTGATGAAGGTATGCCACATCTTATACGTAAGGGTGTACGCATGGTTACCGCACATTTAGGGGACGGAAAGATTCAGGATTAAAACAAGGGAAATAGAAACCAAAATCAAACAGTAGGCTTATGCTCAGCATTCCATGGAAATTTAAGCACTAGCTCGTGTTGGTGGAAAACACACGTACCAAATTTTCTTCATAATTTTACATTAGAGAGGTCGGATGCTTGTTTATTCCACTTTAATTCGTGTAGTTCTTTTGAGTTGGTATTATCTTAAAAGTTATGTGGAATTTGCGTTGTTTTTGCAAATTTAAAAAATGTACAATTTTAAAACTGACCTAATCAGATTTATATATTATAAAAATTAATTAAATTATTAAGAATACAATCTCTAATTAATTTGAGGAAGGGTATCATAAAATAAAAAATTCAGGGGACACCCGGGTTTGAACCGGGGACCTCTCGATCTGCAGTCGAATGCTCTACCACTGAGCTATATCCCCACATTAAACTTATTTTATGTACGTTGTCACAAGCTATTTTATTATGGAGAAAAAATTCAACGTAATGGGTGGTATTAATAAAAATCAGTAGATACTTAATACTTACGGTTTCATAAGTTAATACTGAAATAGTTATTTATGTAATAAGGATCATAAAGACGATCATTATGGTACAAGTCGTGATAACGATAACACGGCGTGTGCCATAATGATTGTTTATGATTCGTATTACATACAAAATTTTATCTGATGGCATTTATATCAATACATTTTCGAAGAATTAAAAACTGCATTTTCGACATTGTTTTAGGCGATCGTCTGCTTCATTTTTGGCTGATTCTGGAGCTGATCTGTGTACCGTGAAACGCCATGGAGGATGGAAAAGCAATACTGTCGCTGAAGGTTACATCGAAAATTCGAAAGAGCAAAAGAAAAAAATATCAGAAGCAATTTTTGGTGCCAACTGTAGAATCCATTGGAATTAATATTACAAATTGTAGTAATTGCTCTTTTACCATTTAATTATAATAAATAGTTTTGTACATAGTTATGCATTTTGAATAAACTTTTTTGATCAAACCATTACATGCTTTCCTTATAGAATTTCATTATGGTACTTAGTACCATAATGAATTCATTATGGTACTTAGTCCCATAATGAATTCATTATGGTGCTTAGTCCCATAATGAGCTTCCTTATGTCATCAAAATTGAGTGACATAACGTTGTCATTATGACATGCCATCAGATAAAGTATATTATTAAAGTTTAAGTACAAACTGATACTTAAAGTATGTACTGAGAGAGTATAAGTTTGTACTTATGCTGACTAGTTCTTACTTAAATCTATATTAATAAACGATAGGTTATAGGTTATACTTATTAAATTAAGTATGTTCTTATAAATTTTTAAGTCTGCTTCTTAGTATACTGATAGTCTTGCTGAAAGTGTATACCTACTTGTTTAAAAAATGTTTGTCGTGCAACGAGCTCCAAAAGTTTATAAAATCAGACGAGAAGAACCTCGCGATCGAGATTATGTGAAATTGTATCGTTTTAACCCCGAAAGTGTGGCATGGTTAACAACATATTTTTTTGACATTGATACTGGGTAAACCAGAGGAGGGGCCATAGACAATATTACCAAAATGAAAATCTTTTTGCGATATAGGTATTGCTGATCCAGGTAGGTCTTTTACTTTCCTTAGTACACTGGCAAATATTAATATATTATGTTATTATTTAACTTTTTGTTATATTTGGCTTTAGGCTTCCAGATTGGTGTAGCAGACGATATTGGTGTAAGTCAACCAACGGTATCAAATGTGAGCCAAAAAATTATTGAAAAATCTCATATTTGGATAAAGTCTCCTAATGTATGGTTGTACTTTTTTTGTTATCTATTTAATTAATTACCTTTGAAACCGTAGGACTATGAAGCGATACAGCAGGAAAAACAAAAAATGGCGAGCAAAATTTCGCTTTGAAATTGCTATAGGTGCAATTGATTATACGTTGATAGGAATTAAAAAAGTTGGGGAAAATCATCATGGTTACAAATACATTTGTCGCAAACACCGATGAGTTATTTACAAGTGTTAATGCAGAATGGCCAGGTTCTGTACATGATAGCAGGATTTGGAGGAACAGTCACATCTGTGGTGTATTAAGAACATTTGGCAATGCAGTATTGTTAGGAGATAAGGGATATGGTATTGAAAAATGTTTAATGGTCCCATTTAGAGAACCAAGAACTGCAGCGAAGAAGTAGCATAAAACAACCTTTTGAAAAATGAACGTGTAATTATCGAAAGATGCTTCGGACAGTTAAAGCAACGATTCCCTTTATTACAAAATACAATTAGACTGCCATTAAGAAAAGTGCCATCCTTTATTATAGCATGTTGTGTTCTTCATAATATTGGAAAATATTTAAAAGATGAAGAAAGGTTTGAAATTGAAGAAGGCTTACATCCAGACGGTGAAGATGAAGACGAAGAAGAAGAACCTGTTGGACATATTGAACTTCGAAGGGAAGGTCAAGTCATACGAAACCGTATAGCTACAATTATTTACGCCAATAAAAATAACTAAAGATAATTGACCTAACTTGTGATTGGCTTAATATATGTTAATAGAAAAAGAAGAAGATGTGATACTACAAATATTGAAGCTTAGATATTATTAGCACTATGGTGATATCCTGGATATCAATTTTCCAATTAAGATAAGTATAACTGTGCAATGATATAGAAAACCAGGAAAACTATATCTGCTGATCTTTACAATTATCACTTAAGAAGACAGTTTATTAGTGGAGAACTCCCTAGATTTCTCTGTTCATTGACAACTTCATATTGTGGATTTATTAAATGTCTTCTTATTTCCAATTCTTCAAGGAAATCCAGTTCTTGTTTCTTTTCACAAATATGCAGCACTTCTAGTTCCGTGTTAGGTGTCAATGAATGATTGGTGTCAATGAATGATTGGTGTCAAGTAGATGTTTAGCGTAGTGGGTTGGTTGTTTTGATCTGTATGCTCGTAAGTGTTACCTGTATCGGATTTCAAAATTTCTAAGGGTGTGACCCAAATAGACAGCATTACATTCTGGACATTTGAGTTTATATATACCTGATTTCTTTAATTTTGGTATTTTTGTTTTTACATTTAACAGTTTTGTACTAACGTTACTTTCTGTTTTAAAAGAAATTGTTGTATTCGTTGCTAAGGATATTATCTTTGAAATATTATTAGAAATATTTCCTGCATATGTGATGGTTTTATAAGTTTTTATTTCATCAGTTTGTTTAGGAAATATTAGTTGTAATGCCACTTTTTTCCCTTTTTTATTAATTAGTTTATTTATTAAGTATATGTATTATATTATATTTTGGGAACAAAACTAAATTTCTTTGAACAAGCAAATCACAAATCAAACAGCCTTTCGCATGTTAATTATCAAATCTAATTTCAAAACATAATTTTCCATTTATTTCTTATTCTGGAGGGGGAGGGGGGTAATTACCCCTAGTACCCCCCAATATCGACGCCCTTGAATAGGGAAATAAGTAAATATTACATAAAAGTCTCCAAATATTGAAATAATTAACTTCAAATGGCAAAACAAATTGTGTGAGCGCGAGAGCGTACTACTCTTCAATAGTTCTACAGTATAATTTTGTATTTGTTATCAACATTTTATGGAATTTCTCTTTGAATAAGGAACAATGATATAAATAATGCAAGGTTTAGTAAAACTATACTGCCATCCACGTTCATCTCAATTATGACTTAGCAGTGGCGTAACTAGGATGAAGCTCTGGGGGGAATGAACTACCGGGAGATCTGGGTATCGGAAATTTTTTCAAATTTTGAACCCCTAAAACTGCATTCTAGCTTTGTTTTTATTATAAAATTGTAGCCTACAGCTCCTAGGTTTTAGTACATTTGAATAAAGTATAGGTTTGCTGTGATTATGTATTAGATTTTTTTCATTGTTAGGGTTCTGGTGGGGGTTATATCCCCCTCTCCCCCCGTAGTTACGCCACTGTGACTTAGTACATTTTATCTTCCAAATACATTATTCTATTAAGACCCGTTTGCACCAAACAAAGTGTCCCTTAAAATGAACCCTTAACTTAAATTACGTTGCACCAGCTGCTAAGTGACACTTAAATGGCTAAAGGTACCCTTAAATTTAAGTGCTCCTGTAATGACCAATTAAATATTTAAGGGTGGGATTTTAACCTAAAATAATTTGTTAAACTGTCATTTTTTAAGTTGGCGGCAGAACTGTTGTTTGACTAATAATATCGATAATGGATTTATTTGCGAGTTCTCCATACTGCTAACCTAATTCACTTGAATGTAGCTGCTCAGCAATTGGCCTTCTTCTGGTCGTCCAAGATGAAGGGGTACTATTTTGCTTTCTCGTTGCAGTGCTTGTAGGAATCAATGCTTTAGCAGCTGCTGACACAATAGGAGTTGTTTTGATATTTCTTAATTTTTCATTAACCGGGGTCTGCAGATGCGAAGATGCCCAATTAAGTTGATCACATATTTCCTAAAGAAATAAAATTGAGAAATTGTTTCAAAATAGTAAGAGTACTGTGTACCTCTGAACCTTCATCTTCAGATAGAAGCAAAATATTCTCGTACTCTGTTTTGGACTCCTCATCTTCTCACTCCACACAATTTATTTTTCAATCTCTTCACAGTCCTGGGATTCATTACTGCTAGAGTCAGATCTGTGAGATCATTTGGTTTTACTTGTAGAAGTGTTTGTTGTGCTTGTTTTGATTTTTGTAAAACTTTTTTAATGATTTCACCATTCTATAAGTTTTCTATGGATTTTGAGAATTGAATGAATTCATTAGCCTTTTATTTTTCCTTCATTGTAATGCCATCAGTCTTTATTTTCAATTTTATGTCTTAAATCATATACTAAAGTTAGCAACAAACTTTTTTTCTTCTGTTGAGAAGTTGGGTGCCCTTTGTCGTTTACCACCACCTGCTTGGATAACATTTACCGTATTCATACTAACAGCAACATTTTCTTCACATTGCACCTTCAACAATTAATAATAAACAGTTTTTCATTGTTATTAATGGAATCCATATAAAAATATCAAATTCGTATAAGAAGTAAGTACATACCATATAAAGAAAGTGTTGTATATAAACTTAGCTTTATTTCGATAATCCTTATCATTATCAATAATAATGCTAAATAATTTACTTAAAACTTAAAAATAGGTTAATTACAACAACCATCGGCAACCGGCCAGCCAATGAAATAGTTTTATTGAACTAGGGTGAAGTTGCACACAAATGTGAAACTGAAATATCACTAGATAAAAAATTTTAAGGGCCCCTTACTTAAGATTCTGGTAAGTGACAGTCCTGCAACTGGGAATAAATTTAAGCGTCCATTAACTTTAAGAGACGCTTAGTTAAGTACTCCTTTTAAGTGGTACTGGTGCAAGCGGGTCTAAAAAATAGTAATATTTTAGACAAACTTCAGAAATGCATTTAAGAACATTTTATCGTGTGGGGATATAGCTCAGTGGTAGAGCATTCGACTGCAGATCGAGAGGCCCCCGGTTCAAACCGGGGTGTCCCCTGATTCACATTTTGTAGAAAAATATATCGCTTTTTCTGTAATTATAGTTAAAATTGGAATTTGGTGCGAAAAATTCATAGAATTTTACATAAAATTGACTATAAAATAAGAGTTGTGAAAAATTTGAGTATAGTTTCATTTATGGGATTTTGCAAATAGCTAAGTTGTTTATTGAGATCTTATTTTTGCTAAAAATAAAAATGATTTTTCTCGTGAACAAACTGCAGGTATAAAACGTATCAATCAAAACTATTTTCTGTCGTATTCATAATGTATTTGAATATCTCAGTTAACTTAAATTATATATTATAAATAATATAGACACTCAAGATATAATTTTAGTGATGTCGAGTCCTAAAATTATTTTTAATAACATCGGAATGAATTGCATAAAAATTTTAGCTAGTATGAGATAATTAATTTTAATAATTAAAATTTAAAAAAATAGGGGACACCCGGGTTTGAACCGGGGACCTCTCGATCTGCAGTCGAATGCTCTACCACTGAGCTATATCCCCATAAAAATTACTTCTTAAAACTACAAATTAATACACTTCAGTTAGGTGTGTACGAACTGCAGTTTTATAAACGAAGAAAAGTAGTGTACACATTGAGTTTTATTATATTCAATGATTCGATTACGAATTGGTTAAACAAACAATAAATACATTATTTAATGAAATTAACTGTCTCGATCCTTCGTGGAATCTACTCGTATTAGTGTTTTAAATGAAACTCACTATTTCTAGCTAATTCCACAATATAATGATATAAAACTTCTGTCATTCTGACGATGATATTTAGTTATCGAAACAATTGTCATTTTTTTAGAATTTTCAACATTTTTCATTATATTGTGGAATTAGCTTGAAACAGTGAGTTTTATTTAAAACACTAACATACATTATTTCTTTTCTGACTAAACTGACGAACCATACGGGCAAAGACTAAAGAATACAGAATAAAATTCCACGAGTGATGCGTTTTATATTTTAATCTGTAGTCTTTGGTAGGTACTACTTATGTTGAATATTTCTATCAAGTTCACAAAAAACCTAACCTTTAGCAGGCATATTTTTTCCAAATTTATTGTCGATTTTCATCTCAAACAGCGTAGATAAGCATGTACTTTCTTCAGCTTCCAGGTCCTTTCGAACACATGGTAAATATTTTTAGTAAATATTCATTTGTTCGGTTCCTTTCTGCTTTTTATAATATATTAGACTTGTCCCAAAGATCGACTCAGCCGACTATAAATTGAACGAATACCGGCCTTTCTATTGGTTTTATTACAAAAAGTTTGTCGATAAATCTGCCTCAAATGGCTTCATATATTTTCAATTGTTCGGGTTTCTTTTTTCATTAAATAGAGTGAAATACGTAAATTTTGTTGTGCGTCTTATAAATAAATTAATTTACAAAAATTTGGTTTAAATCCCAGAATTAGTTTGCTTATTATGAAGGACCAAGCACATAGTCAGGGATACATACTTACATTATTTATAGGGCGAGTCAGAAGATCGGCTACTTGCTTTATAATATATTGGATTTTATAAAAGTTTGAATAAATGTACATTTTCAACATCAATAAAAATTTTATTAGCTGCAAAACACCCGTTTCGTTTGGTTTTTTCATTCAAATATTCAATAATTAATTATATTTAAGACTGGAGTGCCTTTGACGTTATTTTTCAATAACGAACTTTGCTATGTTTTTTCTGGCGATTATTGATGTACTAACTGCAAATGGTAATTCATTAATAAGTTTAGTACTTGTAAAAAATCTGTCAAAACATACCCAAATAGCAATTTAAACTTGTTACAAACTTACATCATATTTGACACATCAAACTTCTAAACTTGCATTAAGTTTGCTACAGCAAGTTCACAAACTTGCTGCAAGTATAAAGCAAACTTGCTAGTTACCACATATCAAAGTTGCACCAAGTCAGCCATATGAAACTTGCTTAAAGTTTATAAACTCAAACTTGTCACAAGTCACAACTGGGTGTGAAATGTCAGAATAGTATATATTCCACAGGGACTTGCTGGTATTCATTTCCTCCTTTATCATAGATGTCAACGACTTTTATTAGCATCTACGGCACATTTGTAGTTTTAAATGAAGTAGACAAACAAATTTAAGAACTTTTATTAACCTATATCATTTACAACATCATTTTTTCGTTGTTGACTCTCAGCTCTGAAACAAAGGAATTGTGATAAACTAATTCAAACAATTTCATTTGTGTTTGATTGAAAGACATTTTTTTCAAAAAAGAAACAAGTTTACAATAAGAAAATGTGTATCAATTTTGTTTTTACGAAAATATTAAACAAAAAATATATAAGGGTAATTCAAATTCAACAATTTGTTTTAATTTTATTCAATATCTGCCTATTTGAATTTGATTTAAAAACAAAAAATTGTTGCATATTTTCCCAATTGTCATTTTGATTTGAAGCTCTGGCAGTATTCTCTGTTTGGGATAAAATGGAGTCAACCTTCTACTCCACTCTGTTTAAGCCTTCTGTTAGGTCAGTCACTAATTGAATAGGGTAGCCAGCTGAACTTAAAGTTTTTTCAATTACAACCTGTAATAAAATAATAAAACTCGTATGACTATATAAACTACTTCAGAAGATTGTCAAATTCATGAAAACTGCTGTTTCCCCATCTCTCTGAATATGTTATATCACTCATCTATATTTGAGATAAATAAATTTATAGTTTTTGAAATGAGATATTACATCTTAGTATCATTTTATTTTGATTGTAATACTTTTACCCAGAAATCAAAAAATTAATAATTATCTATTATAAATAAAAGAAACCCACGTGCTCTATAACTTATTCTCCTACTTTATTTAATTAGTAATTGGAAATTGAAGTTAAATAAACACAATTCATATTAATAGACGTATATTCTTACACAAACATTATTTATGTATTACCTAATACATTTTATGTTTTTTGAGCTTATTCGCATATAAGTGATAAAATCGATTACAGTTAAATACAAAAACAATAAAATGTTTTTTTTAAACTTGCATCAAATTTGCAACAATTTTTCTTATTCACCTTTGACATGGCAATTTTGTTGCAAACTTGTTTCACGCTTAATATGACAAATTTGCTTGAGCAACTCTATATCAAAAATCAAGCAAGTTTGCAGCAAACTTGCGTGCTATCTGGGTAAGCTGACATCAGTCTCTCGAATGGTTCCTGCTAAATTTAGGACATCTTCATTTCTATCTCCATCTTTTCCGGAATATATCTGTGTATCGGAGGTAAACTACACTATGTTCAAAAATTCACTTTTGAGAAAAGGCGGTTTGTAACGTTCACGTATCTTGAAAGTATTATTATCCTTGGGTATTTATGAATTTTATGCAGTAAATTGCAGTTTGTAAGGTGTATCTAATGGTTATTAAGTACTTCATAAAATATTATAGGTATTTACCTTAGGAAGTGATGAAAATAGTTTTTTGATAAACATAGTGTTGTTTACCTCTATTCGTTTACATAATTTTTGATCACATAGTGTTGTATCTTCCGACACTATGGTACCTAATATACTACGTATTAAACACATTTTCGATTTAACCAATAAAATAAAAGATAATAATTATTGTAATTAAATTATTTTATTTAGAAATATTAATAACACATTTTTTACGCTGGGAAATCGGGCTCTTGATCTGCTTTAGGCAGGGATTTATAGTAATCGTGAAATTCACTGGACACAAACGGTGAGAGCGACATTAAATCATTGTACTTTGCAGTAGATATTGGTTTTCGTTCTACTCGGCTTATAGCAAGAGATTCCGGAAACGTAGCATTTCTTCTTTTTAGGTTAATATTTTTAAAATCTTCATTAAAAGCCATCTTGTAATAAAGTTCTCCTATATTTTCTTGGCGGACTTGTAAATGAACACATTCCGAAATTAGAAATTTTCTATATACGAATGGTATCTGTTCCTGTCTAAGATTCCCTGTGGATTTATTATAAAGATGCGTAAAGTTTTTAAAGTCATTTAATTCCATGTTATGAACTGTTAGAGTTGTTGAACAACTACGTATAAATTGTTGCCAATCCCAAGGGGTCTGGATAGTCATATTATTGGCTTTCTTTCGCTTTCTCTCAATCAGAGCATGTATTGTGTCTGCCTCCATGTGTGTATGTCCTTTAAGTAAGAATTTTTGGTTGATTATTTTAATTTGCGGCCATTTATGTAGTATCCAGAAGAAACGAGTTATCAACATAATATTCTTATTCTGGCCGTAACAATTATCTGACCATAATGTTATTTCTTCAACATCAGAATTGGAAATAACCATTTCTGCCCATTTGAGAAGGGCCGATGCTATCTCTTCACCACCACGTCCAGCTTTTGATTCGTCCCATATCATGCAACGGGCTGTTCCGTCTGAAGCGTTATGAATTGTGAAATCAAATGTCCATAATTTTCGTTTGTAGAAGCTCAGTCCACATGTCAGCATAGGTGTAGGCAAGCATTTTTGAAGATCTGCAGTCAACACTTTATGTCTTATATTGCTTTTGGCTATATCTTTATCAACACCCTTTAAATTATATCTCTGGTCCGCATCAACCAAGTGCGCATCATACTCTTTCTGTAGTTTGTCTTTGTCAGTTGGATTTAAAAGGGTATCTTTCAATTGGTTGCAATAGCTATCACAAATGTCACAGGTATCATTTTGTACTGGCTTAAAATTCAATTTAAATTGGGTATTAAAAATTTCTGAATATAGCCACTTTTTCGCAATTTCAGATGTTGGTATGTTTGTTTCTGCACAGTGCCTTAAATAAAGTTGATACATTTTTTCAATATTTAGTTCGGGAGACAAAAATTTTCTTTCAGATTGTTCCCGACAATAGTGGCTTTCATATGCAGGAAAAGAAGATATGTGCTGTGTAACATTATGTATAGTAACTTGGGATGTTTTATTAACAGGAATTTTCCGTCCCCTTTGGTCTTCTTCAATTATTCCTCCAGGTTGCCGTTTTTTTAAAGCTGTAATAACAACGGAATTTGAAATTGCCAGTGTATTTAAAAACATTATTTTACATACTTTAATGGTTATATTGTTGACAGTAAATTTATACATTAGTGTATTTTGTTTGGGTTTTGAAACATTTCGTCGCATTGTTGCGGTGGGTTTACTTTCCACACAAGATAAAATAAATTGACGCTTAACATTATAATCAGCCGTAGAGCGCCAATAATTGTTAAAAATATCGAGTCTGTTAACTTTTCAAAACACATCATTCTACAAGAGCATGGAGGCTTCATTTCTCTTGTAGGAACGGTCTTTCCGTTTTTAGATATATATGTTTCTCCAGCTGCATAACACAATTTCCGCTTATTACATTTCCACTCATTGACATGTACTACTCTCTTTCTTCCCCGTTGCTTGAGTTCAGTCTTCCTTTTAACTTTTCATTTTTGAATAGTGTTTTCCACATGTTCCTCTTCAATTGACATATTGGTGCTTCCTATATTTTCTTTGTCAATATTATTTTTTTCTGGAAAACTAACTGCTTCTTCACAATCTAATGTGTCAACTTGAATTCTCTTTTTCCTGTTCAAGTCTACACTTAAGTCTGAACACGGATCGGATATATCATCCATACTATTAGGATCGTATGTTTGATCAACAACCGAATCGTGTGAATCACTGCTAAAGGAATAACGTCGAGACTGGCCACTACATGATGGTACTACTACTGGCTCATTTACTATAACACCTGTAAGAGTAACTAAATTTTAAAACAGATCAAACACTTTTTTATAAAAGTTACCTGTATGTCCTTGGTTGTTATCCAATTGAGAATTCGGTGTATTCCCTGATTGGTTACCTATCGACACATCGTCATCTGCAAACGAAAAATAATATTTACAAAATGTTCCTTCTATCTCACACAAAATGTAAGAACTGGCAACATAGCAGAACATCTACACAATAGACTGCTGTATTTTACGCGTAAAATTAACTATTTCGTCCGTTCATGACTAAATCAATCTCAAAGCTATAAAATACTATAACTTGGTACACTGGGTATTACAAATTTACACAATTTTGTATCATGCAATTTATGACATAACCCTAGATTTTAATAAACACAAATTTAAGTACTTACCGCAGTTTCTTTGGTTTGTTATATTAGACAAAGCCATATGTATTAATCTTTTCCCTCTGGAATTCATCTGGAAGCAACACTATTGTACACTAAGAGTTAATAAACAATAACGAAGTATAAACAATTATAATATCACGCAGATAACTCCTACTATTGTCCTAGACTAAATTTCCATAGTTGCCAAACTACAATGACGACTACTTGTGTTCTAACATATTTTATTTCCAGAGGGATACTACACTATATCCAGTTAGTGTACAGAAAATATGCTGCCGTAAAGAGTGAAATGACACCAAGTATTTTTGGTGGTATATACCTTTATAGCATTAATTAAATAGTGCAATACACCATTCACAATTCTCATTTATTAGGGGATATGACATAGTGGATTATACCATTCGAAAAACATTGAAGATTTATATAACACTATGTCAAAATCTCAATACCACACTATAATGACATAGTGTAGTTTACCTCCGATACACAGATATGTAGCCATATGTTAGATGTGTAGCCAGTTTTTCAATCACATCTAACCCATGACATTACGCCTCTTTTGATGGGCTTTAGGGCAGTAGTGGGGAAACTTTTTTTAAGACGGGCCATTTGTAATAACTAGACAATCGTAGCGGGCCAAAGAATAATGCTTAATCGTTAAAAAATTTATGTGTTCTATAAACACATACATATATTATTACATACACTTATTATTTTAATAGTAAAAAAGCAAAAGGTAATTATAAGCACAAAATATTATATAAATTTAGTGTAGTTCTTGATGTGAAGTATATCACTTTATTTTCTGGTGTCATTACTGGTTGATGGTGCATGAGAAAAATGAAATTGAGACTGTTTCATCACAATTTCATGATAGTCCGGTTCCATTTACGAAGCAGAAATTCTTAAAACTGATGAAATGTGCTCATCTGTAATTCTGTTTCTTAAAGAAGTTTTCCTAAGCTTCATTGTTGAAAAGATTTGTTCGCATATATAAGATGAGCCGAACATTGTCATTATCTTCATTGCATGAGTAATTAGATGTGGGAAATTATCTGGACTTAAATTTTTATAAAATTCTAGTAATGGTACTGTATGAAAAGTTTGTTTCAGGAGAGTATTACATTTCAGTTCTATTAACTCAAGTTGAAATTTTGCATCAACTTCTTCGTAATTAACATCGAATGGGGTCGCAAAAATAGTAAACTCTGGTTCCATTTTTCCTGAAATCTCCTTTCAAATTCTGAAGATAATTTTCTCAAATTAATTTCGTATTTTTTAATCTTATTGTTTGATATAGTGAATTTTAAAAATTGTATTCTTGTAAAATGAGAAAAATCAGATTTAAAGATCTGATTAGCAAATAATAATAACTATAATTTGAAACTTTTCAAGTATTGCCAAATATCGTGAAGAAACTGATTTTTCCCTTGCAATTTGAGATTAAGTTTATTCATGTGTACGAGGAGGTCTGTGAAAAAAGCGAAATCAGAAACCCACGTTTCGTTTTCTAAGACGTCAAATTGATTATAAATGTCTTTTCCAGCACTTAACCAACGAACTTTTGAATAATACAGGATATCGGAATGCTCAGCATGTACGGACTCCAAAAACTGTTGAAACTGGCGATGTAATAATCCTCTACTAGTTTTACAACAATATTAAGTATATGGTCAATATCTAAAGCCGATTTACAGAGAGCATCCTGATGTATAAGGCAATGCAAAAAAACAACATCATTTTCCGGATACTTAGAATTAAATTTCCCAACAAATCCTTGATTGATTCCAACCATATTAGGAGTACCATCTGTAGTTACATTACATAAGTTATCAATAGGTAAATGAAGTTTATCTATGCAATTTTCAAATTCACAAAATATATCGGCACCAGTCGTTGTTCCTTTTATTGACTGTAGCCCTGCAAGTTCTTCTGTAATTTCAAAGTGGGCGTTGATTCCTCTTACACATATGAGTAACAGCGCAGTATCGCTGATATCTGTACTTTCATCCATGGTAATTGAATAAAAATTTTTTTTGAGGTTTTGTAGTCAGTTGCGAAATTAGATTTTTATCAATATTTTCAATTCTCTCGGTGATTGTTTTTCTTGAGAGAGACAGTGACTGAAAATCATTTTTCTTTTCAGGGCCCATAATATCGCACACATCTATCATGCACTGCTTTATAAATTCACCATCTGAAAATGCTTTATTAGATTTAGCAATATTATAAGCCAACACATAACTGGCTTTCGTAGCGCATCTTGAGAATGATTAGCTCTCCGAAATAATTGTTGTTGACTTGATAAATTTTTTATTAAATCTTTCGATTTAATTTTTTTCACCTCTTCACTTAACGATGAGAAAGAGTGGTTTTCATTTTTGCTCTTGAAATGGCGTTGAATGTTATATTCTTTTAAAACTGCAACAGTTGTATTGCAAAGTAAGCACACAGGTTTTTCTTTAAATAAAGTAAAGAAATATTTCCACGTCCATTCTTCTTTAAATGGCGTTGAATGTTATATTCTTTTAAAACTGCAACAGTTGTATTGCAAAGTAAGCACACAGGTTTTTCTTTAAATAAAGTAAAGAAATATTTCCACGTCCATTCTTCTTTAAAAACTCGACATTCTGAATCCACTTTTCTTTTTTTAACATCCATTTTAGACGTTACCTACTACGGAGAACAACACACAGAAACGCAATTGACGAAAGCTTACTGGCTAACTAATGGTCTTGCGCGAGTGTTTGTTGAGGCAGTGGGAGTTTCGGGAATTACACAAATAATTACTCGAGTCACAGCGGGTCGTTGCAGATGACTGACTAAGTCGCTAACTAACTGATCTTCGGGCGGCCTCGCTTGTATTTATACCTATCTGCAAGGATTGTTCGGGAATTGAATTTTTCCGGTTCTTTCGAGAAAACAGAACAATTAATCGAAAATGCGAGAGTGTCTGGAAGTTTCGAGCGAAGATGAGTCATCTGTTTAGGTCGGATGGATTTGTCCAGAATACTATTGTGTTTTGAATATCGCCGCAGGTAGTTTTTATGCGGGTCGTCACATTACGAAGTGAGAACGCGTTCAAACATTCTCACGACGGCACTCTTAAAAGGGCCGGATTAAACCTTTCCTGTCGTATTCATAATGTATTTGAATATCTCAGTTAACTTAAATTATATATTATAAATAATATAGACACTCAAGATATAATTTTAGTGATGTCGAGTCCTAAAATTATTTTTAATAACATCGGAATGAATTGCATAAAAATTTTAGCTAGTATAAGATAATTAATTTTAATAATTAAAATTTAAAAAAATAGGGGACAGCCGGGTTTGAACCGGGGACCTCTCGATCTGCAGTCGAATGCTCTACCACTGAGCTATATCCCCATAAAAATTACCTCTTAAAACTACAAATTAATACACTTCAGTTAGGTGTGTACGAACTGCAGTTTTATAAACGAAGAAAAGTAGTGTACACATTGAGTTTTATTATATTCAATGATTCGATTACGAATTGGTTAAACAAACAATAAATACATTATTTAATGAAATAAACTGTCTCGATCCTTCGTGGAATCTACTCGTATTAGTGTTTTAAATGAAACTCACTATTTCTAGCTAATTCCACAATATAATGATATAAAACTTCTGTCATTCTGACGATGATATTTAGTTATCGGAACAATTGTCATTTTTTTAGAATTTTCAACATTTTTCATTATATTGTGGAATTAGCTTGAAACAGTGAGTTTTATTTAAAACACTAACATACATTATTTCTTTTCTGAATAAACTGACGAACCATACGGGCAAAGACTAAAGAATACAGAATAAAATTCCACGAGTGATGCGTTTTATATTTTAATCTGTAGTCTTTGGTAGGTACTACTTATGTTGAATATTTCTATCAAGTTCACAAAAAACCTAACCTTTAGCAGGCATATTTTTTCCAAATTTATTGTCGATTTTCATCTCAAACAGCGTAGATAAGCATGTACTTTCTTCAGCTTCCAGGTCCTTTCGAACACATGGTAAATATTTTTAGTAAATATTCATTTGTTCGGTTCCTTTCTGCTTTTTATAATATATTAGGCTTGTCCCAAAGATCGACTCAGCCTACTATAAATTGAACGAATACCGGCCTTTCTATTGGTTTTATTACAAAAAGTTTGTCGATAAATCTGCCTCAAATGGCTTCATATATTTTCAATTGTTCGGGTTTCTTTTTTCATTAAATAGAGTGAAATACGTAAATTTTGTTGTGCGTCTTATAAATAAATTAATTTACAAAAATTTGGTTTAAATCCCAGAATTAGTTTGCTTATTATGAAGGACCAAGCACATAGTCAGGGATACATACTTACATTATTTATAGGGCGAGTCAGAAGATCGGCTACTTGCTTTATAATATATTGGATTTTATAAAAGTTTGAATAAATGTACATTTTCAACATCAATAAAAATTTTATTAGCTGCAAAACACCCGTTTCGTTTGGTTTTTTCATTCAAATATTCAATAATTAATTATATTTAAGACTGGAGTGCCTTTGACGTTATTTTTCAATAACGAACTTTGCTATGTCTTTTCTGGCGATTATTGATGTACTAACTGCAAATGGTAATTCATTAATAAGTTTAGTACTTGTAAAAAATCTGTCAAAACATACCCAAATAGCAATTTAAACTTGTTACAAACTTACATCATATTTGACACATCAAACTTCTAAACTTGCATTAAGTTTGCTACAGCAAGTTCACAAACTTGCTGCAAGTATAAAGCAAACTTGCTAGTTAACACATATCAAAGTTGCACCAAGTCAGCCATATGAAACTTGCTTAAAGTTTATAAACTCAAACTTGTCACAAGTCACAACTGGGTGTGAAATGTCAGAATAGTATATATTCCACAGGGACTTGCTGGTATTCATTTCCTCCTTTATCATAGATGTCAACGACTTTTATTAGCATCTACGGCACATTTGTAGTTTTAAATGAAGTAGACAAACAAATTTAAGAACTTTTATTAACCTATATCATTTACAACATCATTTTTTCGTTGTTGACTCTCAGCTCTGAAACAAAGGAATTGTGATAAACTAATTCAAACAATTTCATTTGTGTTTGATTGAAAGACATTTTTTTCGAAAAAGAAACAAGTTTACAATAAGAAAATGTGTATCATTTTTGTTTTTACGAAAATATTAAACAAAAAATATATAAGGGTAATTCAAATTCAACAATTTGTTTTAATTTTATTCAATATCTGCCTATTTGAATTTGATTTAAAAACAAAAAATTGTTGCATATTTTCCCAATTGTCATTTTGATTTGAAGCTCTGGCAGTATTCTCTGTTTGGGATAAAATGGAGTCAACCTTCTACTCCACTCTGTTTAAGCCTTCTGTTAGGTCAGTCACTAATTGAATAGGGTAGCCAGCTGAACTTAAAGTTTTTTCAATTACAACCTGTAATAAAATAATAAAACTTGTATGACTATATAAACTACTTCAGAAGATTGTCAAATTCATGAAAACTGCTGTTTCCCCATCTCTCTGAATATGTTATATCACTCATCTATATTTGAGATAAATAAATTTATAGTTTTTGAAATGAGATATTACATCTTAGTATCATTTTATTTTGATTGTAATACTTTTACCCAGAAATCAAAAAATTAATAATTATCTATTATAAATAAAAGAAACCCACGTGCTCTATAACTTATTCTCCTACTTTATTTAATTAGTAATTGGAAATTGAAGTTAAATAAACACAATTCATATTAATAGACGTATATTCTTACACAAACATTATTTATGTATTACCTAATACATTTTATGTTTTTTGAGCTTATTCGCATATAAGTGATAAAATCGATTACAGTTAAATACAAAAACAATAAAATGTTTTTTTTAAACTTGCATCAAATTTGCAACAATTTTTCATATTCACCTTTGACATGGCAATTTTGTTGCAAACTTGTTTCACGCTTAATATGACAAATTTGCTTGAGCAACTCAATATCAAAAATCAAGCAAGTTTGCAGCAAACTTGCGTGCTATCTGGGTAAGCTGACATCAGTCTCTCGAATGGTTCCTGCTAAATTTAGGACATCTTCATTTCTATCTCCATCTTTTCCGGAATATATCTGTGTATCGGAGGTAAACTACACTATGTTCAAAAATTCACTTTTGAGAAAAGGCGGTTTGTAACGTTCACGTATCTTGAAAGTATTATTATCCTTGGGTATTTATGAATTTTATGCAGTAAATTGCAGTTTGTAAGGTGTATCTAATGGTTATTAAGTACTTCATAAAATATTATAGGTATTTACCTTAGGAAGTGATGAAAATAGTTTTTTGATAAACATAGTGTTGTTTACCTCTATTCGTTTACATAATTTTTGATCACATAGTGTTGTATCTTCCGACACTATGGTACCTAATATACTACGTATTAAACACATTTTCGATTTAACCAATAAAATAAAAGATAATAATTATTGTAATTAAATTATTTTATTTAGAAATATTAATAACACATTTTTTACGCTGGGAAATCGGGCTCTTGATCTGCTTTAGGCAGGGATTTATAGTAATCGTGAAATTCACTGGACACAAACGGTGAGAGCGACATTAAATCATTGTACTTTGCAGTAGATATTGGTTTTCGTTCTACTCGGCTTATAGCAAGAGATTCCGGAAACGTAGCATTTCTTCTTTTTAGGTTAATATTTTTAAAATCTTCATTAAAAGCCATCTTGTAATAAAGTTCTCCTATATTTTCTTGGCGGACTTGTAAATGAACACATTCCGAAATTAGAAATTTTCTATATACGAATGGTATCTGTTCCTGTCTAAGATTCCCTGTGGATTTATTATAAAGATGCGTAAAGTTTTTAAAGTCATTTAATTCCATGTTATGAACTGTTAGAGTTGTTGAACAACTACGTATAAATTGTTGCCAATCCCAAGGGGTCTGGATAGTCATATTATTGGCTTTCTTTCGCTTTCTCTCAATCAGAGCATGTATTGTGTCTGCCTCCATGTGTGTATGTCCTTTAAGTAAGAATTTTTGGTTGATTATTTTAATTTGCGGCCATTTATGTAGTATCCAGAAGAAACGAGTTATCAACATAATATTCTTATTCTGGCTGTAACAATTATCTGACCATAATGTTATTTCTTCAACATCAGAATTGGAAATAACCATTTCTGCCCATTTGAGAAGGGCCGATGCTATCTCTTCACCACCACGTCCAGCTTTTGATTCGTCCCATATCATGCAACGGGCTGTTCCGTCTGAAGCGTTATGAATTGTGAAATCAAATGTCCATAATTTTCGTTTGTAGAAGCTCAGTCCACATGTCAGCATAGGTGTAGGCAAGCATTTTTGAAGATCTGCAGTCAACACTTTATGTCTTATATTGCTTTTGGCTATATCTTTATCAACACCCTTTAAATTATATCTCTGGTCCGCATCAACCAAGTGCGCATCATACTCTTTCTGTAGTTTGTCTTTGTCAGTTGGATTTAAAAGGGTATCTTCCAATTGGTTGCAATAGCTATCACAAATGTCACAGGTATCATTTTGTACTGGCTTAAAATTCAATTTAAATTGGGTATTAAAAATTTCTGAATATAGCCACTTTTTCGCAATTTCAGATGTTGGTATGTTTGTTTCTGCACAGTGCCTTAAATAAAGTTGATACATTTTTTCAATATTTAGTTCGGGAGACAAAAATTTTCCTTCAGATTGTTCCCGACAATAGTGGCTTTCATATGCAGGAAAAGAAGATATGTGCTGTGTAACATTATGTATAGTAACTTGGGATGTTTTATTAACAGGAATTTTCCGTCCCCTTTGGTCTTCTTCAATTATTCCTCCAGGTTGCCGTTTTTTTAAAGCTGTAATAACAACGGAATTTGAAATTGCCAGTGTATTTAAAAACATTATTTTACATACTTTAATGGTTATATTGTTGACAGTAAATTTATACATTAGTGTATTTTGTTTGGGTTTTGAAACATTTCGTCGCATTGTTGCGGTGGGTTTACTTTCCACACAAGATAAAATAAATTGACGCTTAACATTATAATCAGCCGTAGAGCGCCAATAATTGTTAAAAATATCGAGTCTGTTAACTTTTCAAAACACATCATTCTACAAGAGCATGGAGGCTTCATTTCTCTTGTAGGAACGGTCTTTCCGTTTTTAGATATATATGTTTCTCCAGCTGCATAACACAATTTCCGCTTATTACATTTCCACTCATTGACATGTACTACTCTCTTTCTTCCCCGTTGCTTGAGTTCAGTCTTCCTTTTAACTTTTCATTTTTGAATAGTGTTTTCCACATGTTCCTCTTCAATTGACATATTGGTGCTTCCTATATTTTCTTTGTCAATATTATTTTTTTCTGGAAAACTAACTGCTTCTTCACAATCTAATGTGTCAACTTGAATTCTCTTTTTCCTGTTCAAGTCTACACTTAAGTCTGAACACGAATCGGATATATCATCCATACTATTAGGATCGTATGTTTGATCAACAACCGAATCGTGTGAATCACTGCTAAAGGAATAACGTCGAGACTGGCCACTACATGATGGTACTACTACTGGCTCATTTACTATAACACCTGTAAGAGTAACTAAATTTTAAAACAGATCAAACACTTTTTTATAAAAGTTACCTGTATGTCCTTGGTTGTTATCCAATTGAGAATTCGGTGTATTCCCTGATTGGTTACCTATCGACACATCGTCATCTGCAAACGAAAAATAATATTTACAAAATGTTCCTTCTATCTCACACAAAATGTAAGAACTGGCAACATAGCAGAACATCTACACAACAGACTGCTGTATTTTACGCGTAAAATTAACTATTTCGTCCGTTCATGACTAAATCAATCTCAAAGCTATAAAATACTATAACTTGGTACACTGGGTATTACAAATTTACACAATTTTGTATCATGCAATTTATGACATAACCCTAGATTTTAATAAACACAAATTTAAGTACTTACCGCAGTTTCTTTGGTTTGTTATATTAGACAAAGCCATATGTATTAATCTTTTCCCTCTGGAATTCATCTGGAAGCAACACTATTGTACACTAAGAGTTAATAAACAATAACGAAGTATAAACAATTATAATATCACGCAGATAACTCCTACTATTGTCCTAGACTAAATTTCCATAGTTGCCAAACTACAATGACGACTACTTGTGTTCTAACATATTTTATTTCCAGAGGGATACTACACTATATCCAGTTAGTGTAAAGAAAATATGCTGCCGTAAAGAGTGAAATGACACCAAGTATTTTTGGTGGTATATACCTTTATAGCATTAATTAAATAGTGCAATACACCATTCACAATTCTCATTTATTAGGGGATATGACATAGTGGATTATACCATTCGAAAAACATTGAAGATTTATATAACACTATGTCAAAATCTCAATACCACACTATAATGACATAGTGTAGTTTACCTCCGATACACAGATATGTAGCCATATGTTAGATGTGTAGCCAGTTTTTCAATCACATCTAACCCATGACATTACGCCTCTTTTGATGGGCTTTAGGGCAGTGGTGGGGAAACTTTTTTTAAGACGGGCCATTTGTAATAACTAGACAATCGTAGCGGGCCAAAGAATAATGCTTAATCGTTAAAAAATTTATGTGTTCTATAAACACATACATATATTATTACATACACTTATTATTTTAATAGTAAAAAAGCAAAAGGTAATTATAAGCACAAAATATTATATAAATTTAGTGTAGTTCTTGATGTGAAGTATATCACTTTATTTTCTGGTGTCATTACTGGTTGATGGTGCATGAGAAAAATGAAATTGAGACTGTTTCATCACAATTTCATGATAGTCCGGTTCCATTTACGAAGCAGAAATTCTTAAAACTGATGAAATGTGCTCATCTGTAATTCTGTTTCTTAAAGAAGTTTTCCTAAGCTTCATTGTTGAAAAGATTTGTTCGCATATATAAGATGAGCCGAACATTGTCATTATCTTCATTGCATGAGTAATTAGATGTGGGAAATTATCTGGACTTAAATTTTTATAAAATTCTAGTAATGGTACTGTATGAAAAGTTTGTTTCAGGAGAGTATTACATTTCAGTTCTATTAACTCAAGTTGAAATTTTGCATCAACTTCTTCGTAATTAACATCGAATGGGGTCGCAAAAATAGTAAACTCTGGTTCCATTTTTCCTGAAATCTCCTTTCAAATTCTGAAGATAATTTTCTCAAATTAATTTCGTATTTTTTAATCTTATTGTTTGATATAGTGAATTTTAAAAATTGTATTCTTGTAAAATGAGAAAAATCAGATTTAAAGATCTGATTAGCAAATAATAATAACTATAATTTGAAACTTTTCAAGTATTGCCAAATATCGTGAAGAAACTGATTTTTCCCTTGCAATTTGAGATTAAGTTTATTCATGTGTACGAGGAGGTCTGTGAAAAAAGCGAAATCAGAAACCCACGTTTCGTTTTCTAAGACGTCAAATTGATTATAAATGTCTTTTCCAGCACTTAACCAACGAACTTTTGAATAATACAGGATATCGGAATGCTCAGCATGTACGGACTCCAAAAACTGTTGAAACTGGCGATGTAATAATCCTCTACTAGTTTTACAACAATATTAAGTATATGGTCAATATCTAAAGCCGATTTACAGAGAGCATCCTGATGTATAAGGCAATGCAAAAAAACAACATCATTTTCCGGATACTTAGAATTAAATTTCCCAACAAATCCTTGATTGATTCCAACCATATTAGGAGTACCATCTGTAGTTACATTACATAAGTTATCAATAGGTAAATGAAGTTTATCTATGCAATTTTCAAATTCACAAAATATATCGGCACCAGTCGTTGTTCCTTTTATTGACTGTAGCCCTGCAAGTTCTTCTGTAATTTCAAAGTGGGCGTTGATTCCTCTTACACATATGAGTAACAGCGCAGTATCGCTGATATCTGTACTTTCATCCATGGTAATTGAATAAAAATTTTTTTTGAGGTTTTGTAGTCAGTTGCGAAATTAGATTTTTATCAATATTTTCAATTCTCTCGGTGATTGTTTTTCTTGAGAGAGACAGTGACTGAAAATCATTTTTCTTTTAAGGGCCCATAATATCGCACACATCTATCATGCACTGCTTTATAAATTCACCATCTGAAAATGCTTTATTAGATTTAGCAATATTATAAGCCAACACATAACTGGCTTTCGTAGCGTATCTTTGAGAATGATTAGCTCTCCGAAATAATTGTTGTTGACTTGATAAATTTTTTATTAAATCTTTCGATTTAATTTTTTTCACCTCTTCACTTAACGATGAGAAAGAGTGGTTTTCATTTTTGCTCTTGAAATGGCGTTGAATGTTATATTCTTTTAAAACTGCAACAGTTGTATTGCAAAGTAAGCACACAGGTTTTTCTTTAAATAAAGTAAAGAAATATTTCCACGTCCATTCTTCTTTAAATGGCGTTGAATGTTATATTCTTTTAAAACTGCAACAGTTGTATTGCAAAGTAAGCACACAGGTTTTTCTTTAAATAAAGTAAAGAAATATTTCCACGTCCATTCTTCTTTAAAAACTCGACATTCTGAATCCACTTTTCTTTTTTTAACATCCATTTTAGACGTTACCTACTACGGAGAACAACACACAGAAACGCAATTGACGAAAGCTTACTGGCTAACTAATGGTCTTGCGCGAGTGTTTGTTGAGGCAGTGGGAGTTTCGGGAATTACACAAATAATTACTCGAGTCACAGCGGGTCGTTGCAGATGACTGACTAAGTCGCTAACTAACTGATCTTCGGGCGGCCTCGCTTGTATTTATACCTATCTGCAAGGATTGTTCGGGAATTGAATTTTCCGGTTCTTTCGAGAAAACAGAACAATTAATCGAAAATGCGAGAGTGTCTGGAAGTTTCGAGCGAAGATGAGTCATCTGTTTAGGTCGGATGGATTTGTCCAGAATACTATTGTGTTTTGAATATCGCCGCAGGTAGTTTTTATGCGGGTCGTCACATTACGAAGTAAGAACGCGTTCAAACATTCTCACGACGGCACTCTTAAAAGGGCCGGATTAAACCTTTCCGCGGGCCGGACTTGGCCCGCGGACCAAAGTTTCCCCATCACTGCTTTAGGGGAATGTATTGTTTGAGGCTACGTCTTCCTTTGAACTTAGACATAGCCTCGTCCATATTTTGAAAAGTACTCTCACTTCTTGCTGCAAGAAAAGTATGCTTCAAACACGAAAGCACTTTATTTGAGACGGCAGGATGCGATTAAATTTTAGGTCCAACATCGAGTAGTGACGACGAGCCTACCGAATAATTATTCATCAATATACCGTCTACAAGTAGTACCCTTAGAATAATAATAAACATAGAGAGGGCTATTCATTCATAAATACGTTTATTTTTGCGGGTTACATTCCTAAACTCCAGTAGTGAAATAATGAATGAATTACAAAAAGTGAGGATGGTATTGGAGATACATGGCCTTGGTAATTTCGGCTGTTTTCTGATAAACTTGGCACATACGAACCATGATAATCCAAAAACAATAAATTAATTAACTTAAAAGTTTATTTTGTCACTAAAAGTCTTGAAAAACACGTCAAAACGAAAGAACTAAATGTTTACTCTCTAGTCGTAATGGCACTCGTATAAACAAACCACGTTTGACATTATCAAAGATTAGGTGGACATTATTTACTACGATACTACGGCTTCTTCGAAATGATCGTCGATCACACTCTGACGATATTTGCATCTCTCTTTATATGGTAATTAAACAAGGACAAAACTACTAAATAGATTAGTGTTTGAAATGAAACTCAACGTTTCTAGCTAATTCCACAATATAATGAAAAATATCAAAAATTCTAAAAAATTGTCAATTGTTTCGATAACTGAATATCATCGTCAGAATGACAGAAGTTACATTTCATTTTATGCCTACCTGATGTTTATTAGTTATTTTTGGCTAGACCAAGAAGTGACCTACCTTGAGATTGACTCAATATATGTTGATAGAAAAAAGAAGAAGATGTGATATTACAAATATTGAAGCTTAGATATTATTAGCCCTATGGTGATATCCTGGATATCATTTTTCGAATTAAGATCATTATAACTGTGCAATGATATAGAAAACCAGGAAAACTATATCTGCTGATCTTTACAATTATCACTTAAGAAGACAGTTTAATAGTGGAGAGTCTCCTAGATTTATCTGTTCATTGATGACTTCATTATCTGGACTTAAATTTTTATAAAATTCTAGTAATGATACTGTATGAAAAGTTTGTTTCAGGAGAGTATTACATTTCAGTTCTATTAACTCAAGTTGAAATTTTGCATCAACTTCTTCGTAATTAACATGGGGTCGCAAAAATAGTAAACTCTGGTTCCATTTTTCCTGAAATCTCCTTTCAAATTCTGAAGATAATTTTCTCAAATTAATTTCGTATTTTTTAATCTTATTGTTTGATATAGTGAATTTTAAAAATTGTATTCTTGTAAAATGAGAAAAATCAGATTTAAAGATCTGATTAGCAAATAATAATAACTATAATTTGAAACTTTTCAAGTATTGCCAAATATCGTGAAGAAACTGATTTTTCCCTTGCAATTTGAGATTAAGTTTATTCATGTGTACGAGGAGGTCTGTGAAAAAAGCGAAATCAGAAACCCACGTTTCGTTTTCTAAGACGTCAAATTGATTATAAATGTCTTTTCCAGCACTTAACCAACGAACTTTTGAATAATACAGGATATCGGAATACTCAGCATGTACGGACTCCAAAAACTGTTGAAACTGGCTATGTAATAATCCTCTACTAGTTTTACAACAATATTAAGTATATGGTCAATGTCTAAAGCCGATTTACAGAGAGCATCCTGATGTATAAGGCAATGCAAAAAAACAACATCATTTTCCGGATACTTAGAATTAAATTTCCCAACAAATCCTTGATTGATTCCAACCATATTAGGAGTACCATCTGTAGTTACATTACATAAGTTATCAATAGGTAAATGAAGTTTATCTATGCAATTTTCAAATTCACAAAATATATCGGCACCAGTCGTTGTTCCTTTTATTGACTGTAGCCCTGCAAGTTCTTCTGTAATTTCAAAGTGGGCGTTGATTCCTCTTACACATATGAGTAACAGCGCAGTATCGCTGATATCTGTACTTTCATCCATGGTAATTGAATAAAAATTTTTTTTGAGGTTTTGTAGTCAGTTGCGAAATTAGATTTTTATCAATATTTTCAATTCTCTCGGTGATTGTTTTTCTTGAGAGAGACAGTGACTGAAAATCATTTTTCTTTTCAGGGCCCATAATATCGCACACATCTATCATGCACTGCTTTATAAATTCACCATCTGAAAATGCTTTATTAGATTTAGCAATATTATAAGCCAACACATAACTGGCTTTCGTAGCGCATCTTTGAGAATGATTAGCTCTCCGAAATAATTGTTGTTGACTTGATAAATTTTTTATTAAATCTTTCGATTTAATTTTTTTCACCTCTTCACTTAACGATGAGAAAGAGTGGTTTTCATTTTTGCTCTTGAAATGGCGTTGAATGTTATATTCTTTTAAAACTGCAACAGTTGTATTGCAAAGTAAGCACACAGGTTTTTCTTTAAATAAAGTAAAGAAATATTTCCACGTCCATTCTTCTTTAAATGGCGTTGAATGTTATATTCTTTTAAAACTGCAACAGTTGTATTGCAAAGTAAGCACACAGGTTTTTCTTTAAATAAAGTAAAGAAATATTTCCACGTCCATTCTTCTTTAAAAACTCGACATTCTGAATCCACTTTTCTTTTTTTAACATCCATTTTAGACGTTACCTACTACGGAGAACAACACACAGAAACGCAATTGACGAAAGCTTACTGGCTAACTAATGGTCTTGCGCGAGTGTTTGTTGAGGCAGTGGGAGTTTCGGGAATTACACAAACAATTACTCGAGTCACAGCGGGTCGTTGCAGATGACTGACTAAGTCGCTAACTAACTGATCTTCGGGCGGCCTCGCTTGTATTTATACCTACCTGCAAGGATTGTTCGGGAATTGAATTTTTCCGGTTCTTTCGAGAAAACAGAACAATTAATCGAAAATGCGAGAGTGTCTGGAAGTTTCGAGCGAAGATGAGTCATCTGTTTAGGTCGGATGGATTTGTCCAGAATACTATTGTGTTTTGAATATCGCCGCAGGTAGTTTTTATGCGGGTCGTCACATTACGAAGTAAGAACGCGTTCAAACATTCTCACGACGGCACTCTTAAAAGGGCCGGATTAAACCTTTCCGCGGGCCGGACTTGGCCCGCGGACCAAAGTTTCCCCATCACTGCTTTAGGGGAATGTATTGTTTGAGGCTACGTCTTCCTTTGAACTTAGACATAGCCTCGTCCATATTTTGAAAAGTACTCTCACTTCTTGCTGCAAGAAAAGTATGCTTCAAACACGAAAGCACTTTATTTGAGACGGCAGGATGCGATTAAATTTTAGGTCCAACATCGAGTAGTGACGACGAGCCTACCGAATAATTATTCATCAATATACCGTCTACAAGTAGTACCCTTAGAATAATAATAAACATAGAGAGGGCTATTCATTCATAAATGCGTTTATTTTTGCGGGTTACATTCCTAAACTCCAGTAGTGAAATAATGAATGAATTACAAAAAGTGAGGATGGTATTGGAGATACATGGCCTTGGTAATTTCGGCTGTTTTCTGATAAACTTGGCACATACGAACCATGATAATCCAAAAACAATAAATTAATTAACTTAAAAGTTTATTTTGTCACTAAAAGTCTTGAAAAACACGTCAAAACGAAAGAACTAAATGTTTACTCTCTAGTCGTAATGGCACTCGTATAAACAAACCACGTTTGACATTATCAAAGATTAGGTGGACATTATTTACTACGATACTACGGCTTCTTCGAAATGATCGTCGATCACACTCTGACGATATTTGCATCTCTCTTTATATGGTAATTAAACAAGGACAAAACTACTAAATAGATTAGTGTTTGAAATGAAACTCAACGTTTCTAGCTAATTCCACAATATAATGAAAAATATCAAAAATTCTAAAAAATTGTCAATTGTTTCGATAACTGAATATCATCGTCAGAATGACAGAAGTTACATTTCATTTTATGCCTACCTGATGTTTATTAGTTATTTTTGGCTAGACCAAGAAGTGACCTACCTTGAGATTGACTCAATATATGTTGATAGAAAAAAGAAGAAGATGTGATATTACAAATATTGAAGCTTAGATATTATTAGCCCTATGGTGATATCCTGGATATCATTTTTCGAATTAAGATCATTATAACTGTGCAATGATATAGAAAACCAGGAAAACTATATCTGCTGATCTTTACAATTATCACTTAAGAAGACAGTTTAATAGTGGAGAGTCTCCTAGATTTATCTGTTCATTGATGACTTCATTATCTGGACTTAAATTTTTATAAAATTCTAGTAATGATACTGTATGAAAAGTTTGTTTCAGGAGAGTATTACATTTCAGTTCTATTAACTCAAGTTGAAATTTTGCATCAACTTCTTCGTAATTAACATGGGGTCGCAAAAATAGTAAACTCTGGTTCCATTTTTCCTGAAATCTCCTTTCAAATTCTGAAGATAATTTTCTCAAATTAATTTCGTATTTTTTAATCTTATTGTTTGATATAGTGAATTTTAAAAATTGTATTCTTGTAAAATGAGAAAAATCAGATTTAAAGATCTGATTAGCAAATAATAATAACTATAATTTGAAACTTTTCAAGTATTGCCAAATATCGTGAAGAAACTGATTTTTCCCTTGCAATTTGAGATTAAGTTTATTCATGTGTACGAGGAGGTCTGTGAAAAAAGCGAAATCAGAAACCCACGTTTCGTTTTCTAAGACGTCAAATTGATTATAAATGTCTTTTCCAGCACTTAACCAACGAACTTTTGAATAATACAGGATATCGGAATACTCAGCATGTACGGACTCCAAAAACTGTTGAAACTGGCTATGTAATAATCCTCTACTAGTTTTACAACAATATTAAGTATATGGTCAATGTCTAAAGCCGATTTACAGAGAGCATCCTGATGTATAAGGCAATGCAAAAAAACAACATCATTTTCCGGATACTTAGAATTAAATTTCCCAACAAATCCTTGATTGATTCCAACCATATTAGGAGTACCATCTGTAGTTACATTACATAAGTTATCAATAGGTAAATGAAGTTTATCTATGCAATTTTCAAATTCACAAAATATATCGGCACCAGTCGTTGTTCCTTTTATTGACTGTAGCCCTGCAAGTTCTTCTGTAATTTCAAAGTGGGCGTTGATTCCTCTTACACATATGAGTAACAGCGCAGTATCGCTGATATCTGTACTTTCATCCATGGTAATTGAATAAAAATTTTTTTTGAGGTTTTGTAGTCAGTTGCGAAATTAGATTTTTATCAATATTTTCAATTCTCTCGGTGATTGTTTTTCTTGAGAGAGACAGTGACTGAAAATCATTTTTCTTTTCAGGGCCCATAATATCGCACACATCTATCATGCACTGCTTTATAAATTCACCATCTGAAAATGCTTTATTAGATTTAGCAATATTATAAGCCAACACATAACTGGCTTTCGTAGCGCATCTTTGAGAATGATTAGCTCTCCGAAATAATTGTTGTTGACTTGATAAATTTTTTATTAAATCTTTCGATTTAATTTTTTTCACCTCTTCACTTAACGATGAGAAAGAGTGGTTTTCATTTTTGCTCTTGAAATGGCGTTGAATGTTATATTCTTTTAAAACTGCAACAGTTGTATTGCAAAGTAAGCACACAGGTTTTTCTTTAAATAAAGTAAAGAAATATTTCCACGTCCATTCTTCTTTAAATGGCGTTGAATGTTATATTCTTTTAAAACTGCAACAGTTGTATTGCAAAGTAAGCACACAGGTTTTTCTTTAAATAAAGTAAAGAAATATTTCCACGTCCATTCTTCTTTAAAAACTCGACATTCTGAATCCACTTTTCTTTTTTTAACATCCATTTTAGACGTTACCTACTACGGAGAACAACACACAGAAACGCAATTGACGAAAGCTTACTGGCTAACTAATGGTCTTGCGCGAGTGTTTGTTGAGGCAGTGGGAGTTTCGGGAATTACACAAACAATTACTCGAGTCACAGCGGGTCGTTGCAGATGACTGACTAAGTCGCTAACTAACTGATCTTCGGGCGGCCTCGCTTGTATTTATACCTACCTGCAAGGATTGTTCGGGAATTGAATTTTTCCGGTTCTTTCGAGAAAACAGAACAATTAATCGAAAATGCGAGAGTGTCTGGAAGTTTCGAGCGAAGATGAGTCATCTGTTTAGGTCGGATGGATTTGTCCAGAATACTATTGTGTTTTGAATATCGCCGCAGGTAGTTTTTATGCGGGTCGTCACATTACGAAGTAAGAACGCGTTCAAACATTCTCACGACGGCACTCTTAAAAGGGCCGGATTAAACCTTTCCGCGGGCCGGACTTGGCCCGCGGACCAAAGTTTCCCCATCACTGCTTTAGGGGAATGTATTGTTTGAGGCTACGTCTTCCTTTGAACTTAGACATAGCCTCGTCCATATTTTGAAAAGTACTCTCACTTCTTGCTGCAAGAAAAGTATGCTTCAAACACGAAAGCACTTTATTTGAGACGGCAGGATGCGATTAAATTTTAGGTCCAACATCGAGTAGTGACGACGAGCCTACCGAATAATTATTCATCAATATACCGTCTACAAGTAGTACCCTTAGAATAATAATAAACATAGAGAGGGCTATTCATTCATAAATACGTTTATTTTTGCGGGTTACATTCCTAAACTCCAGTAGTGAAATAATGAATGAATTACAAAAAGTGAGGATGGTATTGGAGATACATGGCCTTGGTAATTTCGGCTGTTTTCTGATAAACTTGGCACATACGAACCATGATAATCCAAAAACAATAAATTAATTAACTTAAAAGTTTATTTTGTCACTAAAAGTCTTGAAAAACACGTCAAAACGAAAGAACTAAATGTTTACTCTCTAGTCGTAATGGCACTCGTATAAACAAACCACGTTTGACATTATCAAAGATTAGGTGGACATTATTTACTACGATACTACGGCTTCTTCGAAATGATCGTCGATCACACTCTGACGATATTTGCATCTCTCTTTATATGGTAATTAAACAAGGACAAAACTACTAAATAGATTAGTGTTTGAAATGAAACTCAACGTTTCTAGCTAATTCCACAATATAATGAAAAATATCAAAAATTCTAAAAAATTGTCAATTGTTTCGATAACTGAATATCATCGTCAGAATGACAGAAGTTACATTTCATTTTATGCCTACCTGATGTTTATTAGTTATTTTTGGCTAGACCAAGAAGTGACCTACCTTGAGATTGACTCAATATATGTTGATAGAAAAAAGAAGAAGATGTGATATTACAAATATTGAAGCTTAGATATTATTAGCCCTATGGTGATATCCTGGATATCATTTTTCGAATTAAGATCATTATAACTGTGCAATGATATAGAAAACCAGGAAAACTATATCTGCTGATCTTTACAATTATCACTTAAGAAGACAGTTTAATAGTGGAGAGTCTCCTAGATTTATCTGTTCATTGATGACTTCATATTGCGGGTTCTAATTTCTTCTAATTTCCAACTCTTCAAGGAAATCCAGTTCTTGTTTCTTATCACAAATATGTAGTACTTCTAGTTCTGTGTTTGGTGTCAATGAATTATTGGTGTCAAGTAGATGTTTTGCGTAATTGGATTTATCTGGTTGTTTTAATCTGTATGCTCGTAAGTGTTCACTGTATCTGATTTCAAAATTTCTAAGGGTCTGACCTAAATAGACAGCATTACATTTTGGACATTTGAGTTTCTGTATACCTGATTTCTTTAATGTTGGTATTTTTGTTTTAACATTTAACAATTCTGTACTTACGTTACTTTCTGTTTTAAAAACAATTATTGTATTCGTTGCTAAAGATATTATCTTTGAAATATTGTTAGAAATATTTCCTGCATATGTGATGGTTTTATAAGTTTTTATTTCTTCAGTTTGTTTAGGAAATATTAGTTGTAATGCCACTTTTTCCTCTTTCTTATTAATTAGCTTATTTATCATATGCAATGGATAACCGTTGGATGTTACTATTTGTCTAATTGTATTATTCTCTCTATCAAAATTACATTTGTTCATAGGAACTGAAAATGCTCTATGTATCATTGAATTGTATGCCGCTAGTTTATGTGACAGAGGGTGATTGGAACTATATGGAATTGTCACATCAGTGTGTGTTGGTTTTCGGTAAATTGCATAATCAAGTACATTATCAACTCTTTGAATTTTTGAATCAAGTAAATTGATCGAGTTATTTTCTTCAACTTCTAATGTAAATTTAATTTTTGGGTGTAAATTATTAATGTGGTTGAAAAATATATCTAATTGTCGTTCACTACCTATAAAAGAAGCTAATATGTCATCTACATATCTATACCAAAATAAAACATTTTTTGAAATATTACTTTCAAAGATTTTTCTTTCAAAACTGTCCATAAAAATGTTTGCCAAAATAGGTGATATAGGGCTTCCCATTGGTAAACCTTCATTTTGAATATATATGTTATTGTCAAAAGTGAAATAATTCTAACTGATACATACATCAAACAGATTAAGTATATCTGATATATAAAACCATCACATATGCAGGAAATATTTCTAATAATATTTCAAAGATAATATCTTTAGCAACGAATACAACAATTGTTTTTGAAACAGAAAGTAACGTAAGTACAAAATTGTTAAATGTTAGAACAAAAATACCAACATAAAAGAAATCAGGTATATATAAACTCAAATATCCAGAATGTAATGCTGTCTATTTGGGTCAGATCCTTAGAAATTTTGAAATCAGATACAGTGAACACTTACGAGCATACAGATTAAAACAACCAGATAAATCCCACTACGCAAAACATCTACTTGACACCAACCATTCATTGACACCAAACACAGAACTAAGAAGTACTACATATTTGTGATAAGAAACAAGAACTGGATTTCCTTGAAGAGTTGGAAATTAGAAGACACTTAAGAAACCCACAATATGAAGTCATCAATGAACAGATAAATCTAGGAAGCTCTCCACAATTAAACTGTCTTCTTAAGTGATAATTGTAAAGATCAGCAGATATAGTTTTCCTGGTTTTCTATATCATTACACAGTTATACTGATCTTAATTGGAAAAATGATATCCAGGATATCACCATAGGGCTAATAATATCTAAGCTTCAATATTTGTAATATCACATCTTCTCCTTTTTTCTATTAACATATATTAAGTCAATCACAAGGTAAGTCACTTCTTGGTCTAGCCAAAAATAACTACTAAACAGCAGGTAGGCATAAAATGAAATGTAACTTCTGTCATTCTGACGATGATATTCAGTTATCGAAACAATTGTCAATTTTTTAGAATTTTTAATATTTCTCATTATATTGTGGAATTAGCTAGACACGTTGAGTTTCATTTAAAACACTAATATGAGTAGATTCCACGAAGTAAAGGTCGAGACAGATAATTTCATTTTTTAATGAAATTGACTGTCTCGACCCTTACTTCGTGGAATATGCTCATATTAGTGTTTTTAAATGAAACTCACGGTCTCTAGTTAATTCCACAATAACTTGTATTATATTGTGGAATTAACTAGAGACCGTGAGTTTCATTTAAAAACACTAATTTCATTTTTACTAAATAAATTACTTCTGACACATTAAACAGGTACTGAAATTTTGAGCAAAGTTGCCACTTTTAGGTATAACCATAAAGTATCTAAGGCTACAACAATTACTTGTTTAAAATTTATATAACCATATGCCTTTATCAAATAAAATTCAAGTATTATTAATTAACTTTAAAAGTAGCGACTCAAATGCATAAATTAGTATGATTTTTTTCCTTGCATAACTTTTTAACACGTTTTCAATTAAACTTCTAATTTCAGTTTTCCTGCAACTAAAGAGACTTTGTAAATATGGCAAAGCAGTGGAAGTGTTCGCAAGTGAGCTTAGAGTGTGACTCGATGTTTGGGGGAAGAGAAAATCAAAACAAACATATATATTTTATTTATTAATCTGAGGTAGTACCATTGTATGAAGATAGGCATTTTATATAATAGTAGTACTACCACATTAGTATATTACGTAACGTGTGTTGTAAGAAGCATTTTACGCACGAACGGAAAAGTTACGCACGAAGCCGCGTAGCGGCGAGTGCGTAATTCCGTGAGTGCGTAAAATGCGTTACAACACGAGTTACTTACTATACTTTACCTACGACCCACTTGTACTTGTGTTTATAATCTTATTAAGGTATTTAAAGTACAAGTAAAAACGTACATCCTCGATGCCCAGCCAAGCATCTTAGAAGTTCATCCTTCGATGCCCAGCCAAGTTTCGTAAAAGTCCGTCCTAAATATTATTAATTTTTATTAAAAATGTATGTAGAATTACCGGAATTGCATAAAATAGCGTATACACGTCTAGACTAAAGTGACATTAATCCCATAGGTGGATTACTTCCCTCAGGAATCAAACACCACCCGCGGGATTAAATGGGCCACTTTAGTCGCTTGATGTATAATATACTATTGTTTACATTAGATTAGATACATTCAGACAGCTAAAAGATGCGGATTGAATGAAACGGAACCAATTATAATATAATTCCAAATAACTCTTAGTATTAAATGCAATCTCACATCTAATAAATGTTATCTACCATTTATATATAGAAAAAAATTCAACGTCAAATATCTAAGTTATACATTTTGAATAAAATGGCTACGTCTATTGACAGTTGCTAAGTGGTTGCTATGGAAGCCGTGCGATTTACTTTACAGCCGTGCGTTTTGTTTTACCGTGCGTAATAGACGTCTTACATTGATTGCCGACTGTGTGTTTTTGACTACTTACAGGGGTGGTCGTAGGCAAAAATGATAATACTGCACCTCCACATAATTTTCACTAAAGAAGAGAAGTAATAAAACTTAAACTGCAAATAAATTGAGGTTTTAATGGATTTGCCATTTATAATTTATCTTGGCTGGAAGGTGTAATTTTATTAGGACATTGGATGAAAATAAAATTAATATATTGGTAAACGGTGGTATGATGGACTTGATAAGAAAAATTTAACAGGCACCTGAAAGAAACTGCAAAAAAGGAAAATTAAGAAGCAAATATATTATCCGAAGAAGAACTAAAGAAATTTTATGAATCCTTTTTATTATTTAATACATTAGCTACGCACTTTTTTCTTAAGGAAAAATGCCATCGACAAGTTGGACAGAAAAATTATGCAATGGCTTAAATGTTGTTTTTTATTATTTTCATTAAATATATTATTTACTATTTTTCTGTTCGTATTTTGATTTATTATAATCCTTATTAAAGAATTATCCGAGGTATGTTGAAATTACCAGTACTTTTTTCATAAAATAAGTAGTTTGAGGAAACAACGAACTAGTTGTTTTTAAGGTTATTATTTTACTGTTGAGTTTTTATATTTGTGTAAAATTCGTAAACATTTTAAATTTGTTAAGGTAGGAGGTATATTCCATCTTACTTCTTGCAGTTAAATAATATCTAAATTGATGTAAGTTGTGTAGTGTAAGTGTGTAGTCTGATTTGTTTGTATGTCTATGTCGCTTACGTAATCTGTCAATCTAGCAAGTCAGAGACAGGTATCGTAATGTCGATTCTCGTGTTTTATAAAGTCTTTCCTGTTTAATGTTTAGCCTTGAATAAACTCTAAATATTCAAACGTTGATTTGTTGTTTCTGTCAGCAAATACATAACAAGTTGGACATTATCATGTGCTAAATTCACAAAATAGAATAAATTTATTACAGCTTAATAATATCCAAAAAGTTGGTGGTTAGATATTATCATGTGCTAAATACCCAAAATAGAATTGCTTCTTGCAGTTTAATATTATCCAAAAAAATGTAAGTAAGACATTATTATGTGCTAAATACACAAACTGGATATAAATTTGATGCCTAACAATTTAAACTTGGCGCCAAATAGACACCACCTAACATGCTACGACTGGCTGTGCATCCGTTACTTGTAATGTATCCTTCTTATATTTTATTCTGTAGTCTTTGGTAGAACCTTCGATTTATTTTCTACATTTGACTTAGCGCCTGGTAGCAGTGCAACCCCAGTAACTACGCCACTCTCTAACTAGGTTCTATAATCTAACAATTGCATCACTTGGTTAAATAAGAAACGAGATAGTCACAATATAAAAAATAAGAAAGTCATTGAGAAATTGACATCGACATTACCCGGAATATTTGGTTATCACCACGTTATCTTTGATGATATGTATGAAATTGTTTTATCGGGGATCACCTATCTATTGATGGGTTTAGTTATTATTCTAGAAATGTAATTGCCGGCATCACGTGGGAAGTACCGATTAACAACAACAAAAGTACTCGTTCAAAAATCCAAACCACATATCTACCTAGTAGAGACAAAAGCTATAAACATTGAAATAAAAATTCTGTTGTGATATTGAGTGTTATGCAAACAAATGTTTGGAGCGGAGAACATGTCGAGTTTTTTCACAACAAAACGCATTGGGATAGGTTCTTTTCTATTAACTATGGCTGTAATTATAATAACATGGATATTAATTTCTAAAAATACTATATCTGATGATATAATTGAATATACGACTCAATATACTCCAACTAGTCCTGCTGCAAGTAAGTTATTTATTACATTTTTAAGATACATAGGTGACCCGGGGTTTTAGTCAGGAGTAGGCGGACATACTGGTGTTCACCAGACTTCGGTGGCTGAATACCTAGATAATTTAGCAAAGTTGTGGTGGTTGGTGGGTGGAATAATTTAGTATGCCGTTTTGGTATCACTGGGTTTTATTTACACTTAACTAGTTACACTAATTAGATCTGACTAACAAAAACTGATTCTAAATAACCATAATGATAATAACTGTAATATTGATACGATAATGTCTTTAGAAGTATTGTCAATGAAATATATGGGATTTCTTGACCGTACGCAATATTTCTTCATGACCCGTTATTCCCTTAAAGTCAATGTTGATATTATTTGATATAAATACAGCAGACATTGAATGGACATTTCCAGTATCTTAAAAAATTCATTTTTTTTCACATGACGTTATGAAGGGCAGTTTATAACTTACTAGTAACCGTTTGTTCATTCCAAATTTTGAAAAACTGGTTTCTTATTTCAATATTGAAATCGTGATTTCAGTACCTGTAAATTCGAACGCCCGCTAGCTGTGACGTCACTGTCGAATTGTGATATGATTTGTTGAATTCTGTGACAGCGCGGAAAAACCGCCGATCATCTGGTGGGCCATCATGCGTACAACCAATAAAATAACAATTCCCCACTGACGTCGTATGACCCGCGCGTTTCTCGTCGTTTCAATTTTTGGCGTTTTCAATCAATATGTAATGCGTATTGCCCAGGTAAGCCCAAAGGAGACAGAGTTCAATTAAATTAACTGATTTATTTCTAAAAAATAATATTATTTACAACGACAAAAATAAACTAAAATTCAATATTCTATATATTTCTCCGGTACGTAAATATTTTGAAGGTCACGCTTCCACGGCCCGTATCCTTTCGTCGATTGATAGGTACTGATGGTCCGAATAGTATGTAGGTGAAACTATAGCGGTGTGTATTTCGATTCCGACGATATACTCGACGGTGTACGAGACTCTCTATGTCCTGTGGAACGTTCAGTCAGCCAGGGACATGAGCAACCGGCGGATCAATACTCTTTCGGTTTTGGTCTCAAGATTTGAGAGTATCGTTTGTAGCTAGTCAGTACCCAGCTTAACGAATACTTCTACGTGCAGGATCTGTAGTTATTACAGCGTGTCAATACCACACCGAAATTATACTAACAGTTAAAGCGATCGTTTATAGCCAGTCAGTACCCGGCTTAACGGTGCTTCCCTACGGAGATACTGTAGAGCTTTCAGTGTGTCAGTACCACACCGAAATTCTTCTAACCGTTTGAACAATCGTTCTCGTTTACGTCAATACCAGAAACCAACGGCCGTTATAATGAATGGTGTATAAAGTAGGATCAATACTCCAACTTAGTACAACACTCGGCGGAAGATAGTGTAAAGCGTTTAAGGTTGAAGTCAATACCCTCGACCTACGCTTCGCACTGGAGGCGGCTGAACTTGGAGGAGCAGGAGTCCGTAAACCAAGTCGTCTCATCGTCTGTTGGTTTGCATTTTTATATCCATCGTAGTGGTAGTGGTGGAAGTCTCTTTCCCTTCTACCGTCGATTCTTCGTGCGCATCCTGGCGTGGAGGCTCTGCTGGTCTGGTGGGGTATCTCGTCATCGCGGCGCTAACTGGTTTCTTGAATCGTGTTTTATAGTAATGAATTTATGTCATTACAATTATGATTTCGGTAAATTGATGGAAATGAAAATCAAAAAATCCCTAAGAGTTAATTGAGCTTCCAAAATTTTGGAATATATTTTTTCTGAAAATCACTAGAAATGCCCATTGTAACATACAGTTTTGATAACTATACATGCTGTTTCGATTTAATACACTCGTATTAAATAACAATAATGTTAAAATATTATACAGTTTTTAAAAAAAATTTCTTTATACATGAATAATTTTATGTACATCAATTACCATGCTCGTTCCCCTTATCGAAAAGAATGAATTGCTACATTGTTTACTATTTATATTTCTTACACATATGGTTTATTTACTTGTCCTTCATATTGTTCCCTTACACTGTCTTTTCACTAACACTAACACCGTTTGTTGTCTTTTGACCTTCACTTGTTTTACATTAAGGAATATATTATATCGATATAATCGATTTGTATGAACTGTTTTGTATTTGTCGGTTTCTAATTTAATTTCACAATTGACGCCATTTGTTATTATTAGGTATCAGAACTGGACCCAATCCCAATCTGTCCAAAAGCGACAATATGTTGTAACGAAACAATTATATTCAATGTATCACCTATTTTATTTAACAGGGTATCATAACACGCCAAAGAAGTATCGTTGCAACTGTTAATTTGTTTACAAATATCACAAAGATAAACCGCTTGTAATTCCTACGCTCCTCATAAAACGATTTCGTCAACAACCGTAATTCTTCTATTTTGATCTATCCCCTCTCTTTTTTTTCAATCTACTAGTCAAAAGTGCCCATACGATATTCCTTTTTAATAATAACAGAAATCATTCTTCTTTAAATTTCAAGGTAAAAAGAAAATTTTCTCATAGTGAACGGGAAAATGCAAGAGGCACATGGCATTACCAGTTTGTTAGAGAGAGACAATGGTGAGATACACAATCAAAAGTCAACGTAGATTATTACAGTTAAAATAAGATTAGAATATACGAATCGCGCGTGTCATGTTTCCTTGCAAAACCTGTGTTTTTCCTTGAGTTCCATATTTTCCATCCTTAATTCGTAGTTTTCTTTCTTTAACTGTGCCATTTGTTTGCTCATTTCTTCAATTTTTCATTCTATCTCACATATTCTTACGTTATTATTGTGGTTATTGTAATTATTATTCATGTTAAATTTATTGTAATCTACGTATCTGTTATAACCGTTTCCTGGGCTGTATTATCTGAATGTCCTTCCTGGGGGGTTGTCGTTGTACAACCCTCTGCTGCTTCCTCTCCTATGATTGTTCCTAAAGTCAAAATCTGATTTCCTGAAGATATTTCTATTGTCCTTCATGTGCAACACTTGTTGTTGACTTACTATGCCTTCTACTGATACCAGCTTAGATAGTACTTCTTGCGTGTTTTCAAAACTTCCTGCTGCTATGATCGTTTTCGTCGCGTCCGCTGTGGCATTCATCGTTACTGCCTTGATAGTTGCTTCTTGGGTGTATTTTTCAGCTAGACGTTATGGCATCCCTTCTGACACGTATGCTTCATGTAGCCTCTCTGCCAATTTCTCTATTTCTGTCGCGTATTGTGTTATGTCCTTCCCATTTTGCCTTACTTTATTAAGAGAAGGCTTGGGTCTCCTCTCATTCCTGGTTTTAGTTTGTTCCTAATTTCTGTGATAGAATTTTCCGTCGTGATCAAGCTTCTAGCTTTTCTAGAAAGTCTTGTTTTAATTAGCAGAATCGCATTTTCTTCGTTACCCGTCGCGTTAATTTGTAACAAATCTAATGAATCTAAAAATGATTGTAGCTTGCGTGCTTCAGCGTTGAATTCAGTAGGTAAGACTTTACTCGCGAAATTAAAAAAATCATTCATACTTGTCGCCATTTTCAACTGTTTGATTATTGCTTGTAATACACCCGTATCGATCTCCTTTAACAATACAATTCAGCACTTGAAATGCTCTAACAGTTTTATCCCTAATCTTATCTGAATAATTTTTACAACTTTCTTGTTGTACTAAACTTAAGTTTTCCAATTTTTACGTATCAACTTACTAAAATTATTATAAAGAATTCAGTCGTCACTCGTAAACTTCCCAGTCAGCGTTCATACAAACTTCCCAGCCGGCATTCATACACTTCTCATTTATCCTTCGTTCTCTCTCTTCATCATTTAACCGTCGTACATAATGGTACTCATCTTATAAGAGCACCCGGCGTTTGTCCCGGTAAACCATATGTGTAATTATTCATTAATCATTCATTACTCCAGCAGATTATGTGATAAATAATCAAAGTGCAAATCGCGTTTGATCCAGTGAGATTCTTAGTTGTTCATGCAAAAGAACACTTTATAACGTCATACGATATAGTAACATGAAAGTGAAATAGTTGTTTAATTTCATCATCCATCATAATCCTACAACATATAGTGAATAAAATAAACGGTCCTTCGAGCAAAACATTGAACAATAAAAACTTCCATTACATTTATTATCCCAAGTGCAAAAAGGGTTAATAAAACATGACCCTTCGAAGCCGGATTGAAAAAAGGGATAATAAAACAAGAATTATTATACTATTAATTACATCAATGTGTATATCTGGATTTTTAGGAGTTTCCTTTTTAAAAATCCTATTTCCCTGTTCATTTATTTCTTCTACAATTGCCCTTAGCTTATCTTCGAAATCTTCCCACGTTACTGACATTTGAAAGATGTACAACTCGTTCATAAAAATAGAGTGCATAAATACTTACAGTTTTATACAGTCAAAGTTCCTGACGTCTGCTTCGTTCCAATGCCTCGATTGATGTCTCTTTTTAATGGTCTTCGATGCGTTTTCCATAGGGACCATATGAATTTCAGAATGAAAGCTACCGTTATATAAGACTATTATATGTGTTGTAAAATTATCTTGCTGTACCAAAAAATTATTGTTTACTGTACCAGTTTCTTGTACCTCTGGCTTAGTAGGTGCACCACCCATAGTTTTGCTTCTCCAAGGTCCAAAATTTAAATAAAAGACCATATACCTTCACTCGTTTGGATTACCCTCAGTTCGCAGGATTATTTACCATTTAGTTCGTAGGACTATTTACCATTTATCATTTAGTTCGTAGGACTATTTACCATTTACCATTTAGTTCGTAGGACTATTTACCATTTAGTTTGCAGGATTATTTACCATTTAGTTTGCAGGATTATTTACCATTTACCATTTAGCTTGCAGGATTATTTACCATTTAGTTTGCAGGATTGTTCACCATTTTAGTTTGCAGGATCGCCATGTGGTGGCGATGTACAGGGCAGAATCCGTTTTACCATTACCATTTGTTCGCAGAATCGCCATATGGTGGTTATTTAGCAAGTGCCCCTCGTATGTACTTCTTGAACCATCGAACCATTCATCTTCGGGATGCACTTACCACTTAAACCATTCGGTAGGGTTAAATAAATAGCATCGTTTATGAAAACTCACTGGGACCATATATATTTAAAAACTACGTATATAAATTACTGACCATGTGTAACACAGAATATAAACGTTTGTACTATTATTAACAATAATAATAATGAATGCTCTTCAAGCGAAATGAACTCTCTATATAAGGAAATTGTTAGACTAACGCAGTCGATGATCTGTTTTTCGACCTTGTTGACACATTATTTATAAAACGGTCGTGATTGTTATTGACTTTACTACACCTTGCCAGTGGCCTTCAAGTTCACTGGTCGCTAGCAATATTTTGATTAGATTAGAATTCTATTTTTATGTTTATTATCGAAAGCGTTTTCTTATTTGTACTGTGTGTACACAAAGATTTCGTTTCTCATTTGGAAACAAACGTGAAAACAGTAAAACTTTTTTTATTAATACATACAAAAACCAAACCAAGTGTTCAATGTCATCTTACACGTTGCCAAATCTAAAAAAGTAATGGTTTTAATCGCTTTCAAACAGAAAACTAGAACAATTTCCAGGATTACAATAAAATGTTCAACAAATAGATCGGATTAATTATCTTGATTTATTGAAACCCCTCGAATTATCACAATTAATAGCTTCTTATAACTTGTTCTCGTGTTAGAACAATGCATTTTACAATTAATATAAATATACAATGAAAGTTGGCAACATTGCAAAGTGACAAAAGTTTTCTTCAGAACATTCACTGTTTCTGATATCCTGTTAGTACCTACAAAGGCTTGTAATACGTTAGTAGATGAGCTGTGACGATACGGGAACACTATTTAATATAGGTAAGAAAACCACATTACTTTACTTTCACCGAAGCAGCTTCCACGACCCCCACCCCTTTTCTCAACCAAGAAAAGTATTCTGTTCTATTCTAAGATGTCCTAACATAGCAAACCCAACGAAAACAGAAACACAACACTATTTATATAATCGTTTTTATTTACAATAACAGCATGTTACTTATAATACAAACGGATACAAATATTACACACAAAATACAACTCTCTCCCTATTTCCATTAGGAGTATGTTTAATTTTATCTATTTTTATCTTAATTCTATAATTTAGGTCCATTTCTGCAAACTCTCTTTCCAACCAGTAGTTCGAGCAACAGAAGGTTTCCGAATTCTCAAACTTTTGTGATAAATACGAATACCAAATAGAAAAATTTAAATTAGTAACTTTCAGAACACACGGTACAACATATTTTATTTCAAATAGAATTAAAAGTAGAATGCGACCCACATTTTGTTTAGAAAAATGATACAAAATCATAACAGCTTTGAAATAATTGTTTTGTATACAACTAGTTAATAACGTAAAATTGAGGCCGCTTCAAAAACAAAAAAATGGATTTTGCAATTCAACAAAAAAAACCCAAACCTAATTCGGGGGGATAGTAAAAACGAAGTACAGAGCAGTAAGAGCGACAGACAGTGTCGGGGCGAATACGTGAAGGGGAAAGTCCGTTCCCTTCACGGTAACAAGCATCAGTTTTTTTTGGTGTTAGCATTTTCAGAGGAAGAAGTTTCTCTCCGTTGTGTCAGGGCGTGAAAGGGATACTTGGCTATCCTTGACGGTGAACACTGTCCCCCTTCGTGACACAAAACGGGAAAACTCGCCCTCTACGCTAAGTTTTCAGCATAGCCCGATACCGGTTACTGGCACTACCCGCGGTTGCTAAAGAGATAGTGAAGGCAGTAGCAAGGCCGGAGAAAGGAAGTTTTCCAACGCAGTAAGTTTTTGAACAAGTTGAGAGTTAGATTTTGCTTTTTGATGAGATATTTATTCGTGTTTTTAAATGAAACTCAAGGTTTCTAGTTAATTCCACAATATAATTCAAGTTATTGAAAATTCTAAAAAATTGACAATTGTTTCGATAAATCAATATCATCGTCAGAATGACAGAAGTTACATTTCATTTTATGCCTACCTGATATTTAGTAGTTATTTTTGGCTAGACCAAGAAGTAACCTAACTTGTGATTGGCTTAATATATGTTTATAGAAAAAAGAAGAAGATGTGATATTACAAATATTGAAGCTTAGATATTATTAGCCCTATGGTGATATCCTGGATATCATTTTTCCAATTAAGATCAGTATAACTGTGCAATGATATAGAAAACCAGGAAAACTATATCTGCTGATCTTTACAATTATCACTTAAGAAGACAGTTTATTAGTGGAGAATTCCCTAGATTTAACTGTTCATTGACAACTTCATATTGTGGGTTTCTTAAATGTCTTCTAATTTCCAGTTCTTCAAGGAAATCCAGTTCTTGTTTCTTTTCACAAATATGCAGTACTTCTAGTTCTGTGTTAGGTGTCAATGAATGATTGGTGTCAAGTAGATGTTTTGCGTAGTGGAATTTATCTGGTTGTTTTAATCTGTATGCTCGTAAGTGCTCACTGTATTGTATTTCAAAATTCCTAAGGGTCTGACCCAAATAGACAGCATTACATTCTGGACATTTGAGTTTATATATACCTGACTTCTCTAATAGTGGTATTTTTGTTTTTACATTTAACAATTTTGTACTAACGTTACTTTCTGTTTTAAAAGAAATTGTTGTATTCGTTGCTGAAGATATTATCTTTGAAATATTATTAGAAATATTTCCTGCATATGTGATGGTTTTATAAGTTTTAATTTCATCAGCTTGTTTAGGATATATTAGTTGTAATGCTACTTTTTTCTCTTTTTTACTAATTAGCTTATTTATCATATCTAATGGATAACCGTTAGATGTTGCTATTTGTCTAATTGTATTAATCTCTCTATCAAAATTACATTTGTTCATAGGAACTGAAAAAGCTCTATGTATCATTGAATTATATGCTGCTAGTCTGTGTGACACAGGGTGGTTAGAATTGAATGCAATTGTCACATCAGTCTGTGTTGGTTTTCGGTAAATTGAATAATCAAGTAGATTATTAACTCTTTGAATTTTTAAATCAAGAAAATTGATTGAGCTATTTTCTTCAATTTCTAATGTAAATTTAATTTTCGGGTGTTAAATTATTGATGTGGTTGAAAAATACATCTAATTGTCGTTCACTACCCATAAAACACGCTAATATGTCATCTCCTTATCTATACCAAAATAAAATATTTTTCGAAATATTACTTTCAAAGATCTTTCTTTCTAAATTGTCCATAAAAATGTTTGCTAAAATAGGTGATATAGGGCTTCCCATTGGTAAACCTTCATTTTGAATATATATCTTATTGTCAAAAGTGAAATAATTCTGATTAATGCATACATCAAATAAATTAAGTATATCTGATATTATTCCAGGATTAATATTTTTATCTTCTAGTAATTTTCTTACAAATATTAGACATTCTTTAGGAGGAATTTTAGTAAACATATTAGTTACATCGAACGATATGAGTTTATAGTTATCTTGCAAGTGGATTGATTTCAACTTTTTGATTAGTTCTATTGAATTTCTAATTGAGTACTGAGATTCATATCCGTAAGTATTGAGTATATTGTTGAGCTTCTTCGCCAATATATTATTAGTGAGCACTTACGAGCATACAGATTAAAACAACCAGATAAATCCCACTACGCAAAACATCTACTTGACACCAATCATTCATTGACACCTAACACAGAACTAGAAGTACTGCATATTTGTGAAAAGAAACAAGAACTGGATTTCCTTGAAGAACTGGAAATTAGAAGACATTTAAGAAACCCACAATATGAAGTTGTCAATGAACAGTTAAATCTAGGGAATTCTCCACTAATAAACTGTCTTCTTAAGTGATAATTGCAAAGATCAGCAGATATAGTTTTCCTGGTTTTCTATATCATTGCACAGTTATACTGATCTTAATTGGAAAAATGATATCCAGGATATCACCATAGGGCTAATAATATCTAAGCTTCAATATTTGTAATATCACATCTTCTCCTTTTTTCTATAAACATATATTAAGCCAATCACAAGTTAGGTAACTTCTTGGTCTAGCCAAAAATAACTACTAAATATCAGGTAGGCATAAAATGAAATGTAACTTCTGTCATTCTGACGATGATATTGATTTATCGAAACAATTGTCAATTTTTTAGAATTTTCAATAACTTGAATTATATTGTGGAATTAACTAGAAACCTTGAGTTTCATTTAAAAACACTAATTTGAGCATATTCCACGAAGTAAGGGTCGAGACAGTCAATTTCATTAAAAAATCTTCGAGAGAAGATTTGACCCGACTGTATCAGAAGTTACTACAAAAACGTTACAAAGCATCGCAAAACATTTGGTTTAACCAATAATGCCTTAGGAAAAACGTAATACCAAATTATGTGAATATAAAATGTCACACTAAAACACCACAAGCACAAAAAGCTATAAAATGTGCTCAACGAGTTTGGATAAAATCAGAATGTAAGGAATGGTTCAAAGTTAGAGACTCTTTAGACAACTACATAAAAGTTGTACATTCAGAACTCACATTCCAATTACATCCAGTAGAATTTGACTGTTTGGATGACAAAATTAGAGAATAAGTCAGCACGATGAAGCATATGAAATTTAAGAAACAAGAAAAGAAGCTACAGAATCTTGAACACACACAACATAAAATTCAATACTCAAAACATCATGAAACTGTAAGTACCTACATACCAACACACTTTGCACCACGATTTGAAAACCTTTCAGACACTAATTTTACAAATAGTGAAATAGAATTTTTAAATAAAGGTTTAAAGTACAGCATACCACCTAAATTTACGAATAATATCAAACAAATTATAGCTACAGAGTCAGAAATAGCTTTAAAATCTAATTCAAATAATTTTCTTTATGAGAAATTAAAAATTGCCAATTTAATCAAAAATATTGAACCTTCAAAAGTTAAACGTCAAACAAAAAATGACATTTCAGTTTTAAACGCAATAAAAAATAAGATAGAGAATAATAACCTAACAGTTACGAAATCTGATAAGGGGAACGCTACTGTCATTTTGACGACTGAAAATTACAATTCCAAAGTATATAACTTTATAGAATCCAGCGATGTAAAAGTTCTTAAAGCAGACCCAACAAAGAAGTTTTCTAATAATGTAAGGGATATTGTTAATAATTCAAATTATCTTTTAAATGATTACGAAAAGAGGTCTATCATACATAAGAATCCTCATTGTCCACAATTATATGGAACAGTTAAATTACATAAAATAACGAAACCAATTAGACCTGTAGTCTCTTATGTTAATGCTCCTAATAATATATTGGATTTTTTTATTTATGTATATATAGATACAGAGAAAGATTTATTATATTTTTTTACATAACTTTGTGGTTTTCCCATACTTTATTTATCATCCCTACCCGAATTTTCCCTAGAGTGTGTATCAACATTGGATACGAGACCAAACCGAGAGAACAATCCTGTCCTGGCGAAGGAAATCAGACCGTTTTAAGTCCAGGCGTTCCCAGCTTAAATCGGACTGGGGGTTGCCTTTCCACGCTTGGCTACAAATACAAAGGAAAAAAGGTATTGTTGAAAGAAAAGGCATTGGAGTGGTGACAGCAGACCCGGTATAGCAGGGTCAAATCTATTACATTTGGGGGCAAAGCATTACGTTAGTGTCTAGCAATTATAACACTGGTGACAGCGTTTTTTTTTGGTTGATAAACAATTCATTAGAGAAAAACTCGAGTTGTACATCAGGTGACAGCGGTTTGCGAACCATCCGCTATTGGAACAAAACCCACCCAGGGAGGGTGTGGTACTACACTTTGATATGTAACGAAGTCTCTATCTGTGCTTAACTTCCTTTTTCTACTTCCGCTACTAAAACCGCACTTTGAACACGGGTTTGACATCCACAAAACGACTCTATAAACACTAGTGTTTAAAATGCGAAAAGTCACATCTCGTTTATCTTTTGTTTTTTATACGTCAAATCAAGTGTATCTTTTCTATGTTAAATTTCATGCTCCTTGATAATTTTGTTATTCTGCGTCATTTGATTTGTCAGTCAGCTGTCAGTCATAATCCGTCATGTAATGAATATAATTCAAATATAATATGTTTTCCTTCCCGCCGGCGAAGAAAAAGTATAGTAAGCACCTCGTGTTAAAAACGTCTTTAGTCACTCGTTTTACAAGGAACTCGTAACTAAAGTAACCGTTTTGGCACTTGGTACTTAATATACTATTATAGCGGTAATTACCATTTCTGTTCCTCCGGAAATTACTTATAAGCGTTGGCAAACTTTAATTTAATACGATCTTTTATCTTCTGCATGGTAATGTTTTTAATTTGGGTCATATCTTCTTGGGTAAAAGGAATATTCTTCCATACCTCCGTAGAAAACTTCAAATTTTCTATCGTGGCGAATGTATTGCCTTGGTAAGACGTAATACCATTGGTAGTAAATCTTACAAACGTTTCTTCTGTAGGCAAACATATTATCTCCATACCATTATTATAAAGTATTGTAATATAACCATCTGCAATAAGAGCTGCTCTATTGTTATAAACACTTATAAATATATTGTTGTAGTAACCCTTTAAGAAGTAGACATTTTTTATGCCATCCTTTTCTGCTAACACACCAACATAAGTATATTTGTTTTTATTGTTTATGGTAAACGCCGACACTTTATACACACCTGCTGGGCCTAGGTTTGCCCAATGGCTATAAAAATAGTTTTCTAATCTCTCCCTCAATTGTGTTATCTTCCCTTCTTTCTCGAGTAGACTTCTATATTCTTCCTTTATTGCAGTTGTCTTTTCGAGAAAATCCAGCTTCCGCCTCTTGGTATCTAGCTCATCCATTTCCTGTTTTCCCTTCCTTGTCGATGTAATGTAAGCTTGCGACAGAGGGTTGATTTCTTTAATATTATAAGGAGAAAGTTTGTTTGTTTGTTTTATTGGCTCTCTTCCTTAAAACACGTGCAACCAAATTATCTGTAGAGATTAGCGTCCTGTATGTCGATATCTTCCGGTATAGTAGAAAATGGGGTGCTTGATCAAGGTTTCTCCAGCTTTAATGTAACATTTTTGTATAAATCGAACATTATCTCTGTTTTCCTTTTCTTCTACAACTTCTATATGGTTAACAGGGAGGCAATTAAAGCTGCATGCAGGGAGAATGTAATTCCAACCTTCTTCCTTGCATCGGATTCTTTTGGTAAATTTATTTGTAATCCCGTCAATTTTTTGTAGTGCTGTTACCCCAATAAACATATTGCAGTATATTGTTAAACACAAGACAGCAGCTATTTTATAGACTATCGGTCAACGTTGTCCACATTTTTGCAATCGAAACAGAGTATATCGGAGCATTTTGGAAGTAGAACTTACTATTTTCTAGCAGACTTATGCAATCTTCTAGAGGACTATAGCCTTCTGCATGGGAATTTCCAATAGAGTAATTCTATATCGTAGCTTCCAATCTGGTAATACCATACTACTTGGCAAATGTGGAAGAGAACGTTTCTTTTAATCTCGCATCTGGGCAGTTGACGAAATCTATAATATGGTTTCCAATGCTCTTGTTAACTCCAGGACTGGATATTTGACAAATAAATTTGTTGTATATTTTAACCCTTGGGTTAGATGTAAGCCACGTAAGGTGATCTATGCCAACTGTTTTATCATTATTTACAATAATGTTGCACATTTTCTTGTACTCTCCTTGGATGCAAAAGTTAAAGTTGCTGGTTGAATAATTTCCTCTTTGTTAAAGACTCCTGAAAAATCCTGAGTTATGTCAAAGTCAATTAGATAGTAATCTTCCTTTCGGAGTTGCTCCAATCAATCCGGTATTTCTTCGAGTTTAACGTCCGCCAACTCTACTTTGTATGGAATGCAAACAGGTTCTTTATGTTTCCTTTTAATAATTTCCAAATCTTCTTCGATTACTTCTCTTGTTCCAATGGCAAGCAGGTTGTTACTTAATAAGAGGAAAGGCAGCTTATCTTTAACACCATGTTTTGCAGAAACCAATTCGCCAAATTTTCCACGTTATAACTATTAAAAGAACCACATATTTATTTTTTTAACAAGTTTAGAATTTACATCGTAATCCTCTAAGCCACATACCTTTACAAGCATTATGTTGTCACAAAATGGTTCTGTAATTGGTATAAGTCCATCTTCCAGCTGATGTTCGCCCTCCGTGTATTTGATATTCCAATATCTGTAACCAGATTGCTACCTTCCAAATTTTCTAACAGGAGCCGCAATCAAAATCTCTCATCGGTCGGTTTAACTTTCTTACCGTAAAGCTGGGAAACACTAAACATTTTGGAGCTCGCCATGTTAATAGTTCCAACGATCATCGAAAACTAAAACCATAAAAATTTGACATCCCATATTCATACCATCGTAAAAAGGTGTGGGGAGAAGGGGGAGGGAAGGGGCCACCCGATATGTTCGATGACTCAGTCTTAGTAATAGATGAAGGACACATTCGCCAAGATAGAAAATTTAAAGTTTTCTACGGAGGCATGGAAGAATATTCCTTTTACCCAAGAAGATATGACCCAAATTAAAAACATTACCATGCTGAAGATAAAAGATCCTATTAAAAAAAAGTTTTGCCAGCGCTTAGAAGAAATTGCCGAAGGCACAGAAATGGTAATTACCGCTATAAAGGAAGTTAAGCACACAGAGAGAGACTTCGTTACATATTAAAGTTTGAGAATTCGGAAACCTTCTATTGCTCGAACTTGGAAAGCCAATTTGCAGAAATGGTCCTAAGTTATAAAATTAAGATGAAAATAGATAAAATTAAACATACTCCTAATATAAATAAGGAGAGAGTTGTATTTTGTGTGTAATATTTGAATTCGATTTTATTATAAGTAACATGCTGTTATTGTAAATAAAAACGATTATATAAATAGTGTTGTGTTTCTGTTTTCGTTGGGTTTGTTATGTTAGGACATCTTAGGATAGAACATGATACTTTTCTTGGTTGAGAGAAGGGGTGTGGGTCGTGGAAACTGCTTCGTTGAAAGTAAAGTAATGTGGTTTTCTTACTTATATGAAGTAGTGTTTCCGTATCGGCATAGCTAATCTACTCACGTTGTCGTCGATTATGGACATTTATTGCACGTTTGCCACTTTATGATATCCTGTTAGCGAAAAAGAGTAATACACTGAATTTATATGTGTTTCTTTCTAATACATTGTCGCTTAATCATATGCTCCCACAGAAAATTCCTAATACTGCATACTTAGAGTATAAACTCAGTTTATAATACCACCTATTATATTGTACACGTGTTCCAGATGCATTTTATGTACTCGAACAAGTTCTTCCATCACAAACACTTATACGCTTAATAACTATTAAATTAGCTAATAATAATTTCCATTACCTTGAATAATCCTAATTGATATATATTTTATTTATTTTCAGGTACATGTGAAATCAATCCTTTGGGTACATCACGGACTCCTCTTTTAATCAACATTCGAAATAATACTATCATGTATCCACAATCTAGTAATGGAACAATTAAATTATCTTCCTCCGAGGTACTAGAATTTTCCTGTCCATCTGGCAACGTTACCGCTAACGGCATTACATTCAACACAACAGTGAAAGCAACCTGCCATAATGACGACTTTTTTAACATAAGCGGAACCACTGTTCAATGGAAAACTGTATCTTGCTCGAAAGATTTAATACCTACAGTAAAAGAAGCATATATTACTGATATTCCTGATGATGATTTAAACAAAATTTGCTACAACGATTCACTCAAATTAGGACTGATAGGTTTTGATTTAGATTCTGATAGATTTGTACGTGTTGTTAATATTTGTTTTAATTCTACCAGCAAAATAGCAATTTATTCCAATCACATATTAAGGAGTTCCATATCGATTTCCGTAACAGGCTCTACGTTTAAACAAGACGATTCTTTTTATAAAATGGGTACGTCCGTTAATGAAATTTACAAAAACAGTCAAAGTACCATAAATAATATATTGGGATTAAAGGATAATTCAACTAAGTACATTAATAATTCTACTAATATTAATAGAGGACATCTTGCACCTAGAGCCGATTTTTACTACGCGTCTTTGCAAATAGCAATTCAAAGATACATCAATGTAGCTCCTCAGTGGAATATTTTCAACGCGGGGAACTGGCAACAAGCTGAAAAAGATGTCAGAAGGTACGCTAACGATAATAATATTAACCTACAAATTTGGACAGGTACTTACGGCGACTGTATGCTTGAAAACAAATCATTGTATTTATACGAGTTCAAGAATTCTTGGGTGTTTCCAGTACCGGAAGTGTTTTGGAAAATCGTTTATAATCCACTAAATGCGACTGGCGTAATCCTTGTTGGTCACAATAATCCGTATCATGATAAGTTCACGTTGAAAGAAAAAATCATATGCACGGATATATCTGGTAATGTTACCTGGTTACATTGGGATTCTGGAAATATAGAGAAGGGATACTCGTATGCCTGTGATTATAATGATAAGCAATTTCATAACTTAGTTCAGTTTGTGCCAAAATTAAGTATTAAGGGTTTATTATAAGTTTCAGATTTTGAAGCTACTGTATTTTTTTATGTCGAAAATGTAACAATTATGAATAAATTTAGGAATATAAAACGCCCTTTCGTGGATTTTGTTTACGTTTCATATTTCAAGTGTAACAAATGTAATAATAATTATAATAAAAATAAAAAGTGTTTATTTGAAAAATTGTACATTTATTACTGAAATGAAGTGGCCCGCAAAGACTGGAGGAACCCGTAGAGGACAATGACAGAGTTGAATCCGACATTAACAAATAAATAGAGGAGAATTGGAAAAAAATATTAAGAAACTAAAAAATTGAAGAGTACATAGGTCCAACAAAATTACAGCAAAAATGAAGAGATATATTTGTTGCATATTTACAACAGAGTATGGGAAGAAGAAACTTTTCCAAAAGATTGGAAGGAGGCACTAATAGTATCCATCGTTAAAAAAAGGGACCACAAGGATTGCAATAACTACCGAGGTGTCACATTAGTAAGTGCAGCGGATTCAGAAATGGCAAAACTACACAGGACCATGTATTCACAATAAAACAGCCTAACCTAACCTTAAAATACACTTAAAGACAAAGGAAACATTTTTGGACCTAGAGAAAGCTTTTGATGCAGATCCAAGACATACATTATGGAAAATATTTACAAACAGAGGAATAAATAGTAAAATTATGAGATTAACACAGAAAATGTATAATAACAATGGAAACGTCATTATAAAAAAGAACTTGATATCACAATGATTCACTACAAGTACAGGGTTAAGACAACGAGAAGTTTATTTGATAGATGTGTTTGGATCATCCTGCTCTAGTATTTTTAGATCACATGAATTTTAATTAGGATATCTCTAAGTAACTTTTTAAAAAACTTTATTTTTACAATTTAAATAATATTATAACAATTATGAAAAATATATGTTTGTAGTTTGAAATATAGTCTACAACTAACTAAAAGATGAGCGCATCCTAGCAAACACAAAAACATATTGAATACATATATGTTACATATTTCTTGAAATATAAAAGTCACAGTTATATAAAACTGAAGTCACAACTAGATAATATTTATGTTTTGAATACTGACAAAGGCCGGCACAGCAAGGGAACAATAATAATATAAGAAATACATATTATAAATTATATCTCAAATATTTCCAAATTACTATGTAATATATATGTAGAAATGAAATAATATCTAGAGAATATTTATATATTGAATATTACATAATATAGATGTAACAAAAGTTACCTAATTTTACTTTTGCCTCACCCCTTACCTAAAATATTTTATTCCATTGGATCTATGAAAAAATTCAGCGAAATTCTTAATTTATAATAAATTCAGAAAAATCTATTAAAACATTATTTTTCATAGATGAAATGAAATACAATATTTTTAGTAGTGTTGATGGCCAAAAGATTAAGGAACTATTGTTACTATATTATTCAATACCTACATTATGAATATTTCAAACTTAAAGCAACTTAATACAATTTAATATTTGTAAGTGGTATTTATCTATCTTTGGAATTTAGTAGCTGGTACTTAGTTACTAAAAAAACAGCAAATAGATGCATATAAGTACATTTATTTTATTAACATAAAAAAGAGAAACAAAAAACAAAACAACTAATGAAAAAAATATTACAAAACTAAATATATTCAAAAACTAAATGATAAAATATAAAATATTATTGCAAAACAAATGAATATTCAAAAACAAAACAATAATTAACCATGGAAAATATTCTCTTAGAAGACTTTTCGAGGTCCACTTGTAAGCGAGTGTAAGCAAGTTTTGAAGGATTACAGTTTCGCCCTACTTTTCCCTCTGGAGTCTCTTTACTTAGCCTTATCCACACAAAGGTAAATTGATCAAAATCAGTGAATGTCATATTAAACTGTGTCAGCAACGTTTCTAAAAATGTAGGTATATATTAATTATATTATATTAGAAAATCATATAGTAACAATATCTTGAAATAACTTAATTGATTTTAAGTAGTTATCTCTATGTCCTAACCATGAGTGAGATGCCTCTATATTATGTATTTCTGGTTCACCGACACCATTGTAAGATTGTACAACTTACGTATCGTTTTTTGTCCTATTGATAAATCACAGAAGTCTTTCATTTTTTTTCGTTTTAAACAGTTATTTTGCCTAAAATTCATAATTTATATTAATCTACGTATTCGAATATAAATAACTTTCAACAGATAAGTGTTAATTAATCCATTTCAAGATATTTTGTCTTGACTTTTACTACCTGTGGTCAGAGGATTAAAGATGTGTATTTTATTTGATATTATTACAAAATCTACTTGAGCCCTAAGTGCATAACTGGGCGGCGGTATTTGTTTCGGAATAACGACTCCCTACATAGGGAATTATTGTTCACTCATGTCTAAGTTGTAAGTTAAAACGAAACTATTATCTTGGAAAGTACTTTAGTAAGAAAGGTATAATGTGATTTGTAATTGTTTACAATCTTTTGTAAACGACAGTTGAATGAACGGCTTCATTGGCGATGCCCCTTGCCTGTTGAAAATAATAATAATAATAATAACACTTACATGATGTGTTCTCCATTCCTCTACAAACAAAACTAAAAACAAACACACAGACAAAACTAAAGAAAAACCTTTTAAAACGTTATATACTTGCAGGTATGTGGGTAGATCGACTCGTGACAATTTAAAGGTTATAATATAGATATAGATAGATAGAAAATTTATTGTTCTTTCGTACAGAATACATGAACAAGGAGGTGACAATATTTCCAATATAAATGTAAAAAATAATAACTAATAAAAAGAAATGAATTATAATTTTATAGATATGCTTAGATGATGCCTTGACGGGAGTGAGAGGATAGTTACTACTCGTTTATAATGAATGATCTGATTTTTAAAATATTCTTTGTAACATTATATATATTTGATATAATAATTGTGGTTCAGCTTTATTAATTACTGTTTCAAAGTCCGTTAGGGACTGATAGGTTTTAGAAGGTTTTAGAGAAGAAATATCTAATTTGTTCATACATTGGACATACAAATAATAAATGATGTAGGGATTCTGGAACTAGTTGCAAATTGTGCATATTTCATTTGTTTCTATGGTATATGCATTGTTATTAACATACAATATTTTAGTGTTAGTACTGCGTAGTTGTGAGATGAAGCGTTTAATATTCAAAGGGGTTGAAAGATCTAAGTGGTTTGTGCTTTGAAAGGGATGCTTGTCTTGTAGTATGTGTTTATACATTGGACAATATGTACTTAGTAATATTTTATTCCAATCCTCTATATGACTATATTGTTCGTATTTTTCTAAAATAATGTTGATTTTATCCCCATCGAAACTATGCATATCAAACTCTGGAGCTCCAATTTCAGTTAAAATATTATTTATTTGGCTTATCCAATTGTATTTTGATACAGTTTTATTTTGTTGGTATAGTTGATAAGTTCTATCTAGCGCTATCTTAAGAAATCTTTTTGAGGATAATTTTTTAATTTTTAGTAAATATTCTAGAGCTTGTTTTATAATAAATAATCCAATTTTCACTAGTCTTGTTTCCGCTCTCAAAATGTAACTTAAAGGTGAAGAGCTTTCTTCTTTTTCTTTAGAAAGACACTAGACGAGGTTCGTAAGAAATACATATGAAATATATAAAAAAATTTATGTAACAAATTTTACGTAATAAATATATATAAAAAACAGTTCATATTTATGTAGCAGAAATTACATCTTGAATACATATAAAATTAAATATATCCAATATATAAAACATTTTATAATATAAATATTGAGAATATATAACGAAATTTATATAGATTTTGTTACACAAATACTACATAAAAAATATATAAACGTTTTATATAAAAATCATTCCTCCCCTGTTATATATTTTTATGTAACATATACATTTGTGTTTGCTGGGATCGTCCACAAGACACGCAATCTTGCTGAATTCCCACAAAAGTCGGATTCGGGGAAACTAAACTCCGGACTGTGGGATACGCAGCGTCAGCATCTTCTTATGGGAACCAACAATCAGAAGTCCATAAATGAGGATCGTCCAGGCATTGGGGACGTAGATAGGGCTCTCGAAATGAAGATTGGGCTGATTTTCGATCACTTGGCTGCGGATTACTTGAAGTTCGTCTAATCGGAGGTCTTCTAAATCGATGCTAATATTAATCTTTGAGGGCGTCGGAATGGCAGCGTCTATATCGAGAAACAGGATCGGCTGTTTCGGGTTCGTGTATTGCTGTTCATTGATTATAGTCAATTGATCAGTGGTGAATTGGCAACCAGTAGGTATTTCGATGAGGAATGTACCCATTAATTTTCGGATTTCTTCTTGTCTGGATCATTTCAATTTTATTACTGATTCAAATGGAAATCATCCGATCCATTGGTTGGATCCGTCGAGCTGATTTAGCAGTGGTTGGGTCAAATGGACTTGAGTCTGGCGGCGTTTGGAGATGTTTCTGGCCTCGAGGAGCTGAATTTCACAGGGACCATCTTCGATTTCTTTTAGCTCTTGTTTGTCGCAAATATACCATTGAGGAAGAATTTATTTGCAACAATTACTCATAAATGGTAAATACATTTGGCTTTTTATCAAGAATTTATTTTTTGGAATAATTGTCTTAAACTGATTCTCAGAATATATTGGTACTGAATAAAAATGATATAATTCAAAATCAAAAGGAAAAGTGATTGGAATATGTAGAATATATGTGATTTTATTATTTAGAATGTAGCTATCGATTTTAATGAGTTTCTTATAAGGTTCAGTGTTATTGACATTCACTGGAAATGGCAGTTGTTTCGATTCGGTTTGATTGCTTAATTTTTTAAGTTCGATGTATAGGTCATTTATTGAAATAATGCTCAGGTGCATAATTTGTAATTTTGAAAAAGTGATTGAGTTCTCGATGCATTATAGAATTGAATTAATTATTTCGTACATATTCATTATTTGATTGAAAACATATTTTATTAACATTGCATTTTCTCTATATGTATTGTTTTCAAAATATCAAACTAATTTGGTTTATTTTTGAAGTAATCAATTGTTCATTATGGTTAATTTTTTGAATTGTTTTATTGAATTGATCTATGACATTCAGAGATAGCGAATATTGTTTTCCCATATTTGACACTATTTTCTTTTGGTTTGACTCTAACTGAGAAATCAATTTTTCGTAGCGTTGACCATCATAAGCGTCTAAATTTCCGATAATGGATTTGAATATTGAGCCCAAGCCATCGATTAATCCTCGTTTACGGATAATATGATGCGGGAGAATGTTTTTCATTTTTGATTCAACTTTGTCTTCAGTGAATTGTAAGATTTTTAGATAGTTTGATGTATCAAAAGAATAATCTTTATTTGTGAGTATTAGCCTGGTTATATTATGAGATTTCAATCTTAGTTTGTAGATTTCTGTAATGATTGGGTTCCTATCGTAATAGTAAATAAGTGTATGTGTGTATTGTTCGACTTTGGCAGTTCCTAATTTAAAAGGAACAAGTCCGGGATTATTTCCTAATTTTTGAAGTAGAATTTTTTCCTGGAGTCCGAAGATCCCCGGGAGTCTGAAATAGCAGAAATGAAATATTTTATCTTTTGAAAGTATAGGTTTGTTTAAGTGGGCGTTTTATATTATCCATATGTATTTTTTCGTGTGTTGGGGTTGAAACTGTTTTTAAATCCTTATTTACTGTTGATAGTTGAGTGGATTTGTCAAATTTATTTGCTTGTTTTTGCCTTATATGTTTTTTTCACGAAAACTTTTTGTTCTGGCTGAAATATTTCAGGTTTTTTTTTATTTACGAATCCGCATCAGCCTCAAGGGCTATTAGCGGTCTGTAGCTATATATTATGTTTGTTTAACATTATGAATAGATATTGACATGTCACATGTTTTGTTTAAAGTACAATTTAAATTTTATGGTAAAAGTTTGCGATTTGCAGATATTTAATAAGGTTTTTCACATTACTGCTGTTGTTTAAAGTATTTTCCAGACATTCACTTATGTTCATGCTAGTCTGTTGGTATGATATAGCGGACACTCAAACAAAAAATGTTTCACTGTTAACGGCTGCTCACAAATAACACATTCTGGTCTTGGTGTTCGGGAAAGTAAGTACTCATGAGTAGCTCGAGTATGACCTAGACGTAACTGTTCACAAACACGACACGCAAAATGTTGATATATAATTGTAATAATTATTTATTATGAAGGACCATTCACGCAACAAGCAAGAACTCTTACCTTGATTACTTTCTGCTTCCAATCTCGTACTGCCTTTTTCCAAATTTTAAACTTATTCACACCGGTTGTTGTTACTTTCACGTGGCACGATCTAAGTATATTATAAGAGCAACATGCGCTCTATACCTTTTCCTTGAAGAAGGCTAGAGAACTACTTGTCTTCCATTGGCGTTCAATCGCCGCGAAATTTAAAAATGAAAACACGTAAATCGTGAAGTGTGAACATTCCGCCCACCAATAATGACCCAGTTCATTATTTCACGTTTTAACCCAACCTTTTACTCTACACGAAATGTACACGAGTTAAACTAAACCTACAATTTTACAAAAAAAAAATAATACTAATAAAAATACTGTGAAATTTGTTAAACTTACTCCGAGGGCAACGGACATAGCTTTGTTACCGGCCTCGTCAAAAAACCTGTGGGTGTCTGGATTTGTGCCACTCTGCAAACACCATCTTTGCCAGGGTGCATTTGCACAATTCGAGCCAATTTCCAATTCAATGGCTCAACATTCTCCTCTTTCACAAGAACTAAGGCTCCTATAGCTAAATTCACATTTTCCACATACCACTTGCCCCTTTGCTGTAGAGTGTGTAAATACTGCACAAATCTTTGCACTAACTGCCATCGAGTTAACCTATTAAGGGATAAAGAAGTCACATCAGGATCAGGAGGAGCACACATAGGTTCAAGCGTCAAGAAGTTGCTTGGACACAGCACATTTAAATCGTTAGGATCAGGGCTAACACTACACATCGGCCTTGAATTCAGAATCGCTTCAATCTGAGCCAATAAAGTCTGGAATTCTTCCAAAGTTAGAATTTGACTACCTACGACCCTATACAAATGACCCTTCACCGATTTCACTCCTGCTTCCCAAAGTCCACCGAAATGAGGGCTCGCAGGGGGGTTGAAATGCCATTTTATTGACAATTCCTGTTCACATTGAGCAGCATACGTTATTAATAATCTATATGCTCCCACCATATTTGTCCCATTATCACTGTACACATCACTGCATCTTCCTCGTCTTGACACAAATCGTCTGAACGCACCCAGAAATGCCTCAGAAGTAAGATTGGACACGACTTCTAAATGCAACGCTTTGGTTGCACAGCACACAAAAAGACACACATACATCTTGACTGGACGAGCTCCACGATGTCTCGATAAAAATATTTTGAATGGACCAGCAAAATCCACACCACTATGCACAAAAGGTTTTAATTGGGACACACGGAATTTGGGAAGATTTCCCATCAAAGGAGGGTTTGAAGAAGGTTTGAAGAAGGTTTGACACGAAAACACGAATTGCACTTGGATAAAACATTGTTTATGGCGCGCTTGGCAGATAGAATCCAGAACTTTTGTACAGTAAGATAATGTAATGATCTCAAACTAGGATGACCATGACGTAGATGATAATCTCTAATGACGAGTTCAGTAATTCGATGATTGCGAGGTAGAAGCATAGGATGTTTAGCATCATAAGACAATTCCGAATTGCGGAGCCTACCGCCCACCCTGAGGACGCCCTGTCCATCAATAAATGGTGACAATTTCCTTATAGGTTTGGAACACAAAAATCCATTTTCCAAATTACGAATTTCTTCCTTAAACTCCACTTGTTGCACGCATTTCACTATAAGTATCATAGATTCATACAATTCTGATTCACTGGGAGCACCTTTTGCACACGTTGCTTTTCGAACTTTCACATCTAAAAATCTTTTCACATACACAAGAATACCCAAAAGTTTCTTTAAAGATGAAAACCTGTTCAACAATCCATTTACAACGTCCACATTCCTTTCAATCACGCATACAGTCTTTCGTTCCTCAGAAAGTACAGTTTCGACATGACTCGGCATCTTTATAACTTTCTCACAGAAGTTTGGTACAGTGTCTTTCAACCATTCAGGTCCTGACCACCATAATACATGATTAAGTAACTCCTTAGGGAATAGACCTCGTGACACACAATCTGCCGGATTATCTGACCCGGAGACATGAAACCAATTTTTTGGTTCAACCTTAGCTTGAATCTCACTGACACGGTTTGCCACAAATGTCTTCCATCTAGATGGGGAGGACTTTATCCACGAAAGCACAACTTTAGAATCTGTCCATGCTTGAGCTGTTACACCTGACAACTTAGGAACCCTTGCACCATAAATTTTTTGAACATACTCTAGTAAGCTTGCCAATAACACTGCTGCACATAATTCCAGCCTTGGAATCGAAATAACCTTCAAAGGACACACCTTTGATTTTGAACACACTAGAGAAACATAAACACGAGAATCACTTGTAATTTGTCTCAAATAGACAACCCCACCATAACCAGTCTGCGAGGCGTCACAAAATCCATGCCATTCAAAACTGACTATGTCATCACACACAATTCTACGAGGAATTTTAAGAGACGACAAAACACTTAATTCACTTTTAAATCTGTCCCACAACTCAAGTAACTCACTAGGAAGACTTTCATCCCACCCTAGACCTAGCTTCCACGTGCATTGTATAATATACTTAGCCAATAAAGTGATGGGGGAAAGGAGTCCGATTGGATCATATATCCTTGCCACTTCTGAGAGTACACCTCTCTTTGTATTAATTTGAGTAAGATCTGTGAATGCATATGAAAAACAATCGACACCAGGATTCCACTGTAGCCCTAAAACTTTCAGACTATTTGAATCTCTATCACATAAGCTATGACACTGCTGATGAAGCCCTGGAACAGTACGAAGCACTTCTTCACAATTGCTTGCCCACTTCCTCAATTCAAAACACCCTTCTGATAATAATTGAGTCAATTCACTTTGCATGTACAACGCTTCCTCCACAGAATCTGTCCCACTAACTACATCATCCACATAAATGTCTGCTTCCACGATTTTCGCTGCCTCTGGATAACTCTCTCGTTCATCACTCGCTAGCTGTAACAAAGTTCTTATTGCCAAATAAGGACTCGAAGACACTCCATATGTCACGGTGTTTAACACGTATTCTGAGATCTCTTCCGACACGGAAAATCTCCACAATATTTTCTGAAACTTCCTATCAGACTCACGAATTACTATTTGACTGTACATTTGACGTATGTCTGCTGCGAATGCCACTTTATGAACTCGAAACGCCAACAGAATTGACACAATATATTTTTAAAGAATGGGCCCGGTTAGTAGTTTGTCATTCAAAGAAACACCTGTTGACGACTTAGCACTAGCATCAAACACCACACGTAACCTCGTGGAAGAGCTTTCTGGTCGCAAAACACCATGGTGTGGGATAAAGTAGGTCTCAGACACCCTCTGACTCTCATCTAAGCCTACTAACGACATATGTCGTTGATCTAAATAATCCCTCATAAACTCTGAATATTGTTCATACAACTCTGGAGACCTACACAACTTGGCTTCCAGATTATGAAACCTGCTTAATACCTGGTTTCTCGACTCATCGAGCTCCTCACTCGACTCTTTGAACGGTAAACTCACTACGTACCTGCCATCATTTTCCCTCCGACAATTCTTTACAAAATTGTCTTCACACACTTGATCTTCATGAGACAAATTTGCACTTCTAGGAATTTCCTCTAGTTCCCAAAATCTTTTGACTACACTGTCAAGAGAATATTCCACCAATGAACAAAAACTATCAATAACCAGGTCACAATTTTTTCCACCAACGTTGCCAATCAACACCCAGCCAAAAACAGTATTAATCGCACTAGGAGACCCCGAGTCCCCTACCTTGAGACCGTCGCGTAGTATCTGACCAAACACATCTGCACCTAACAACACTTTGACTTCCCTGGACGATCCACACATTGGATCTGCCAACTGAAGATCTTTGATATGATTCCATCCCCTTTCTTGCACACTTACCGACGGAGTACGGCCACAGATCGATTTCACCACAATAAACTCAATTTCAAAGGAAGGTTCATTTTGATTACACGCATACACCTCAGATACCACTGTACCCATGTTGGAGGTATTCATTTGATTCACTCCACGAATAGAAATTTGTTTATTAGATCTTTTATAACCTAAAACTTTTGCAAAGGAATCTGTTACGAAACTTGCTTCACTAGCACTGTCAATCAATGCTCTACACTTATACAATTTTCCGTCAACGCCTTTTACACACACAAGGGCTGTAGAAAGTAAGACGGTTTTGTTTTCAGAAACTATTGTATTATGAACCCCCAATTCATTTTGCGTGGAACCGCCACTGATCTCATTCGAACCTGAATTCTCAAATTCTCTCTTATAATGAAGCAGAAGATGATGATTTCTTTTACATATTTCACACACAACACGAGAGTCACATTTATGGGAAAAATGAGATGAAGACAAACATCGAAAACATAATTGATTATTTTTTACACATTCGTTTCTTTCCTTAGGATTTAAACTCAAAAATTTGTCACATTTTACAAGAGAATGTTGGCCATCACACACGACACAATGCAACCCATTTGTTTGATTTGGACTTCTTGTAACAAAGGAATTAATACGTTTAGTAAGCTTGCTCTCTTTATCACGATTTTGTCCATATTGTCTTTTGACGCTCAATTTATTTTTTGTAGTTAAAGAAGCTAACTTATCTGCACGACTTTGTTTCTCCAAAAATGAAAACAACTGCTCGTAAGTAGGTACGCCACTGTCCCCACATGATCTTTCAAATAGATGTTTAGTTTCACTGTCAAGCTTTTCCAATAACAAATTAAACTTTGTGAAATCCCATAGATCACTATTATATTGATCAAGAGCTGCTAGATTTTCAGAAAAGATGTCCAACACTTTAGACAGATTAAATTCACCACTCTCATACCTCGGAGCATGTGCTATGTTTTGCCAATAATATGTCATTAAAACCCTATCATTTTGGTATTTTTTCACTAATTTATCATAAGCTACTACATAATTTTTCCTTGTCAGAGGTAAATTTTTCACAACGCTTTTAGCTTCACCTGTTAATGACGATATTAAAAATTGAAATTTCTCTATTTCTGAAAAATCACTATTTGACTGTACTAAAGACTCAAACAAATCATAAAAGTTTGGCCAATCACTTATATTACCACTAAATTTCGGAATTTCTATTCTACTTAATTTTATATTTCTTTTTGTTGATATTTTATTCTCTTCACGAATTATGCTCGCTCTGCCCCACTGAATGGCTTGAACACGCAAAACCTTTGACACTTTTTTGTTCCCCTTTTTCAGGCTCTAAGCTAATTTCCTTTTTTACTAAATCCTGATATAAAACTTGAATTGAATAATGCATATCATCAAAATCACCCTGAATACGGTCCTGTGCCGTTAATTCATTTTCACTTTGCATTAATCCCACAATTTCCATATGTAAAGAATCAAAATTATTCACTAAATGAGCTAAGCTCTCAAAACGCGCTCTAAACTCTTTAACTAATACTTCATTCCCATCTTGGGATGTTAATCCACATTCGGATATAGCTTTAACACGATTTATCACGGTTCTCCTTTGGTTAAATATTTTTTTTACTTCTTCAGTTTCCATTTTTTTATTTGAAAAAAAAACAATAAGAAACAAGCAAATACGAGATTTTACAGCAAACCTACACGAAACACGATTTTTCTGACTAAATATCCACGGGTTGATCTTAAAATTCGACTCCGAAGGGCCAAAAATGTTCACAAACACGACACGCAAAATGTTGATATATAATTGTAATAATTATTTATTATGAAGGACCATTCACGCAACAAGCAAGAACTCTTACCTTGATTACTTTCTGCTTCCAATCTCGTACTGCCTTTTTCCAAAATTTAAACTTATTCACACCGGTTGTTGTTAATTTCACGTGGCACGATCTAAGTATATTATAAGAGCAACATGCGCTCTATACCTTTTCCTTGAAGAAGGCTAGAGAACTGCTTGTCTTCCATTGGCGTTCAATCGCCGCGAAATTTAAAAATGAAAACACGTAAATCGTGAAGTGTGAACAGTAACCTTGTGATGATGATTTGATGTCTTCGATTTTCGGTAAAAGTTAGCCAGGGTGTTATGTAGGGTTTGATTTCTCTAAGTTTTGCGTGTGAGCTCCTCCATGTGTCATTCCATTCTTGTTTTGCTTTATTACGAATAAATGTTTTTAGATCGGTGTATAAGGGCTTAATGATTGGTGTGGTATTAAGTAGTGCTGCTTTTTTGGCGAGTTGATCGGCCATCTCATTACCTTTTATGTCTATGTGTGCAGGAACCCACAGGAAATGTATGTTTTTTCCTATCGATTGAAGATGATGAATTTCTTGTTTGATCATCAGTACGAGGGAATTTTTCGAATAGGTGCTTCTCAATAATTTCAAGGGGTTTAAAGAGTCTGTAAGTATAACTAACTGTCTTTTCGTAGTTCGATGTTGTTACGTACTTTACTGCTTCTAGTATTGCATAAAGTTCTCCCGTTAGATTTGTTGCATATTTTGAAAGTTTGAATTCTACATTGTTTGTAGAAGTTACAATGGCTGCGCCTAGTCCGTCATTTTGTTTGGATGCGTCAGTGTATATTTCGGTATAATTGGGATATTTTTGCATGGTCTCGTTAAAATGTTGAATGAGGGTTTGTATACTAGTGCTTTGTTTGGAAAAACATGAAAGATGAGTGTTTATATGTGGTGGCTTAATTTGCCAGGGTGGAGTGAAGTTATATGTTTCGATTTTTAAAGAAGAGATGTTGGATATATTGAGACTGTTTTTATAGTGCTGGATTCTTACGTAAAATGTTTGAATATTAGGTGAGACTAGATTTACGTTTTATTAAATGTGTGATGGTGGGTTAAAATAAGAGGATTAGCTGTTATTTTTGAGGCATATGAGAGACTTAGGATTTGTCTTCTAATTTCTAGTGGGGCTTCTCCGGCTTCACAGTATATGCTGTCTACTGGTGTGATTCTGTAGGCTCCTAGGATAATGCGTAGTGCTGTATTGTGTAATACGTCTAATTGTTTGAGTATTGTAACTTTTGCTAATGCATAAGCAATACAGCCATAATCAATTTTTGATCTGACAAGTGTTTGATAGATGTTTAAGAGTAATCTGTCATCGGCTCCCCAATGAATATAGAAGTTCTTAAAATCCACCGATAGACTCTATCGATAGATGTCTGTGATATGTCAGCTAAATGTCAGGTAGAATGAAGTTGATCTATCGGTAGACGATTATAAGAACGTATTGGTTAGATTTTATGGTAGATTGAGAAAATATAAAAAAGAAAGAAGATTAATTTGACAATCATTTTCAAACCAGCCCAGCAGCTATCTTTATTAGTATTGACGCAAGTAAACTTTTATTTTTTGTATTACCAGGGACATGTCTACAAAATAAATATACACTGTAATTTATTGATTTTTAATTCGATACAAAATTTCACCTCGTAAAAGCATGACGTGCGTATTTAGGTCAACCATCACTTTAAACATTTTAACATTATAGGATAATTCCATTTCATAATAATCTTTATTAACAAAAAAACAAGTATTAAATTTTTAACAGAACAAAACCACTAACCTCAATAAATAAACAATCTGTAAGATTGTTCATTGTCATTGCATATGATTGTGCTTTCCCCTTCCAAATCTACCAGATTTACCGAGTCTAAAGCCCGGTAGAACTGATGGACGTTCGATAGAACTATCGGTGAATTTAAGAACGCTGGGATGATTCTATCGACAATCTATCGGTAAATTTAAGAACGGCTTTGGTAGACACCGTGTTTACCGATAGATGTATCGGTAAATTTAAGAACTTCTCTTTTGTTTGATAGATATTTCAATAAATTAAGTCCTTTTTGACAGTCTTTAATTAGTTGTGTTATATGAGCTTTCCAATTTAGTTTCTCATCGAATATAAGACCTAGGTATTTTATCATATTGGTGTACTTGAGAGTAGTATTGTAGATTTCCATATGAGGTTTGTGGTTAATTGGTTGTTTTGAGAATATTATGCACCGTGACTTGCTGGGCGAGAAATGAAAACCTGTTGCTCTTGACCATTTTTCCATCGGTATGAGTTGTTTTTGAAGTATCGTTGCACATGTAGATAATGTCCTGCTTTTTACAAAAATGATCAAGTCATCCGCATACATTCGGATCTGTATTGGTTTTTCTATATCTCTAGTTATATCGTTCATGGCTAGGAGAACTAAAGTTGGACTAATAATTGATCCTTGGGGTGTTCCATTTTCTTGTTTTTGGATCGAAGAAGTTGTCCCATTGACTGTAACCTGAAATGTTCTGTCACATAAAAAGTTCTGTATGAAAGCTAGAATGTTACCTTGATATCCTAGGTTGCTTAGCTTTGATAGTATGTTGCGTTTCCAAGTTGTTTCGAAAGCTTTATTTACATCAAAATAGATGGCCATGCAGTGTTCTTTATTTGAAAATGCTTCTTTATTGTGAGTTTCTAAATCAATTATGTTGTCTAATGTTGATCTATTTGGTCTAAATCCTGATTGCTCCGGAGTCAGATGTCCTTTGCTTTCTAGGTCCCAAAGAAGTCTTTTATTTATTATTTTTTCGAGCAGTTTGCATAGGGCGCTAGTTAACGAAATGGGTCTATAAGAATCTGCTAGGGGCGATTTAGAAGGTTTTAAGATGGGGATTGTGATTGCCTTTCTCCATGTGTTAGTATATAAATGTTGGCTCCAAACACTGTTGTATATTTGCAAGAGGTGATGTTTCGCAGATGAAGGCAGGTTTTTTAAAAATATGGGCGATGTGTTATTAAGTTCGTGGAGTGCATCGTTGAATTCGTGTAGGCTAATAGGCGTGTTACTAGGGTCTGCGCGTTTTCATGTATCATAATGGTGTTCTTTTCTTGCTTCTTCTTAAATGCTAGGAAGTCTGGGTCGTAGTTATCATTTTTAGAATGGAGACAATAAGCTCTTGCGAGTTCTTCAGCTATCTCATTGTTATCTGTTATCATACTTAAATCGTTTTTTTGTAAGGCTGCAATATCCATATGTGAGCTTTTACCTGCTATGCTCTTTATTTTTTTCCAGACATTTGTTATTGGTGTTGAACTATTGATTTTCTGAACGTATTGATGCCAAGATTTTCTTTTATTGTGTTTGATGGTTAGTCTAGCAAACGCTCGCTTCTTTTTGTATTCTATACAGTTCTCAGGAGTCTTATATCTATTATATTTATTTAAGGATTGTTTACTTGCTTTTATTGCTGACTCACATTCTTCGTTCCACCATGGTACTGCATTGTACTTTTTTATATGCGCTGTCTTATGCTGGATCTATTATTATTTTGTTAAAGTCTTCTACTGTAGCCGTAATATCATCATGCAGTTTTGCCAGATGAATATTGTCGTCAATGTGTTGTGAGAAATCAGTCCAATTTGCTTTATTTAGTCTCCAACGTTGTAAGGGTATTGTATCGTGAGAACGTTTAGTGATGTTGGTAATTGTTATTGGGAAGTGATCGCTGTCATATAAGTCTTTATTAATTTGCCAAGAGAGTTGGGGTGGAAGATTAGGTGTGCATAGACTCAGATAAATTGCTGAAGAAGTGCCCGCTGTTTTGTTGAATCTGGTGCCACTACCGTCATTCAATATAGCTAAGTTAGCGCAGTTGAATGTCTCATATAGTTGCTTTCCTCTTGAATCGTTTGACCTGGATCCCCAAGCAATGTTGTGCCCATTGAAATCGCCTATAATTAGCCTTGGAGAAGGGATTTGTTTAAATAACGCATCCAGTTCCTTGGGATCTGCATGTATGTTAGGCGGGAGGTATAAGTTGCATATATTTATTTCGGTTGCAGCTTTAATTTTAATGGCTACCGCTTCAATGTTGGTAGTGATGTTTATTTCCTCCACTACTATTGTTGATCTCGTGAATATGGCTACACCTCTACTGGCCGTTGTCCGATTTCTATTTCTAAAGAATCCATTGAAATGTTTTGGGGTATGTGTTTTGTGTTCATGGAAGTGAGTTTCCTGTAAGCATATAATGTCTGGAAGATGTTACGATATGAGCTTCTGTAGCGTTCCTAAATGGAGATAATATCCATTCAGGTTCCATTGTAGTATACTATTGAATTTTGTTATTCAAATTGATATTTTGACGTGATTAACGGGATTGTATGGAGGATTCGCTGCCGGTATCATCTGTCTGCTTTTCCAGCTTTTTTCTCAATTTAGTAAATCGGGTTTTTAGAGTCTTATCTTTCAACTGAGGGTAAAGTGTAAGTAACATTTCAATGAGGCCTTTTATATCTGATGTATAGTATTTTGCAACGGTATATGCGTTCTGAACTCCGTGTGTGTGCTCCAGCAGCCTTTTAAATTCGGCATTTCTCTTTAATTCTTTTTACTGTCTCGTCGATTCCGCGGTGGTTTGTTTTACTTTCATGATAATTCGAAATTAATTCTTCAATGTCATTTTTGTTTGTAACGTCAATTTAAAATTTGTTACATCTTTTAAACTTAATAGAAGGCCATCTAAAATTTATTTGTAAAACTACTGAAAATTTCTCATAGATATTTGGGTTTTGAAAATAAAGATAGTATTGAACATTTGGTGCTATATATTCTCTGATAAAATTCGTAATATCATTTTCAAAATTATTTTCAGATATTTGGACTTTAATACGTTGTTTTCTTTCGAATATAATCGTGATTTTTGGCTTTGCTGGGGAATGTAGTACTGTTGATATAATAATTTGATTTTCACCGAAGGTTACAGGTATGTCTGATATTGGAATACCTACAACAGGATCTTGATCGGCATTGGAATGTATAGTCTCGTCATTTTCATCGTCTTGTTCTACGTTTTGAACAGATTCGTCTGCTTCTACTTGCATGGAGATGTTGTCCATGTCTCGTTGTTTATTTGCGTCCTGTGATTCAAATATTTCTCGAATTATTTGTTCATTTTCAAGATTATTAGGATCATTTTTCATGTTTCTTACTAAATCTTCTATTTCGTCGGACACTGTTTTGGTATGGATTTCTACGCGCGAAAGTGCGTCGGCATTCGAATTTAGTTTACCTTTTTTATATTTAATATTATAGTCGTACTCTTCTAATTTTAATCGCCATCTGGTTAATTTGGAGTTGGGTTCTTTAATAGAAAAAAGCCATTCTAGGGGTTTATGATCAGTTACAATATCGAATTTTCTACCAAACAAATACGGTCGAAAATATTTCGTAACCCAAACTATTGCGAGTAGTTCTTTCTCGATAGTTCAGTAGTTCTGTTCCGAATCATTCAACGTTCGAGAAGCATAAGCAATAGGTCGATCGCTACTAATCGGACCTTGGGATAAGAAGGCGCCCAAGGCAACGTTACTAGCATCTGTCGTTAAAACAAAAGGTTTAGAGAAATCCGGAAACTGTAGTATCGGCTCGTTAACTAAAAGATTTTTACAAGTATTAAAACAGTCTAAAAATTCTTGATTATGTTCAATCTTCGCTCCATTTTTTAAACACTTTATGAGAGGTTTGGTGGTTTTTGCAAAGTTATTTATAAACCTACGATACTATCCTAGTAAACCTACGAAAACTTTTATCTGTTTAGTAGTATTTGGTATAGGAAATTGCTTCATTGCTTTTTTTATCAGGGTTGGGTTTTACACCCTCAGGGGTTACAACGTGACCCAAGTATGCGACCTCTTTCCACAAAAACTCGGATTTATCAAGTTGTATCTTGAAATTAGAATCACGAAGTCTTTGGAAAACGCATCTAAGCCTTTCTATGTGTTCTTGTAACGATGTAGAGAAAATTATTATATCGTCCAAGTACACTAAACATTTCTCATTTTGAATTCCACGTAATATGTTATCCATAATTCGCTGAAAAGTGGCGGAAGCATTTTTTAACCCAAATGGCATACGTAAATATTCGTAATGCCCATTTTCCGTATTGAGAGCTGTTTTTTCTATGTCTCTTTCATCCATCTCGATCTGGTGAAAGCCACTAGCCAGGTCGAGAGTGGTAAAGTATTGAAATCTTCCGAGTTTATCGAGTAGGTCGGTTATGCTAGGAAGTGGGTACCTATCTCCAATCGTTTATTCGTTCAGCTTCCGATAATCTACCACAACTCTCCATTTTTGTTTTCCGGAAGCGTCGGATTTTTTTGGAAGAATCCAAATTGGAAAACGCCACGGAGAACTACTAGGTCTTATAATATTTTGATCTAACATTTCCTTAATTTGCTTTTCTACTTCTTGTTTGTGAATAAATGGATAACGATAGGATTTTGTATAGACTGGTAATTCATCTACTGTTTTTATTTGATGTCTAATGCGGTTAGCAAAAGTTAAACGATCCTCTTCGTTATAAAATATGTCCGAAAATTATTTACACAACTTAAGTACTTCATTACGTTCCTCATTATTTAAGTGATTTACTCTAATTTTTGTTGTATCTAAATTTTTGTTAGGAAACTAGTCAACATTATTTAGTTCGATTTCCTGTACATGTTTACGGTCAAACTTTTCTACAGTTAAAGGTTCAGAAAAATCTAATGTTACATTATTTTGTGTATTATTCAAAATAGTTGTCAAGGCTTGGCCGTTCTTTGCAATTGTAAGACATTCCGGTATTTCACAGTTATGAAATTTGTGATGCGGAATAATTATTTCGCCATTGTTCATGGACGTTCTTACTTTAATAACTTGTTCTGATCTGGCATTCACATTTATTAGGTTCAAATCCGTTTGTGTTTTTTGGAATAGTAGTTTAATTTTTGTGTGTGGTGTAATTAAATATCCCTTATCAAAATCAATAGTAGCTTGTAATGATTTCAAACTATCGAGTCCAATAAATCCTCTGAAGACATTATGGAACTTAAATGTTTTATTTTTTTGCAATTTAAATAACTTTGAAGCTGGAATACATGCACTAAATTTATGTGCCGATTTTTGAAACACTGTGGATAGAACAAGTGGGTCGTGCCTGATCAAATTAGGGAAAAACTTATTAGCTATTTCTGGGTCGATAAACGATTTTGTCGAACCAGAGTCAAGTAAAATTTTTATATTATATTCAGGTAAAATAACATATGTAGTATTAAATGGAATGATATTTGATACTAAATCGGGTTCCTGTTGCAAAACGTTTTCTGAAAATTTTGATTCCTACCGGCAACGTTCTCACTATCGAGTGCTTGTTCTTGTAAGTCATCAGTTTCTACAATATCGTACTGTTCCTCGAAATTATCGTAATTTTCATTGAATTCTGTGTTATACAATTCTTCTGAAACAAAAGTTCGTCTGGGTTGCATTGATTGATCAAATGATCGTGAATTTGAATAATTTTGATTATTTTGGAAGTTCGTTGGTGGAGGTCTCGGAGTGTTTCTTGTATTCACACTCATTGGTGTGGGCCTAAATGTGTTTCTAGTGCTTACGCTCATTGGCGTAGGCCTATCGAAACTATTATTAATATAATTTGGTTTGAAAACATTTCTATTTTGTTGATTGTTTGTACCGAATACTTGAGCATTTAATAAAAATTTTTGTGGGCGATTATTCTGTTTTGATTGTATATTAATAGGTTGAGAAGGAAACGACACTTGTGAATTTTGATACCTATATTAATTATATGTATTACCAAAATTATCATTTGAATAGTTATTTGAAAATCTTTGTTATGGCGGTTGCCTTGTGGAAAAATTATTTTGTCGAGCTATTTGTCTATTTTGGTTTGAATTCTGAAAATAATGTGTGTTATCTTCTTGGGTAACGAGTTGTAAGGCCTCACTCAGTGTTTGTGGTCTCATACAACGTATCGTAGTACCAAGAGGATCTTTGAGACCTGACAAGAATGTTTTTAATGTTAATTCATTGTACAAATTGCGTTTCAGAACTTTTGCTTCTTGGCTTGTTTTATGCATATCTACATAGCTACAAATTAGATTTAAAATTTTAAGGCATCGATCGTAGAACTGTTGCGGTCTTTCGTTTAGATTTTGTCTTAACATTACTAAATCTCTGTTGAGACAAGCTTCGTCTCTTTGGTCAGAAAAGTTTCTCTGTAGCGTTTCTTGTAGTTCTTTCCAGTTAATTGCTAATTGAATATTTACAACTAGTCTAGCGTTGCCCGTGCGTTCAGAAATAAGCGAATTTAATAAGTAAACATTATGAAAATTAGCTGGATTTGCAAAATCGTAAAAATTTTGAATAATTTGGTCACAAATCGAAATATACCGATTTAATTCATTTGAATTCCCATTGAATTCGGGAATACAATTTAATTATTCTGATTTAAATTGAGCCATTATAGATTGATTTTTTGAGTAATCAGGTTTTCTACGATTAATTTGAGAGTCAGTTAGAGAGTCACCCAAATTTAAATTTTCAAGTATATCAGATAAATTCTCGATAGACATTCAAATGTACTTACAAAAATAATAGAGTTACTTCAAGCATATCCTTCGTAACAGCTATAAAGAAGAGCCCTGGATTTGCGATTTATGTCTCCTTCAGAAGTATCGATCCTTGCAGAAATGGACAATGTAAGTTCCAATTCTCGATGTTTCGGTGACGAAGGGCTTCAGACGGGTCACTGGTAGACGGTCCTCTTCAACACTTCACAACGAATCAACTATATTCGGTATCCAGTTAATCGTTAAAACGAAATCACCACGTTCGATACGCGATAACCCGGATATCCTACTGACTGCGCCAATTTTTATTCGGATATCTCTAAGTAACTTTTTAAAAAACTTTATTTTTACAATTTAAATAATATTATAACAATTATGAAAAATATATGTTTGTAGTTTGAAATCTAGTCTACAACTAACTAAAAGATGAGCGCATCGTCCACAAGACACTTTCGCAATCTTGCTGAATTCCCACAAAAGTTGGATTCGGGGAAACTAAACTCCGGACTGTGAGATACGCAGCGTTAGCATCTTCTTATGGGAACCAAGCGAGGTGACGACATAATTCATGGCAGATATGATCTACCGTTCACAAATAGTTTACCTTGCCTTATGTAACAATTTCTATAATCGTTTTGCTTAGCAAGGGGGTTTCAGAATTTTACTTCTTATCTCTATTGAAATATTTAGTATTTCTTTTAACCCTAGAACGGTATAATGTTTTATAGATCTGTTATTGGCATAGACACGTAAACTTTACCTGTTTGATTTGTAATTTGAAAAATAGATAGTTAGTCTATTTACAATTTCAGGAAAAGTTAACTAATAAACCAAATAGAAGGAATAAAGAAAATTTATTAAATAATAATGAAGAATATAACAAAATTAATGACAACACGGTAAATAGAGCTTGTTTAGATGCTCTCCACAAATAGGTTTTTTGCACTTAATGCAATATGTGGTAGTCATTCTACTTTTTGGAGTAGGATATATGTGACAGTATTATATTTGACCCTTCAGACCGTCTATTCTACTGATTTACCTCATAGTCAATTTGTTGTTCGTGGACTACTTCGGAAATAATGGTCCTTAGCTCTCGACTCATATTGGATACACGATTAAGTTGTTGACGTTGTCAACTGTTTCTTAGACTCTTATGTAACTCAAACATAAACATTTTCCTGGACAAAGGCTTTCCTTCATAAGAAATCACATTGTGTGAATATAAAATGTAGGAGTTAATGCAGTCTAGAGGTATGCTTGACAGTTCATCTCAATGAACTAGTTCATGTGAAATAGTTCACCAAAATGAGCTAGTTCGCTGAACTAGTTCGATTGAACTTTTAACGCTAGAAACCGAATTACTATTACTATTACAGTACAATAATTCTTATTTAGTTACAATAATTTATCATATTATTGTTATTAGCACGCTTTTCATTACTAAAGTATTTTACAGTACCTATAAATACATAATTATTAATTAGACAACATTAGTAAACATTTTCGAAATAGAATAGGTCAGCAGTTCCTTAATCAAATCTTCACTAATCCATATTAAAAAAAATAACTCAAAAGAAATTTTCAAAATTTCAACTTTGTTTGGGGTAAACCAATACTTTTCTCGCATATTAGATAGGTTAGGCGAAAAAGTAATAACTGCGATGGTGCAGTTTAATAAACTTCTTACCATAATTTTTGTTTTATGTTACTGATTAAATTCCCCTATATTAATGATAATCACTACTTTTCCAGTATTACCAGTTCACCCAGTTTGCTATGTCTTTGAATGAAATAGAGAAAGGTATGCAGCTGTGTCCAATGGACTGAGACCCGATATAAGAAAACTCGAACAAGGTGATATTGATGGTGCAGCTATTGAAAAAACCAGATTGGAAGAAAAACAAAGAGACGTTAATAAGATTCGGAAAAATAAGAAAACACCCGAGTGGGTTCCAAGGTAAGTATCTATCTACATTTTTAATGGAAAAAATATGTGAAAAATGTAAATACATTCGCTATCTACTATTTTCAATATGCTGTAACATATAAATGGGATGCACAATATTTTTTACACCATTTTTAAACAATTTTAATAAGTATTTAAGTGATAGAGGTTTGACATATTTTGTGCTTTGGCCGTAGTAATTCAAATAAAAATAAACGGTTTTAAAGGTTAAAACTAACTTTTCCGCATCTGTGGCCCTGAACAATATTCTATCATAAAATTGTTACTTGTATACACTTCGGGGGATGTATCGTGCTAACGAACCGAAATTTCTCCAAAAATAACCAAAAATTTAGTATATCTAGTTTTATAGGACCCGCTGTACTCGCTCTAGTCAACTGAAAATCAATAGGGTACATCTGTGAGACACCTTGAACAATACTTATTCATAAAGTTGATCAATCGTATACTCTCTGGAGGCTGTATCGTGCTAACAACCTGAAAATTCTCCAAAAATGACAAAAATTTGGTACTTCAAGTACCACAGCACCCGTTGTACTGGCTTTAGTGAGCTCAATATCAATAGGGTTCATCTTTAAGACGCTCTGAATAATATCCAATCATAAAATTCATCAGTTGTTTATACTCCGGAGGCTGTATCGTGCTAACAAACTGAAACTTCTCCAAAAATGACAAAAATATCGTACTTAAAGTACTGTAGCACCGGTTGTATTGGCTCTGCTGAGCTGAAAATCAATAGGGTTCATCAGTGAGATGCCCTGAATAATATTAAATCATAAAATTGGTGACTTGTTGAACTCCGGAGGCTGTATCGTGCTAACAAACTGAAATTTCTCGAAAAACGACAAAATGTCGTACTTCAAGTACCATAGCACCCGTTGTACTAGCTCTGGTGAGCTGAAAATCAATAAGGTTCATCTGTGACATCTCCTTAACAATATTCCATCATAAAATTGGTGACTTATTGCACTCCAGAGGCTGTATCGTGCTAACAAGACTTGCAAGGAAAAGTGGCCGACGACAACGACGACGACATACACACAGGATTTTTTTCTAAAAACCGTTTTTTCGTGTTGTTGTTGATGGATAACGTAAAAATAACTCAAAAAAAATTCCAAATTTCCAACTTTTTTGTGGGTAAACCAATACTTTTCTCGCATATTAGATAGGTTGGTGGAAAAGTAATATGAATTAGTTCATTGTAGCATTGTTTCTAGTAGCTTGGTAGCTCGTTCGCGTCACCGCGCTATTGTTTATGTGAGTTCTGTCGTTCAGTCCACGTTCAGTCATGCCATAGAAGTAATAGTAGTTCATATTTATTAGTTCTGTCGTTCAGTCTACGGTCCACGTTCAGTCATATTAGTAGTTCATTTTGAACTAGTTCAGTTTAGCAAAGTGAACTAGTTCAGTTTAGCAAAGTGAACTAGTTCATTTTCCTTGTTGACTGAACTAGTTCCTCCTTCTAGTTCGTTCGCGAACTACCCATCTCTAATGCAGGGCATATTTATCAAATTGTAGAAAACACACATGGCCATATTTTACTTTTCCGCCCAACCTATCTATTGGTTTACCCACAAAAAAGTTGAAGTTTTTAAAAAATTGTTTGAGTTATTTTTACGTTTTTCATCAAGACTAACACGAAAAAATAGTTTTTAGAAAAAAATCCTGTGTGTATGTCGTCGTCGTTGTCGTCGGCCACTTTTCGTTACATGTCTTGTTAGCACGATACAGCCTCCGGAGTGCAACAAATCACCAATTTTATGATTGAATATTGTTCAGGACATATCACAGATAAACCCTATTGATTTTCAGCTCACAATAGCCAGTACAACGGATGCTATGGTACTTGAAGTACGACATTTTTGTCATTTTTTGAGAAATTTCAGTTTGTTAGCACGATACAGCCTCCGGAGTGCAAAAAGTCACCAATTTTATGATTGAATATTATTCAGAACATCACACAGATGTACCCTATTGAATTTCACCTTACAACAGCCAGTAAAACAGGTGCTATAGTACTTTAAGTACGACATTTTTGGAGAAATTTCAGTTTGTTAGTACGATACAGCCTCCGGAGTATATACAACCCACTATGCAAATAAATATTACAGTTATGTTAATTCAATATCACATTGTGATAATGTTCTTCCTTTTTTTCCTCTTGTTTTCATCACATGCACATCTATACAACCGCTTATGCCCAGCTTGTGGCTGTTAACATTTGTGATGTTTCAACTTAACTTTTCAGCGATGCTAAAGCGCTGCCTTTTTACATTACTTTGATGTTACTATAACTTCCTCAAAAGAAAGTCTTTACAACGAACTAAAAATAACAATTCTGTTACATTCTGAAATGCCTTTTAACATCTAGTCGATGTTAATGCAATGTCTAAATAAACGGTTTAAGGATTAAAACTAACTTTTCCGCATCTGTGGCCCTGAACAATATTCTATCATAAAATTGTTACTTGTATACACGTCGGGGGATGTATCGTGCTAACAAACCGAAATTTATCCTAAAATAACCAAAAAATCAGTATATCTGGATTTATAGGACCCGCTGTACTCGCTCCAGTCAACTGAAAATCAATAGGGTACATCTGTAAGACACCTTGAACAATATTCAATCATAAAATTGATCAATCGTATACTCTCTGGAGGCCGTATCGTGCTAACAAAACTGAAAATTCTCCAAAAGTGACAAAAATTTGGTACTTCAAGTACCATAGCAGCCGTTGTACTAGCTTTAATGAGCTGAATATCAATAGGGTTCATCTCGGAGATGCTCTGAATAATATCCAATCATAAAATTGGTCACTTGTATATACTCCGGAGGCTGTATCGTGCTAACAAACTGAAACATCTCCAAAAAAGACAAAAATATCGTACTTAAAGTACTGTAACACCTGTTGTATTGGCTCTAGTCAGCTGAAAATCAATAGGGTTCATAAGTGAGATGCCCTGAATAATATTCAATCATAAAATTGGTGACTTGTTGAACACCGGAGGCTGTATCGTTCTAACAAACTGATATTTCTTAAAAAATGACATAATATCGTACTTCAAGTACCATAGCACCCGTTGTACTGGCTCTGGTGAGCTGAAAATCAATAGGGATCATCTGTGACATGTCCTTAACAATATTCAATCATAAAATTGCTGACTTATTGCACTCCGGAGACTGTATCGTGCTAACAAGACATGTAAGGAAAAGTGGCCGACGACAACGACGACGACGACGACGACATACACACAGGATTTTTTTCTAAAAACTGTTTTTTCGTGTTGTTGTTTATGGAAAACGTGAAAATAACTCAAAAAAAATTTTCAAAATTCCAACTTTTTTTGGGGTAAACCAATACTTTTCTCGCATAAGAAAGGTTGGACGGAAAAGTAAAAATAACATCTTATCAATGATCTAAATGCGACATTTCAAAAACAATTCTCGTAGATGTTGTATGGGCATTACATAAACCTCTAAATAATATACCTCAAACATTCTGGATGACATCCTATAGATGTTTCTGTGCCTAATCAGCAAATACAGGGCGAACAACTAAGAACGCCGGCTGTCGGCCATATTTCAAAAAATAGTCATAGTACAACTTTAAAAAAATACCTTCAGGAAAATGACCCTGGACCCTGAAAAATCGCTGGAAAATATTTTTGAGTTCCTAAAATATCTCCTATGGGGTGGAATGAACACTTAAAAACATAATACTGTGATTATCTCCAAAAAAGACATACTAAACGTATCCAAGAAATACAATGTTTGATATATTGTTGAGATTATGAAAAAATGTAGTTAGGGACTTTTTGTCTTTACTCTTCAAGTAAGGGGCGGGGGAAGGTTCAACCTAAACAACAAATGTCGTAACACTTTTTTTTTAATTGACATCCATGTTTTTGGCTTCATTTGAAAAAGTTTTTCCTTTTTAATAAGAAATGCTTAACAAAAATAAACGGTTTTAAAGATTAAAACTAACTTTTCGGCATTTGTGGCCTCGAACAATATTCTATGATAAAATTGTTACTTGTATACACTTCGGGGGATGTATCGTGCTAACAAACCGAATTTCTTCAAAAATAAACAAAAATTTAGTATATATGGATTTATAGGACCCGCTGTACTCGCTCTAGTCAACTGAAAATCAGTAGGATACATCTGTGAGACACCTTGAACAATATTCAATCATAAAATTGATCAATCGTATACTCTCTGGAGGCCGTATCGTGCTAACAAAACTGAAAATTCTCCAAAAGTGACAAAAATTTGGTACTTCAAGTACCATAGCAGCCGTTGTACTAGCTTTAATGAGCTGAATATCAATAGGGTTCATCTTGGAGATGCTCTGAATAATATCCAATTATAAAATTGGTCACTTGTATATACTCCGGAGGCTGTATCGTGCTAACAAATTGAAGCTTCTCCAAACATGACAAAAATATCGTATTTAAAGTACTGTAGCACCTGTTGTAGTGGATCTGGTGAGCTGAAAATCAATAGGGATCATCAGCAAAATGTCCGGAATAATATTCAATCATAAAATTGGTGACTTGTTGAACTTCGGAGGCTGTATCGTGCTAACAAACTGAAATTTCTCAAAAAATTACAAAATGTCGTACTTCAAGTACCATAGTACCCGTTGTACTGGCTCTGGTGAGCTGAAAATCAATAGGGTTCATCTGTGACATGTCCTGGACAATATTCAATAATAAAATTGCTGACTTATTGCACTCCGTAGGCAGTATCGTGCTAACAAGACATGTAAGGAAAAGTGGACGACGACAACGACGACGACGACGACGACATACACACAGCATTTTTTTTCTAAAAACCGTTTTCTCGTGTTGTCGTTGATGGAAAACGTGAAAATAACTCAAACAAAAATTTCAAAATTCCAACTTTTTTTGGGGTAAACCAATACTTTTCTCGCATATAAATTGGTTGACGGAAAAGTAATAACAAAATTGGACAATTTTGTCAACGCTTTGTGAAAAAGTCCACAATTTCCCCATTGTTCTCGGAAATTTCAAATGTAATGAGGCATTTTTTAAATTCTGATGAAAAGGGGTAAAAAATAGGAATTTATTCCAAGATATAAGATTTATAATATCAGATATAAACATTAAAAAAATGCTTCAATTTACATTTGAAATTTCCGAGTGGATACAAAATTATCTAATTTTGTTATCAATCTTATTAAACAGAAAAACGTTTAAATGCTGCTAAAATCATTAATATCGGTTAAAAAACGAAAAAGTTATACATTTGTTCATAAGTTTGAACCTTCCCCACCCATTATTTGAAGAGTAATGGTAAAAAATCTCCTTAATTAAATCTATTTATAATCTCATCAAAATTTCAAAAATTGTATTTTTGGACACCTTTAGTATGTTTTTTTGGAGTGATTATGTTTTCGAGTGTTCATTGCACCCCTAGCGGATATTTTAGAGACTGCAAAATATTTTCCAGCAATTTTTCAGGATCCCTTACCTAAAGGTAATTTTTTTGAAAGTTGTACCATTATTATTTTCTGAGATATGGCCTACAGTCGTTCTTAGTTGTTCATTCTGTATATTTAAAATAAAATAGCAAAAAAGCAATAAAGGATTTGAAACGTTTATTCACTATTAATGAACAGTACAGTAAATTTGAAGGAAACAGGTACAAAATTAGAAAAAAAATATCTTGTCCAGCAATCCAACCTAAAAAATAATAAAATTGTGTTAGCATATTACATAACAAGTCTAGAAAGTGGAAACTATTGAATACATTCAGTGAAAGCAAGAAATAAATAAACGGTTTTAAGAATTAAAACTAACTTTCGCGCATCTGTGGCCCTGAACAATATTCTATCATAAAATTGTTACTTGTATACACTTCGGGGGATGTATCGTGCTAACAAACCGGAAATTCTCCAAAAATAACCAAAAATTCAGTATATCTGGATTTATAGGACCCCCTGTAATCGCTCTAGTCAACTGAAAATCAATAGGGTACATTCGTGAGACACCTTGAACAATATTAAATCATACAATTGATCAATCGCATACTCTCTGGAGGCTGTATCGTGCTAACAAACTGAAAATTCTCCAAAAATGACGAAAGTTTGGTACTTCAAGTACCATATCACCTATTGTACTGGCTTTACTGAGTTGAATATCAATAGGGTTCATCTTTGAGACGGTCTGAAAAATATCCAATCATAAAATTGGTCACTTGTGTATACTCCGGAGGCTGTATCGTGTTAACAAATTGAAACTTCTCCAAAAATGACAAAAATATCGTACTTAAAGTACTGTAGCACTTGTTGTATTGGCTCCGGTGAGCTGAAAATCAATAGGGTTCATCAGTGAGATCCCCTGAATAATATTCAATCATAAAAATGGTGACTTGTTGAACTCCGGAGGCTGTATCGTGTTAACAAACTGCAATTTCTCAAAAAAATACAAAATGTCGTACTTCAAGTACCATAGCACCCGTGGTACTGGCTCTGGTAAATTGAAAATCAATAGGGATCATCTGTGACATGTCCTTAACAATATTCAATCATAAAATTGCTCACTTATTGCACTCCGGAGGCTGTATCGTGCTAACAAGAAATATAAGGAAAAGTGGCCGACGACAACGACGACGACGACGACATACACACAGGATTTTTTTTCTAAAAACCGTTTTTTCGGGTTGTTGTTGATGAAAAACGTAAAAATAACTCAAAATTTTTTTTAATTATTCCAACTTTTTTTGGGGTAAACCTATACTTTTCTCGCATATAGAAAGGTTGGGCGGAAAAGTAAAAAGGGTATATTAATCCGTAGTTACCATAACATACCATACTTTGAAACTGAATCAATAAAGTTTAACGGATACATATACATTACAGCTAGTTTACAGAAAATTTATTAGAATAATTTTTTAAATATATTAAAACTAATAAAAATTTTACACCATAAAGATTTAATGAAACATTACGTTACATCAACAGAAATCCAATCTGATTTAAGAAAATTCTAGCGTTTACTTACGGTTACTTTTTCTCACGCAAGAGTCGCTGTTTTTAGTACCTCAACCATTCCATAACGTACACTTCCTTATCTGTGAAACATTTAAAGGTGTTCTGAACAACAGCTAATAAAACAATTACTTTAGATCAAATTGTGCCCATGGAGACCTTTGATCGATCATCATAAATTACATCAAACTTGATTTTCAGGCAATTGACTGGGACCAATTTTCCATAAGATACGTGCGGGGATCTTCAAAGGAATAATAACATATTTTATTTCGAGAAGTGACTTTTCATGATTTACCTTCTATTCCATGCCTCACTCCATTTGGCAGGTAAATTCAGGTGTGCTATGAAAATTCATACTTCTTTTCTGTATAAAATAATATACTATTATGATCTTGTTATTTTCATCTTGGAACAAATTGTATATTAAAATCGTGGAATTGTAACTTAATGAAAACTAAGCATTATTAATACACTGTATACAAAAAAAACTACTTATGAGGAAGAGATATGAACACATTATCAAGTTAAATGAGTTTATAATTAATTGTATCCAATTGAGTATCCAATAGCTGTGTTTCTACAATAATAAATAATTGCATGCTGTTTGTTGACTGGAGCATTCAGTATCATAAGTTACATATTCTTCAACTAGATTAATATAGGTACCATTGTAAAGGACATCTACAGATTATTTATTGTATTCAGTTAATTTTCAAATGGAAATGAGCTTTAAACAGAAATTTCTGTTTTCAAAGTCTTAAACAGTCTCTAATTGTTCACAAGAATTGTTAGTAATAATGTTAAAATTTTCTAAAACTGCAAAACTATATTGATGGCTAAGACTACTACTAAAAAAACTAGAACTAGAGATACTTGATTCAATATTTTTTGTACTGTTTAATACAATGTTTATATCAGACTATCTGAAATAGTTATTCCCCTTTCATTACATTACCAACTATTTGTATTTTATTTTATTTGTGTAAGTAGGAATTGAAAATATTTTCTTCTAGATTTAAATATCTGCCAACATATGAGCACGTTTTATTATTAATAATAATATCTACCCTATTGCAATATCAAGTTTTTTGTAGGGTATAATGCATATCTAGGATTTGAAATATTGTGAATCGTTTCCAAAATATACTTACTAGGTAACTAAAATATTCCAAAAATTGAAAAAACCCCTATTATATAATGTTAGTGTACATTTCCGCCACCTGGAATTTCAATGTATAATAGCCGATTAAAGTATTGAATGAGTATTGTTTTAATAATTATGATTTTGGAATAGGTACTTACCGATAACAATTGTTGTTCGTCCATTATAACTAAGTATAGAAACTGTAGCTAAGTAGGAACTAACGAAAACGAAGACCACTTTATTCAAGTACTACTTGCAAAATATGTGCTTCCTGCAAATAAAATATAACACAAAACTGAAAACCATCCGCCATTTCATGCTTGTCATTTTTGTTTACACAGATAACTACTGTATGTTTCGTTCATCACTTTCTCTTCTGTTTTCTTCTTTTTATGTTACTGTGATGTTTAATATGAGATATTACTGAGAGTTTTATGAACTAACGTCGTACAGATGTAATAAGTACGATGTTAATAAAAATTATTTCGAAAGATGTAAAAGTAACTGCAACATGTGATCATCTTAGAAACATGTTAATTTGTAATATTACAGTAACTTTATGTATGTGACATCGTATGAATGTTTCCTATAGGAAGTTAGTAAAAAGAAGTTCATAGGCTGTGTATGTAACTGCGAATTCAAGTATTACTGTGTACATCAAAAATATGTTTTATTTACATGACATGGATGTTACTAGAGTTGGTAATAAAATTAAGGCATCTAGGAGATATCTTATCAACGTTTTAAATAAACATCAAAAGTCTCTAAAAAGAACATCACAAAAAAGACTTGTTATGTTTCTTGTTTAGTGGGAAGTGACGAATTTTATGATTGGATATTATTCAGGGCGTTTCAAAGATGAACCCTATTGAGATTCAGCTCACTTAAGCCAGTACAACGAGTGCTATGGTACTTGAGGTACCAAATTTTTGTCATTTTTGGAGAATTTTCAGTTTGTTAGCACGATACAGCCTCCAGCGTGTATACAAGTGACCCATTTTATGATTGAATATTGTACAGGGCATCTTATAGATGAACCTTATTGATTTTTAGCTCATCAGAGCTACTACAACGGGTGCTATGGTACCCGAAGTGCCACGTTTTTGTTCTTTTTGGAGAAATTTCAGGTTTAGTACGATACAGCCTCCGGAGTATATACAAGTGGCCAATTTTATAATTGGATATTTTTCAAGGTGTCTCACAGATGTACCCTATTGATTTTCAGCTGATTAGAGCGAGTATAGCGGGTCCTATAAATCCAGATATACTGCATTTTGGGTTACTTTTGGAGATATTTCAGTTTGTTAGCACGATGCATCCCCCGAAGTGTATACAAGTGACAATTTTATGATAGAATATTAATCAGGGCGTCTCACAGATGCGGAAAAGCTAGTTTTAATCTTTGAAACCGTTTATTTGTTTTACGGTTACAACTGATATGTGCACACATTTAATCGAAAGTGTTTACAGCACCTTTTGTAGAATTGTAGCAATGAATTATCTTCGGTTTATATGTAGATTCATTAACTGAACTTGTTAGATGCATGGACGATAATAAGACTACAAGTTTATTTGGTTACGGCTTGTAAGATACCAAGCACATATTGTCCTTACTAAATCCAAATAACGATGGATTTACTTGACGGTTTTTTTATTCTCAATATATTGAGAGGGCATTTTCGCCTTGTTTTTCTTCGGAGTTCCAGTAACTGTGAATTTATAGGGGTTTGAAGTAATTTTTCTGCAAGCGGGATGCTTTTAAACCAATTGTCCATGGTTATGTTTCTGTAGGATCCATGGATAGATTTAGTCAATGCAACAACGCAATACCTCACCAATGGACTTTCGAAAATATTAGTGGTTTTTCCGACATAGGGCATTGCATCAATAAGATATTTGGTATTGGTAGAAGCATTGCAGAGCAAAATACATTTTATGCCCTACTTGGCTGGCTTACTGGGCAAATACATGCGGAATGGACACCTTCCGCGAAAACCCACAACCTGCTCATCTATTAATTGTTACGTGTGAACTTGGTTTATATAACTGTCTGCATACGTCTATGAATTCTTCCCAAATTTTAGATATTGGTGCGAACCTACTTATTTCCCTTCTTTCAATTCGTGATTGTTTGTCATCAAATCGCAAGCAAGAAGAGAGAAAATCAAATCTCATTTGACTCATAGTGGCTCTATAGCATGTACCAAATAATGTACTATCAAACATCACTTCAGAGCAGCAGCAAGTATATACAGTGTTGGGAATATTACGAGGGAACGTACGTTTTACCTTCAATGTGTTACAAAGAGACAAAATACATATAAATTCAGTGTATTACTCCTCTTCGCTAACAGGGTACCATAAAGTGAGAAACGAAATAACGGTGTAATGGGATTTCTAGCAGGCACCGCCTTGGAGAAGCGTACAGTAGCTCTTATGTCTGGCTTTTACTTACAGTTTTAAATAAACAAATTAGAAATGCATTCAGGCTATTACTAGTCACTTTACCACAGCAAAATGTTGTATAAACAACTCATTATGTTAAAGATAGCAATGAAAGAAGTTAACGTTAGAAATACAGATGTGTAATGTGAATCAACATTACTTTCATTTATCCCTTCATGATTAATTTACAAAGAATAAATTCAGTAGTAATAAACTAATTCACTATATGAGTTCGGGTAGTGCACGCTAATATGATATGAACAATAAATTAAAACCTACCTAGTAGGTATTTGAAATAAGTACCACTAAAAAATCACTGGAAGATTGCTAAAAAAATTAAATTCGTCGATATTGAGGGGACAATTAATGAATATAAGCATAATAATTTTCATCATAAGGAATAATGTATGGCAACAATACAGAGTCCAAAAGCGACAATATGTTGTAATAAAACAAGTGTATTCAGTGTATCACCATTTTCTTTAACAGGATATCACAAAGTGAGAAATAAATCGTATGCTAATATTTGTTCAACTGTATTCTGGTTTTAAAAATATCTCCATGTAAACCGCCGGTTTCCTACGCTCCTGATAAAACGATTTCGTTTGCATATCTTAATTTTCTATCCACGCGTTAGATTGTAATGCCCTTAAAAATTTCCTTCTTATTTGTGAGAGAAATCAGTCACATTTAATTTCAACATAAAACGATAACCTCTCACGGCCAAAGGGAAATTTGAATGGCCACATGGCGTTACCAGTGTGTAAGAGAAGGACAATCATGAGACAGAGAATTAAAAGCCAGCGTAGATCATTATACTAGACGAATACGATTCGCGCGTGCGCCTCTTGAAGGTGTTTAACTGTACAATCTGGGTACGTCACTAAACGTTTGTTTGCGAATGAGTAACGATCTTTTGCAAATCTTATTAAAATGAGTATGCAAGTACACCATAAAGTGCAAATTGTAAAATGGTACTACCAGGGTCATTCATATCCAGATATAGCAGAAAATTTGTTTATTGTGGCATTCGAAAATGCCCAACCAATTAGCAAAAAACAAGTGAGAACGGTTATAAATTTTTTTGAAGAGTATGGATGTGTCAATCCTACTTAACATGGACCGCGTATACAAAATCGTCAAACCCAACCCGAAAAAGAAGAAAGATATTTTAATTTGTGCCAGTGTGGAAAATAATCCCCTACAATCGTCCACTCATTTAGCAAAGGATTTTGATGTTGATCCGAAAACGATTCGGACTGAATTAAAAAAAAATGGTTATCGTAGTTTCAAACTGAAAAAGAGCCATGAAATTTTTCCAGACGATCAATTTCGTAGAATGGAATTTTGTGAAATAGTTATGGAAAGAATACAATTGGACGCAAACTTTTCGAAAAATATTTTGTTCACAGATGAATCGACTTTTCCCATACCCGTTTTTTTTTAATTTGTACTGTGCGTGTGTTTACACAGAGAATTCGTTCTCATTTGCATACAAACGATAAAGATACCAATTTTTTTTTACTAACACATTCGAAACACAGCAGATGTTTCGAGACCAATTGCACGTTGCCAAATCTGAAAAAAAGTAAAGGTTTTAACCGCTTTCAAACTGAAAACTAGAACAATTTCCAGCATTACAATAAAATATTCAACGAATAGATGGAATTAATTATTAGTGTTTTAAATGAAACTCACGGTTTCTAGTTAATACCACAATATAATAAAAATTGTTGAAAATTCTAAAAAATTGACAATTGTTTCGATAAATCAATATCATCGAAACAATTGTCAATTTTTTAGAATTTTGAACAATTTTTATTATATTGTGGTATTAACTAGAAACCGTGAGTTTCATTTTCTTATAATCGCTGTCACCAGTTTAATGTAATCCCGGCCTGAATTCGTCTGTCACCACCTGAAAACCAAAAAACCCCTACCTTTTTGGTCACTCTATATTGATCCCGTCCTTCGAGTCCACCAAATTCTGTCTCCAATGAGCGGCTGAGCGTGTAAGGCAGATCCAGACCGGTTTTTGAGCTAGGTTCGCCTGGTCTTAAAACGGATTAATCTTCCTTTGCCAGGACAGGGTGGTTCTCCTCGTTTCTGTCACACTTCCACGGTTGTTACACTCTCCAGAGGGGAAATTATGGATTAGGGATGATAGGTAAAATAAGGTAGAACCACAACGTTATACAAAAATTATATAATAAAAAAATAATTTCTCTGAGTACACATATATAGGTATATATAACCTAAACCCAAAAATAAGCTCCCGTGTGACCCAAGTAATTGAAGTTCCCTGGTATAAGTCTACCTATACATCTATCTATCTATAAATGGTTTTTTTAATCCTACCCCTGTATATCATATAACTATCAAAAAAAACAAACAAAGTTATGACAGAGTTCTCGTTTGTGCGATGGTACGGCAAAACTATCCCCCTTATGGCTTGGTCTTTTTCAAAGTGCATGAGAGGCGTATGGTTTATTATTTTCGTTTCCCAACTTTCTAGTCACCGGTGTCGAGACAATAAATAAATATTATGGGTAAATACGTTTCAGCTTACGTCCTTTCAGGTCGCCATTGACCTTGAGGGAATGAAAGCGAAATTTTTGTTCTATAAAATTCTGCCGAGCTAAGGAGAACAATTAAATTATTTATCGACACTGGCGTTACAAGTTGCGAAATTCCCCAGTAATTAAATTACCTACGATCATTTATGCATTTACACTGGCAAAATAACAAAAAAAAATATTTTATAATCACGGCTGAACAAAAGAATTGATAACAATGTTTCTCTATAATAAATTTACTTATCAGTGCAAGTTCGCTGAGACCCATGAAAAATGGAAAACATACGCTCCGGCCTTTGTGTTACCAAGTACAAAATTAACCTCGCCTAACTTTCTATCTCCTTCCTACCTACGAGGTGGAAGAGAATATGTGACACAACAAAATGATAACTCCTACTTAACAAAATGAAACCTAACTTTTGTCAGGTTGGCGAAACTCTGCAAAATTAAATTATACCCGTACACACGGTAAATTATATATTTATCAGGACGAAAAACTTAACTGAGAATGAACAGATGTGTCCAGTCTCTTTGAAAATCAAAAAAAAATCAAATAAATATATTTGCTATCGCTACTCCTTGTATATAACAATTGACTTATACTCCCAAGTTCAGAATCCAGCGCAACTAATAACGAGTAAATATATAACTAGTGGAAAAAAAAATCATCCCAATCTAAATTTAGTTCAAAAACTTACTGCGTTGTCAAACTTCCTCCGCCTCGCCGGGATATTTCTTGATTTTCGCTATCTGCTTGTCACCACGAGTCGTGCCAATAAAACGGTATCGTGCTATGTCGAAAAGAAATTAGCAGAGAGGGTAACTCTACCGTTTGTGTATCGAAACAGGTGACAGTGTTCACCGTCATGGAATAATCTCAGTATTCCTATCACCTCCTAACACAACGGCGAGAACTTTTACCTCTCGTACCGCTAACACTAAAAACCAACTAGTACCGTTACCGTGGCAAGGGAAAGAATTTTCCCTTCGCGTGTTCGACCCCCGGTCCACAATGCCGCTCCTGCTCTGTGTACACCCGTTTTTGCTTTCCCCCCGACTTCGGTTTTGCGGTTTTTGTCGAATTGCAAAAACAACTTTTTGTTTTTTGAATCGTGCTAATTTTCGTTATCGAAATAATTGTATTCAAAACAATTATTTTGCTTTGACCCAGTAAGATGTTTTATTTTTTTCTATTCTGTTTTGACTTCGTATTATTTTATTAAACAAAATGTGGGTCGCATTCCAGTTTTTTTATTATGATTTAAAATAAAATATGTTTTACCGTGTGTTCTGAAATTTTCTACAATAAAATTATCTTTTGGGTATTCGTATTTATTACAATTTAAAACACTAATATGAGTAGATTCCACGAAGTAAGGGTCGAGACAGTTAATTTCAGGAATTAATTATATCTTGATCTGTTACAACCTCTTGAATTATCATAATTAAAATCTTCTTATAACTTGTTCTCGTGTTAGAACAATTCATTTTACAATTAATATAAATATACAATGAAAATTGGCAATACTGTTAATAGCTACAAAGAGTTTGTAAGAGGCCAGCGTTGTGGGTTTTCCACTTATGAAATCCTGTAAGCGAAAAATGAGAATTGAGATATTTGGAAACACATATTATTATTAATACAAATTTTATTTCGCATGTTATGTTATTTATTCCGATACTAACCGAACTAATATAGTGAATTAGATTATTACTGCTGAATTGTTTCTTTGTAAATGAATCATGACGGGATAAACGAGAGTAATGTTGATTTTTTTTATTGTTCATTGCATTAAGCTATCGGTTTAGTACAATCTTATTATTTCTCAATTAATAAACTAAACTGTCCACATTACACGACTGTATTTGCACGTCTCTCGAAAGCGGTGCCTACCAGACATACCTTTACACGTGGTGGGAGTATACTTCCACCACGCCTTTACAGATATACAGTAATTACACGTTTTCCACTTTATGATACCCTGTTATCGAAAAAGAATGATACACTGAATTTATATGTATTTTGTCTCTTTCTAACACATTGATGATAAAACATATGTGCCCTCATAATTTTCCTAACACAATCCTAATAGGGCCTTTAGTTCATCTAGACCAGTTTTGGAGACAGTTCCAGATTTAATCTTATAGGGTTGTTGAGATCATTTGTATGAACAAGTACTTTATTTACTATAGAATCGTTAAAAAACGTCTGGAATGCATGCAAAGGATCTATAATATTTCACTGTGGTGCAATTGGTCCAGGTCTCATATGAACTACATTCCTAGAGGGAGTTTTACCTGTTGAAGGTGATCTTGTTTTCCGTTCGTACCCATTTTAACCATTCAAGACACATTTATTGAGAACAATTACGTAGTTATAAGATTTCAGTAAACTGGTGCTTGGAGATGTTGGTACCTGAGCAACTAACAACTAAAAAGAAGAACAATATACCATACATTTCATGAATCAAAAATACTGCTGGTGATTTACCAGCTTACTCTGAGAGGTACCTTCCCTCGTGTATTGTGTACTTTCAAATTCTTGTTCTTCATCTTCAGGTAGCCATTCCAGATTAGACAGACTATCTCTCGATTCATCACTGTCTTCTCCATTTTCTTTTTGTAAAGTATCTTCCGGGACATCTTCCAACTCACTATCACTACTTTCGTTTAGAAGTCGTTCAAGCTCTTCATTCATTAAACCTTTTTTAGCCATATTATTTGACCAACAATGAAAGATTTTAAAACAATACGTCAAAAAATTATATACGAAAATCGTATTGACACGCAGTACCTATTTTTAAGTTAGTTGGGCCCCAAGGTCCAAGCAAAATTTCGGGTCCCCAATATCCTATATGAGTAAAGATAAAAAAACGTTGAATAAATAATAAATAAATAATAATATTTCCAATTAAATAAATAAAATAATTTATTTGACAAAAACATATTATTTAGTACAAAAAACTACTTTAACAAAATTTCTAACTAAAACTTAACAACACAACAAAAATAAAAAAAAACTCCCCTTCTAAGGAACAACGAACAAAATAAATAATAATTAATAAAAATAAACAGCTAATTAAATTTTTTCTTACGTATTTTCATTTCTAAAAACTTATCTATCATATCATTTATTTTCAATTTATCGAGAATATCGCTTTCTACATTTAGAATAACCAACGATGAAACATTTTCTACATTTAAGAGAGGTCTCCTGACAGGCATATAATCCTAAAAACCTACACAATACTAGTTACGTATCTAGTAATTATTTGGTTCAAAATATTTACGATAGATGTCGATAGTAGTACTGAATCGCCTTTTACTTATTCAACATATTTTCTCTCTCCGTCTTTCCACTCTTGACGGTTCAAAGAAACGCATTTCTGTACCAGATGTTTGCTTTCAAATACATATTTCAACTTTTTGTGAACAAAGAAACCTTATCTCTGTTTTTTAGGTTGCATCCAAACAAAACTTGCTGACATACGTATTTCCATTTGAGTGTAGATTTTTGATTATTCAAGCGTTTCATAAATGTTTTTCAAAGGAATAAATTGTTAAAAAGTAAGGGGTCGTATCGACCCGATATCTAAAATTATAGTTATGATAATGTAAATTATCCTGCAATCCGTATTTTTTATTTTAAAAGCTATATTTGAGGTTATGTTTACTGTATTATTTGATTAATGTGAAAATATGAGATAAATAATACTAATTGTTTGTTCTAGTATCATCAAAACATCTTTCAACATTCTCTTGAAACCCTGTTTTAATGATAATATGGGTTTGTTAGCGAAAAATGCTTAATTGAAGTGAAGTGGCCTTTCAAGTATCTGAATGAAGAAAAATTAGAACCGCTCTCAAAAGACTAGTATTATGTAATTCATTTTGATGAAAATATAATAGTGATAATTGAAAAATATAACTATTATCACCTGATACAAGGTGCATTACATATTGCATGAAACGACATGTACTATTTAATAATATCATTACCAAGTGACAGCATTGTGGGAATTGCTAGAAATGAACAATGGAAGAAAAATATACATACTTTAAAAACATTCTACCTTTCAAAATTTGTACCATTTATATTAACATAAAATGTTTTCATAATTATAAATTAAATTGCGGAAAAGTTGCATTTTACATGATTGAAAATAGGCCATTTAGTTTGAAAACTACAAATATCGTGTCACAGTTTTGCCTCAATCTAACCATATTTGTATCAGTTTCAGAGTTTCTGTTTGTTGCTTTAAAATTTTATTTGAAATGTAGGCTCTTTTTTCAACTACATGGGTGAATATATTCAACTTTATCTTAAGACAAATAATATAAACAAAGAGATTCCAAATTTCTTTATTACACAGAGAAATATTTACTTGCAATACAATGTTTTACAGATAAGAGAAAGAGTAAAGTAAGGTACAGGAAGGAATTTCAATTTAAAATAGCAAACGTTTAAAAGATCTTACAAAACAACTATAACAACTAATAACAAATGTAAAGCGAAATATCTGTAATGACAAATAACAATGTATATATTGTGGGGAGATCGATATATACAGTACAAAAGCAAACATACCATCAACATGTACAAGTTAGCTTCTACTTTGTTTGTAAAGATTAATCATGTGTGTTGTGAGCTGCTTTATATTAAGGTGGTCTTTTTATGTGGAGATTGGAACTGAAACATTTTTCCTTCATTGTACAAAAAATAGTTCGCTCATTCTCTTTTTTCTATCTATAAAATGACAGATACACATATGTTTGATCATCTGAATGGTAAATAATTTTCCTATTTTCATATAATACATTGTTATTCGTATTATTTATTTTAGGAGCACTTGACCTTCTTGCAAGAAAATCACACCTGCTGATAGAAAACCAAAACAATAATACAGCAGAGAGGTTAATGACTAATGTATTAAGATTTATTGAAGGAAAGAGATTAAATCTTCTACAAAGGGGATCATATCAAAGAAGAGTCCAACTGTTAGATCCGAGGCATATTGCGCATATTGGGTGGCACACAAGTCCCTACAAAAATGTGACTGGATGCTCCCCTGGTCAAGATTTCAAAAAATTTCTCTCACAAGTAAATGTTTATGAAAAGAAAAAGTGTCGCAAAACACTTTGTCATACTACCACAACTGTACCATCGGGCGAAGAACCAGTAGTTAAAAAGAGAAAAAGTACGGCAAATGTAGGTCATGGGCCAAACGCCGAACAACCTAAAAACACAGAAATGAAACAAGAAGTAGTCGAAATCAGGCAAAGCTTACAAGTAAGTCAAAATGATTTTTAGTATGTGTAATTACTTATATTAGTCTAATATATATAATGATTGAACATTTTGATTAGGTAACAGCCAAAGAGACCGCAGAATCTGCGGGGCAGTTTGGAAACGATGAATATGAAAATTAAAGAAAATGTCTATTTAAAATGTGTGTTTTTAGATCCAAGGGCAATTGAATATAATTAATAGGAGCAGATGTTACTTTGTTGTGTATGTCTGCAATAATATAGAACTATATGTAGAAGGAATTGAGATATATAGAAAAATATGGGCCAAAAAAATGCTTACGAAACTTAAACAATTCTATACAGAATGTATAGCTACTGAAATAATCAGAAATCAAATAGGAAAAGGGCAGAAATGTATTGACCCCCCTTATATCAAGCAAGCAATATCAAAATATGTGAAAAAGAAAAGTCTGGCAAGACAGAATCCAGATAATTAGGGCTTTATTAGGGCAAATATATGATACTATTTCATAAGTAAAAACAGTAACAAGACTTTCACTAATATGGTACCGGCTGAACTGCCCCTCAGGTCGATTAATCTTTCATAAAACAGAGCTTCCTGATACTATTCCATAAGTGAAAAGAATAACCAGGACTTATTTACAAAAATCTAATTTCTTTTCATTTTTGCAACTGAAAATTTCTCTGTTGCAACTGCTCCTCAGGTCCATTAATATTTCATGAAACAGAGTTTCCTGATACTATTCCGTAAGTAAAAACTTAGACTTATTTACACAAATCTAATTTCTTTTCATTTTCATAAGTGACAATTTCATTAAAACGGAACCTGATGTAACTCCTCGCACAGGTCCAAATAATTTTCATATAGCAGTGTTCGCTATTAATGCATCCCAAATAAATCTTTATACATCTGGCAACAATGTTAAGCATTTTTGGTTGCAGAATTTCGAAACACAAAATCATGAAAACAAATTATTTAGTCGTGTGTCGGAGCCCACACAGCGTAGACGCGTGTCCTTCTAAGGTAAGTGCCGTGCATGCTGCTATAAATGTAATAAAATTTGCTTATTTCTTAGTTGATTATCTGTTTTCTCTGGTTTTGGAATCATCTAGAAGGTTCGAAATTTAGTTTTAGTGCAAATAAATATTGTTTTTTCACTTTTTTTAATTAAAAATTACGTGACGAAATTAGAAACATTAAAGTGAGTCTGTTGCCATTTTCGTCAGTGTTGACGAAGTTAGCACCTATGACACTGAACTTACATAGCTATTTTTTTCCTTGATTTAGCAGAAGTATTATCGTGTCATTGCAGACATTAATATTAACTAGTCTAAATTTTATTATGTGCTAATTTCGTCATACCTTTTTTCATATGGTTTTTGCATTATTGCTCATAACATAAAGTGACGAAATTCGAATCATTACAGGTGACGAAGTTAGACACACTACTTTTCATGAGGAACATGTTACTAAAAATACAATAAAATTTTGTTTTTTGGGTGAATTATTTCCTTTTTCTTTTCTTTCGATGACGTTGAAGGTTTGAACTTTAGTCCTAACAAAAAAATATTTTTTCGCTTATTTCTTTCTCAAAAGTTCATGACGAAATTAAATACACTAAAGAGGGTATGTTGCCATTTTCGTCAAGGGTGTGTACGTTGGCACTAAACTAATATCTAATTTTATTTTTAAAAAATTATCATAATATCTAGTATATTCTGAACTTTATTGCGTGCTAATATTTCGTCGTACCTTTTCACACGGTTTTTGAATTACTGCTTATAGAGGATGCTACGAATGTAACTTTACGAACTAAGGCACGTACAAAAACTTGGGCTTAGCGGTTAAGTTTAGTCCTTAAAGGTAGTTTCTGGTAAATATTTTCGAAACTTTTTGTAACAAAAAATTATTGAAACTTTGCTCATCTACAATTTGCCTTTTAAAATTAAAAAACATTTAAGCTAAATGACTTGAAGATGTGCTATATTTAATCCTCTTATCTAAACCGGCATCGAAGATCTTTACTAAGTAATTACCATCTTCAGGTGCAAAATTCCTCTTTTCAGGCACTGACTTACAGGAAAATTTTTCTTAAAATTATAATATTACATCCGGAATACCCTGTAGATATAAAAAAAAGGATAGATTTTATTAACTTACATACCTAACCCAAACTAAGAACAAAATTTGTTTCAGAAGGAAGAGGCTCTTTTTTCGAAAGAAAAACATCTACTTAAGAATTTGAAAAAAATTTCAGAAATGAGACCAACAAAATCTAAGTCGTACACAGAAGAATATATAAATAACGCTGTCGCTGCCATTAGGAATGGTATAAGCATTTGGGCTGCAAGTAAAACTTTTAAAATACCCCGTATGACTTTATTTGACAAGTACAATCGAAAACACTGTTCGAAGATCGGAATACCCACCATTCTATCATCCGAAGAGGTGAAAATCTTGGTGAACTGGGTATTGAAGATGGCAACTCAGGGATTCCCGATTACCAAGGATCAACTTTGTGATAGTGTACAGCAAATTCTCTCCGAATTAGAAAGACCCAACCCATTTACCAACAATCGACCCGGAAGGAACTGGTACGAACGATTTATGAGACATCCGGAATTAAGTCACCACGCACCACTCAAAATCTCATCGAGCAGATGTCAAAAGTATCCGAAGCACAAATGAGAGCATGGTTTGCAGAGATTGGGCAATTCCTTCAGCTAAACGGATTTCTTGATATTTTATCGGAACCTGAAAGAGTCTACAACTGCGATGAAACAGCATTTTTTATGTCCCCAAAAGGAGACAAAGCTCTTGCCAAAAAGGGTGATAAAACTGTCTATTCTCACATAACTACTGGAGAAAAAGAGTGCCTAACAGTTTTGATCATGTGTAATGCTTTGGGACAGTTGCCTCCGCCTTTAGTGGTTTATGCATTCCAAAGGGTTCCAAAATTAATAACTACTAAATTTCCTAAAGATTGGTCTCTATTGGCAGATCAGAAAATGGATGGATGACCCAGGAGAGTTTTTTTGAGTATATCGCTAATCCATTTAATCAGTGGTTAGATAGAAACTATATCAAAAGGCCGATTATTCTATTTCTTGATGGGCACACCTCCCACTTGACCCTCCTGCTTAGCCGTTTCTGTTCTGAAAATGGAATCATCTTGATAAGCCTCTTTCCAAATTCTACGCATATTCTGCAACTTTTAGATGTTACGATTTTCCATTCTCTCAAGTCAGACTACAAGAAAGTCATACAAAACTGGCGAGTTAACCACATCAATGAACCATTTGGGAAAGAAAACTTTGCGCCAATCCTGAAAGAAGCACTGACTATGAATAATACCTTTTCCAAAAGTATAAAAAATGGTTTTCGAACTTGTGGCTTGCTGCCATTTAATCCCAATAATATTAAATTTGGGAATTTTTTCAAAAACCATGATGATAATTTTTTGCATACATCTGCTGAGCCGATAACTAATGAAGAAGAATTGCTGTTTACAGCAGATGATAGGAGAAAATTTCTGATGTACTTTGAGAAAGAAAATATTACCGAAATAGATGCCTTCAAGAAGTCGGGCCAAATATGGTGAGGAGATTTGGCAGGTAAGGAACTGTTTTTGTTCTGGAAGAAAGTAAAAGGAGAAGAGATTGAAAGCGTTCCAGAAGAAAACATAGACCAACAATAACTAGATCACGTCAATGAGCCTATTGTCATAACAATAAATCTTGATAGGCATAAAACTACTCACGAAGATGTAGATGATGCTATCCTAGTTGAGCATTCAGAAACTTTTCCTTCATTATCTGACTTTAATCTCGCTGATGATGATCTGAATATCACAGAGATTGATATTGATTTGTCCATCATAATGAATTCGCAAATAACTAGTTGTGACGAACAAAATGGAGAAAAAGTTGAAGGACTAGATAAAAATGAAGAAAAGAAAATTGAAAGAAAAGAAGATACGGAAAGGAAGAACCCAGAAGCAAAGCGAGAGAACGATATTCATGATGCCGCGAGTGAAGTAAAAAACAAAGATAGTAAAGAAATTGGTTTGGAAGATAAGGAGAACAAGAACCCGGAAGCAAATCAAGAGAATGATATTCGCAATGCCACGAGTGAAGTAGAAAAATATGAAACCCCCACTCCGAAACAACCAGAACACTCCAAAATTAAAAATGTACCAACCCCTTTCAAAAAATATCTATTTTGGGAGCCTCCAGCTACGGAAAAGGAACAGGTTTTAAGAAAACGTAAAGAAAACATTCCAGCAGTTGTTTCATCAGATGATTGGCAGGCCTACCAGCAAAAAAAAGGAAGACAAAAAGTTGAAGGAATTGGAAAAGAAAGAAAGGCGAATACAGAAGAGATTAGAAAAGCATAAGGAGAAAGAAGCAATGCCAAAGGAAATGAAGAAAACCAAGAATAGTTTAAATTCTGAAGTTCGAGATTATATAGTGCAATTACCAAGATAAAATTTACCAAGGAATAGTCTTGGAAGCGGATAAAATAAAAAAGCAATTCAGAGTTAAATGCATGGAAAAACATGGTTCTTATTGGAAGTGGCCAAAAATGGATGATATCCTAGTATACCCCGAAAATCACGTAGTGTGTGCCATCAAAAAACCCAAGGTGACCAATGTAGAAAAAGAGCTATTCGAAATTTCAGATTTCCCGAAGAAATTCACCAAAGTATTCAAATAGCGGCAGGCTGAATTACCTGCGAGTGTTCTTTTATTTTAACGATGCCAAACATACTGTTACTGTAATAGTAATAAGTTAATGTATATGCCTATAAAAATTTGTATTTGTATGTGTAAAAATACATGTTTTTTATTAAAAGAATAGAACTAAAGAATATTGTTTTTTATTTTATATTTGATCTGATTTTGGTTTTTTTTTCAAATCAAATAGTCTTTTTTTCCTTATTAAATCCGATAAAGTTTAATCTTGTTTTATTTTTAAATTTATTTTTTCATCAAAAACAAATTTCAAACAGGTATTATTCTAATCTAATAGTATTTCAAGGTATGACGAAAAAAGCACCCAAGTTATGACGAAAATAGCATACAAAATATGACGAACTTAGAAACAGGTGTATTTCCATCAGCTTTTTATTTATTTAATGAAAAAATTACAGAGAAACACCAGTTTTTTCCCGATTATTTCAATTTTCAATTAGTAAAGAATATAAAAAACATTTTTAATGCCCAAAATATTTCATGGATGTAGAACGCTACCTCTCCAAAGTTGAAAGTAGTGATAGTGTGTCCTTAACCTGACGAAAATAGCAAACACTTACCTTAAGTAAATAAATTACCTACTTAGAAGAAGAATCTAGTTTATTTATTTCATTTACAGTTCTGATTATGTAACTAAAACTAAGCCTGATGTAACTGCCCGCACAGGTCCAAATATTTTTCATATAGCAGTGTTCGCTATAACTATTCAGTAAGTAAAAACTAAAACGAAGCCTGATGTAACTGTAACGGATAGTTTATAAACTTTTTGCCTGAGGATTTAAAAAATGGAAGACGCAGTTCAGTTGCCATGTATGCATAAAAACAAAGAAAATGTATTCAGTACTTATGTATATTAAATTTGTAATATGGCTTTCAAGATAAAATGGATTATTTGTATACTTTTGCTGAATTGGGAGATAGAAAAATAATTTTGTAAGTAATCATATTATTTATTTAAAGAAAGTATATAAATAATATTTTTCATCTTTATAACTACATGGATATTTCTATTAATTTTTTCTTTTCTTTTTGTTGCGAGGAGAAATGGTAGAGAGAAACGGAAGATGAACTTCAGTTGCCATGTATTAATAAATATGAAGCCAAATACATTAAATTTGTAATAATACTTTTATTGATATTTTTATAAAATATTTCTTATTTGTTTCTTTTCAATAAAAACGTATACCAATTTTTGATGTTATTTTTTTTGAATAATCTATAAAGGTCAATGAGAAAGCGGACTGTTTATTGCTATAATAAACATTGTTATAGTTTACCTAATTCATTAGCATATCTTTGCTACAATTCATTTGAATCATTAAGAGCGGTCAGTGGTAGATCAGACATTCTGCATTATGATAAATATAAAAACTACCCGTTTACTTACTCTGTACTTAAAATTTGTAATACTACAATTGAACAAACAGATTACCTAAATGATTTCTTTTCAATAAAAGAAAACACTTTTGCTATCATTTACTTGAATAATTAAAAAGAGTCAATGGAAAAACATGTCCGTTTATTATAAACTGGAAGAAAATGCAAAAAGTATATATATAACATTTCTATACATAACCTGAAAAAATTGTAGATCAAAAATATATAACATTTTTATTCCTGCGTTTCGAATATAAAAGATTACATATTGTATTACGTATTGAATAGAATACGAAGTGTCTATTTTGTTCAATTAGTAAAACTCACTCGGGTGGCCGATGTATGTATGCAGATGCAACCTGTGGCTGTGTACAGGCCCCCGGAGGAACCAAAATGCCCCAATATGGGGATCAATAAATATAAGGCACTTTTGGAATCACTAGCAACAGCTAAAAATATTTGTGGTTTATTTTACATCTAGGCTACATGAAACAATACTTGTAGTGGAGCACATGTGGAGTAAACATAAAGAGAATTTACGAAGCGCAAATTTACTTTTTCAGCATGAAAATTATTTTATTATAACCACCTACAAATACTAACAAGCTATAAATTTCTAATATTTTTATAGAAACAAAACACATGACAATGATATTTGACCGTCGTCATCTGTCATTGAAGTTCCAAACAGCGCCATCCATCAAGACGGTGGAACGGTTGAACTCAAATAAAAAGTTGTTCGTTTGCAAAAAATTTCGTGCAACAAATCTCAAAAAATACAATGATTTGAGATTTCATATTTTCAGGATCGAATTCTCTAGGCTTTCTTTTGTGGATCAGATTTTGGCGTTCAAATTGGTGACCACAAATTGTAAAAACTGTCAAAATCACACCATCACCTTGGCTGATATCTTTTTTATAAAACTTAACCAAAATACCTGATCCTCAAGACAAAGGTCCAAGTTATATTGTGTTAAAATTTCAACACTTCATTTCACTGCGTTCTTTAGATTTGTTGTTTACAAAATGACCAAAATTTTGTTGCACGTCACGGGTTCCAACTATTTCTAGGTTCCTAAAATGTGAGGCCCTTCTTAACCAGTAAAGCTCCTTATATATTGGTCTGAAGGAAATCCAAATTGGATGAATGAGTACCATACGCAAAGATCACAAAAAATCAACGTTTGGACTGTATTGTTAGAAGTACAATGAATGGTCGATACTGTTTGGATGAAAATTTAACAGGAAAATTAATTTTATGAACGAAAAATTGAAACAATGCGATTTCACGGCTTTACTTTTCTAATAGAAAATGAATAACTGTCCAATGATGTACATTCTTTCCTTAAGAAACTGCTATATTGAAAATGTTGTGCGTTTACTCCGATATAAAAAGCCATGAGATTTATAAAACATTTTGCATCGCTATCTTTTAATCCCCAAATGTTTGTGTATTTTTTTCTGTAAATGGCGTCCTCTATACGATCCCTAGGGGATAATTATAAAAATGAAACCATGCTTTCCAATCCGTTTTTAGGTGTTGCCTCACTTCACGCGCATAATGAGGCAGAGCTCCTTCATTATGCAGAGAAATATGATTGTTTAGGGTTTTGTCATTGTTTGAAAGTAACAAATAAAGAAATTTCCAAATTGAAAGGCAATCTAAAAAATATTTTGAAAAGTAAAACGCCAAACTATTTGGTTTTTTTTTTTAATGAGAAGGGGTCCAATTACTTTCTACTCTATTATTTCAGCCCAAGCATTAATACTGTTACGAAACAGCACACTGGTATAGTTCCTAAAACCGAGTCTGTCTAAGCCAGGTATAAAAGTTAAAGTTATGGCGGATACGCACTGTTTTTTATAACTGTTTACGACTTTACGACTATCTTATGTAAACATTGTTTTTGTGACCAGAGTTATCTAGAAAAGGCCAGAACCAATTGTTTTATGTAAGCCGCAGCCCAGAATTCTCTAGTAAAAAAAAGCACTAGTATATAAAAAGGACCGATCAGCGGACCAGTTCGTTGATAATTTGACATCGTGAGATAAACAAGTAAATAAGTGAATATAAAGTGTTTATATAAATTAGTTTGAGTGAATAAACGGTTAATATAAATTAATAATTAAGTGATTAGTTAAGTATATATAAATTCAGTGTTAGTGAGTTAGTGTTTAAATAAATTAGTAAGTAGCCATACCGAGTGTTTCAAATTTATCCCACCCGTTTATTGTTTAAATAAATAACAAAAACATTAGAAAAGAGCCATGGCATAGAAGAAAAATTACAAAAAATATTTACTATATAAGTGTTCATACACAACACACGCTTTAATCCTTCTGACTATTAGATTTGTAATAGGAAAAGGGCATAAACAAAACTTTTATTTCTCCTTTTTGTATCTAATAAAAAGACATGCACCATATATATAGGGTGTATCTAGCACTGACAACATTTTTAAATGCAATTTTTGCAAAAATTATAATTATCAATTTCAACTGTAGAGCAGTGTATGTATAATTGAGTTTACTTACAAACAAAATGTGTTTGAAGAAAGAGGTAAGAGATTTTTTATAACCAGTACAATTAAAAAATTGGTGATTGCCTCCAAAGGAAGAAAATAGACTTTCACGTCATGAATATCAAACGCGAGTGGATTGTTTTTATATCAACAGTGTACGTCATCACTACTAATAATGCTTCTCACAATCCCAATAAATTAAAGAAAGCCTATTAAACTCCCTCTATTATGAACAATAATTTAAACATTGATTCTTTTAATTTTACAATTGTATATTAATTATAAACCGATACGATTAGCTCAACTTAACTTCTCAATTTTATGGTTGGTTATAAAAAACTTACACTTTTATGGTCTACTAGCAGTAAATATTTTACTATCACAATAACAAATTATAACGGTATATAAATTGATATCGATCATTGTATTCAAATATTAATCTATAAAGGAAATCTTCATCTACTGTTACCATACCTCAACATGGAGTATTTCAGTTTACTTTTGATATTATGGTCTGTTTCCTCCGCTGAATCTGCTCCGACAAGTGAGTTTTTAATTTTGTCTACCCGATAATAAGCTTAGTTCATTTGTCTCCTTCTTGTTTTATATTTCATAACATAACCCTTCATTTATTTCTTCGGCATTGTAATAGTACATTATGTTACTAGGAGTAGAAGGCTATCATTATTGTTGAGCCCAGATTCTTGCACTGCCGAGGCATTAGCCGAGGCTGTGCAAACTGGGCGAAACATATAATGGGTCTTCTGCTCCGAGTGACATATACTATTTTTTCTTCAAGTATAAAAATAATGCAATTCATAAGTAGAACAAAATTGAATACATTGTTTATATCTCAACTATTTACTAATAAAAATATGAAAAAAACCGTTATGGCTTGCATAAGCATTACCTATTTATTAAGTGTAATATTGAAGGTGCAGTTTTGTATACTGCAGTTATTTAAATTTAGGCCACTGCCACCGCTTTCGGTTTCGACATTCACAATCTTGTCATTGGTGTACATATGATTAGTAAGATGTTTGTCTATATTTATTATGTTAGAAATATTGTCATTTGAAAGGTTTCCCGAATGTGAATCTCTCTTGATTCCAGAACTCGTACTTGGTTCTCCTTCCCAATGAAGTATTTTTTGTGTAGTTTGTTTCTTGCTGGAAACAGAATCTTCCAAGTACCCTTCAGCAACACTTGTGGATTTCCATCCACCATGTCGTTTTAAAGCGGTAATGTCCCCTCCGTTGTCAACTAAAATAGTTGCTGAAGTCCTACGAAGGCAATGTCCCGTATATTCATGAGGATTTGTTAATTTCAAAAACATAGCAACGTCTTTTGGAACGTTTGAAATTTTATGTATACCCATTACCACACGGTGACATTTACCGTTTTGATATTTATTAAAAAATCGCTGCAGATCCATATCATCCGGACGAAGTGCCGTATACTGTCTGACCAAGTTCAAATAAAAATCGCCATGTTCAGTAAATGACCGTTGTTTTTTGTGTTTGTGATATGCACTAAAATTAAATTTCCTATATCTAGGATTTCGCCGTACTTCAAATGAACGAGTTCATCGCATCTACAGGCTCCTGTGACTCCAAATATTAATATAACCTAAAAACAAACGTTGAAATAAGTAAAAAAAAATCAGTCGGCGCTGAGAATCGAACCGCAGACCTCCGACACGGAACACAAAACCTCTACCGCTGAGCTATCGAGGTATATACGTTTTAAGTTACGTTAATTGTTGTCAATTTGAATATTAATCTTCTAAATGATAATATTGCCAACGATTTAATAAGTGTAATAATATTAAAAATATGAGAAAGTAGGTACTTTTGTTGTTAAATAAACATTATTCAGTGCATCCTGAAGAAATTTATCAAATTGGTCTTTTGTTAATACTTTTGATTTTTTTGGGGCATAATTTTCTTTCTCCTTGTCGCTTTAAAAATGCAGCTAATTTAGTATAATTTTCCATTTTTACATTATGTTTGATGTTTAATTGAGCTTTAATCATTGAATATTGTGCCCATAGTATCGAACTTTCAAATTTTCTTGACAAATACGTAAAATACGCAAGCATAACATTTTCTGTGTATCTTTGTACACTATTTTCTTTGCACAATTTTATAAATTTTTCATAGGCAAAATTATATACTTTTCGTGACTTCGTCGGAATTAGTGTTTCAATAGTGGAATTAGCTATTTCCACTTATTCCGGAGGTGTACATTGAAATTCTTCTTCTTGAGACATTTTTACAATACACTTTTCAAAACTGACGAACATCAAATTAAATAAAAATTAAATGACAGTTCCTACCTACTTGGTTACAACGCCCATAATAAGACGTTGCTATCGTTTCTCATTATTTTGTTACTAGTACAATAATGAGCGTTCATTATGTTACTAGTAAAAGAATAGGTTATTTCTACCTTCTGTGTTGCCGAAAAGTATATAGATATTATTATACGCTTGAAGAAAAAATATTTTCTTAATGTGAAAGTTTTTTCCATAAATGTAGTCCTATTCTTTATAATCACCTCTTTTTTAACAGGATCATACCTCGTTTCATCCTATTTCTGCTTATTTTCCATTATAGCTTCTCGTTGTTTCTGGCTGCTTTTGTTGTATTTCTCCATTCCTTTCTATTCTCTCTATCTCACTATCTCCTCTTCCTCTAAGTATTTCTCGGTCTGCCCCTTCTTGGCTATAGTGGAATCCATCATATTACTTTTCTTATTATGTCTGTTGATCTTCTTCTTATTGTATGTCTAGTACTATTGAATCTTTTCGCCTTTATGTCTCTTTCTGTGTTTTCTTATTCTATTTCTTTGTTTTTCTTTTGGTCTCCTTTTCCTTTCTGGTGTCATGTTTGGACCCCATATTATTCTCATTATCTTTTCTCTATTATTTTTAGTTATTCCTCTCCTTTTTTAGTTGTTACTTACTACTATCTTTTCTTTGTCTGTCCTATCGTTACTGCTGAATACTTGACTCATGATACTTGCTCAAATTTATGTTGTTGTGTTTTTCTTCCAATTCATATTCTCATCCCACATTTTCGATTCTAATGATTGCCTTTATAGGCTCTTTTTGATCATTTAATTTTATAGTTATGTAACATTTTTTTCCATATTTTGTTTTTTAACAAACTGGTAAAATTTTTATTATGCTGCTGTTCATTCTCTATTCTTTGTCTCTATGTTTAAGTATTTGTCCCCTTCTCTTACTCGTTTGTTCATACTTTTCATATGCTCAAATTATTTTCAGCCAATCTAGTCTTTCTCTCTACTTTTTTCTTAGTAACTATTTAGTAATCTCTATCAAATCATTTGTTTCTTTTTAATTTTTCTGTTGTTCATAACTTTTTGGGCAGTCTTAAGAAAACATCCCGTTTCTTATCAATATGCTCTTTACAGTATTTTACTCTATTTGGTTCTTTGTTTAGTCTAGTTTAGTTTTCTATATTTTGGTGAAATTATTAACATCCTAACATCCACAAACAATATTAATTGGCTCTAAAGAAGTTTTAGAGGTTTTGGTTCTAATTTTTTGTTGGAATAAAGATTTTCTCAACAACCCTTAACATTTTTCTTTGGAAATCACAACAGTTGCAAGTTTTGTCACTTTAACATGTTTTAAATTAACACTACTCACGACAGATACAGTTTTACTTCTAAAATTCCATTTTCCGCAAAATGCCTTTCCTTGGGCGCCAAAAAATTCAGTTTATAATACTTATAATTGAGCAATTTTTCTGGTATTTGAAGATGGTTATTGAAACGATAGAAAAGTGTTAGTGTTTTGTAGTAGCAGCGTAAAATATGGACTCGAACGGTTCTAAAATTTTTAACTAAAGCTCTTATTATCCTGATCACACTTACTCAGAATTAGGTGGATTTATCAAAATATCTACTTCATTATAAAGGGTTCCAGTATAAATTGATAAGTATCCGATTCATTTCCACCTTTGTTAATACATGGTGGGGCAAGTTGCTTATTTTAGTAATGCATCGCCACGCAACGTTGGGCACCAATTTGTAATAAAACATACCTAGTGATTTTCTTTATTTTCTTCTCAAACTTAAGATAAGAATAATTTATTGATAATAGCATGTGCTAACAAATATTACACATATGATACAATATAATGGATTCCAATGTTTTTCAAACACTAATTTTTTTCCGATATACATTGTGTATTTTGTAGTGTATTTGTCATCCAAGGGGCGATCTTCGTGTTTTTTCCTTTTACATTTTTTTGTATATATACAGTCGTCTATATATTTTTGAAGTGTTTCAATGAAAGTATTTGTTGCATATTTAGGATCTGGATTCAAGTATAAGGAAATCCTAAGATTTTTGTCTGATTGTATTTTTAAGTTTTGTTCCTCGTTCCTTGGGGCATTTGGTATTTTCCAGTACTATCTGTAGTATTGTTGAGAAATGATCTGTAATGTCGGTTTGCAATACTAGGGACAGTATTTGATCGAGTACGTTGAATTTGGATTTTAAAATATGCGTCGAATGTCGAATTACTGGAATTGTTTCATATAACGTCTTCACATTATTTTCAAACGATGTTACTTGCAGGTTACTCGGAATTCTTTGTGTTTTCAAGAGACTGCCAACGCTTTAAATTAAAGTGTTGATTTTTAAATTTAATTGAGATATTTCATCTATCATCAACCTTTTAAATCCTAAAATAAATTTAAAATATGATTAAATATAAAAATTAATTAAAATTATTTAGTTTAGTCACCTTGATCATCAAGTATATCTATTTGTGGTGATGATTTATCTCTTTTGTGAAGTGTTCATCTGATTCCACTGCCACAAGGTTTTGACTCTAAAAAAAATTAAAAAAATTTAAATTATTATTATTAAGTATTTTTATACTAAAAGTCAAATTTAATATGCAAACTTTAGGTTATTATAAATTATAATTTAATTTAAGAAACAAATTACCTCTAGGAACAGGAAATCTCGCCATATCATTTGATTCTTTATTCTCAAGGGAGATTTTTTCAGCTTCAGACCTCATAGTTTCGGCAATAGAAAACAATAAAATTTACATAACATGTACATTTAGTTTTTTTAAATTAATTAAAAGGACAAAACATGTGAAACAGAGAAAAACCCACAGTTGTATAAATACACAATGAACCCATGAACATATACTTAACAAAAACTAAAAGTAAAAAATGGACACTAGTTTGAATAATAAATAATGTTTTAAATTGGTATCACAAAACATGAAAAATTTCTCTATATAATTAATTTATCACACAGTTACATCTTATTATGAATCACAAAATTACATATTTCTACTAAAGTTAATCTAATATTACATATCAAATTGCATATTAAGTTATTTTAAAATTATCGACAACAAAAACAACAAATATTTTAATAAAAAGGATTTAAAAAGTATATTCCCCATTTCCACGAAGACAGGAACAGGTCTGAAACAAAAAATATTGAACGCAGTACCTGCATTGTTACCAAAAAAATATTATTTTTGTTTGTTAGTCCTCTTACTACCATTATAATATTTTTTAATTAATAAGGGGACACAAATTTTCATGATTTGAGAAAATACGTATGATTTATGTTCTTGACAAGTGAACCAATCAAAATTTATATGATCTTTTGCAAAGAGTTCTGTTTTTTCGGTAATATTTTCTACATGACCTAAAAGTGGTAAAAAATGATAAACAATGTCATGCAGAATGGAAAGAAATTTCACGGCTTCTCTTTGTACATAAATTAGACGTGTTTTATCATCATTTTCTTTGAAGGAAGTGAAAGTATGGTGAACATCTAAAATATCTGTCTGCAAATTAGCCTTACATGCTTCGCAATTAAAAGTTGTAATTTGTTTAACAACGAAACCAGAAACATAACTTATTGCCTGACTATCTCATTTAATGCTGTATCTGAAAACGGAAAATCAATATGTTCCAATTTATTAATAATATTAGAAGTTAATGGTTTTGGTTCATTATGAAAATTTAAAAAAGAATTCAAGTTGTCTAATAAACTGCACTTATCTGCTTCACAATTGTTGTTGTAGTTCTTGGCAGTGATTAAACTATTTAAAATTGACGTTTTTGAAGCTGTTATAAATTGGTGACAATTTGGAGAGGTATTGGCAGCACCATACTGCCGAATTGTCCCAAACCTATTTTCAACTGGGTCCTGATTTAAAGAACGTCTTCTTATGAATTGGAATCCTAATTTCCAACATTCTCTTGTTAACAATTTGACACCCATAATAGTAGTTAACCAAGATGTTTTAAAAGACATTTTGGTTTTCATAGCCTTCCCATTTTTCGGTAAAAACTGCAAGATATTATTTTTGGCAGCATAGAATTCCAAAAAAGAAGATGGTTTGACTTTTTTGAAACACACCGTCTAAGAGCTTTACCAGCATCAAAGGTTGATTTCCTACCATTAAGACTGTCAAATAACTTATCAATGTCCTCAATAAATTCGTCAGTATAGATAGCTTCAGATGGTAATTTACCAGGAACAGTTAAACTTTCAATGGTAGCTGCCACGGTGTGGCTCATTATTTTTGCAGAAACTGAAACTTTCATTTTAATTTTACTGTTTTTACGAAGATCAAAAAATGATTCTTTAATTTTATGCAAAGCCTGAAATTTTCTCGTTTTATCAATATAAAAAGCATTTTTAATATGTTGTAACTTTGCACATTTATAGCTATCAAAATAAATATCATAATTAAATAAAGCACTTCTCGAACACTTCAGAATATGAGAAGGGTCATATAAAGTTATTATTTTCTTTCCATTTACAAAAAAATAAAGACCAGGTTTTTCAATTTTCCAATGTCTACTTAATTGTCTGAAAGCTGCTCGATTTGTATTTCCTAAATCGCAAACAGTTGCCATTACATTTAATCCTATATCTTGTAGTGCTCTACAATAATTAATTTCAAATCTTCAGTTTCAACCTGATCCTTAGTAAAATAATAAGCCACCTGCTGCTTCCAAGCTTTATGTAATCCATTAATTACAAACACGAATGCATGATTGGCAGGCTGTAGCTTCCTGCCTAAATTACTACCTTGATCTACGAATCCAACAATTTTGTCATTAGCCACATCCAAAGTCAATTGTTCTTTTAATGCTATTTCATCAAATAAGAGGACACAATTCTTTAAGCCTATCAAAAATTGCTTTATTAATTTCAGTATCAAATGGCACTGATCTTAGAAGTGACTGTAAAGTAGATTTACTGGGCAAAGCTATAAAACGTTATATGTTCGTGGTTCCTTTTTATAAATGGCTAATGAAAGGACCTTATCTTTTATTGACCATGAAGGTTTATGTTTCTTAGAATTTGCAGTTCTACTTTTTAAAAAGTCCATGCCTGCTGGATCTAATTTTGAATTAAAATTTTGATATAACTTTGATTCAGACAATTTAACTGCTTTTTAAATTTTGTTATTACTACGAATAAGAGCCTTTTTTAATTTACAAATTCCATTTCTCTGATCTTCATTAATGTAATACATTTTCTTCTTCTTAGGAGATAGATTACTGACTCCAGTTCTATTCATTTTACTTAAAATACAAGATTCCAAACATTGCTTTTTAGGTAAATGTTCTGATTGTTACAAAAAATAAGCTTTCTTTTACAGGCAATATTGTACTTTCAAAAGATTGAGTATAACTGCTGTGTTCAGCTACTTTTGGTAGTGTATGATGTAATAAGGGTTGCGAAAGTAAGGCAAATTTAGTGAGTCTTTGGTGTAATGAACTTGTAAATGCATTATCATCAAAATGATCTTTACACAACCTTTGATCTCTGGATGTATAAGGCAGTTCTAAAATGTTGTAACCACTGTTTCCTTCGATTAATGTCAGATGGAAATTTGAAAAATGTTTTGTTAAACTCTAAATTGCGAAGTGATCTGAAATATTTATTATTACAATTTTTTGCAATACAACTATAAGAAATTTTACCTGATGATGTCATTTTAAAGGTTCACTTACTTTTATTTACTTTCGTAGAATTAATGCTAAATAAAATTAAAAGATACTTACCCTTGTAACGGCTAATTTTTCGCAATTGTTATTTTTGACATTGTCACTTTGAATTTGACAAACACAAGCCAGATTTACACCAACCAATGTAAGATTGATTTTAGATATTTTCATTTTTAATGACTTAAAAGTTAAGGCTCTTGGATATTTCATAATATTTATCGATAGTAAAGGCAATATGTTAAAATTTATTTTGGTTTGTATAGTTTTAAATTATTTTATTCTATTTTGCTTATGTAAAACAGTCTTGTAGTTCGCGCGACTACAGAGACTCTATGCGCGTGTGGCGGCACAGAAACGTTGTGCCACTTGCCGCCTATCCATCAAACCGCCTCTTATATTATTTGTCTATGGTAAACACGCCACTGAAGCATATATGTGAGCATAAATGCGATTGACATTAGAGAGGAGAATATTATTGCGCTCTTTGTCTGGTATGACGCCTCTGTGTTTTTATTAGTTGATTCGAACCCTAGATTAATTTTGCATCTTAGGAGAGGTAAAGGAAAATATTCTTAAGATGAACTTTCGCTCTCATGAAAAGACTCAAAGGGAAGGGAGAATTGATAAATAATTTTTTTTGTCTTTAATATGACCAATCTCTTTTTATTGGATCTTTTTTCTGCAATGTCTTGTCGAAAACTGACCACCTGGCTCTCGCATCCCTCATTGTCCTTTTTGTCCCATTTTACTTGATACCGATATTATGTTTGTTTACATTTAAATATTCCTATTTTATTATTGCAATCTCCCAAGTAATGCTCGTTGAATATTCCACCGACGAACCTTGGAAGAGTGGATCCAGATATATCTTACATTTGCTTTCGCAGTGACTATGCAACGGAAGTGACTACTGAGCCAAAATAAATTAATGAAATAGATAATATATTTAACGAAAAACGTATTCATTGATTCTATTGCATTTATAAAAAATACTTTTTCAGGTTGTTCAATTAATCCTTTCGTTACCAACGCGCCCATCTTCATTTATCCTGAAACCACCGAACTTATTTATCCCGCACACGGCCAAAAAGTGCTTAAGTTTTCTACATACACAGTGATCGAGCTCGCTTGTCCGAATGGGGAAGTTACTGTAGATGGAGTTTCTAAAGGAACTTTAGTAATAGCTGTTTGCGCAGGTGATAACACCTTCAACATAGATGGAACATATGTCATATGGGATCAAATAGTGTGTTCTAAAGAGATAACACCTACAGTGACAGATGTTACTGACTTAACACGTGATGAAGTGCACAATCAATGCTTTGATAAGAAAGGAAAATTGAAAATTATTCAAATCGGTTTTACGTTGGACAGTAACAGATTTTTAAATTTTATTGATATTTGTTTTAGTACCGTTACTAAAGTTGCGGCATATTCTTATTTTGTTATACCATCTTCTATCAATAGTAGGGCTAGAGGCGTTCAGAATCCTTCATTTAAGCAAGATGACAATTTTTACAAAATGGGAAAATCTGTTAATCAGTTCTACAAGGATGCTCAATCTACAATCAATAGAATTTTGGGGTTACCATCTACGTCTGGAGAGTACATTAACAAGAATACGTTCATAAATCGAGGACATTTGGCTGCCAAAGCCGATTTTGTGTATGAACCATTTCAAAAGAGCACTTACAGGTATGTCAACCTTTATCATTTGCAAAGTTATCAACCTAATCCATTTTCTTAACTTCCCTATCAATACTCTGTCTCCAAATAAATCTAGGTTTAATTTTTTTCCGTCTTTCAGAGGACCAATTCAAAATATGTTTTGGTTACCGATTTTGTACACTTGATTCAACATTCTATACCACTTAAGATGATTGACTCTTATGCCTTCTTGTAATCGTATGTTACAAATTATCTCAATCTCGTTGTTATGTAGTGCACTGCGTCCTTAAAGTAACGCATAAATTAATTATTAGCTAACAGGTCGATTTATTTATTCCAATTTACTGTTATCAAATAATCTATGGTACAGGATTAATAACACTTGAATGATGACGTCAGCAACTATGGAACTCACTCTTTTTTTAATTTGCGAATTTTCCTTGCTGAGCTTATTCCAGAAATGAGTATTCGAAATGGTGGACAAACACACAAACGTTGCTTGTTATTTTAACATTGTATCTGTATTGCTTTGGTTTTGTTTATCTATTATTAATCTTACTGTTTATTAAAATATGATTATAGATAACGTAACTTTATTTTTTAATGACGTTTCTTATTTTTTGGACATCTGTCTGATGATATCCGACATGGCAGTTGCCCATGATTCCTACTAAGGTCTGGCCTACATATCACATCTCCCCTCTTAACTTCAAAAGCACATTAGATTTACATCACATAGGGCCAGTTGTACAAAGACTAGATTAAACTGAGATTAACTAACAAAGGATTAAATTTTAACGTGGCAATGATCCAGAGCCCGTTGCACAATAGCGTCAATGACAAAGTTTAATTAACTGCTCAATACGTTATAATTTTTGAAGGTTGGTAGAGCAAGACTGGAACATTTGAACTATTTATTAGAAAAAACCACGAAAAGACGAAGAAAAGGTTAATATAACCTCATATTTCGCGAAAATATTATTTGTTTTGATCTTTTATTTTCGAGTAGGTTTGCGTTTGTTCAAATCAAATTCAAAGAAAAATTACGTATGCAATATGGAGGAAACTGACATTGTACTGAAGAAAAGAAAAAGAATTAGATCTGCTAATTTTTCGTACAAAGAGGAACAAGTATTGGTTGGAATTGTGAAAAAATATGCAAAGATAATTGAATGCAAACAAACTGATGCTGTAAGTATCAATAAGAAGGCAAATTACTGGAATGTAATCACTAAAGAATTTAATGCAAATAATGAAAGACCAAGGAGCATAGATGTTTTGAAAAATAAATATGAAAACTTGAAAAAAAATACAAAGAAAAAGTTTGCAGATGAAAAAACCTTTAACAGGGGTACCGGAGGAGGACCGTACAAGAATTTTGACATAACAGATATAAATGTTGCCATAAAAGATATTCTCGGAACAAGCGTTACTGGTGTAGAAAGCTACTGTGACTCTTATATGACAGGTGAGTTGTTCAGCATATTTCACAGCATAAATCAAAATATATATATTTATATTCAAAACAATTTTCTTCCAGAGTCACAAAACATTGAAGTATATGTAGACAATTCTACTGCCAATGAAAGTGGGGATATTGAAGATAACATAGTTGAAAATGAGGGTGCTGAAGAAGAACCAGTTTTACATAAAGGTAATAAAAATAATGAATGTTTTTATTATTCAATGGTTGTTTGGAATATTTTTGAAAAGTAGTCAACATTAATGGCAGGAACGGCATAATATAAATGATCTCAATTGATTGACTGGCTCAAAAAGTGTATAACATTCGTTGATAATACTTCTCTGTGGCTGTATTCAGTTATGCTCAATTTTGTTAAAATGGCATGAATATCATTTAAATGAAATGGGTGCAATGATTTACTGCTTTCTTACTAAAACATATTCATTTCAGATCTCATGGTGAATGACGACGCTGAACAAAATGAAATTGAAAATTGGAGAGCTTTTAATTTCAGTGGAAAGAAATTTTCAGGCAATGAACTCCGTACACCTATTTTCGAAGCATTAAGATGTCAGAAGCAGAAAAATGCTACAGAAACACAAATTGCAACAGTTCTAAACAAAGAAGACCAAAAAAATTGATCCATTGAAGACAAAACTAGGGCAGTGGGCCAATAATAGAACAGAATTGGTTGAAATGCAAAAAAGGCACTTGGATGAAGGACACAGAAAAAAAATGGACCATCTAGATACAAAGAATGCCTTGGAATTAAAATTCATGAGACAGGAACATGAAGCACGGATTAGTGCATTGTTGAATCATTAAAACAAAAATAGTTTGAACTTATTATTTTTGGTTTCTATTAAATAGGAAATGTCAGTTTTATTTATTATTACTTAATTAAGAATTGTTTTTTTGTTAATTTGTATTTGATGACGTGTTTCAATTAAAAATATTCAGATGCCCCGTCATGCATATAATGACTATTCTATGTTGTCATCGATACTTTGAAATTCGTTTAATAAAGTGTTTTTTTTTGTTTATGAGTGTTTTATATTTATAGGTCACTTACTCCTTGATGAGAGATAGGTACAATTGAAGTTACTTTAGGTTTTATCCTAAAATTAAGGAAATGCAATACTATAAAAAACGTATAATTTATGAAACAGAGCAAGCAATACAGTACATTTCACAACAAATTTTGAAAATAGTCATTTATCAGGGTATGTCGAGTTATTTCATTCAAATTAATCCGTTGATCTCTGCATTGATAAATATTAACAATATTTATACCTTGCAGATTATCTATTGCTGCTTCGATCTCGGGGTCAACAGCAGGCGTTCTATCTTTACAATTTATAGCTATATTGTGTAAAATAGCTGTTGATACAACAACTTTTTCTACTTTGGGGAGGTCCAATCTTATCCCCAATGCTAAAACTGGAAATCTTCTTTTGAGAACCCCAAAGCATATTTCTATTGGGTTTCTCGTTCTTATTTGTGACTCATTATATAAATTCTCTGAGGGTGTATGGGGTGCAGCCAAAGGAGTTAGAAGGTAGCGACACACTCTATATCCACTATCCTCGACTAATATACTATCATTCCCATAGGTATTGAATTCCATATCTCTTCGAATACTAGAATTATACCATATGATAGCATCTGAAGTAGAACCAGGCCATCTTGAAACAATATTATTGATTCTTAATTCTGCATCACATATCGCCTGGACATTCATTGAAAAGAAACATTTTCTGTTTCTGTAGTTTTCTGCTTCAGGACCACCAGGAGACTGAAAAATATAAAATTGATATAAGATTATTCTTTAAAAAATTTTCCTGTTAATATACCTACTTCATTTTATAACAAAATATATATTTTACTTGAAAATATTTGAGACAATGAGAACGTAACTCGAATATTCAAGCAAAAAAAATGTAATTCATTAGATGTCTGAATTTAAATTAGTTGATTCAAATAATATACCTGAATCCTTACATGTGTACAATCTAATGCTCCAATGCATCGTGGGAAACGAGCAACATTGTAAAATCCCTGTCTGACCAAACTAATTTCATCAGCGGTATCTGGCATTCTTACAAATTGTGGTCTCAAAGTTGCCAGAACATCCAAGCATTTATCTATACACCTACTTGCAGTAGACTTATTTATTCCGCAAAAATCGCCTACAACTTGTAAAATTGATCCAGTTGCCAAAAATCTTAGAGTGGCAAGAACTTTTTCCGTTGGCGTGAGAGCTTTACTCCTAAAAATGAAATGTACTTTGCTTTCATGTTCATTGAAAACTTTCTGAAGTCAAAACTTACTTCATTGTAGGAGACAGTAATTGTGGGGTGATATCTTCAATCATTATTTGAACAATTTGCTTTGATAAACGAAATCTTTGTAAAAATTCACTTTCCGACCAATGCTGAAAATGATTGATTCTATGTCTGAAAATTTTTCGTCGTCTAGGATGAATATATATGTTAACCAATTCATTGAAGTCCTCTTCATCTGTGAATTCCTCGTCGAAATCCATGCACAACCACTTTTAATTAGAAATACTTTACAAAAATATACCTTTTGCTATTTTATAGGTTATGTTGATAACATAATAACGTTGGATTAGATTTTAAACGCTCATATTTGGCCAGTTAGCAAATATGTTTATTTAACCTCTAGTTAGTGTTGATTGGAGATTGTACAACAAAACATTCCGTCTGAACTTCGTTTATATTTTAACTATGACGACCAGATTTTGTCACTGTACAATTTTCAGAGTCATTTTCTTTAACTACGTTTGAGTTCTCTAAAACTACACTCTTATCACTATTACCATTCAAAGACAACATCTCATCAGATAAGATTTCATTATACTCAGGGGATCCAATCACAGGACTATGGAATGACTTTTTTAAATGTATATAGTTACGTTTTATTTCATTTTCCCGTTCAATCATTATAGTATATGACCTCGGTGTACTTTCTATTTTAGTTACAACGGCAGGTTCCCAAACACCCCTATGTTGATATACGATATTTTCATTCTGACTAAAACCCTCTCTCATTTGTGCAAATCTGTCATACCATTCTGTCTGCTTTGCTTGACGCAACTTTAACAAGTCTTGTATATTATGAGCTTTTGGTTTTAACTGCGATTTTAAAATAGGTAAGAATGTGTGTACTTTTTTAGACATTAACAGTTCTGACGGTGACACATCCATAGTGGATATCGGTAGATTTCTATATTCTAAAATTGCTTCAAATACACTCACTCCATCGTCTTCACACTTTTTTAAAGTAGATTTAGAAATACCAAGGCTTTTTCTGATAACCCGTTAGACTTCGGATACATTGGGCTAGAATCAACTATTTCAAAACAGCACTTTTCTGCAAATTTTCGAAACTTGAAAAAGGCATATTGTCACAAACTATTTGCTGTGGAATGCCATGAGTGCTAAAAATAAATTTTAATCGTTTTCAACTTCACTTGCCGTTTTGTTTAATAATGGAACTATTTCCAGCCATTTTGAATAGTAGTCCACCAAAGCTAGGAAACTCCTTCCTCTATAATCAAAGATATCTATACCAACCTTCTCAAATGGCAGAGATGGAATACTATGCGGAATAAGAGGTTCTTTTACATTTGATCTACTAAACTTTTCACATACTCTACATCTTGAGATGTATTCTTCCACATCAAAACTCAATTTGGGCCAATAAAATATTTGTCTCAACCCTTTCTTGGTTTTTTCTATGCCAAAATGAGGTTTATGAGCCAAAATTAACATTTCAGATGTTAACGATGTAGGTACTATTATTTTATCTTTAAAGAATAACAGATCGTTGTTAAGGGTTATTTCATTTTTAATGGACCAAAATTGTCTAAGTTCTTCAGGTACTTTCTTAATACTCGGAGGCCAGCCCTCCCACACATATTCCTTTAAAGTGTTTAGAGCAGAATTTTAATAGCGTCCGGAAATTCTTTAATTCTATTTTTGCTCATTGAAACTTCTGTTTTAAGACTATGGACCATCTCATTCTGTGTCGTCATTATTTACTGTATTGTTCAAGTAAGATCTTGATAGAAGATCTGCAACTAACATTAATTTGCCAGGTAGGTAGTTGAGGTCGACTTGATATTTCAGTAATTTTAGTTTTAATCGTTGAAGACGAGCTTTAACCTTATGCAAGTCTTTCTTTATTATCGAGATGAGTGGTCGGTCATCTGTATATATTTTGATTTTGTTACCATTAACAAATTGATGGAACTTTTCAAATGAGAAGCATATTGCTAAAAGTTCCTTTTCAATTTGAGAATACCTTTTCTCAGTGTCTGTTAAACTCCGAGATACAAACGAAACTGGCGTACTTCCTTGCATTAGACATGCTTCGAGTCCATTTTGAGAAGCATCTGCCTGAATTTCTATTTGCATATTGGGATCAAATAATTTTAATGTAGGTGCATTACTAACAAGACTTTTTAATTTATTAAAACAATTATCATGATCGAAAGACTAGTGTCACAGACAGGGCCGGTCCTAGCAGGTGTGCAGCGCGTGCACCGCACGAGGGCGGCCAAACTAAGGGGCGTTATAAAAATCAGCTATTTTTTGAAAGAAGAAAAATAAAACGTTAGTGCTCAGTTGTGTTGTGTGTTGGTCTATTGTCCATTAGTAATTAGTTCTTCTCCTACTCTTATCTACACACACTCTTCATTTGAGAGCAAAATTAAAGGCAGAGCCGGAAATGTAGCATAAAAAATTTAAATTTCTATAAAAAAAACCAAGGGCCATATTTTTGATACGACTGAGTATGTTTGGTTCCTGTGTGCAGCGCGGCAGCTTATTTATGTACGTATATAGTCTTTACGATGTCAATGTCAGTTGGAACGGCGGAAAAATTTTTATGGAGGTACCAGCGGCGAAACCTTTGAAAAAAACGTGCTGCTGTTCGCCGGGCGGCTTTTTTTCCAAGGTTTCGCCGCTGCGGCATCCTTTGAATTTTTTTTCGCCGTGCCAACTTACTTCGTAAATACTATATATATTACAGTCGGCACGCGGCTCGCAGATCAATGGTCAAAAGAAACTTTATGTTAGCGGTTTTCTTTATACGAGATAGGAAATGGATTGTTTCGACAAAGTTGAAGGTATGCGGCATCGAAATTTTTTTGCTACTTCACCACTATATATAAATCATTTTCATTTCACAATGCTCATTTGTGTTAATGTGGTGATCACCTTCGTCGAAGACAGTTGCCTGCAAGGAGAAGCCGAAACGGAAAACCTGGTCACTGATACAAACCAGGCATTTCCAGAAGCACTTGCTACCGATCGACGCAACAACTGAGATTTTTATCTCAACCCGTCCTTTATAGGGCGCCTTTATTTGTGAAAACCAGCTCAATCGAGCATTTTATTTATGAAAATCCGCTCTTCCTAGAGCGTTTCTATTTATGAAATTTGCTTGAAGCAAATAATCAGCAAACAAGTGTCCAACCAGAAGTGTATTAATACCACCCAACGGAGGACGAAGAAATAAATCAGGTGAATATAAATACTAACACTGCGGACAAAAGGGTCAGGAAACCTTTCACCGGGGAGGAAACTCCCTCCGGCAGTGAGTCCGCTGCCGGCTTTCGTCCGCTTCCCTGAACACTAACAACGAAGCAATCTTCTGCTTCGTCCTCTTCCTCTACCCACAAAAATGTCATCTTCATCAAACCGGTCGCCCATCCAAACCCGGAGCACCAAACAGGTGCCATCTCTCTCTTCCCTCGAAGAGTTCCCTCCGATGGCACAGACCTCAGCTCCTGATTATGCATCCTTGTATGCAGACCAACTTAAGGAAATGGCCACACTCAAGGCCCAAAACAACGCCCTCTCAGCCAAATTCGACAGCTTATCAGCACAATACGAAAAACTACAATCCTTACTCATCGCCCAAGCCCTAAACCCACCAACCCACGCAAAATCACCATCCAACCCCCCCAAATCAACTACCAATTCTCGACACTCCTCCAGGTCCCGCTCAATTCATTCTGCCCGATCACACCAATCCATTTCAATTCACTCATCTCCGCGCAACAACCGAACACCCACCAACCGACCAGACCAAGATGGAGACTTCACTCTCTTGGGAAACCAACGCAAGAGAGACCGAAGAATCCCCACGCCACCTCCACCAACCACTCAACACCACCTACCGCCTCGACAACAACAAACGCCCCAGACCCAACAACCCCGACACCCACACGCTGACCCAACACAACAGACACTTAACCTACGCAACCTCCCTGCTAAGTACGTCTCTCAGCGAGAACTCTTCAACCTATTAAACACCAACGAGCTGCTGAGAGGCGAAATCCTCTACCTCAAAGCCAATGCCAACCGGACCGCACTCCTAAAAATCAGGTCCGACATCTCTCACGAAGCTTTCGCAAAGAAACTTCATAACACCCTTGGTGACGACAAAGTCACCGTCATCCGCCTAAGCTCTACTCGCCAAGACCGCCACCGCTCCAAGTCCCGAAAGCCGACTTTCTCATTGGTCTGCAGAAATGTAGACACCACCATCTCGGACAAAGAGTTCGAAGAAATTCTTACAGACAAGAATTTCCCCTTCACCAGGTCTTGGCGCATCATGTCCCGCCGCCACGGTAAAATCACCTCTATGTTTCGGATTCTTACTGAATCCGAACAAGCCTACCACATGGCCCTAACAAGGGGCATTCGATTCCACGGCCTCTCTCATCCATGTGAGGCCTCAAACCGCTCCGACCCACTACCCGCAGTATCAAAATACTGCAACCGGTGCTCCAGCACAGGCCACCTCGCAGAAACCTGCAGATCCAAGCCTGTCTGTCCTTCCTGCGGAGCGGCCGACCACAAGTCCACCAACTGCCCTAAGGCAGACAGCCCATCATGCAAAAACTGCGGTGGTCCACACCCCGCCTTCTACCCTCGGTGCCCCAAGCGGCTGGAAGCACCGAAATCCGCCCAGGAAATCGCGCCTGTCACACTGGAAAAACCACAGGCCCCCTTCGACTTGACCACCGACTCCAAGATCTTAATCGAGATCTTGGCAACGACAATTATGAACGCCGTCCCGACTAGCCGTGGCCTAGTCGCCGATACTCTTTCTCATCTTGTCCCCTCCTTCTACGGTTACAATTGTACCGTAACAAGTGGCGCCGGTAACCGCGTCCACTTTGCATTTACGACAAAAAGACAAAATTAAGTCATGGACTTCACGATCGGGACCGTGAATTGCCAAGGTCTAGCCAGGAAGCGACATCTTCTTAAACACCTTCTGCACTCCCAGAATATACAGGTATTTTCTGTCACAGACACTCTTTTAAAAAACCCCCCTCGCTTCACTGGCTACACCACCTTCCACCTAGACAGGAACTTCTACTGTCATGGCAACGGACTTCTCGTCCGGAACGGACTCCCCGCATCACAACACCCACTCCCTGCACTTCTGTCTCAACAGAACTTGGACTGCATAGCCATCGATATATCGTGGAATAATAACACGACGACTTTCTTTTCTTATTACAAACACCCCAACCAACCTTTATCTATCGACCTTCTCGAATATGCAGCCTCACTTCCACGAGCCATAATAATGGGTGACTTTAACTCACGCAATAATCTTTTCGGTGATACAAACACCAACCCCTGCGGCAGACAACTCGCCGGCCAACTCGTCTCACTTCCCCTCATACGGATTAAAAACAATAATCCAACCCTACTAAGTCACCTTGGCTCCTCCATAGTCGATCATATAATCTGCAGAGACAGATTAATCACTCTTGTAGACGACGAATGCTTTATAGGCGACCCTATCACCTCCGACCATGTCCCACTACTGGTCAAAACCGCACTACACAACCCTATACCACCACCAGCAACAAATTTCACCTTTCGCGACTTCAAAAAAGCCGATTGGAATTCCTTTGCAAATCACGTCTCCACCAACTTACCACCACCCGTCATTCATCAGAATACTGATGACATAGATAATCACGCAGAAGAATTCCAATCCCTCTTAATCGATGCGCAAGACATCGCCGTCCCACTCACCACCGTACATACCAATTTTCATGCACTTCCGCAAAGAATTTTGCAAAAGATACGTCAGAAAAGACAGTTATACAGATTATACGTCCGCACTCGAGATCCCGCAGTCAAAACACAATGGAACCGTCTCAACGCCCAGGTTCGACAAGAAATCAATGCTGAAAAGCAGAGAAAGTGGAAGGCCGAAACAGCCGAACTGGACTTCAGACAAGGACGCGTGTTTTGGCAAAAATTCTACCGCCTCGTCGGCCTTAGGAGAAAGGTGGAATCACATCTCGAAGTGCAGGGACAGAAAATCTACACCTCCGAAGACAAAGCCAACGCCTTCAAAAATAACCTTCAAACTGTCTTTTCACCACTCGACAACCCCCAATTTCTCAGGGACTTTGCCGTTGAAACCGACCTCATGACTCGAAATATCACTCGAAGTCCACACATACACATCCCACCCGATGAGAACTCTCCGCTTCTTTCACCATTCACCATCGAAGGAGTTCAGCTGGCGTGCCGAGCGGGGAGAAACAGTGCCCCAGGGCACGACGGAATCTCGAGGCAGGCACTAAAAAACCTGCCAGAAGAGATCTTCCCTCCGCTCTGCGCCCTGCTGAACGCCTGTTTGGCATTTTCTTACTTTCCTCGTTGTTGGAAATCAGCCAACGTTGTTCTCATCCCCAAACCCGGCAAAGACCCTACAAAGCCTGAATCTTACCGCCCTATATCATTAATCAGCGTCCTAGGTAAAGTCTTTGAACGCCTGTTGAAGGAACGAATCTGGGACTTCTGTACTGAAAACAACATAATTCCGGCATTTCAATTCGGATTCAGGCCGGGCCACTCTTGTCAGAACGCCACCACCAACCTTCAAACAATCGTCACCCGAGCTTTAAATCAACGACGCTGTTCTGCCGCCATTCTCATGGACGTTCAGAAGGCATTCGATCAAGTCTGGCACGCCGGACTAGTGAGAAAGCTACTGAGCATCCGACTGCCAAACCAAATCATCAAATTAATATACTCTTACCTCACCGACCGATCGATCAGCGTCAAAGTTGGTTACAGCATATCCGACCCTTTTACACCCCAAACTGGCGTTCCGCAGGGCTCGATACTCGCTCCCCTATTATACATCATTTATACGTATGACACACCTGTCCCACGACATCCCCGTGATAACGTCCAACTATATGCGGATGACACCGCACTTATCATCTCTGCCACAGACATTCGCTCTCTCAACATTCGATCCCAAAATCTACTGACCCAATTTTCTAATTGGTGCAGGAAATGGCGGGTGACTCTCAATCCTCAAAAAACACAAGCTATCGTCTTCCAACATCCTGATACCATGAGCGAACGACTTCTACCAAGAAACAACTTCCGCCTCGTGCTTTGGGGAGATCGACTCGAAATCCGCAGGGAAGTCGTCTATCTGGGAGTGAAATTCACTTACACTCTCAACTGGACGCCCGACCTAATGGACACTTTGAATAAAGTCCGACGGAGAGTCAATCTTCTCAAGGCGCTCGGTGGCACATTTGGACGCACACACCCTACCACCTTGCTTCATACGTATAAAACATATATCCGTCCAATAATAGACTATAGAGCAAACGTCTACTGCACCCTCCCTAACCATCTCGTCAAAAATCTACGCACCTGTGAGCAGTCAATTCTAAGATACTGCCAATACAAGGCTCCATACTCTCCTTCCAACACAGTTTATGTCAATATCGACATCGAACCCATCCCTTCTCGCTTAAACAATCTTCAGGCCCGATACGTCAACCGTACCATTGAGTCGGGCAGCGATATCTCCAAAAACACCCTTCTCACACCGTGGGTGGCCAACATACGGCACCTCGGCAGAATTCCCAAGAGGAAGCTCCCATTTCCTCCGCTTCGCCTACTAGCCACGGCCTACGACGACCTCCCCGACGAATACATTGACTACCTTGACAGGTCCCCTATTGCCATCCGATAACAACAAAAGTCATATCTCTCACCATTCAGTCAATAAAATTCAACACAACTCTCCGACAAAGCCCAATACCAAAAACAAACATCTCTAACATTTCCAAATCCTCACTTCCAACTATTAATTGTTCAACACTTTGGACTCACCCTATACTTTTATGATACCCCACCACCCATGTCGGTGTTGCAGGTTTTTGCGGTTTTCCTGTACACTCTGTGAATTTATTCACTAGCCAAATGGACCGACGATCGACGCCCGCATTTTTAGATTTAAAGATTATTATGTCGCCGACCACCTTAAACAGTCCCCGAACCACCGAAGGCACGTCCCCGCAACCTTCTACAAGTACAACAATTATCACTTTCTATTTCTATACACTTTTAAAGAATGTCTCCTATACACTTTTCTTTTGAAAAATTCTGAAAATAATCAAAACTCAATTATTATCTTATTATATTCCCTCTCAACATCGGAGACATTACAAATCACAAATTACTAATTGCAAATTCAGTCAAAACACCCTTTTTACCTCTCTAATTTCTGACACCTAGCCAGGTCAACACACAGCTATATATCGGCAACGATACATGGCTCGTCTTCCACATTCAAGCTCCAATCCTAGACACTTTTTTGTCACACCATTTCCGCTCGCTATCGAGCTTCGCTGCTTCCAAAACATCATCCCCCTAAGCACCCCAACTCAAACAACCCTCCAGCTAACTTCTAGCAAAAGCCCACTCAATTTCCTCAATTCCATACACTTCTAAAACACATTTTCCAGACACTTCTTAAAAAACTCTACTAGACACTTTTTCATCCAAACCCAGCTTCTCGGTCAACGCGCACATAACCACCCAACACTCCCCCTTCTCAGCCCTGAAGAGGAACAAATCCTATACCAGGGCACCACATGAAAAGTTCGCACTTCACCCAAAAATACTCCACCCAACAGGATTCAAACACGAACTTCTCTCTCTCTCTCTCTCAATGCTCATTTAACTTTGAATCAACATACAATAAGACTGGTCATAAACACAATCAAGTGCAAGCAAGTGTAAGATGATATTGAAAATTAGTGACAAGGCGTTGCTGTTGAGTATCGTTTAAAGCAAAACTGTGGTAAGTACCAAAGCTCTTAACTAGATTTATGAATGAATTAAATAAAAAAAGTGGGCATATTTTCAAACTAATTTTGTCGCGATGATTCGTTTTGGAAATAAGTACAGAATGTTTGAAAATTGAAAATTTATTTTCAATTCTTTCAAAATTCGTTAGCACATAATATAATTTTCTTACAAAATTATTGGTTACCAACCGGAGGAGTTTAGGAAAATTTCAATTTTTACCCAGATTTTGAAAGAGCGCTACGAATCACTATTTATTTTAAATAATTGGCTCTAACTTTTTCAACAGGAATGGGGATTTCTTATGAATAACCCATATTCTTACACTTTAAGTAGAAAAAAAAGTATTTACAGTGGTAGGTACTTTTTAGAGGTAATTTCGATGAATTTCAAAATTTCTGAAAAATTTCTATTAGTTTTATCTGCATCTGTGAGCCATAATATACTTATCGTTCTTTTTTCTTCTCACCTTTTATCTTTAGATGTCGTCCTCGTCCAAAAACAGAAAGACTAAAAGAGAGTCAGGTGCCTTCTATAGAAAAGAGAAGAATAGAAAAAATCTCAAAACAAGCGGGAGCATTGAAAAAGTATTTTGGAAAACCGGATAAAAGTGAGCCCGAACAAAAAGGTTTGAATCAAAATCGGAGCGGAGTTTGATTATTCTCAACCATCAACATCCACCAGTACTAGTGAAACAAACAATAAATTAATAGATTTCACACCCGATGAAGGTGATAAAGCTGCAGTGAAGCCGAATGTGAAGACAAGTTGCAGATTACAAATTTCCGATTGACGAGAGTGGCAGAAAATTTAGCTGTTCATATTATAACAAAACTTTAGTGAACGGGGAGAAATAAATCGCGCGTGGCTCTGCTATTCCATAAAACTAAACTGTATTTTTTGTTTTGCATGTAAATTGTTTAGTAGAGATAGTTCAACACAACTTGTAAGTACTGGCTTTTCTGATTGGCGTCATTGTTCGGATTACCTCAATGAGCATGAAAATACTCTAAAACACGTTACCTCTATAAAATCGTGGTGCGAAATAAATACGAGGATGGAAAAAAATTGTACTATTGACGCGGAACATCAAAATTTTTACAATAGAGAGAAAAAGCGATGGCGCGCTGTCATTCGAAGAATGATTGCTGTAGTACAATTTTTAGCCAGTCAAAATTTAGCATTCAGAGGAACTAGTACGGAGTTGTATCATAGAGATAATGGTAATTTTTTAAAGGCAGTAGAGATATTGGCCAAATTTGATCCAGTTATTTCAGAACACCTTAATAATATCAGTAAATACAAAGATATGAAAAAACACGTATTCCACACTACTTAGGGCAGCATTTTCAAAATTAAGTAATTCATATTTTAGCCGAATCTACTCGTAATGAGATAATACGCATTGTCAAAAAAGCCAAATATTACACTATAATTCTCGACTCTACGCCCGATATTAGTCATACAGAACAAATAACGTTTGTAATTAGATGTGTGAACACTACTGATGGTGAAAGTAAAGTAGATATTTTAGAATTTTTTCTAGGATTTTTTCCAGTAACTAATACCACTGGAAAAGGTCTGTGCAATTTTCTATTAGAGAAGCTATTACCTAGTCTGCAGCTCGAAGTTAAATATATACGTGGTCAAGGCTACGACAATGGATCGAACATGAAGGAGAAAATATAGGGCTTCAGAAACGGATTCTCGATATCAATCCCATCTACCTGTATAACGTCTATTTCACAGTTTCACATACAACGATTTTGGACATACTCAGTGCGTATTCAGCATTGTTCCATGGGAGGGAGGGCGAGTAATTCGTGGCGCGGGGGTGACAAAAAAGGAAAGACCTCAAAAACATTATTACCGCATTAAATGCCTTAATTGAAGATTCCACCAGAGACGCGAAAACAAAAAATGGCGCATAATCAATAATGAAAAATATTGAATCATTCAAATTTTTGTGTTCAATTTTGATTTGGCATGATTTATTATCAAGAATTAATGTTCTGAGTAAAATGTTTCAAAATCCTAAATTAAACATCGCGGAATGCATTGAAGGCTTAGACAATTTATAAAAATATTTCGTTTCACAAAGATCAGACGATAATTTCAAAATATTTGTCGAATCAGCCACAACACTTGCTAGAGATTTAGGTATTGATCCCGAATTTCCAAGTTCGAGGCTCAGGAAAAAGGTCCGTTTATTTGATTACTAGGGCAGTGATGAACCCCTTTTGAATCCCTTCCAGCAATTCAAGACTTCATTTTATTTTGCAATTCTTGATCACGCGATATCTTCGTTAAATGAAAGATTTACATTATCTGAGTTTCACAGCATTTCTAGTGATGATCTCATGAAAGCCTGCATGGACTTAGATATTAAGTTACAGGTACAGAAGGAAGGAAGTATCGTGAAAGATATAGACGGTATACAACTGTTTAATGAAATATCTTCATTCAAAAATATTTTTCCAGATAAGAAACAGCCAATTGAGGTATTAGAAATCATAACCAAAAATGATCTCATTTCCTGTTTTCCTAATTTTGCTCTAAAATAAGAATTTTTTTAACCTTACCTGTTTCTGTGGCTTCAGGAGAAAGAAGTTTCAGCAAATTAAAAATTATTAAAAATTAGTTGAGAAATAATATGACACAAGAAAGGCTTTCAGATTTGGCCATCATCTCTATTGAATCTGAAATCTGTGAAAAGATAGTTTTTACGGAAATTATTGATAAATTTGCCACTCAGAAAGCCAGAAAGGTTATTTTATAATTAGGTGATTATAATGTTGAGGTGGTGACCAAAAAAATAAAGTTTTCAAATTTTATTTGCATTTTTACTCATGACTCACTTCTTACACTTATTTCACACACAACGATTGTGACGTACGAATACGATAAAAATACGTAACTATCTATTGGATATGGAAGAGGAATTGGACTTTGATCGGTCGAATTAAATTATACTATAATTACTGTTTTAATACTGTTTAATTTCTTATAATTGATAGCACCCGGTAGGTATGTCCTTCTACTAGAGAATTACGATTCAGACTAAAATAATTTTAAAATCAGAAGAATATCTTTTCTTGGTTCACACACTTAAAAACAAAAAACATCTGGTTCTTTTTGTGTATACTATAAAAGCTGTGTGAAGATATTTATTATCGGATATTCAGATACTCCCTTTTATATGGGTATCATAAAACCTAACCCTGTGTCAGAGGACAACTATTTGTAAGACAGGATGTTATTATTCTAATCTAATCTTATTTCACATAAGAATGTTAAAGCAATAAAATAGAGTGGTTTTTGTTGAAACTAAATTAAAATTCCAACACTATCTAATCTATTTTAACCTAAAAACTGAAAAATGACAAAACTGCAGCCTAACTATCAATTTAAAGGCATTTGACCTTGAACAGACAAAAAATTTCGCCATTTCCTTTTCTGTCACCCCCGCGCCACGAATTACTCGCCCTCCCTCCCATGGAACAATGCTGAATACGCACTGAGTATGTCCAAAATCGTTATGTGTGAAACTGTGAAATAGACGTTATACAGGTAGATGAGTTTAAGAGTTTATAACGTCAACGTTAAATATTAGTAAAAATAAGAAAAAAAAATCTCTGGAGGGGCGGCACATCTGGTATTTGCACGCGGGCGGCCAATACCCTAGGATCGGCCCTGGCCACAGAACATTATTCTTTGTTAATTCACGAAGAGGTGAGGAAATATCTGAAACATTAGGTATACATTTTGACAGATAGTTAATCATCCCTAAAATTCTTAACAGCTCTCTTTTATTTTGTGGAGCTTTTAATTTAACAATTGACTCCACCTGTTGTGGATTTGGACTTACACCATTTTTATTAAAGATCAACCTGCCTTACCTTACGTTTAAGTTTCTTTACATTAAACCAGACATTAGACTTACGAGCTCTTTTTAAGACTTGTCTTAAAATTGCATCTTGCTCAGCTTCACTTACACCAGCAACTATTAAATCATCAAAATATATTTGTACCCCATTATTACCACCAAAAATATTCACATTCATCCTTTGAAATACTTCTGGTGCTGTTGAGAGTCCAAATGGTAATCTCTTATATTTATATTTACCAAAAGGAGTGATAAACGTACAAATATCACTGCTTCTACTCGTTAATTTAATTTGGGAAAACTACCTCTCATATCAAGCACACTAAATACTTTCTTATCGGCTAGGGTTGCACTCAATCCTTCTGCAGTGGGAATGGGAAATTTCTCCTCCTTCAAAGAATCATTCAGATATAATGGATCTAATCAGATATAATGGATCTAAACATATTCTCAGACTCTTATCTGCTTTCTCAACAATTACAATATTATGAACCCAATCAACCTTTTCAATGATGCCTTTATTTTCCAACATCGTTAACGTTTCTCTAAGTCTATCCTTTATCGACAACTTCACTCTTCTGCACCCATTGACTACTGGTTTTGCATCACCTTTAAGAACTATATTATACTTTTCGGGATATGACCCTAAACTCTGAAAAATGTCATTGTTCTTGTTTATAATTTCCCCCTTTTCTAATTTTTCATTGCATTCTAATGACCAAATCTTACCCTCAGAGTTACAAATTTTAGATATCAATTTCATTTTATCACATGCATTACGCCCTAGAATTGGCATACTATTTGTGTCAAAAAGAATGAATTTAACATGCCAGATATTGTTATTAACACTGCGTACAAGAACAGTATAGCCTACTGCATGTCGCTTCTCATTGAAATAACTTAACGATTTCTGTTGGGCTTTACTCAGCTCTGCAGCTCTACAGCTGTCTACTGTTTTCTTAAGTGTTAATTCTGGGTCCCTTAAAAGCCTCTCCTGTAATGCTTCATCATTAATTGAGATTCCGATTCTTTCTCGTAGCACTGATTCTTCTTGGTCCTCAAAATTACAACTCTCCGCTAGTTTTTGTAAATCATTGTAAACGAGATCGAACGGCTCTCCTGGATTTTGCGATCTTGTGAGAAATGTATGTCTCTCTATAACAATATTTATTCTGGGCTGCACATAGTTTTCGAAGGTATTGTACACTGTCTACAGGGTTAGCGTGGTTTCATCTAACTTAAAATTATTGTAGACATCAAACGCTTGTTCACCAATGCAGTTCAAAAACATTGCACTTCACGGGCCTCCGGTACCGCTATATTATCTGTAGCCACTAGAAATAAATCAAGTTTTCCTGTAAAATTGTTCCAATTATTTACATCGTTCTCTGCTAAATTCAAATCAGTTGGCTGCTTGAACGATTCCATCTTTGAATTATTTCTACCTTTAAGCCAAAATTTTTCTCTTGACTTCTGACACCATGTATTGCTTTTATTTTGTTTATTTATTAACAATCTTACTGTTTATTAAAAGATGATTATAGATAACGTAACTTTATTTTTTAATGACGTTTCTTATTTTTTGTACATCTGTCTGATGATATCCAACATGGCAGTTGCCCATGATGCATATTTCAAAACTGCACATTGATACGAAACCAGTGGCTAAATGGGGCGTTGCCATTTGCTGGATTTCCACTGTCATTCCCTATGCGACTGCGACCGTTTTTATTCGAATGCGATACTTCAATTGGTTTTATGCGGTCGCTGCTATTATGGAATGACAGTTACTTAATTATCTATTAATTTACATTTAAGTAAAATTTCTATCAATATTTTTATGCAGGGTGATCACATGGTATTAGTACATTTTTTTGCAAAATGCTATTATGAAAAGTAAAATCTAATTGAAGAAAATTGACATCCCTAAGTTGTAAACAACAGCAAGGAACATTTTAAATTCGACGGTAACTACACAATACAGCCAATGGCAGCGCAGCATTTAGCTACTGGTTTCGTATCAATGTGCAGTTTTGAAATATGCGCACATGATTCTTACTAAGGCCCGGCCTACATGTTACAGTATCTTTCCTGTTTCGTAACTAATCTTAGCAGATGGACTCAACCGTTGAGTGAAAAAATTATAAAGAGGCGCAGCTCATTCAATCTAGCGTATTCGTATTGCAGTCTCCTTCAACCTCTGTCCGTACCGTGACCCCCCAAATAGACCTTTTCATCACAATTATTTTTTATGCGTATGCGTGCAGTTCAGCCATATTTTTCGTACTGTTTTGTAAATAAGCATGTTAAATTACCTGTGTACAAATAGTTAAAATCAACAAACATTAAACAAATAATAATTATTTAAAATAAAAATAAGAAAGAGAAAATTAAAATAATGAGTGTGCCCTAATTGAAAAATAAATTTTTCTTGTCGATTTTATTATCTGTATGAAAAGGAAAAATAAAACGGTGTTGTTATGGAGTGATACGTGTTATAAATTATATGAAACCAATGCATAATATACATTATTTTTTGAATTTCCCTAAACTTAACTTGCAATATATAGATGTACTTAATATACACGCGGAATCTTATGATTAAAAGTATAATATGTTTAAATCAGAATTTTTTATTTTAATATTATTAATAATACTCATTATCAAACCAGGTGTTAATTTTAGAGTGTTTCTACATGTCCTAACAATAAATTATGGTTAGTAGGATAAAATTATTTACCTAATGTTATCTAGATTATTACTCGTATTTACATAATTTCATTTAGATAATAGATTGTATTGACAGCTAATCTCTCAACTAGCAGACTTATTTTGCTTTTTTGAGAACGCCCTTAACACTCTAACCACATTTTAGTCGTTTACAATTTACGCTTTAACTGCTTTCTCAACAAGTACCGCACCATCAATAATTTGTATAAGAAGTGCGGAGAGAATCGTGTAACTCGGCTGCCGAAAATCGTGTAAAGTCGTGAAAGTATCTTCATTTTCAAAACTACATAAAAACAAGGAATAAAATACGTATTACTTATCGAAAAAACTCTATTGCGATATAAAATTGACAGGCAACATAATACATAACTTTTTCACTTTTATAAATGCTAATACAACGGAGAGTACAACTGTGTTATTGTTATTTTTAAAACAACAAATAAAATATATACAGAGCGACATACGAACATAACTAGGTACCTATATTTTAAAACGATCTTATTGTTACGAAACAGCACACTGGTATAGACCCTAAATCCGACTCTGTCTAAGCCAGGTATGAAAATTAAAATTATGGCGGATACGCAAGGTTCTTTTTTATAACTGTTTACGACTATATTATCTAAATATTGTTTTTGTGACCAGACTTATCTAGAAAAGCCCAGAACTAATTGTTTTTGTGTGTGTAAGCCGCAGTCCGGAATTTTCTAGTAAAAAGGGCATTCATATAAATAAGGACCGATCAGCGGAGGAGTTTAGTTGATAAAGTGATCTCGAGAAATAAACAAAAATACACCGAACAGTAAAGTACTAATATATTCAAGTTTGTGTGCATATAAATTAAATTTAAGTGATTAGTTAAGTATATATAAATTAAGTGTTAGTGAGTTAGTGTTTAAATAAATTAGTAAGTAGCCATACCGTATGTTTCAAATTTATCCCACCCGTTTATTGTTTAAATAAATTAGAAAAGCATTACATTATGAAGATGACTCGGAATCGCTTGATTCTTTACTTTCTGTTTTTCCTAAATATAATAGCCTACTATTAGCGAGTTTCTCGTAACATTTTTATTTAAAGTAAATTCGCAACATGTCTTGTTTTCCATAAAAATTTTTGTGTACAAAAGACCTTCTATTGTTTCTGTTTTTAATTTATTGCGAAACTGTGTTTTAATTAGATTGATTTGGGAGACTATCCTCTCTACTGCCGCGCTACAATGAGGCAAAGAAAGAACTTGAAAAACGAAATTAGTTAAATTTGGAAATTTTAGCGAATCTCCTTTCTTCACATTGTCAATTTCCTTCCAAAATGGTACATTATTTTCAACATCAACTAGTGGATAATTTTTTAGCAATCTCCATTCATTATCAAGATCCTGAACCTCTTCAGGATGAACTAAATTTGGAAGAAGCGTTGCTACGTCAGAAAATGTGTATTTTTCTTTGAATTCTACACAAACAGGATCCAAAAACTTGAATTTTTCTATGGCGAAGTTTTTTAAAGGAAATCTAAGTAATATTTGCTTTGTACTTTTCAAATAAAAATCTAAGCATTTTACTTTAATCGAATGTAAAATATTTGTGTCAATTTTACTTGATGCTCCAAAGTACATATAATCGTCAATAGGTAAGAAATTTCTTGGATTTTTCTAATCAATTTCGTATACCATGTTCTTCTCTAAAATATCTCGTTTAATAAAACAATCCATGAGGGTTTTCAAAACACATGTGCCCTCTTCATATATTCTATGTAACTGTGGTTTTTCACTCTGCATTAAAATATTTAGCTGATTGAATAAAGGTAGTATATATGCCAAGAAAGATATAATTTTCTTTCCGGCTTTCTAAGTTTCTCTAAAATAATGTCTGCTTGCAGCACTCCCTCAAAGGCTTGCTCTGTGAAATAAAGGATTAACGCGTTATATTGTGAAATCAGCATTTTAACAACCGATTCTAGGGAAAGGCATCTTGTTTGTGATGGATGGAGGATTTTGTGTGGCAATACATTGGCAAATTCTTGAAATACAATACATTTGTTAAGTTTTTAATGAGTGGTTTCTTAATAGACCCCCCAGACCCAAATAGTGGATTCAGTAGCTACATCGTCGATGTTGGTAGACGGGCAGGGACCCAACCCGAAATCCTAGCGTTGTGGTAAAACCCTATATCGTCGCAATATGTACACCACTAAAAAGCCTTACATCTCTTGCCAACTGTTCTACTTCGCTGGGTAGCTTCTCGCATGCGTATGATGCACAAAGATGGAAGCTGTGGCAGACACACTTCATCATAAACAAATTGGGGCTACTGGCTAAGGAATTATGGGCGCCCATCATATTGTTTGCTCTATCGGAAGCAAATCCGGTAAGATTTGTTTTGAAAGAAATATTGTGTTTTTTAAAAAAGTCATCGATTAATGTGAACAAGGCAGCCCCCGTAGCTTTCCTAACTGGAAAAAGGGCTAGAAAGTAGTCCTTTACATTAAAATTAACGACAACTCGGGCAACTAGGCACAAATGCTTCGAACAGGACCTATCTGTGGATTCATCTGCTATTAAACTATATTTATTTGTTCGCAGTATGTTTATCAGTTGCAGTTTACCTTCATCGCCGGTGACATTTTTTATTACTGTAGTGATTTTTGTACGGCTGCATTCAATAGCCTGGGCAATTTCAGAATCCGGGCAAATACTTTTCACTAAGCTTGGAATATTTTCCTTTACTCGTATAGGCAAGTTGTGTTCTGCTATAAATCCAGCAAGTCGCAGAACGCCTTCCTTTCCCTTTTCTTCGAGATTTTTTATGTACTTTCCAAATATTGATGATACAGATGGTTGGGATTTAGAAGATGATACTGATTTCAAGTGCTTCCCGGTAGTGCCATGCTTTTGAATTCTCCCTTTCTTCTCGCAATCAGTATATCGCAGCTGCAGTATTTAGACCTATAATAATAGATACATTATTTTAAACTTACAAAATCATGTAAAAATCTATTTTATCAGGCATAAACTGGACCCTTCTTACTTAGCTGTATCCGCGTCCACTCATTCTCCCCCTCTCTATTATATTTCTGTTTATATACCGCACTTTTAATTTTTTTCGTAGGTGTGCAAACGTCCTCTGGTTTCTGCACATCACTATTACTATCAGAGGTATTAGACATTATATTTACTGAGCAAATACAAAAATGTGCGAAATAATTAAGAAAATAGCAAAGCGATTTAATTTCAGTCGAAATAAAATACTAAAACACCGCCGTCCTCGACTAAAACAATTACGAACGCGTTTTGCTTCTGCTAAACACACGCACACGAGAATAAATTGGCTCTATGGGATTCCCAAAATTAACAAGCAGCGTCGACAACTTGATCACGTGAAAATATCTGCATGACCATGAATATGATAAACAGAAGTGACGATTTCTTTAGCAGAATTTAAAAATCGTGAGAATTGTCCTTTGATTCGTGTAATCGTGAAAAAAGAACTGAAATCGTGTAATTACACGATTAATCGTGTAATTTGGCAACACTGTAATTTATGATTGATTTGTTTGTCGGGATAATACTGCGTTCCCAGCTATTATTGTACGAGTACGAAACTTTTAAACTCCCGCTCTTTCCAAATGGCGGCTGCGCTTGCGCTTGTCATGTGATGAAAAGTACTATACATAGAGCTTGTACGGTACTGCCACCACATGGCACTTACAAAAAGCTTTTATATTTTATTTTAAAACAGGTCGAAGCTGAGCTTGGGGGTACAGATACTACAGATCACTCAACGTTTGGATATAGAGCTTACGAATTGTAGGTAGGTAAATTCATTCCCTTTTTTGCCACATTATAAATGCACTTTCACATTATTATTGAAGGTGAATTCTATGTAATATAATAATATTATATGTTCAAAAAGGTGTGTTCAAACGGAAATGGTTGACAAACAATACGCAAATAAGGGCGAAAAATGTTTGTTTTTCAAATTTAATTTACGAAAAATATAAAAACCCTATGATAAAAAATTGGTCTCAAAAAATATATTTCTTTTCAAATGAATGATGAAGTAAATGAATTTATTTCAAACGGGATGAGAATTTCAGGAATATACTTGAATAAATAATGTTATTACGTAATGAAACAAAATTAATCGATAGGGTTATTTATGTATTTATATAAAATATTCAATTGCGGATAAAAATAAAACATTGAACATAATGTATATGTATTACCGAGTATATTACTCATGTACAAATGTTGACTTATATATTAAAAAAATAACCAGTTTTGTTTACAACATTTTTCTAGCCTTATTTTCTACGCAAGAATCAATAGCTTCAGCCAACTTTAATTTTTGATACAGCTTCGTTTTTGAATGATATTAGAGATAAATGTCGCTGCCTTTTTCTACGAAATGGGAATCTATATCACATTTTCTTGCAATTTTACTATCTTTACACTTGAAAGGTTTGAAGTCATTTCTATAAATTTTCATCTTTGCATACGTCTCTGCTAATGCTCCACACATACGTCATCCAAATTGTTATCGGATTTTTGTAATGCTTTAAATGCATAATTCTTCAGTGGGCGGTGCATAAAATCCAAAAGAAAAGTGAATTCAAAATTAAGCATTTTTGTTTTAATATCTGCTTTACTTCGCTCCTCTTTACTGGAATTCTTGAGAACTATTTGTGAAAATGCCTTAATGATATCGGAAAACAGAGGTTTTATTATTATACCAAAAATTGGACCAAGTCTTATAAATTTTTTTTATTGCCAATAGATTTTTTAGATCAGCTTAAAATTAGTTGGAAAATAACTATGTATATATAAAAATTATTACAAATTTCAGTCAATAAATTGAGAATCATATGGAAGAATGTTTCTTTTTAAGTATCAATTGAAAATAGAAAAAGGTGGATAAATTTATTATACGACATGGTATTTTACGTGATTTCAAAATTTTTGTGATTTAAATTTGATTAGGTAATTTTTAATTGTTTATTAAATGGAAATTTTATTCTTTCTAGAGTAACTTGAGACGTGGACATGGCGCAAAGTTTTACTGACATCCGTAGATGGGCAGTTTTGGTAGTATATTGACTTCATGTAATAATTTATAAAAAACGATTGAACTGAACTTCAGATTATTAAATAATATTTACCGAGAAAATATAACAACAGAATATGGCGTAATCAGTAGACGCGAACTGAAATTACCTAATAATTACTAATTTCAAGTTTCGAGAACAAATTACTGAATTAAAAATGGGTAACGATAGAGGAATAACGTCTTTGTCATTGATCCGCAAAACTTCAGAAAATTGGAAGATGTGGAAAGTAAGATTCCAGAATTACTTCATTGCATTCGAAGGAAATAAAAAGGATGAGAAAACTCAATGTGCACAGTTACTTCATTATATTGGGGAAGAAGCATTCAAAATATATTCCACTTTCAAATTTCAGGAAGATGAAAAAGAGGAATTACAAGTATTGTTCAAAAAATTCGACGAACATTTTTAATGCAAAGAAAGCATTTCATACGAAAGATACAACTTTTTTAGCTATAGGCAAGAGGCTGAACAGTCAAGTGAGAATTTCATTATGGAGCTTAAAAAGAAGGCATCTAGGTGTAAACTCGATAATTTAATAGATAGTTTAATAATTAACATGATTATTTGCGAAATAAGAAACGATAATGTAAGAGAAACACTATTACAAGAAGACTGACCCTGGAAAAAGCAATTGACTTTCGCTATGTAATTGAAGCATCAAAATTCCGTAGCGATGTTATGGGTGCAGGTGCAAGTAGTATAGTACTTTTTCAACAATGGTGGATGTATCCAGTAAGAAATTTCAAGAAGGAAAAAATTACAAATCCATGAGTGTGCTACATTCAAATACAAATGAGAAATTAATTAAAAACTGTCGAAAGTGTGGTGGCAAGGAACATGAAATAAATAAATGTCCTGCATATGGAAAGACCTGTAATTACTGTAATGCAGCAAATCATTTTGCTTCTGTCTGTTACAAAAAGAAGAATAGGAAACTGATAAATAACATTGAACAAAGTACTCAAGAAGTAAAAAAAAATAATTAAATTAAAGATTGATACTGGAGCCATGGTAAATGTTTTACCTTGGAATGTTTTTAAATTCGTAAAATTACCTAATGATAAAATCACCAAAACTAATACAACATTGTAATCCTATACGGGAAATAATTTAAAAGTGACAGGTAAGGTTTGTTTACCATGTGAAAGAAATGAGAAAATGCATAATTTAGAGTTTTATATTGTAAATTCAAATTCACAAACCATTCTACGTTTGCAGTCAAGTGTTGATTTAGGACTAATTGCAAAAGTAGAATCTGCTGATTCCAATGTTTTAGATTACACTGAACTGGTTAAAAAATACAATGATCTTTTTGAGGGGGTAGGTTGCATCAAAGATACTTACCATATAGAGGTAGATGACAAAATAAATCCAGTGGTTCATGCCACTAGAAAAGTTGCTATTCCTTTGTTAGATATCTAGACTTAAAAAGAGTCTTGAAGGTTTAGAAAAAGATAAAGTAATTGAGAAAGTTCACGGTAGTTCACAATGGGTAAATCCACTAGTTTTGGTTAGAAAACCAGATAATAAATTACGTATTTGTCTTGATCCTATTGATTTAAAGCGATAAAGCGAGAACATTGTCAAATACCTACTTTAGATGAAATTACTAGCAAGTTATCAAATGCAAAACTTTTCACTACCCTAGATGCTGCACAAGGATTTTACCAAATTCCATTAGACGAGGCTAGGTCAAACTTGCACTTGCACATTTGTTACTGTGGTATTGAATTAAGTCAGCCCCAAAGGTATTTCAAACTCGATTCAAGAACATTTTCAACATAAAAGAAGCAGATACATATATTGATGATATACTTGTGTGAGGTTCTAATAAAGCTGAACATGATGTCAGGCTGGAACAAATTCTTAATTCAGCAAGAAAAAATAATGTAAAATTTAATTTAAATAAATCCATATTCGGGAGAAATGAAATTAGATACATGGGACATATAATTTCGGAAATTGGTTTGAGTCCAGATAATTAAAAAATTCAGGCAATTGCAAATATTCCACGTCCTTAAAATGAACAAGATGTACAGAGAGCATTACGAATATTATCTTATGTAGGTGAATTCATAAAAAATCTCTCAGATGAAACGTATTTATTAAGAACATTGTTTAGAAAAGATTCAGAATTTATATGGCAACCCCGAACATGAAAAAGCCTTTCAAAACTTGAAGAAAATGTTAATTGATAAACCAGTCTTGAAGTTTTACAACGTTAATGCTGAGATAGTTGTGTCAGTTGATGCATCTAGAAATTGTTTGGGGGCGGTTTTGTTACAAAATAAATGTATGTGCATAATGCTCTTAAAGCAATGAGGGAAACACAGTGTAGATATGCGGAAATAGAGAAGGAACTTCTAGTATTTACATTCGTATTAAATAAATTTCATGACTTCATATTTGGTAAAATAGTTGACACGGATCACTTCCCTTTAATTACCATATTTAAAAAACCGTTGAATAAGTGTCCTGCGCGTTTGCAACGAATGCTATTATAAATCCAGAAACTCGATTTTGTAGTTAGGTATAAGGCAGGAAAAGAGCTAATCATAGCCACTACCACTAACAAGTTCAATGAATTTAAAGAAAAAACCTAAAGAGATAGTGAATTGCAAGCTTTAAAAAGGTTATATTAGATGGATGGCCTAGTACTAATAAACATTTAGACAATCAAATTAGGAAGTATTGTAAATATAAAAGTGAATTAAAAGTAATGGATGGGTTGATTTTTAATAATAATTGTAACAATATGCGCTGTCACCACTCTAATGATATACGCTATTGTATCACTGTAATCCCCTAATGATATACGATATATAATATATAATAATATACGATTAGATATCACTATTATCCCTATTATTTACTGATGTCACCACTCTAATAAATGGGTATTTTCTTTTTCGTTCTTATGGTGAAGCCGTGATAAACTCAGCCGATGTTGCTGATATCCCAGGCTGTCACCAATCTAATAAACACCACTATGTAGCTACCAAAGATATTAATCGCTGTCACCAGTGTAATAACTTGTATTGTATCGAATCGGTATTATCCTATAGTTCCTAGTAGTATCCTATATCTGGGGTAATGTATATAGTAGTTCTCTGTTACCAGTGTAGTAACTCTATCTATCGTCTCTTTTTTCTCTAACTGTACAGCTGCTGTCACCAGTGCCTGATGGCACAAAAAAAAATTATAGAACCCGGGATTCTCCCTGCGGAATTTCCTCGAGGAAGGGGGGGTTGTTCCGGGCTCGAGCGGTCGAAGACGTCGTGGGGCCCCTTGGGCTTATACAGTGTGCCAAGCCCGAGTTCGTAGTGCAGGGTTAGCTGGTCCGACCTATTTGACGGGTATGGGGTGGTGAGGATTGAGATAATTGAAAGGTTAGAGCATATGATAACAATATATTACAAAAAAAACAAAACTGTGTCAAATAACCTCCGAAAGTAAACTAGTATTAGCGGTACCTGAACTATGACCTCTATTTCTAGTATAAACGTCTACCAAACTCTATGATCTAGGATTTAACTAAAATTCTCAAGTGTACAATATAAAATATCTCTGAAATGGTTTTAACTTATGGATCTCCAGTGCAACGGAGAATATCAATAAGTTTGACTAAAATCCCTAGTGTAACGTAAATAACTCAAAAAAAAATTACATATAGTGGAAAAGATCTCTAATGTCGAATTAGGTATAGTATCGAGCCAAATGTAGTTATATCTACGTAGTTTGATTAAACTAATTAGATGATAAAGAGATAATATGCACAAACAAAATCTCTGAATATAACTAGATAAAATGCCCCTATTCCCTTGGGCCTTAGCGGTAGATGAAGGGCGCTGATGTATAAGAACACTCGATATGACTGAACACCTTGTAGAGTCCCTTAACTTTCTTGGGTTACCCGATTTAGTCAAAGGAAAAAAATATAATAACACAAACCAATATTCAATATAATAAATGAATTTGAACTTTTAAAAAACTTACGTTTTGAAAATCCCACAGGTCACATAAATATTCACACTATTACTTTTTGAGGGTGAGGGTCCGTCAAGACTCAGACTTGCCTCACCAGGGGAGAGATAATACCTATCTCACCGACTGACTGACGGACTAACTGTCCCTTTTCCTAATATTTTTTCCATATTTATTTCCGTAATTCACCTTCAATGAAGGTTAATTATTCATATTTGTTTTATTTCGTGGTTTACCAAACTGACCTGTACGTGATATCTAATATTGTGTTAACCTTTGTTTTGTTTGTATATTTTCCTTTGGTTGAGGTCGATAATTAATAACTATTTTGAATTAAAAAACGAAATTCTATAGTGTTAGCCTTGTTTTGTTTAAATGTTTTAATTTATTTGAGGTCGGTAAATTTGATAACGATTTTGAATTAAAAGAAATTATCTATATAGGGTGTTTTTAGAACCTGTGTCATATCTCGTGTTTATTACATCACTTCCCCCCTTGTAAAAGTGTTGTGACGTTTCAGGTCCAACACCTTTTTTATACCTTAACTAATACATTAACATTGATGATTACATTAACATGAACTCTGTACTACATATAGTAAGTTTTTACGTACCGCGCACTTGACCGCACTCGCGTTCCGATTTAACTGTTTTGATCCTGACCTAGGACACGATTATTTACACTCGCGACACTGCTGCTTAGTAGATCGTTCATGGAGTGATTTCTCTCCGTCCAGTGTTGCGTACTGGGGTGGCTCGTCTCGTGATGCTGTATCTGCTCCATTTCTATCGCCTCTTCGTCTTGTTTCTGGGTTCTGCTATGGGTATGTATTACCCATGCCGTAAGGGAATCCCATATGCTGCATAACATCGCTATCCCACATCCTACAGTCTGCTGGATGCGAATTGCGTTTAGTATCGTGTCTACTATGTATTTTAGTAGTTGGTATGTGCAGTATATACCAATTATACCGCTTATTATTGAACCTATTTCCGTGAACCATTTCCAAGTGTGTTTTAGGGTTGATTCGGCTAGGTTTTTGATTTCCTGGAAAATATCTTACACTATGTATTCTTGGCTGTTACTTCTCTTTTTATTTCTTGAGAATGTCTCTCTTTGTTAGGCGTCGTTTATGTATTGCATGCATACGTGATATTTGTATGCTTGCTCTATTTATGAGATCGACATTCTGGGGTAGAATTGGCATTGTCGGTTGAAGGTTTTGGTTGTCTTCAAGGCAATGGCAATTCTCGGGTGCTCTGTTCGCTATATTATGATAGTAGGTTTCTCTTTTGTAGTGGTAAAGCGAAACCTTTGTCTTCTTCTTCTATGTCTTAAACTTTTTCTGGGGTTTCGGTTGATTGTTGATACAATTATATTGCTTTGTATCTGTGCGTGGCTCGGCTTCTTCTTCTTCTGCTGCTTGGTCGACTACGGATGTGTGGCTATGCATCCCGCAGAAAAACATGAGTCTGGTTACAACTACTAGGCATGACCATACTGGTTGCCGTTTGGTTTCGTTGCTCTGGATAACTGGAATGTTCGTGCTTTCCCTGGCATACGTCATCTCGGGTTCCGGGCACTTTTGAACGTCTTTTGGGGAGATCACTGTAATGTTTGTATTGGGGTTCGAACAGTCTTGAGCAGTTAGCGTAATTGCTGTTTGAAGCCCGCACATAACGAATGTTACCCAGGTCAGAAAACGATCTGTCGTTTTATTGTCGCGCACTTATTATACCTTTACAATTATTTGAACAATTACGTTTGTTAACATTCATTGGTTTCATATTTATAAGCATAATGTTCATTTATTACAGTTATTTATTACTATTCCTTCGGAAAAAAATAATGCTTTTATTTTCCCCATGTTAACGCTGCATTTGCGTTTTATCCTTAGTTTATTTTTTTCTCAATTGACCGAACTGTACAATCATTTAGGACTGTCAATTGAGTTTCCTGTGTAAGATTATTTCTTAATTTTCTAGTTGGTGACTGGAGTGTAACTTATGTGTTCACCTCGTAGTTATTGAAATTAAATCTTTCTTTTAACCATACTTTGGTTGACCTTGCAACGGTGCAAAAAATATTTTTTAATATTGATTACCTAAAATGACCTTGCATTTATCGGTGTGTAATGGAGTTTCTTTAAATGTTTTATTTTGTCTTGGTCGACAATAATTACTTGTTTATTGTTTTACTTATAGTTAATAAATCTGTGTTTGTCTTAATTCTAGTGTACTTATTATGTATTTTATAACTTATTGTTTATGAGTGCTTGTGTATATCTATATGTATTACTGTTTCATAAAATTTTATTTCTTCTTAAAGCAAAATTTGACTTTCGTGTGAGATCGGTGTGTGTGAGTGACCTGTGTTTTTGGCGGTTAAATTTGTCGTCTGTGTGTATATTTCCGCCTGGTTTTGTGTGGTGTGTGATAGCGTTTGGTTAGTTCCGTCTTTTTCCTGTATAGTTTTGACGCCTGTGCCCATGTTATATTAATGTAGCTAGGTGCACTCGGAATTCGATTTCTTATCCTGGCTGATCTTCGAATTTCCGGTGGGGGTCTTAGTGAGACGGGGAGCCTTCCGCTCGGCTTATCTTTTAGTGGTTTTGTGCGGGGTACTGTCTTATCGCTGTGTGGTTGTGTTGACCATAATGGTAAGGCTGCCAACTTCCCTATGTTTAAATCGTTGCTGGTTTCTTCTTGTTGCTCTTCCTGTTCGTGTGTTGTGTTCTCCTCATTCTGGGTCGTTGTCGTCTCTAAAATTTCGTGTTGATCGTCGTCCAGCTTGCCGTAGTATGTTTTTAATCTATTAACGTGAACAACTTGTATCTTCTTTCCTTTGTTGGACGCTATTTGGTAGGTGACTGGTCCTACTTGGTCTTTTATTTCGAATGGTCCTATCCATCGGTTTTGAAGTTTTTTTGATAATCCTGTTGTGTTACTTATGTCTAGAAGGTAAACTAGGTCTCCTGGTTTAAACTCTCTTAGGGTGGTTTTTTCATTGTATCTGTTTATCCGTTCGTCTTTTGCCTTTTCTGTGTTCTCTAGTACTCTTGTGTATATTTGGTTAAGTCTCGTCTCTAGTTCTGACACGTAGTTATCGTCTAAGTTGTATTTTAGTCTTCTTGGTTTGATGAATTTGTCGAATGGTAGTGCTTGATCTTTCCCATGTAGTAGAAAATACGGGCTGTACCCTGTTGATGTATGTATACTTCCTCGATATGCCATTAGTACATATGGTATCCAACTATCCCAATCTCGTTGATTTGGGGCTATGTAATGCGCTAGCATATCTTTTATTACTCTGTGTAATCTTTCTATTTGACCATTGGTTGTTGGTGCGTAGCTCGCTGTGTGTATTCTTTTTATGTTGAGTAGTTTGCATGTCTCTCTCATTAGTTCTGACATGAAGTTTGTTCCTCTATCTGTTAACAGTTTCTGGGGTGTTCCGTGTCTGCATATTATTTGTTCTACAAAAACTCTTGCTACCGTATCTGCTTTCTGGTCTGGTATCGGAATTGCTTCGCAGTATTTCGTAAAATGATCTTGAAATGTTAGAAGGTACTTGTTTCCTTTGTTTGACGTGGGTAGCGGGCCTACTATGTCCATTGACGTTATTTCCCACGGTTCTGTGACTTTTGTAAATCTTTGTAGTGGTGCCTTTTTAAAGTGTGGTGAGGTCTTTCGTCTGTTGCATGCGTCGCAGCGTTTACAGTAATTTATTATGTCCGTTCTCATCGTTGGCCAGAAGCAACGCCTTTTTATTGCCAATAACGTTTTTTGTTGTCCTTGGTGACAATATATGGGTGAGTCGTGAAAGTCTTCTATAACTTTGGTGATATATTTCCTGGGTATAACTAGTTGGTCCTTGTTGTCCTCTTGATCTTGTCTGTATAGGAGTCCTTCTTTGTCGAGGTAATATTTTTGTTTTGTTTCGTCCTCTTGGTTTAACTGTTGTACTGTGCTAATGCAGAAATCGTCGTGTTTTTGTTCTTTCTTCAATAATTCTTTGTCCCACAGTGGTTCCCATTCTTCTTCTTCCTTGATTATTTGGATTTTTCCTGTGTTTTTTGTTGGTGTCGGTTTCAGTATGCTTACTTTGGTGGTTGACCCGTAGAATGTGAATTGTATCATCTTTGTGATTTCGTGCCAGCTTAATCCTGGAATTTGTTCTTGACTAGCTATGAAGGTTATGCGTTATTCCGCGTTCTCTTCGCATTGTTTTTTTAGCTTTTGGATAATATTCCACATTATTTCATATGATGTTTCTTCTTTGACTGATGTCCTATTTAATGCTACGTAGAATTTCGTGTCTAATGTGTCCCATTCTTTGACCGATTCTATTTGTTCCTGTGAGATGTCCGGTAAAGTGTATATGTTTTCTATCTTTTTAATTAGTGATTCCTGATTAGGTCTGTTTTTTGCTAGTAGGAGGGCTATTGATTCTTCTTCTTGGATGTAGTCTAGATTTCCTTCTTTCCAGTTTATTGTGTCCTTTCCTGGTAGGTCGTTTTCTGCAATATACTGTAAGTAGTCTTCGTATGTGGTTTCTATGTAGTTGCATGTTTTGTCGTACATTCTGCTTAGTGCGTCCGCGTTTCCATGTCTTCTTCCCATTCTGTGTATTACTTCGAAGTCGTATTCTGCCAGTGTTAAGGCCCACCGTGTTAGCCTAGAGTTTGGGTCTTTTAGTGTCAGTACCCATTTTAGTGCTCTGTGGTCTGTTATTATGGTGAACTTTGTTCCGTAAATATAGCATCTGAAAGTTTTGATTCCGAAAATAACGCCTAGTAATTCTTTTTCTGTAGTTGAGTAGTTGGTTTCTGCTTTGTTTAGTGTTCTGCTCGCGTATGCTATAGGTCTTTCTCTGCCCTCCCTTATTTGACTCAATATTGCTCCTACGCCTATGTTTGACGCGTCGGTTGATAGCAGGAAGGGTTTGGTGAAATCGGGGAATATTAGTACTTTATCTGAGGTTAGTGATGTTTTTAATTGGTTCATTGCTGTTATTACGTCTTCCGATACTTTGAACGGTGTGTCCTTTTTTGTTAGGTTCACTAGTGGTGCTGCTATTTCTGTTATATTTGGTATAAAACGTCTGTACCAGTTTACTAAACCTAGAAATCCTCTTACTCCTTTTACATTCTTTGGTAGGGGATATTTGTGCACTGCCTCCAGCTTTTGTGGGTCCGGAGCTATTCCCTCTTGTGAGATAATGTGTCCCAGATATTTTACTTTTTCTAGCATGAATTTACATTTTTTTGGTTTTAGTTTAATGTTGGCTTCTGAAAGTCTTTCGAACACTTCCTCTACTTTCTGTAAGTGATCCCTGCTTCCCGCGTAATTGAATATGATGATATCATCTAGATATACCATACATTTTATTCCTGTCAATCCTCTTAAGGTGGCGTTCATGAATCTCTGGAACGTTGATGGTGCGTTTACTAATCCGAAAGGCATTTTGGTGTATTCGTAGTGTCCTTGGTATGTGCTGAATCCTGTTAACGGGATGTCCTCTTCTTTCATGTCTACTTGGTGGTATGCTTCCGCTACGTCGATTACCGAAAATAACGTTTCGCCTCCCGCTTTGTATCCTTGAAGTAGGTCTGATACGTTAGGTAGTGGGTAGTATTCTTTCTTGGTTACCGCGTTCAGAGCTCTATAATCTATACACATTCTTACTTTTTCTTCTCCTTCTGGGGTCTGCTTTACTACCAAGACTACTGGTGCTGACCATGGGCTAGAGGATGTTCTGATTACCTTGGATGCTAGTAGCCTATCGATTTCTTTTTGTAGTGTTTCTCGTTGATGGTAAGGTATCCTATATGGAGCCTTGCATATTGGTTGAGCGCCTGGTTCTAGAGTTATGTGGTGTTTGACTTTCGTGGTGCTTGTCAGAGTTTCGTCGTCATCCGTAAATAGATGGTGGTACTTTTGTATCAGCTTGACTAGTTCTTCTCTGCTTTGTGTGTCCATGTGGTTTAATTCGAAGTTATTTCTGATCCAGTCGTCTGTTTTAATGTCGAATTTTCTGATTGTGCCCTGTATAGTATTGTCAGTTGGTTTTTCTTCGGAGCATTCGTAGGCTTTCCCTATCTTAGTGCCTTTCGTGAGATTTATTTCCTGCGCCGATGTATTGATTATTCTTACTGGAATTTGTCTTTGATTTTTCGATATGCTGTTTGCTAATCTGATTGTGTGTTGTCCGTATTCTTGAGTTTCGCATACGACTGTATTTCCTTTTATCTCATGTTTTAGGATCCCTATTGTGTGAACTTCCGTTAGTGCTGGTATGGTCAAACTGTCCTCCGTGTATATGTCTGTGCTGGTTCTTGTGCATTCTGTTCCTTCTCTGCTATTCCTGATGTCTTCGGTTGTTTCGTTTTTTCCGTTTTCTTTCTTCGAGTCTGGGTCTGTGCGCCCTTTTCCGTTCATTATTGGTTTTTGGTTTGTGTGTGTAGTTTCTCTTCCTACGGTTATGTCCGTGCTTGTAGTTTCCTTTATTTTTCCTACATCTTTATTTAGGTCTACTTCTGGTTTGGTTATTTCTTGTCTGTACATTGATTCCACTGTTTTTAGCCATTTCTGCCATGCTTCTTTCTCCCTCGCGTTTTCTTGATCCCTTGTTGCCGTTATTTTTCCGTATGCCTCTGTCCGCCTTTGTCTATAATTATTCAGCAAATCTCTGATTTGTCTTGGGTTCATTAGTGGTATTTTACTTCCCCATATTTCTAATGTTGGTTTTCCTCTGTATGAAATAGTTGCCTCGTGTTCTTCTAGGAAATCTCTTCCTAATAGTACTGCTGTGTCTCCCATTATACCATCATCGGCTGCAATTACTTCCGTGTGAATATTATAATCCATTTCTGTTGTTGCTATGGCTATTTGTGTTGATCCGTATAAGTGGATTGTGTGTCCCGTTATGCCTTTTAAGGTTAATTGGTCTGTGATCCGTGTGTCTAATTCGTTGTCTGCTACTATGGATTCACTTATTAGTGAGTATGCTCCGCCTGTGTCTATCATACAAGGTTCGGTTTTACCGTTTATTCTTAGGAGTACTATATACGGGGGTTCTTCGCTTTTACTTATCGTCGGTCCGTTATGATGCATTGTTTTTATCTGGTTTTTCTTGTCTTCTTCTTTGTTACCCTTTTGTGTTGCCTGTTGATTCCAGTTTTTTTCTGTGTGAGTCCAGTTTTTTCCCCTAGTTTCAGATTGACCACTTGTTTGGGGAGTAACGGTGGTCCTTGTTAGTTTAAATGTTTTCTTCCGTCTTCCTTGTTTATGTGTCCTCTCTCTGTGGACTGTCCTCTTCTGTTCTCTTCTCTTTGGAGCCTTTGTTTCTCGTTTGCATGTGGTGCTTCTCTGTTCCAAGTCTTTTCTCTGGAATTCCTTTGTCCGCTGTATTCCCCGTAGTTATTTTGGTGCGTTGTGATTCTTCTTCCTTGATCCCATTGCTTTGTATTCCATTGTTTATTTTCTTCACTTAACATTTTCTTTCTGCAGTTCTTAGCCCAGTGGCCCTGTTTTCCGCAGTAGTGGCATACATCTCTATCTGTTAATGGTTCCTTGGATTCTTTGTTTCTACAATACGCTGCCCAGTGTCCCTGTTTCCTACATATTTGGCATTTTTTCTCTATTTTTTCTTCTTCCGCTTCTCTTGTTCTGCAGTTTGATGCCCAGTGGCCTCGTCTGCCACAGTACATACATTTCGCGCTATGTCTACATTCTTCCGATTCATGTCCTGATTTGCCACATGCTGTGCAACTCCGTTGCTCATTCGTAAAAGCGACTCTGTGGCCATTATTCCTTCCGCTCACCATTGTGGCTGCCGTTTCTTGGCAACTTACTATCTCCTCTGCTTCTTCTAGTGTTAGGTCATCTTTGTGCAATATGTAGAATCCTACTTCTCTAAGCAGGTCCTTTCTTAGCCCTACTTTGAATTGGTTCATCAGTACTGCGTTGTGTTTCTTTTGAATGTTCGGTATCTGTTCTCTGTTCGTTCCTTTTATGTCTTCCTCCAATATTTTATTCCCTATGAGCCGTAATCTTGTGCAGAAAGCTGCTACATCTTCGTCGTGCCTCTGGTAGCATTGGACTAGCTGCATCCACCAGTCCGCGATCGATTTCCTTGGGACGAATTTCCTGAGTATTTTCTCCTTAAATTCAACATATGTTGCTGTGTCTAATCTTGGGTCGGCTTTGAAAAAATCGTGGGCTGCGCCTGCGAGTTTGAATTTCAGTAGTGTTAGTGTTTCTGTTTCTGACCATCCGTCGAGTTTGGCCCTTAGTTCCAATTTTTCTATATATCTGGCTGCGTCTTTTCCCGTGAAGTCTGTTAAAGTTGAGGCGATCACCCCTAGTGGTGGTGCCTGTGGTATCCTTAGTGCTGCTGGCATATTACTCGAATCCCCTGTGGACTCTAACGGCATGTTGTTTTATTAGCTGGCGCGAGTGTTACTTACCTAGATGGTTTTGAAATGGATAGTTGGGAAAATAAAGACAAATAATTATTAATATTGTAATATATAAGAATCGGTATTATTCACTTTAACTAGCCCTGAACCAAATTTAATTTAACTTATTATTTTGCGTTTAAAGCGTGAATATTTCCTAACACCTTTTCTCAAATCGTTAATGTCTAGTTCATTTAGAGAATAGTCCGTTCGTTAGTCAAAATATATCCACATTTCCTGTAAAACCTTTTATATCTCCCGGACGTGCAGCTTTCCTCCGTACTATATTTTATATTGCTATTTTTGTCTTGTGCGGAAGCTTGTTGCTGACTTTGCGAATTCCTCACCTGTATATTTGCTGTTTTTCATCCGTTGTCTAAATGTTTATGTATTAAAATAGATTTGGATTCAACGTTCGTTTGTAATAAATAGAATAACTGAGTAAGCAGATATATCTGATTGAAATTATATCACTTTGGTTATATATTAGTTTTGATTAGACCTATGTCGCAATATTTATTTTATGATATGAATATGAAATTAAAAATAACGTATGTATCAAATGTAAATTATGTAGGTGAAATTTACACGGCCTTAATTAATGTAATTGAATGTAACTATCTCCTCCTACCTTTTGGGCTTCTACGATGCCTGAAATGGGTAGTTTAATTGGGATAGAGAAGAAAAAAAAAAAGGATTATTGCCAGGACTTCCCCTCTTGTTAACCTCTGCTGTACGGACTCAGTATCTGGAGCACCGCTGTCACCACTGTAACAATATGCGCTGTCACCACTCTAATGATATACGCTATTGTATCACTGTAATCCCCTAATGATATACGATATATAATATATAATAATATACGATTGAATATCACTATTATCCCTATTATTTACTGATGTCACCACTCTAATAAATGGGTATTTTCTTTTTCGTTCTTATGGTGAAGCCGTGATAAACTCAGCCGATGTTGCTGATATCCCAGGCTGTCACCAATCTAATAAACACCACTATGTAGCTACCAAAGATATTAATCGCTGTCACCAGTGTAATAACTTGTATTGTATCGAATCGGTATTATCCTATAGTTCCTAGTAGTATCCTATATCTGGGGTAATGTATATAGTAGTTCTCTGTTACCAGTGTAGTAACTCTATCTATCGTCTCTTTTTTCTCTAACTGTACAGCTGCTGTCACCAGTGCCTGATGGCACAAAAAAAAATTATAGAACCCGGGATTCTCCCTGCGGAATTTCCTCGAGGAAGGGGGGGTTGTTCCGGGCTCGAGCGGTCGAAGACGTCGTGGGGCCCCTTGGGCTTATACAGTGTGCCAAGCCCGAGTTCGTAGTGCAGGGTTAGCTGGTCCGACCTATTTGACGGGTATGGGGTGGTGAGGATTGAGATAATTGAAAGGTTAGAGCATATGATAACAATATATTACAAAAAAAACAAAACTGTGTCAAATAACCTCCGAAAGTAAACTAGTATTAGCGGTACCTGAACTATGACCTCTATTTCTAGTATAAACGTCTACCAAACTCTATGATCTAGGATTTAACTAAAATTCTCAAGTGTACAATATAAAATATCTCTGAAATGGTTTTAACTTATGGATCTCCAGTGCAACGGAGAATATCAATAAGTTTGACTAAAATCCCTAGTGTAACGTAAATAACTCAAAAAAAAATTACATATAGTGGAAAAGATCTCTAATGTCGAATTAGGTATAGTATCGAGCCAAATGTAGTTATATCTACGTAGTTTGATTAAACTAATTAGATGATAAAGAGATAATATGCACAAACAAAATCTCTGAATATAACTAGATAAAATGCCCCTATTCCCTTGGGCCTTAGCGGTAGATGAAGGGCGCTGATGTATAAGAACACTCGATATGACTGAACACCTTGTAGAGTCCCTTAACTTTCTTGGGTTACCCGATTTAGTCAAAGGAAAAAAATATAATAACACAAACCAATATTCAATATAATAAATGAATTTGAACTTTTAAAAAACTTACGTTTTGAAAATCCCACAGGTCACATAAATATTCACACTATTACTTTTTGAGGGTGAGGGTCCGTCAAGACTCAGACTTGCCTCACCAGGGGAGAGATAATACCTATCTCACCGACTGACTGACGGACTAACTGTCCCTTTTCCTAATATTTTTTCCATATTTATTTCCGTAATTCACCTTCAATGAAGGTTAATTATTCATATTTGTTTTATTTCGTGGTTTACCAAACTGACCTGTACGTGATATCTAATATTGTGTTAACCTTTGTTTTGTTTGTATATTTTCCTTTGGTTGAGGTCGATAATTAATAACTATTTTGAATTAAAAAACGAAATTCTATAGTGTTAGCCTTGTTTTGTTTAAATGTTTTAATTTATTTGAGGTCGGTAAATTTGATAACGATTTTGAATTAAAAGAAATTATCTATATAGGGTGTTTTTAGAACCTGTGTCATATCTCGTGTTTATTACATAATGCTATTGTAGTTCCAAAAGTTTTACACAAAGAAATGCTTGATAGGATACATTATAATCATATGGGAATTACAAAATGTTTGAAATTGGCAAAAAATCTCTTATTTGGCCAACCATGCAAAATGAAATTAAACAAAAAATTCTAGAATGTCAAATTTGTTATAAGTACTCAAATTCACAATCAAATGAAACGTTAAAATGTCATGAAATTCCAAAAATGCCTTGAATTAGGTGGGGTGTGATATTTTTGAAATACAGGGTAAAAATATCTCTTAATAATAGATTATTATTTTGAATATTTAGAAGTTGAAAAACTGGAACAAAGTAGATACAACTAGTTACAAAAATCCACTTTTGCTCGCCATGGTATTCCACTTACTTTGATATCAGATGGAGGTCCTCCGTTTGAGTCCAGGGAGTTCCATGAATTTTCAAAAAGTTGGGAGTTTAATCACATCGAGAGTTCATCGACATATGCACAAACTAACGGTGTGTCAGAACGAAATATACCGGGTGATCAGTTAAGGGTAGCGAGCGGCCATATCTCATAAGATATTGGTCGTATAGATTTAGAAAAAAAAGTCGCCAAGAGAAATTGCTGGAAATTATTTTCGAGTTTGTCAAACGTCCGCTAGAGGGCGGAACAACTAACACTAAGTAGAAAAATGGGATTTTTATAGAATTTTGTCTAATGAAAGTATATCGATGATATCATTTTCATATTTACTGACTATTCACCTACACTTTTTGACTAAAATGTTTTGTTCTATCTATCAAAATAATGCGGTGGGGGAGGTTCAATTGTTTTTTTAAACAAACCAATATTTCTCCCATTTCGCTTGACCGACTTTAACAAATTTGGGCTCATATGAAAACGCTTACTTGGTTTTGACTTTCGCCGCTAGATGGCGTTAACTGAAATGGTAGCAAATTTTTGAGTTTTTTTCAAAAAAAACAAATGTAATGGTAAATTCATTTTTACATATTTTAAAAGAGGATACATTTTTCTAAAATTTAATGAAAAAAATTAGTCATCTACCTTTTTTTGAACCGTTGATATTGAACAAAATATAATTTTATTACATTATAAAATGGCACGCCACTGCTTTTTATCAAAATAAAAATCATTTTCGTAATCACTTATTAGTTGCCAACAAAAAGAACTCCTTGACTTTTTTTCGTTAGACGAACGGTTTTGGATTGAAAAAATAAGATAGGTTTACATACTGTTTAAAATAACATCGCATTTAAGCGAAGCAGGCCATGATCTATATCAGTGGTTCCCAACCTTTTCTGGACCACCGCCCCCTATAGAAGAGAGCAAAAATTTCACCGCCCCCCCCCCAGTCGCTGGTTAGTCCAAAGTAGCTAATTTTATTTGAATATCATCTGTACTGTCCCAATTGATCTGTATTTAGCTTTAATTTCAGTTAATGTCTAAATTTTATTTTAGAGGAATGATGAAGTAGAAATTTATTAAACGACTACCAAATGTACAATAAAATTGTTTATTAAACTTTTAAATATAAACACAGAATCAATAAGAAATACAATCACAATAGAAATAAGAAATGCAATACAGTAAGAAATGCAAAATTAATAATAAATAAATAAATCAATGAGACGGTTGAGGCTGGTGGAGTGTTACCAGTTTGTTAATATCGGGTTCCAATTTCTCAACATCAATCGCAGATCGCCACGTTCAGTGATGTGTAGTCTGTTCCTCTTCATTGACAGCAAATCAGTTACTGTACTGAGTGCACGCTCAGCCATATAGGACGAAGGAAATGCAATTGACAACTTCTGTACTATTGTCCACAATCCAGGATAGAGAACTGGTATTGGTTTTTGAAGCCAGAACTCTTGATATCCACGTTTGAATTTTACTTTCAGTTCTTCGTTAGTTGTGAGTTCTAATAGCTCCTATTCCAAATTTGATGAGCCTTCAGTATCTGTGTTTGCGAAAGGATCTATATCCCAACTTGGTATTTCCATGTTTAGAATATCTTGGAAACGCTCTGTAAAATCAACATGAAGAACTTCCAAGTGGTGGCAGTAAGTAAGTAAATCTTCCGGTTTTGCAGACACTGTTGATAATGTGGGAAAATGGTTGTACTCACCTCTACCAAGATTTCTTTTGAATATAAAGTTTTCCTGCAAAAGCAGCTATGACGTTTTTAGTTTTAATTAAATTTGAATCATCACCGTGTGCAATTGTAGATTAACTTGATTAAATACTTTAAACAGGTCCGTCAAATAAGCGATGTCATTTTTTGACGTAATCAAGCTTTCGCGCAATTGTTCGTTTCCTTCAAGAAATTCCAACACTGAGTCAAATAGATTGAAAAAACGATTCAGAAAAACACCTTTAGAGAGCCAACGTACTTCTGTGTGCAGCAGCAAGCGATTGTAGTCTTCATCATTTTCATTGCAAAGGGTCATTCAATGAATTGCATCTAATGATATTGATTGCTTAAATAACGTTATTGAGGGACGCATGCAGACGTTCATTTAATTTTTTTTGCAACCAAATGCTGACGGTGAATAATACAATGTACAGAGAGTACATTTTGCACTGCTTTTCTCAAATGTGCTATAAAACCCTTATAACACCCGATCATTGCTGGAGCACCATCAGTGGCAGCACACAAAATATTGCTAATAGGAATTTCTTTCTCTTGAAAAAATTCTGGCATGATATTAAATATAGAATGACCCTTTGTATCAGATTCCAAATAAATTCTTAGCAAATAATAACTCTTGATGAATTTTTTCTTCTTTTATAAACCGTACGTATGATAAGAGTAGAGCTTCGTTACTTGGTAGAGTTGATTCATCGACTTGAATGGAAAATTTGCAAATCTTTAGGTAATCGCATAATGATATTTCAACGTCATTTGCCATTTCATCTATTATTCTTTGCACTGAATTATTACTGAGAGGATTTTTTTTAATGATATCAAATGGTGTCTTATGATGGAGAACAGTTTTTAATATCTCTTCAACTGCCGGCAAAATTAATTCCTCGCCAATTGTGGTTTTTCTGACTTTGCGATTAACAATGAAACGTTATATGAGGCTCGTAGCCCATCATCGTCTCGTTTAGAAGACGATCCTAAAAGGTTTGATATAGTTGGCTGTTTTAAATATTGTTTTTCGAGTTCTTGAAAATAGAATATATCTTTGTTCTTCTTATCAGGATGCATTTTATGTAAATGCTCTTGTAGCCTAGAAGGTTTCATAGCTTCATTTGAAAAAACTTTTCGGCAAATTAAACACATAGGTAATGATTTGTTTGCAGAAGATTCCGCAAATCCATATTTTAAATATTCAATACTGTATTATCGGCATTTCTTTTTTAATTTAGAAGTAGATTCAGTCATTTTCATACAAAAATTAAATTCTCAATAGATGTATAGATAGTAATGTTTATAAAATGACACACCACTCACGATTATTTACTATGGCAGAGCCTATGATTCACGACTATATATCGCGGCCAAGCACATACAACTAACTAACAAAACATTCGTAGAGCTGTTGCTTTTATACGTTTCATTTCGTGCATGATTCAACTTGTCTGTGTGCGAAACATGTTATTTTGTATGAACATCGCGCGTTCGCTTATCACCGTGTGAGGACAAGTCATATACTTCTATTCTGAACTAAAAGAAATTATTATAATTATTAGTATTATTAATAATGCTAATTTAAAACTGCTTATTAACCCTTATTAAATCATTTTTATTTCACCATTCCTCTTGACTGCTTATTATTTGCTTCTGAATCCGCTACCGCCCCCCTAAAAGGCTGCAGCGCCCACAGGGGGGCGGTATCGCCCCCGTTGGGAACCTATGATCTATATTAAGAAAGAAAACACCAAATTGTCAATCACGCAGATATTCATTTTGACAGTTCCTGCTATTAACATCTAATTTAAGGTTATGTAAAAAGTATTTTTACAACAAATCATGCCTTTTCCGAATGAAGAAGCCTTTGATATATTGAGAATTTATTTTCAATGTTTTGAAAATGCGGCGATTGCTTCTAGGCAGTATGAACTGCGTTATCCCCTCCGAAGACGGCATTCGAGAATGGTTTTTCGTCGTTTAGCCTTACGTTTAAGGCAACATGGCCAAGTGCAACCAACTCCAACTTTGAGAAGAAATCGTAGAGTAAGAAGAGAAGAGCCCAAATTTGTTAAAATCGGTCAAGCGAAACGGGAGAAATCTTGATTTGTTTAAAAAAACAATTGAACTTCCCCCACCTCTTTATTTTGATAGATAGAACAAAACATTTTAGTCAAAAAGTGTAGGTGAATAGTCAGTAAATGTGAAAATAATATCATCGATATACTTTCATTGGGCAAAATTCTATAAAAATCCCATTTTTCTACTTAGTGTTAGTTGTTCCGCCCTCTAGCGGACGTTTGACAAACTCGAAAAGAAATTCCAGCAATTTCTCTTGGCGACTTTTATCATGATTTTTTTTTCTAAATCTATATGACCAATATGAGATATGACCGCTCGCTACCCTTAATTGATCACCCAGTACAAACAGCAAAAAGAATTTTTAGGAAGCTGTTAGAAGACCAAAACTTGGCTCTATTTATGTATCGCAACATGGAACTCGATGGTACTTACTCTCCGGCGGAAGTACTAATGTCAAGAACACCCAGAACAATTTTACCTCTTAAAAATGATATGTTCAACCAAAACTAATTAATTACAAAAAGTTCAATAATTTTCTAGATAACAGACAAAAACAAAATGCAAATTATTATAATAGTAAGGGTGTTAAAAATCTAGAACCTCTTAATCCAAACACTAAGGTTGTTGTTCAATTAAAACCCATGGGTATATGGTATTCTAGTATAGTATTAAATAGAGTTAGGGATAGAACTCGTTTTGTATGGAAATGGACCACAAAATTTACGTTTGCTCCCAATTCGGAATGCTTTCCGTTCCTGATCGGAACAAACACATTAGAGAAAATAAAATGTGCATCAGGTGCCTAGGTTCCAAACATACACTCTATAACTGTCTATACAGTTGAACATGTTCCATATGCCAGAAGAGGCATCACACTTTACTTCACTCAACCCCTTCTTCCACCCTCATGCATCAAACATGAAACTCCGTAAACAGTTATGACACATTCTTTTCCTTCCATCGTGTGACCACATCACTTAATCAAGAAAACCAAACCCTGCGTCCTCTGGAAGAGGACTTAGAAACTTAGAGAATAATTAATCAGACACAGACTTAGACACTTATACACTTGAATACTTATTATAAAGTAAATAAAACTCTCTTACCTCGAGGAGACACTTGGGTGATGATAAAGAAAACGTCATCTCCCTCCTCACTCATTTAAAAATCTCAAGGAGACACTTGGGTGATGTTAAGAAAACGTCATCCCCCTCCTTACCCTCTCTCTTTCTTTCTCTTTTTTCACTCCTCACTCATTTAAAAATCTCAAGGAGAAACTTGAGTGATGTTAAGAAACGTCATCCCCCTCCTCACTGATTTAAAAATCTCAAGGAGACACTTGAGTGATGTTAAAGAAAATTTCATCTCCATTTTAACAAAACCATAAAAAAAAGACTATTGTATAAGTAAAACAAGAGTTAGGCTAAATGCAATCTAATTATAAGAAAGCCATCTATTTTGATGCATATTATCTACAAGAGTTGAATCTAAATGATGATTACATTTACCAAGAGATGGAGAAGCCTCACCAATATGTCTTGTGGCAGCTTGAAATGAATGTCCCACTTGCTCAAACGGCATGGTATCTGTAATTATAAAAATAATTGTAATAAACAGCAATTCCAAATAATCGATTCAAAAAATGTCAAGCATTCTTAGCTTTGTCACTCTACACTCTAAAGAATACATAACATTTACATTGCAATTCTATTTAGCTGTTTAAATACAAAGCATATGGCGATTCATAGATAGGCTAAATGCAATCTAATTATAAGAAAGCCATCTATTTTGATGCATATTATCCTACAGAAGTGAATCTAAATGGTGATTATATTTACCAAGTGATTGAGAAGCATCACCAATATGTCTTGTGGCGGCTTGAAACGAATGTCCCAATTGTTCAAATGGCATGGTATCTGTAATTATAAAAATAATTGTAATAAACAGCAATTCCAAATAATCGATTCAAAAAATGTCAAGCATTCTTAGCTTTGTCACTCTACACTCTAAAGAATACATAACATTTACATTGCAATTCTATTCAGCTGTTTAAATACAAAGCATATGGCGATTCACAGATAGGCTAAATGCAATCTAATTATAAGAAAGCCATCTATTTTGATGCATATTATCCTACAGAATTGAATCTAAATGAAGATTATATTTACCAAGTGATGGAGAAGCATCACCAATATGTCTTGTGGCGGCTTGAGACGAATGTCCCACTTGCTCAAACGGCATGGTATCTGTAATTATTAAAATAATTGTAATAATCAAATAAACAAAATGCCAATAAGGTATTAATGAATCCTGTCGGAAAGTTATAATTAATTCTGCACTAAGGGGGCAAAAATAAATATCAATAACAACTGATTGTAATGTTTACTTAAATTTAATATTTACCAGACTGAATAGCTATTTTTGTTGGTGTATCGCTCAATATAACTGGCGTTTGCGTTTTAACCATGGGAATATTGTAGGCACAGTGACGCTTATTGTAGTGTATTCATTGATTGTATTATTATTATTTATGTTATCAAAGACACAGAGACAGAGGAATGTTAACACTCAAAACATAGATTCACGCAACTTACAATGTATAGGTGCAATGGAAGAATAACATATTTAAAAGAAAAGAAATATATATCTATAATTTATTGCATATAGAAACAATTCCTCTTACCTTACAGGATCTTTAGGAAATCTAAAAATAGTTGTTCCGTCTCCATCTCTTGAATGACATCCACGAACTGCACAAGTTCTTGGCGCCATAACTAATATAATAGTTTTTTAAGCAACTGAAAACACAAACAAAATATATAATATATTGTAAATAAGGAAAAACCGTACAGCAAAGAATATTCTTTGGTAAACACGTAAACAATAAAATCACATGACATTGACAGATAACTGACTCTGATTCTAAAATAGCACAAGCTTCGTTTCTTATTGGGCTGGTGTATTCTTTGACATAAACTAATAAGAAAATACATTTGTTGATAACTTCAGAACGGTGAGAGATAGATAAGGTACAATTTCACGTGACGCTCGAAGCTCAAATTTTGACGCTCAAACCGGTGATCACATGACTAAACATGCAGTTTTAGCTTCGCTTTAAGAAGTTCGTTTTAAACTAACTTTCAGCGTCGATTTTCAGCTTGAACCAGTGTTGCCAGGCGAAAAATATTCACATCCTCAACCATCTTATCAAAACCGTGCCAACCGTGATTTGAAAGTTCCCAACATATTAAATTAAATGTAACAAAATTTGTACAAATGAACTTTTTATTATAAAATGTATAAAATTATATAAAATCAAGATACAATTTTTTTAATGCACATAACAACTTCAAAATAAGAACAGTCTTCTATATCTCATCACAAATAAACAGAATATAACTTGGTACCTTACTTAATGAAAAGTAAGCAAATTTACTAGGTTCTCACTTCCTACCAATAAAATTTGAAATCCCTAAAAATTTCGTCCCTACGTTAAAAAATCCCCAATTTGAGGAAAAATCGACACCTTTGGCAACAGTGATTTGAACTGTGTTACTCCATAGACAAATCGAATAAGTATTATTGACTCTATGGTTTATTAATGTGTTAACAAAGAGTATATAAATATTGAGTAAAATGAATGAAGAATTGGAATCTATGATTTATATTGAGTCCTTACACTTGTGCTAAATATTGTATATTCCGATTATACCATTCAGTATATTTTTGATGATATTCGGCAACATATTTTCCATATCGATCTTTATTTGACATTTTTACACTTGCTTATCAATATGATTATTAACAGGAACAATTAAATTTTGACGCTGAAATACCTTTTTCATGGAAGCTACAAATTTGAGCGTTCCATTTAGACATGTGACAGCTTTTGAAGCTCATTTTTGAGCTTCCAGCGTCACGTGAAAATGTACCCATAAGAATTAAAATAAATACAAGGAATGCAGTTTAATCTTGATGTGAACTTTTTATTCAGTAAATTAACATAACTGTTCGCTTTTGACTGACAAGTTAGAAAAATTTAAAATTGAAATCAAATCATTTATTTGTAGTCAAGGTAACGACTACCGACTGTCTTTTAGAACAATTAACATATAAAGTACAATTTTACTTTAACACTTTCCCTTGTTAATTGTTGTAATAATAATGAAATAAACAAACAAAACATCTTAGTACCCACTATGTTACTTTAAACCCAATTTATCGCGTAATATTTGTAATCGTATTGCACCCAAAGGCTTCGTCATAATATCTGCCAGTTGATTCTCAGAAGATATTTGTTGAACTGCTAATTCGCCTTCGGTTACCCTCTCTCGAATAAAGAAGTGCTTGATGGCTATATGTTTTGTTCGTCGATGAAACTCTGGATTTTCGCTTAAACGCACTGCTGCTGTATTGTCGACCTCAATTATTGGAACTTGCTTTAAAGTTACAATATTTTTAAACAATCTTGAGAGCCAAATAATTTCTTTAGCTGCTTCACTTGCTGCAATAATTTCAGCTTCGGTAGTGGAAGTGGCTACCGTAGGTTGTCTTTGACTCCTCCATGAAATAGCCCCTCCTGCATACTTAACTACGACACCAGAAGTAGAGCGACCAGTTTTTGTGCATCCTCCAAAATCAGCGTCACTGAAAGTCTCAAGAATACCCCTTTTTACCTTACGAGTATAGGTTATTCCTTTCGTCAATGTGCCTGCTACATAGCGGAAAACTCTTTTAACGCGAGCTACATCTTCCAAAGATGGATTTTCCAGTGATCTTGATAAAAATCCAACGCTGTATGCTAAGTCAGGTCGAGTTCCTAGCATCAAATACATGAGAGCTCCGACCGCCTGTCTGTAAGGGAAATTATGTGCTTTGGAATTTTCTTTCCCTGATTGAGAAATCTCAGAAGCTTTCAACATTGGCGTAGAGACTGGTTTGCAATCTGAAAAATTGAAACGTTCTAGAATCTTTTTAGCAAAAGCTTGTTGATTAATTGTAATGTAATCATCTGTTTGTTCAATTTCTAGCCCTAAAAAGTATGAAGCTTTCTGTGAAGTGATCTTGAATTCTTTGCTTAAATCTTGTAAGAAAATCTTCAAATCTTGAGGATCTGTTGCGGCAACTAATCCATCATCTACGTACAGAGCCATGATAATACTTTTGTCATTTTCTTTTCGCATGAACAAACATGGATCTGCATCACTAACTTTGAAGCCGAGACTGATAAGATACTTGCCAAAACGTTTGAACCAGCATCTTGGAGCCTGTTTCAAACCATACAAACTTTTTTGAAGTTGACATACCTGATCAGTACCGTTTTTGTAGCCTTCTGGTTGCTGCATGTAAATAACCTCTTCAAGTTCGCCGTATAAAAATGCTGTAGATACGTCAAACTGTGCTAGATGCATCTGCTCACTTGCAGCTATGCTTAAAATCGACCGAATAGTTGCCATTCTTGCTACTGGGCTGAAGGTCTGGCTATAGTCAATGCCGTAGCGTTGACTGAAACCTTTTATAACTAGTCTTGCCTTGTATCGATTGACCGAACCATCTGGATTGGTTTTAACTCTGTAGGTCCATTTACATGGGATCGCTTTTGCTCCTTGTGGCAAAGTTGACAGCTTCCATGTGTGATTTTCATTGAGCGATTTCATCTCATCATCCATGGCTCGTTTCCACTGTAAACTTTCCCTACCTGAAACAGCTTCTTGGAATGATTGAGGAGTTACATACGTGTCAATAAAATCATTGTTTTCAGCAATGTGTGCATATTCTTGTAGGTAACTTGGCTTTCTCAACTTCGAGCGATCTCTCAAAGTTCTTGCAGGTACTGGCGAGGGCGTCGCTGGCTCTTCCTCGTCATCGGTTGCCGATTCAGGTTCCGTGCTTTCCGACTCGTACTCAAGTGGTTCATCTTGTTGAACTGGTATCTCGGGGTACTCCAAAGGCTCTTCTAGTTCGACTGGAACCTCAGGATTTTCCTCGGTGTTATCTTTCTGTAAATGAGAATCTTTGAGTGGTAACTGAACCTCATGATCGCAATCTCTCGTTAATTCGCGAAATTGAACGTCTCTTGAGACAATAACTTTGTGTTCTTCCTTGACATAAATTCTGTATCTTTCATCGTTATCGTAACCTATCAAATAACCCTTGATTGCTTTCTCGTCCATTTTTCTTCTCTTTTCTTTAGGTATATGAACGTAGCAAGTTGATGCAATGATGCGTAAGTGCTTAATTCTCGGCTTACTTCCAATCCACAGCTCGTAAGGACTCACACCGTCTACTGATGATTTGCCTGTTCTGTTCAATACGTACGTAGCTGTAGTGACTAATTCTGCCCAAATGGCTTCAGGAAATTTCACGTCGGGATTGGAGTACTTGAATGTTCTAGCCATTTCAACGATTGTGCGATTTTCTCGTTCAACGCAACCATTTTGCTGTGGTGTATACGGAGCTGTCAATCTGTGCGTAATTCCATTTTTCTCTAGAATAGCCTTGACCTCCACATTGTCGAACTCGCCGCCGTTGTCACTCAGCAGCGCCTTAATCGAATGACCTTGCTGTTTTGCGTGAGCAATCATTGACTGTAAAGCTGCTGTGACGTCAGACTTCTCTGCAATTATGTAGCAATATCGAAATTTAGTGAACATATCTTTGAATATGGCCATATACCTCTTCTTGCTAAATGATACATCAAAAGGACCACATAAATCTGTAGCAATCAGTTCTCCAGGTTGGCTTGCTTTTCTTCTAGTACCGAAAGCTAAACGATGGGCCTTACCGTAAACGCACGGTTCACAAATTTCTCTGTCTAACTTGACGTTAATACCCAATTCTTTTTGTAACAAGTTTTTCACGTGCTGCTTGTCCTGATGTTCCCACCTCTCGTGATACAGCTGTAATTGAGAACTATCAGTAACAGCAACATTGAAACTTACATTACCAGCGGGAAAAATCGGTTTGATAGCTGCTTTGAATAGTGTTCCGTGAACATTTCGGACTCCACTTAGCAGTATCTTGTTATTCACTTTGAGCGAGCACCACGTAGCTGTTGATTCAAACATACTGTTTAGGTTTCTGTCTTGAGCTGCTAGAACAGAAAACAAATTCTTCGATATGTCGGGAACGTACCAAACATCGTGCAAGGTTAGGATGTATCGCTCGTCGTTCACTGTTGATACAACTTTTACGATGCCTTTCCCTACTGCTTGCAAAAGCTCTTTTCCTGCAGCCTTTATGCCACACGGATTCTTGAATTTTTCAAAATCTACAAAGAAATCGAAATTATTCGTTGCGTGCCTTGTAGCACCGTTGTCGATCCACCAGTCTGTAGTGTTGATCTCAGTATTGAAAATCTCTGAAAATGACAACACAAGACCTTCCTTAACCTCAACAGCATTGCTCTGAAATTTGTTTTGGTTATTTTTGTGGTTAGCTTGGTTTTGAGAGTCATTAACGGACTTATTTTTGGATGGTCGTCCATCTGCGATCCACTTTCTGCATTCACTGACCCAATGGTTTTTCTTACCACAATAATTACAGGTTGTACCTGCTCTCGACTTCTTTTTCGCGTCTTGTTTTTGCGTCTCGCCTTTTGCCACTAGAGCTTCTTGAGAAAATTTGTCGTTGTTGGTGCTTTTCTTGAAATTTCTTTCGAACATACACAACTGTGTAGTCAGCTCGTCAAAGGTTTTCTCTGTGTCTTTGGTGAGCAGCATCCAACTGGACCTAAATGTCTCAAATGCAGCAGGTAAAATATTGAGCGTTTTACACACAAGCATTAAGTCTGGTAACTTGTTTTCATTTCGAGCAGTGAGACCGTTGTTGAGATCACTCCAAAGACTTCTCAACTTAGCTAAATGTGTAGACACGTCCTCACCTAACATCCAACTAAAAGCGAAAAATGAATCACAAATTTGAAAAACTTGATCCTTGGATGTCGCTTCAAACTGCTCTTTAAGGGCCTCGAAAGCATCACGCGCGGTTTCTTTATCGATGATTTTCTCATACACCGCATCTGTAACTGAGCTAGCAATCATAGACTTTGCGTAGCTATTTGCCTTTCGAAAGAAATCATACTTCTCTTTGAATTCTTTCTGTTTAGCCGCACTAGCGCCGTCAGCTAGAGGTTCTGGTTTTTTAATCTTGTTATCGATAACGTCTAATGCACCTTCATGATAATCGAGCAGATCACGAATCTTCCGCTTCCAGATCGGCCAGTCTGCCTCACCGGCCAAGGGTTTGATGTGCTTCGCCAAATCCATCTGTGGCTATTCAACGATACTTCACAGTCCAACCGTTTCTTATACGAATTTATTCTTTCTTGAATAAAAACGATTCTAGTACACAATTAAGCGTTCTGGGCCCATAACCAATTAAAATAAATACAAGGAATGCAGTTTAATCTTGATGTGAACTTTTTATTCAGTAAATTAACATAACTGTTCGCTTTTGACTGACAAGTTAGAAAAATTTAAAATTGAAATCAAATCATTTATTTGTAGTCAAGGTAACGACTACCGACTGTCTTTTAGAACAATTAACATATAAAGTACAATTTTACTTTAACAATAAGGAACCCTGACGCACTATTTCAAATAAGGAGCTCAATTTTTCAAAAACACAAAATTCATGATTTTTTTGTCATACAATTTTAGCTTGTAGTTTTGTTTCGACAGAGTGAAATAAGTATGAATAATCCCAAGAAAGCTGACGAATTCATATGATCTTAAATATTAATATTATTCCAGGTACCTTAACGTTGGTCCTCAGTGGAATAAATTCAACGCAGGTAATTGGAATCAAGTTGAAATAGACGTCAGAAACTACGCAGACGCACATAAATTGGATTTACAAATTTGGTGCGGTGTTTACGGAATTTCCCAACTTCCAAACGATGGCGACTCTGAGTTGGAAAAATTATACTTGTACGTAGACGAAACCGATACTAAAAACTCTCCAAGTTTTCCAGCAAGCGAAGTTTTCTGGAGAGTAGTTTATTCGCCGGCGTACCAAAAAGCAGTGATTCTCATTGGACATAACAACCCTTACGAAAGTGACGTGAAAATGTTATGTGCCAACGACTTGACAGATTCAATAACTTGGCTCAATTGGGATCGTACAAATATTAGGAAAGGATTTTCGTATGCGTGTGACTACAATGATAACAAATTTAGAGCACTAGTTCCGGAAATTCCAAGACTATATGTGACCGGATTGCTGGAATAGAAGATGTGCCGTTACGAATGAGAATATTTGTGTTATGAATAAAATTTATTGAATTAAATGTAACAAACTGTATTTTTATTTAAATAATATAAATCAGGGTCGATTGTTTTTGAAACGAAAATAAATAATAGTGGGATGAAACCCTTCGGAAAATGAAGAGAATATATCAATACCGAAAGGAAAAATAATTTACGGGCGATCTGAGGTCGGGAAGTAGAAGGCGGTGAGTTTTTAAGGGTTTAAGGGTTCATCTCGATTTCCGGCAAAATTACAAGATCTATGAAAAAAGTTGTAGGCAATAAAAAGATCTACAGCTTTTGTGTTTACTCTTTTTTCACCTAATTTATTTGAAAAATTCAAATAAACAAGCTTTTGGCTTTTTATCTTTTACAAAAAAAATTATTTTTTCACGAAATTTTGTGAAAACTTACCTATTTATGTTCCAAACACAAAGTCATTTTTTTATTTAAAATATTCATTTTTTCACCTTATTTTGACTAAATATCGAAAAAGCACCCTAATTTTCAATCCAAAATGCTCCCGTCAAAATATCTGCTTTCTCAAAAAGTCGGTGGGCTTTTTGTTCTTTGAAATCTCTACTTTCTGATGATATAAAAAATATACATTATTATGGTAAATGTTCTCAGAAAATGCAAATAAATGAAAAAACTCGAATCCGAATTTTTTTTTAATCATTATGTACAATGTTGAGCTATTTATTAAAATTTACACTTTAATTACTTGAAAAACGTAAGATTCTATACTACATTGATACGCAAAAAAATTACAAATCCATAAATGTGGTGTGGAAAAATGCTCCTATAAGGAAGAGTTTCGGAAGAAGGAGGAAACCGAAAGAGAAGCACTTTGACACTGCTAGATCCAAAAAATATTTGGACCTCAGTAAAAATAAGCTACATCTCCTCATAGGCTTTCTTACAGGACACTGCCGCCTTAGGAAGCACCTAATGAGGATATGTCTAGCAGAAACTGACGAGTGTAGATTCTGTGGGGAGGAGGATGAAACTTTGGATCACCTACTTCTAGAATGCCTCGCCAACGCAAGAAATGCTTCGGACAAGAAACTTGTAAGAGTGAGGATCTAACCTTGTTGAAACCGTCCCAAATACTAGAGTTCATTAGAACCCTGGAACTGGAAGGCGAGCTGTAGTAGTAGCGATAACAGCTCTGATAGGGGGGGGGGCACAATAGAACTTAGGTTTCAGTGCATTGTAACCCCGTTAAAATCTAATCTAATACCAAGTGTTGAAAATGAATGATTTCATACGAGTGTGAAATCGAATTTTCAATATATGTGGTACACGAAATTTTTTCCAGGGACTACAAAAAAGCAGAGTTTGTATTTATTTTATTGATTAAAGTTTACGGTAAGGTTACTACGATTTTAAACTGTTGCTTCAAAACCGTTGTTAACCATTTTATGTTCATTAGTTGATACAAATTTTTGAATTTTATGCATATCAGACTCACAGAAAATTCAATAATTCTTTCTTTCACTTGCTAACAGTTCAAAAGTCAAACTCAAAATGTCAGGTAGACATCGATAATCATCGACCCGTGTGCAAAATAATTACACACAGCTGTCGGTCAATCAGTTTTCTCAATTTTTTCATTTCACATGGGCACGCCCGTCGTTTGCAATTTTAAATTTTCACTAAGAGTAAATTGTATGAAATGTGGCATATTCCATAGTGGTCGTCGGGAAAAAGTATTTTCTTGAGTAAAATATGTAATTCCCAATTGATATTTTATTCCTCCTAATAATTTGCTAAATGTCATATTTTGAATTTTAATTTTCTTATGCTAGTTACCTGTCATAATAATAAATGAATTTCAATTTACATATCGGGGTCTCAAATAAATGATTCCAATAAATCTAATTTATAGTTTATTTTTAGATTGAAAACACGTTTATTGGTTTTTGAAATAATCAAATCGTTGAAATATAAAGGATATCTTAAACTCACGTCAAGTGATTGTCATTCATAAATCCGAATTTGTTCTCAAAATTATTCTAAATTTCCAGTGTTATTGTACATAATTTGAAAAAGTATTTTTTTAAATATAAGTTTTACAAATAGTTACGTAGTTAAACCAGTTTTAACATTATAATGGAAATAATGATTATCTTCATAAGTTTGTTGTCGTTATCAAATTCCCAACCTATAGGTAAGATTTTTATCTTTTTTTAGTAAATTTACAATGAGAAAATTTGTCATGATCTAACAAAAGTGCCTTAAACAATTTAAGGATTGCAAATCATATAGAATAACGAATTACTCAGATTGGGAATTGGGGAAAGTCTTTAGCTGCACCAATTCCTTTTACATTTTTCAAGGTATCAGTGTTTGAAAGTTGTTAAGGAAACTCTTGTTACAATAGATGAGCTTCACTAAGTTTATGTTGGTGTAAATTTATTATCTATGGCGAAGGAGCTTCAAATGAAAATATCTTGTAGCTGTTTGTTAAATAATTGTTTGAAAAGGAAAATAGATGGAAATATTCTTTTCCCAACTTTGTTTAGATACGATTAGAAAACACGTTGTGGTTAACAAAACTAAAAATCTGTTCCCAAGCTTCTAAATACATGTGATTTGAGTCACAGAACCTTTTGTTATCAACAACCAAATGGTACTTCTTCAAAAAACCTTCTACTAGGTCCCGGCATTATCTGGACATTTTAAACATGAAGTTTTTTTGCTTTTTTTATACAAACCCATAACTGCAGGCCACACCGGTTCAAAAATCTGTTTGTAAATCAGTATTTTGGTTGGAATTGAATTAAACTGTGAGTGCCCAAAACTTCTGTAGTTTTTATATAGTTTTATTATTTTCTTAAACATGTGGCTCTGTCGCATGTAATAAGTGTGGTTATATATATTTGAATCCTCGCTTGTCACCCACGAGCTGACATTGCTGCCAAGCCTCAAAATGATCAAGGAATAATGAATGTTGTCTATCTAATACATCCCCTCCATCAAGATAAACAATTTTTTCAAGATCTAGTTTAATAGATTTTTTAATAGTTCTGCCAAAATGAGTTGTACCCATGCTTTGTGCAAACATTGGGATACTATTGGGTTTCTCCTGTGAGGTGTTCTCGCTTTCTAGAAGATGAGGAGGAGGTTGCGTGGATTCTGAGACCAGAGGTTCTAAGTTGTTTTAACATCACATAGATTTGGTCATAGTCAGTTGATCATCGTTGGCAGTACAATTAATTTTGAATTGGTTTTGTGGCAATCTTATATCGTGCCCATTTCTTCTGATAGTGTTGCCATCAGTGCTTGACAATACGTATGACCTAGGATTTTCACTACCAGGTTTCCAGATATGAGACACGAGATAAAATACAGTTAGTTACATTATGATTTATTTGTAAAGATTTTGAAAGTTTTTCACTATAATTATAAAGGTTATCAGTTACTGTTTTAAACGGAACTCACTGTTTCTAGCTAATTCCACAATATAATGAATAATGTTGAAAATTCTAAAACATTGACAATTGTTTCGATAAATCAATATCATCGTCAGAATGACAGAAGTTACATTTCATTTGATGCCTACCTGATGTTTAGTAGTTATTTTTGGTGATCTAACTTTTGATTGACTTAATATATGTTAATAGGAAAAATTCCAATGGCACAGGACCAATTGGACAGGCTTATTTCAGTAACATGTTTGCATAAAACCCAAAATAAAAAATTAGATACAAAAGTAATAGAATGTTTTGAGATGTATAAAAAACCAAAGTAACATTCTGGCAAAAATAAATTCTGGTAAATTTGTGAATTTTCTTAAATAAATGTTTTATTGTACGATTTAGAGAAAAATGTTGAATACAAAAGTTGTAGAACGTGTTAAGGTCTATGAAAAAGCTCAGTAACTTTTTTGCGTCAAATGAAAAACAAAGGAACTACGATTTTTTTTCAACTTTGACAGGCCGCCATTTTGTTTTAATGGGCCGATTTGGCTCATTAACAAACTCGTCCAAGATTTTGGCCTAACCGATTTTTGTAGCGAGTTTGGTTTCGACCCGTCAAAAAATACGCCCTCTATCGTGCTTACAAATTACTTTATATTACGCCTCTACGTTGGACGCCACGTTATAATATATTTAATTTTTAATTAATTAAGCTCAATTATTTTGTATTTATTTATTTAATAATGCATCTGCGTTGTGAGCCAATTTATTATATATTTATTATTGATGATTATTTATTTTTATTATTTATTTAAAATTATGGGCGCCAGAATTGGTTCCTTACCACGAACTCCAATTCAAAATAATATATGTTTTTTTTAATAAATTGTAAATTTGTTTTATATTGTTGTTACCATATCTCAGGAATGGATTCGGCACTTGACGCTTGCCAGCAACAGGAAGCTATAGGTAAGATATCAAAGAAAGTACAAGACGATAGACAAACGATTTAATTAAATGTGAATAAAAAGAAATAACGGATTCTTTGTCAATTAACGAAAAAAACAATACATATTTATAAATTCAATGAAATACTAGTGAAAACCTTCGCATAAAATGACGCATACCAGTTATAAATTTTATTTGCATCAAACACAGCAAGTAAATTGCGCTCAAATTATCAATTGTGTGCGTTAAATGTACATTCGTAGCGCTTTCAACCCCAACTTTTGCTATTATAAAAATAATCGTCGCGTGGTGCGTGTATTCTGTGGTGGGTATAATTTAGTTTGCAAGAAGAATGTGGCGTGTTTAAGATTTATTATTATTATTTATTGTATGAATTTGGTAAGTACTTATTTAATATGAAATTAGTGTTTCGTGTCCGATATATTAGTGGAGATTGAAATGTTTAAAACTAATATTTAACTAAGAAATTGATATCAACAATAACATAACCTAACATGTAAATATATCTGTGAATGTTTTTATAGGAGAAGTTTTATATATACACGAGAATAGTGTTCATAGTTGGTTCTTCTTGACCCTTGATATGATGCATGTGAAGGAAATGATCGACTACGATCGAATAAACCGGAACTCAGGATGTGAAAAATGATGAAATGTGAATTATTTCACCAGTTGAATACCACAATTAGTAGCAAGATGTATGAATAGTCGTCGAAACTATACTAATAAGAAGGTAATTGTTCAATCTTACCAAATCTAGACGATAGCACAATTGTTTTCACTTATTTGTTTAAATACGAATTATGTTTTTAGTTAGATTACTTTTAAAACTTTGTTGAGTACTTTGGTCAACGTTTCAATATGATTTTATTAAATTATCTTAACTTTTAAACAAATTTGGAGAAGAAAAATTCCACGCGTCCTCCATCTATCAATTTACGAGGCTTCTCCCCAGCTTAGAATCAACAACTTGCAACTGTTTTCCTTTTGTTTCTTATTGTTCGTTTGTTGCTAAGTAAATAATTGTTTTTATAAAATCAAAACATCCATTTCTGTGTTATTATCGATAGATTAGATTAGATTTTAACGGGGTTACAGTGCACTGAAACCTAAGGTTTATTGTGCCCCCCCCTATCACAGCTGTTGTCGCTACTACTACAGCTCACCTTCCAGTACCAAGGCTCTAATGAACTCTAGTATTTGGGACGGCTTCAACGAGGCTGGGTCCTCACTCTTACAAGTTTCTTGTCCAAAGCATTTCTTGCGTTGGCTTGCAACGGCGAGGCATTCCAGAACTAGGTGATCAGGAGTTTCATCCTCCTCCCCACAGAATCTACACTCGTCAATCTCTGCTAGACCTATTCTCATTAAGTGCTTCCTAAGGCGGCAGTGTCCTGTAAGAAAGCCCGCGAGGAGATGTAGCTTATTTTTACTGAGGTCCAAATATTTTTTGGACCTAGCAGTGTCAAAGTTCCCCAGGAACTTTTTGGAATGTTCCAACCCGGGAAGGCACCGCCAGAGTGCTTCTCTTTCGGTTTCCTCTTTCTTCCGAAACTCTTTCTTGTAGGAGCATTTTGTTATTGTAGATAAATTCACTGTGTTTGTTTACACTTCTGTAATCACTCCGAATCACTCTACCCGAACTATTGAAAGAACGTTAATTTCCGCGTTGATATTTTGGTTTGACATTTCATATAAAATAATTGGGAAATTTATGCAAAATACAGGGTTTCTGGAAGTGTTTACTAAATATAAAAATATAATAGTTGAATTTTGTTTCAAAATTCACGTGATTCTATATACAGGGATTATTATAATTACATACAAAATACGTTTGACGTAATTTACTTGTCATTGTTATTTTTATATTCCTTGAAATATACTTAAAAAATATAATTACTGAATTAAATAGTAATCTCGTAAATCATTTTATTAATTGTATATTATTCGTAAATATTTCTTAACGTATTTAAGCTATGTCATTAAGAATTATTTACTTTTATTGAGTATTTAATAAGATTCACATTATTCGAATGATGCTAATTGGTTTAATTTAACCTGGTAGATATGTTTCACTTTAATATATATATATATATATATATATATATAAAGCAAAATGGTATTCTCAACGGTAGATAAATCAAAAATCTCTCAATATCTTAGGGATTACGTCGTAAGTAGGGCTGAATTAAACTCTTAATTACTACCCAACGTTTCGAAAAATTTTCTTTTCTTTTTCAAGGCTGAAATATGGACATGTTGGTACATTTAATTAATTAACAATTTTTCATACTTACGTGTAAAGTGAGTTAATAATTATTAAAACAGTTCATACTTGGAACAACAAAAAAATATATTTTATGTATAGATACTTTTAAAGTATTAATTCAAAAGGATCTTTCCGATTTGAAGGAACATTATATGTTTGTCAGAGTGTCACAGTTTGAGTGACAGCTTTTTGGTTGAGACATAACCTAGTTGATGTGTTCAACTTTATGACTTAAGCGACAGTCTTCATTATTAGTAGCATGACTTGTCACTTAATCATGATCCTATGAACAAAGGAAGTCCTATATATCATATATTCTCCCTTGTCAACGAGCGAAAGTTGTAAGGTATAGTACTCTCACTAATTACCCAACTCAAATCTCACGATAACAAGAGTGAATGTAGTATATACACTGAATAAAAAGAGAGAAAGCAACCATGTTAATCACACTTATGCATATCTTCTTTCATTCAACGAACAGCATAAGAACAATCAAATTCTAGATATTTCTAACTTATAAATATAAACATCTATATAACTAATGAGTTATAACGGAGTTGTTGTATATATACTACATTCACTCTTGTCATCGTGAGATTTGAGTGGGGTAATTAGTGAGAGTAATATACCTTACAACTTTCGCTCGTTGACAAGGGAGAATATATGATATATGGGACTTCCTTTGTTCATAGGATCATGATTTAGTGACAAGTCATGATACTAATAATGAAGACTGTCTCTTAAGTCATAAAGTTGAACACATCAACTAGGTTCTGTCTCAACCAAAAAGCTGTCACTCAAACTGTGACACTCTGACAAACATATAATGTTCCTTCAAATCGAAAAGATCCTTTTGAATTAATACTTAAAAAGTATCTATACATGAAATATATTTTTTTGTTGTTCCGAGTATGAACTGTTTTAATAATTATTAACTCACTTTACACGTAAGTATAAAAAATTGTTAATTAATGAAATGTACCAACATGTCCATATTTCAGCCTTGAAAAAGAAAATAAATTTTTTCGAAACGTTGGGTAGTAAATAAGAGTTTAATTCAGCCCTACTTACGACGGAATCCCTAAGATATTGAGACATTTATATATATATATATATATATATATATTTATATATACATATATATATATATATATATATATATATATATACATATATATATATATATTATTGTGATTTATTAGGTGTGTAATTTTAATATTTTAATATGAATAGACTTTCTCTATTTGCCCTACGTTGGGCCGACAAATTGTTGTGGATTGGTACTCCTGTGGTACCTTTATTATTTTTATTTTAGTTTAGTTGATATTTATTAATTGTTAGTTTTTTGTTTGCCCGGTATATTATAAATTTTTTAAAAAAGGTTATAAAATAATTATAACTTTGCATGAAAGACTCCACAATCTCAAAGTAGGGTTCAAATGTTTAAAACAAAACAATTTTAATTTCAAATATGAGCGCCAAAGTTGAATAAAATCCTTACATTTAAATAAAAAAATTTTGTTAATAAAAAAAAATACTTGCTTTTTATTTCTTAATAAATTCTAGAGACGGTCCTGTATGTTTGATTTCGAACCCCTCCACGATTTAAAGACGTCGGGTCAATACTGCCAACTGCTGAATATAGATGGAGCAATCACCAAGAAAGAAAAATCTCAACAATATAATTTCAAAAAGTTTTTCAAGTGAAAAAACGTTATTTAATATTTTGAAAACAAATACATCATTCTTTCACAAAAACTTATGAAAACAAACTATCTATGATGATCATTCATTCAACAAACCATACACTCAGATGAAATATTATTTTTATATGTGATTACAAAATAGGCAACATTATATACAAATTTGAAAACGAATTCCGTCACAAACTGTCCATGAGACAAAATGGCGAAAACAATGCTGATAAAAATGTATGAAATATCAATTTCAATTCTTTGCACAAAAGAAGTAAGTTTATTTGATCTTTTTATATATAAATGAAATAGTTTCAAATACCTGTTCACTGTTCCGTTCTAATACACTTCAATGATTGGTTTTTTTTTATTTATTTTAGGTTACCTCCTGGAAAACCAAACAATCCGTCCAGCTTGGGTAATATCAAAAATTGATGCTATTTTTCGTTCACATCAATACATTTTAGACGAATTCCATAATCCAGTCCTTTCTGAAATGTATTGTGGAGACACCATTTCCAAAATACAATATCTTACTTGGTTATATTGATAAATTTTACGGTCAGTACTCTATTATATTTACCAATTTTCTTATTAAAATTATGTTTATCTACTTGATTAATCAAATTGCTGAGTTGCTTTTAAGAATAATGCATTTCTTTTTATAATTACCATTCCAAAAATGTTGCTTTTTAAAGAGTTTGAATTATTTTTCTCAAAATTTTGCTTCTCACTAATTCACTTCTACCAAAAGAAATTCTACCTAGTGAATAGTGTACATTATCAACAAATTGTTTTATTCAATTTTTTAATTATTAATCTGCTTGTCGCTGATGAAAATATTTCAAATGTATTCCACCAATCAAAATTTGCTATAAAAATTCTTGTTGATAAGTCTCACTTCAAGTTATAAATTGTCCATCTATCTTTCTAGGACATTCTGTTTGAAGTCTTTAAATGATTAAAACCCATATACTACTCCCTTTAAATTGTATTCCAAAATATTAATAAATGACAGTTCATTTTCTTTCAATTATATCTATGCGGAATGACAATTCATTTCACAAATGTCATGCTTTATAAACTTAATGTTATTATTTGACTTTTTTCCTTGACATATATTAAATAATTACATAATCTTATCAGAAAACTTCTTTCGATATCTAATTATTACTTTTTAAAACAAATCATAATATTTTTTACTTTTACAATGTGAGAAATAGATTGTTATAATTTATATGAAACAACGTTCAAAAATTCTCTCTCTCTCAAATGTTAAAATCATGTTATATATGTTTTTACAAAGTGTATTTGAAATTTCCTCCATAATTCTACAGTTTGACTCTTGTCTTCTTTCTCTATTGAATAATGAATAATATAGATTGTCTCCATTTCAGACAATTTCTAAAAAAAATTCAAATTTTAAAATTTTGTATTTGCTTACAGTGTGTGTATACAGAGTGTTGCAGGTTTCTTCCTATGTTAATATATATTTCCGAAGTCGCGTCATGCTACTCTCTACAATAGCCCTATTTCATTCTAAAATAAGCCTAAAAGAAGAAGATATGATATTACAAATATTGAAGCTTAGATATTATTTTAGATATTATTATCCCTATGGTGATATCCTGGATATCATTTTTCCAATTAAGAACAGTATAACTGTGCAGTGATATAGAAAACCAGAAAAACTATATCTGCTGATCTTTACAATTATCACTTAAGAAGACAGTTTATTAGTGGATAACTCCCTAGATTTATCTGTTCATTAACAACTTCATATTGTGGGTTTCTTAAATGTCTTCTAATTTCCAATTCTTCAAGGAAATCCAGTTCTTGTTTCTTTTCACAAATATGCAGCACTTCTAGTTCTGTGTTAGGTGTTAATGAATGATTGGTGCCAAGTAGATGTTTTGCGTAGTGGGATTTGTCTGGTTGTTTTAATCTGAATGCTCGTAAGTGTTCACTGTATCGCATTTCAAAATTTCGAAGGGTTTGACCCAAATAGACAGCATTACATTCTGGACATTTGAGTTTATATATACCTGATTTCTTTAATGGTGTTATTTTTGTTTTTACATTTAACAATTTTGTACTAACCTTACTTTCTGTTTTAAAAGAAATTGTTGTATTCGTTGCTAAAGATATTATCTTTGAAATATTATTAGAAATATTTCCTGCATATGTGATGGCTTTATAAGTTTTTAGGAAATATTAGTTGTACTGCCACTTTTTCCCCTTTTTCATAAATTAGCTTATTTATCATATGTAATGGATAACCGTTGGATGTTGCTATTTGTCTAATTGTATTATTCTCTCTATCAAAATTACATTTGTTCATAGGAACTGAAAAATATCTATGTATCATTGAATTATATGCCGCTAGTTTATGTGACATGGGGTGATTGGAACTATATGGAATTGTCACATCAGTTTGTGTTGGTTTTCAGTAAATTGAATAATCAAGTACATTATTAATTGGAAAAATGATATCCAGGATATCACCATTTGTAATATCACATCTTCTTCTTTTTCTATTAACATATATTAAGTCAATCACAAGTTAGGTCACTTCTTGGTCTAGCCAAAAATAACTACTAAACATCAGGTAGGCATCAAATGAAATGTAACTTCTGTTATTCTGACGATGATATTGATTTATCGAAACAATTGTAATTTTTTTAGAAATTTCAACAATTTTCATTATATTGTGGAATTAGCTAGAAACAATGAGTTTCATTTAAAACACTAATATGAGTAGATTCCACGAAGTAAGGGTCGAGACAGTAATTTCGTTTTCAGTTACCTCACTTTTTTGTTGAATTTTTTCTTTTGCATTATTGCATAACATTGGGTGGAGCAACTCTACAGATATTGGTGCTTTGCCCTACAAATTCTGCTTCTCAGAAGCTGTGACGGCGAATATCCCATAAGCTTTAGTGGTGAATTTCTATAACTCAGTATGGCATATTGAATATCAGCATTTTTATCTGTTAATGTTTTTCTTAATAAATTTTTCGAGATTGAGACAGTCTTCTCAGCCAAACCGTTAGACCTTCTGAAGGTAAGAATAAAAGTCCACTGCCCACTAAATTCTTCAAATTTCTCACTAATGTAAGGGGCATTATCGGTCGCCAGAAAATCTGGAGGTCCGAATTTCGAAAATACAGTTTAATTTGATCTATTACAGATTCGGCATTGAATATGCTACAATAGCTTTTACCAGCATATGGGAAGCCATTTTCAGGGTCTATTAGGTAAGGAATACAATAATAATGTCTCTGTTTTTGATTATATTTCTAGCTGAACTTCGTCGACTGGCGTAGATATTCAACTAGATAAATAATCTTAATTTGACAAAATTAATGTCAAAATTATTCATTTATTATGTACAAATTTACAAAATGGTACAAAGTTATGAATGTTGAACTTTGGTGGTTTCAGATCGGAAGACACTTTAGTTTCGATTTGATTAATATTCACTTGGCTCGTATAGAAACGTGTGTTAGACTTAGTATCTCTGATTGTTTGACTTGGAGTGAAGTTACTTCGATTTGTAACGACGACTCGATGAACTCGATTGAGTGTCGAACTGATTTCGTTTTCGAGTTGTAAGCTCGCTTCGATGAGTATTAAAAAAAACTTTGTTGTTGAGTGTTGAACTCGTTTCGATGAGTATAAGAACTGATTTCGTTTTCGAGTTGTAAGCTCGCTTCGATGAGTATTTAAAACTAACTTTGTGATTGAGTATTGAACTCGTTTCGATGAGTGTAAAAACTAACTTTGTTCACGTTGTGAGACGTGTTAAATAGAAATCTGCAAGGGGCGTGTTTACACGTGGATTGGGTTGACCAAACGGGAATAAACATTTCCTATTGGCCAGTATTATTTGACTCGTCGGTTTCATCGACAAGAATCAACAATGGATGCCTGCATTAGATATTTCAATTTCTATTGAATACTCCAATAGCAATTGTAACCTTTTTACTCAGAAAGGTTATTCAAACGTTTCTTACAAATCTTCCGATCGTCGACCATAAAAATTCACGTACAACGTGTCAATAAGTTTAGGGTTTTTACAGTACAATAGATAATAGGGTGAAACGTGACATTTTCCTAAATTTTTAACTAGGATTTCAAACACAATGCGACAATATGTCGACTTTCAAAATGCGTTCTTTCAATGCTCGAACAAAACTATTTACAATTATTGTTGCAAAACGTGATATTTTAAAGGTATTTAACAAAAGCTGTGCGAATAAAGTGTAAATACCATTTGAATTCATAACAATACAAAATGTCTATCAATTCTTCAACACCTTTTTACATCGGTAGCAACTGAAATGAATTTACGCTTTAAATATATACAATGACGAAAAGAAGTAACATACAAATATCTTACATATTTTTAAAACATCGTAAACAATATAATTCAAGATTTTCTAATCTTGAACAGTCTCTTCTGGATTTGTTCACAAGTTTTGCAAGATCTTATAAACGATTCTATATCTGCTGTTATACCTGGCCAATAGAAACTTTTTCTGATTTGTGCCTTTGTTTTCTCAATTCCTAAGTGACCTTCATGTAGTAACATCAGCATTTCTCTTCTTAGTAATTGAGGAACTATTAGTTTATTTTCTGAAAATAGTAACTGCTCATGATATAATAATTTTTCTTTCAGTTTTTCACATACTCTCACTGTTTCTGGGATTTTATATTTTTGTTTTTGCCAACCATTAACAACATACTCAGATACTGTTTTAAGCTGTTGATCATGAGTGGTCTGATCACTGAACTGATTTCTTCTATTTTCAGTCATGGGCAAGGTGTTGACAATGGTGTGGTGGTTACTTAGTAAGTGCCCATCGTATAGACTTCTTTAACCATAAAACCATTTATCTTTGAGAAACACTTACCTAGTGAACCATTCTTTAGGGTTAAATAAATAACATAGTTTAAAACTCACTGGGATAAATATAATTATAAACTACTAACACAGATTATTGATACACAACACATACATTTGTACTATTCAAAATAATAATAATGAATCATTCCTCAAATTGTTGAACCTTTCTATTTATAGGAAGTATTAGAAGTAACGCAGTCAGTGGCCCGTACTCTTGACCTTCCTGATCATGTGAATACGATGTTTCACAAAGCGGACGTGCTTTTGCTATGTTTACTTGGCCTTAATAGTTCGGTGCCCGCTAACCACATTGAAATTATTATTTACACAAATTTAACAATGTCTTTTCTTTTGATAATGTCTTTTTGGATAATGTCTTTTTGGGATCATCACAATGGAAGGAACAGCAAGTTCTGTATCTGTATTTGTTATTGTATTACTGTTTTTTAAATAAATGTATAGTTGAATTATTGGATTTTTACCCATGCGTCATTAATATCTGGTAACACAATCGACATAATTATTAAGTGGCATATCTTTCTATTAATAGTGAAGAACAGAGAGCCAGCGGCAGGAGTAGGATGTATACATGAAAAATTAACAAAACAAAATGTAAGGTATAACGAAAAACAAAAAGTTAGAACGATCATATCAGTATATGGCCCGGATGAAAATGGAAAAGTGGAAGAAAAAGAAAAATTCTGGGAAGATTTAACAAGTACGGCAGAAGAATCAAAAGGAAGTATATACATTACAGGAGATTTAAACAGCAGAGTAAGTAAACAGGACAACAACTCAAAGATGGTACTAGGAAACTATGGAGAAAAAAACAAGAAATAACAACGGAAAAAGACTGTTAGATTTCTGTCAATTACAAAATTATATAATTTGTAATACCTTTTACCAACACAAATATATTCATAAATACACGAGAGTACAACATAGCAAAGGAGAAAAATCCATTATCGACTATGTTTTAACACAAAAAGAAGAAAGAAAGAATATACTTTACGTTAAAGTTAAAAGAGGAGCTAAAATTAACAGTGACCACTATCTACTGGAAACAAAAATTAAAGGTGACAGTACACAAACTGAACAAATAAAGAGTAAAGAAAGAAGTCACATATCAATAAAAACATACAAATTAAGAAATAAAACGGTTGCAATAAAATATCGACTAAAAACAAAAGAAAAATGTACTGATATAAAAAAACACAGAACAGAGTTGGAACATATTTATAAACGTAGTCACTGCCACTGAATTATACAGGACAAATATTAGGTAAAAACAAAGAGCATGGTGGAACAGTGAAATTAAAGAAGATGTTAAAAAGAAAAAGAAATAATGGAAAAAATATTTAAAGAAACAACACACAAGAACAATATAAAAGATACAAAAACCAAAGAGAGAAAGTCACAGTACTTGTAATAAAAGCATAACAAAATGCCTGGATAGATTTTGGAAACAAAATGGAAAAAGATAGTACAGGGAATCAAAAACTATTTTATAAGGTTCTAAAATCATTAAGAGCAGAAAAGCAAAGAAAATAACAGTACATAAAAGATAAAAATCAAGAGATACTATTAAATGAAGCAGACAGTATTTTCAAGAGCTGTTAGAACAGCAAAACCAAATAAATCCAAATAGCGAACAAGAAATTAAAATGAATCAGTCGGAATATAGAGCATAAAATTGGAAGACCTAAAAAGAGTTGTTAAAGAATTAAAAAATGGGAAAGCGCCGGGTCATGATAAAATTACAGCTGAAATGATTAAGAATCTAGAAAATAGGGGACTGGATGTGTTACTAGAAATTATCAAATAAAGCTTGGCATAATGGAAAAAACCCAGAAGAATGGGGAATAGCTTTAATTACACCTATACACAAGAAAGGAGACCAGGAACAATGTCAAGACTATAAAGGAATAACCTTATTAAACACCATTATAAAGATATACGAACAGCTTATAAACAACAGAATTAAACCAACTCTACAAAACCAGCTTTCAGAGGCACAAAGTGGATTCAGAACAGTAAGAAGTACGCAAGATGACATCTTCACCATAAAATAATTAGAAGAAAAGACACATCTAAAAAATAAAAACACATATGTACCTACAGAAAATGTATGGAAGGGGCTAAAAGAAAAGGGAACTCACAAACAAATAATTGAAATTATTGAAGATATATATGAAACAAACATAAATTTTATCATAAAAAACAACATGAAATCAGAAGGATTTAGAACCAACATAGGGTCAAGACAAGGAGGAGGACTGAGCCCAACATTGTTCAATATACATATGGACAACATTATCAAAAAAGCGAAGAGAAGATAAAGAAAATGTTCATTGGTTATAAAAATTTAGAAAGAATAGAGATAGCCGAAGGAGTTTTTGCAGATGACGTGGTGTTAATGGCAGGAAGCGAAAACCGACTACAAGAAAACCTGAATATATGGAAAGCTGTTATGGAAGAAGAAGGCATGAAAATCAACAAAAATATAACCAAAATATTTGTAATAGGGAATCAGAAGATCAACATAGAAATTAAAATATATAATGTACACATAAAACAAGTAAAAGAATTCAGATACTTAGGAGTAACTTTTGACGAAACAGGAAAACAAGATGCAGAAATAAATGAAGGAATCGACAAAATAATTAAGCTATACTATTCCATGAACCAAAAATTTATAAACAAAAAAGAAATCACCAACGAAACAAAAGTAAAAGTGTATAACACAATATATCAACCAGTTCTAACTTATGGATGCGAGTCTTGGACTCTTACAAGTAAGCAAAAAAGCAGAATACAAGCAGCAGAAATGAAATACCTAAGAAGAACATTTGGAGCAACAAGAAAAGACAAAATTAGGAACACAAAAATAAGAGAATTAGGTGTCCAACCCGTATTAAAATTTATAGAACAAGGACAACTCAGTTGGGGGGGGGGGGACATATTCAAAGAATGGACAACAATAGACAAGTTAAAAGGACATATGAGGCAAAAATACAAATAAAAAGGAAAAAAGGAAGATCAAGATAAACAGTATTGGATAATATACTAAAAGGGAGAGGTAAATCCTGGAAAAATACAAAAATATTAACAAGAAACAAGAAAGACTGGAAAAAATTTATATACGAAAATTAAATGCAAACCCGAAACCTTAGGGTAAAAGAATTAGACAGAAATTTAAAAGTTTTAATCTCATTCGTGAAATTCTAGGGTAGAAACCTTGTAAATCCGTTTTAAATATTGACTCAAGCGGCTTATGGTTGTTAAAAACTTCTATTTGAAAGATGTAAAGGGAATAGTGCAATTTTATTACTGCAAATGGTATAGCTAAAGTCTCTTTCTCTATTTGAGCATACTGTTGCTCTGTTTTGGTCAGGCTCCTAGATGCAAAACTAATTTTTCTATTTTATTTCAACAGACATGCTCCCAATCCCTCTTTAGATGCATCAGTTTCTACTTCAACAGGCTTTTTTAGGTAAAAAAAATTAAAACTGGAGACCGCGTTATCAAATGATCAACTCATCAAATGAAGTCTGACAGTATGCCGTCAATTGCCAGTCAACATCCTGCCTAGTTAAATTTTTAAGTGGGGCAGATATTTCTGAAAGATTTGGGATGAACTTGCCCACAAAGTTGAGCATATCCAAAAACTTTAATATATCATGAGTGGGAAATTTACCCACACCTTCAAAAACATACTTATATTCTGTAACTACATCATCAAGTCCGAGCAATGCCTGATTGAAAAAAGTTTGACGAATATAGTTTGTCAGTTAGAAAAATTACGCACGCGTAGTATCTGTTGGTATTTGAATTTACTTTTTATTATTTACGAGACCAAGCTTGTCAAACATACTACATCACGTGTGTGTCTGACAAGCTCGGCCATTAATGAGCTCTTTAAGATAATTATGTTTTAATTGTATTCAGGTTCGCTAACCCGTAGTATCTGGTATCTGTGTTCTTTGAATTTATTTTTTATTATTTACGAGACCGAGCTTGTCAAACATACTACATCACGTGTGTGGTTGACAAGCTCGGCGGATAAAGCTTTATAAGATAATTATGTTTAAATTGTATTCACGTTCCCTGCATCACGACGGATATGGGAACAAACGTATACTATATACCATGATCTTAGGATCAACTACTTCATACTGTTCTAAGAGATAAACAATGAAGTGATAAACTAATAATGTAGCTTTGTAGTAATCATTGCGGACAATTAAATATATGTCGGTTTGTACAACTAATAAACATGTACTGCCATCTAGTGTTTATTTATAGAACCGAACGGCACTTAAACAAGAAACATATAAGTAGAGTATTAAATTTAATATTCAATGCTAGAAATGATATATTATGGTATAGTTACAAGCAACTTCTACTTAGTTTCACACACATTGTATTGTCCCTTTTTTAAATACAATATGAACATAGATTTTTTGGTTAATATATTTCTACCAGCGAATAAACATTTGAAAATTATTAGTAACGGTTTTTAATAATTATTATACAATTAATTCAAACATTTCTCCTATATACCTACCTATTATTATGCTTTGACCAGGACTCGAATCACGGAGATAGGAATATAAAATGGATTGCTAGCCCACTGTTCAGTAAATCACTGTAGCATGCGTTCCGCCATCGCGTGACAATTTCTATTGGAAACACTGATATTACATCAATCAGCCTTTGAAAATTGTATTTGTGTTTAGTTTTAGTTTGTGGGTATATTACGGCTAATTTTCGTTGCGTTTATTGTTACTAAGAAAAGTAAGTATCCAAATAGTAATAAATGAAATAATTTTATAGTCATAGCACATTTTAGAGACCAGTCGGTTATAATTTTGTCTATATATTGTTTATTTAATGAATATAAGTAGCAATTTCATAGCATTATAATCATAGTTTATTCCTAGGTCAGAGCATTATTTTAATATATTATCCATAAAAAAAATTCGTTAAAAAGATAGGCACTGTTTAGAGTATAAATATAAATCTATAAAAGAAATGTACCTAAAATTTAAATTATTCCCGAAATAACAGTAACCAAAGCATGTGTTACCTGTTTTTATCAATGATTTAATCGATATTTCAAATTCTAGAAACTCTTTTGGAAAAGGTATAAACACACGATAGTTTTGCGTAAGACAAATAAGAAAACGACACCTATTCTTGGCTTTTTGCTTTCTAGTCTTTATATACTTTTGCTACATTTGAATCCCAATGCAAAGAAGAAAATAACCTAGGATACTTACTAACATATTTATACAAATTCAGCCAAAATCATTGGGAGTTATTTTTCAATGTTGTAAGGTAACAGTTTTTTACTACCTTGCAATTCAAAGTCCACTCCAGATTTATCACATTTTTTTGTCAGAAGACACTAGTTTTTTCGGTTTCATATATCGCACACTCAATAATGAAGTGGCACAAAACCAAAAACTTTATTTATGAGAAATCGTTAAAAAAGTTTGAAAATATTCCTTCTTCCGACTTTAGACTCTTTTAAGCGAAATTTAAATAACTTTTTGCGTGCTTTATTGGTCAATGTAAGTAATATTAAAACACTTTTTGGTAAAGGTTAATTAGGTATATAGTCTACATGAAATAAAAAGAAAGATGGTTTAATGTTTTGTGTCATTTTATTTTTAAAAATTAGAATATTTCGTGGAGTAAAACTAGACATTGTCTTTTTAGTATTAAATCGTAAGTATATTTTGTGATATTTTCTGAAAAATGTCGATTTAGTATTTAAAATGTTTAGAAAAATGATGCATTAGAAATTATTATTCCACTTTAATAATAAAATCTTAAATGATTCTCTAGTTATTGAATCTAGTATTTTAATTATTCCTTCAACCCTAGTAAAGGCATTTGATTTATCACAATAACTACTATAAAAGATATATTTTTCAATTTGTTCGTTAAACAATTGAGATTCACTTCACCTAGGCATTTGAACTTTCAATCTGTGTCACCATATGGTATTTATGAAATTGTAGATTTACAAATCTGAGCCTGTGGTGCACATTAATAGGTAAAATGCTTACTTCCGCATCTGTATCGAGTTTAAACAATATCCAAACATTATTTATAAATTACCTCTTTTGTACACTGTCTTTCACTTTTTCTTTCTGAACTTACTAAGTTTACATAGAACTCATATTATTCATTACTGTTTTCATCATACTGATGATCTTCTTTTGAAATGGCATCTACTTTCTATTTTATTTTCTTCTTGGCTCCCTCTTTCTCTTCCTTTGAGCCATAACCTTTGTCCTTACAGACTGTGGCAAAATTATTTCTCTTCTGGTACTTCTGTAGTTTTTAAATAGGTTTATTATTTTCTTAAACATGTCGCCTTCAATGAGCGTGGTTATAAATTTTTGAATTCTCGCTTGTCAACAACGAGCTGGCATGATTGCCAAGCCTCAAAATGATCAAGGAATAATGAATGTTGCCTATCCAATACACCTATCATCAACCAATACATATTTTTATACTTTGCCAACTGATCAGTTTTCTTTGTAACATTTTCCAGTCTTTCATGTTTGATGTCCAGATTTAAACCTAGATATTTTGCTGTTCTTTTTATTCTGAACAATACTCCCATTTAGATTAATATTGTTAGTGTTGTTAGAATGAAATTGTAATATTTTTTTCAGTTTAAATGAAAAAAAATAATTTTTTTCACAGTTAAAAATAACTTACAGAGGCCTATTTTCCCTTATTTGTTACTACTATTTGAATATGAATTGATATAAAATTTGTATTGTAGGATGTATTATCAATCCTTTCCGTACTCGAGCTCCATTTTTGATAAACACGAATAACGCCACTTTTATTTACCCCCAACCGGGAAAATCTACGGTGCAAGTTTCCCTTGATGACTACATAGAATTTTCATGCCCCGGAAATAACATAATGAGAAATGGAGATCCGTTAGGATCTCTGGTATGTGCTAGATGTAACAGCCAGAATAATTTTGACATAGATGGTACAGATACTAGCTGGGATAGTTTACAATGTATTAAGGAACCAGTACCTATTGTTAGAGAATTGAAAACCTACGAACTAGATGGCGATAATCCCAACGTTAATTGCTTCAACGGCCAGAAAAATATATTAAAGCTACTACAAATTGGATATCCAATAAATGATGATGTATTTGTAGGGATAATAGACGTATGTTTCAATACTATGGACAAAGTGCCTCTTTATTCACATTCCACTGTTTTGGCTTCTATAAATAGTAGGGCAACACGTGTACAAAATCCCTATTTCGAACAAGATGAAAATTTTTATAGAATTGGGAATGAAATTCACTACATATTTAAAAATGGACGAACGACGGTTAACAGCTTGTTAGGATTACCTTATGATTCAAAAAAATACTTTAACGGAGACATTTTTATAAACAAAGGACATCTTGCTGCAAGAGCTGATTTTATTTATGAACCTCTCCAGAAAGCGACATTCAGGTAAGTGATAAGATCAAGAGTTGTTGAATGAAATTTATCCTAAAAGGAAGGGGTTTTGCGATTGGTTTCTAATGGAAAACACATTTTTAAAACAGAAGTTGACAGAACTAATAATACATTTTTATTATGACCGTTGCAAACTATGCCAGACATTTGTTTTAAGCTGGTAAAATGGGCCGTCTTGGAATAAAAAGAAAAGGTTTATTTTCTCGGAACCATTATTCAGTAATTTTTATATACTAACTATGTACACTATTACTATCTTACCTGACAAAACATGCCATTTATACAATATACTAAAATATAACAATAAAGATGTGTAACTCATTTAGTTCAGGCAGAAGTGGTTCCGCACCGAAACGATTCTTAACATTGTTAGCTTGGAGCGGATTATTGTAGATTACTATAGCACCATCCATAAATTCCAATTCCAATTTAAGACTGAGGAAATAGTAAGCCTCCAACCGAAAATAAATTTCATAGAATTTGTTACATTCTTTCCCGTTTTATCTAAAACTTTCAAGTTTGAAAAAAGCTAGTCCATTCTGTTTAAAAATTCAAATTGCTCTGTAGTTCCCATAAAAGCATGGCAGTTACTTTGGCTTCTTCCGGTATTTTCTCAAAATCAATATAAGTGTGCATAGCAATGGCCATAGAGTGACTAAATACTTAAGAGGCTAATTTAACCTTAATTTTTTTGAATTTATTTGGATTTAAGTGTTCGTCACTTAGCCTAGGCGTCAACCTATACTGGTTTGCTTTATCAAGGGTATCGCTTCTACATAATGTTTTTTATAACACCATCAACGAGATGAAAGTTATAAGAGAAAAAGTTATTCCTTGTTGATTTTAATAGATGTGGAACATCAAATAAATAAAAAATAATGGATTCGTCTACGAAAAAATATGGTTTTTCAAATGTTAATTTAAAACATGTTTTAACTCATTTATAAAAATGTGGGCCCTGATCGGAAGTAACTGCGAGAACATTCAGCCCTATGCCCTCAAGTTTGCGATTAATCTTGACAATATATCTTTCAAATCTTCAACATTTACAGAATTTTTTGTTAAAAATATGAAGTAGGTTGTTTCCAGTTATGAGAGATCTCTCTTACCATAGTCACTAATACCGAGGTAGCTATGTTGGTGGACCTTTTGTTTCCTAAATCTTCAAAGCCTACTACCACGTCTCTTGATACATTGTAAAATAAATTTACTTTAATTGACATTTCGTCAATACATAAAATTCAATCTTTTGTTTTCTCTGACATCAAAGGTACTCTCAATTCCAAAATTTTAAAAACGAATATATTAAATCCTGGGGACATTTTCCAGTGTTCAGTTACCTTTCTTAGAGTAGACGGAGATGGCAGTCTTATAAATCTAGATAACTTCTTGTATGCCTTCGGTCCCAACAAAAATAAGCTCAAAGCAAACTGTTTAAATTCACTAGAGTACCTGGCTCCTTTGGGACTTTTGTCCAGTAATACCAGTTGATTTTTTATCAAGATAGTGGTATCCTGCGGGTAGTGCTCGTCCAGAAATTCTACAATATTTTCGCGAGTCACGATTTTGCTTCTCTTTGAAGATTTAAGATTGATCTGCAGTTCTTTAATTTTTCTTTTTAGTCCTTGCTTTCTAGGACTATTACTTGATAATTCCAAAGAAGTCTGGCACGATGAATCTATAAACAAATTAACGTATTTTAGAAGTTGATGATGAATAAATACGGATATGCAAAGTAATTTGGATTGAAAAATTAATTTGTCTGTTTTCAATTAATTTCTTCTTACCTTCTACAAATTCGTGAGGGAACCCAGTTTGAACAAATTTATCATTGTACAAGGGCACAGCATCAATTTCCTTGTCGGTTGTTGATGTAGTACTGCTTAACCCTAAAATATTTATTCATTTTCATAGTTAGAAACATTCATATAAATTAGCAATTATGTTTATCTTTATAGCAAGCTTTAGCATTTACCTTGGTCAAATTCCTCGCCCATATCCGTTTGTGTATAAGCATCTAAGTTAGAAGAAGGCAATACGTTGGAACTGTCATATTTTTGTTCATTACCTGAAAAGACCTTATTTAAAAAAATAATCAATGCTTGAAAAAATGACATAATCTTACCGTCCAATTTTGTTAGTAACTTTGAGGGCACAGCAGTGTTCAATAAATGTTTTCCAGAGGAAGTAAACGATTTATCGTTAAAATGTGCTCTGCAAACTCGTATCCGATTGTAGGCTTCTTCTGGTGTTAATTTTGCGTATTTGTGTTCTCCAATAAAACTTAAATCCCCCTTCCACTGCTGACACCTGCGAAATGTAATTCGGACATTATTTATAAAATAGTATCAAAGTCAAGTTATACGTAACGTACTTTCAAACAGTTTATCCTATAAGTATAATTAAAATATTTGTATAATACATTACCTTGAAGTATCTTTGGGGCATCGAAAAAATGAAATATTTCCACGAATACTAGTACCACAACACTCAACAGAGCAATAAGATCAGTGAGAAGCCATAATTACAATACTTAATGCTCAAAAAACGAAGTTCAAATAAAACGTTTATTTCGCGCACCCAGTAGAACTTATATCGACACTGCGAACTGTTCAAGTCGAGACACTCTGTTAAACTAGCTAGCCCACCTGGTGGGCGCTCGACCAAACCGGCAGCGTAAGGGACACGCGAGGACAGGAGGGGGCGATTTTAGTCACTTATTGGAATTTATGGACGGTGACTATAGGGCACCACAGTATACTTAGTATACTTAGTACATAATGGCAGTAGAGATAGATGTTACGGATTTCCTGTTGACACTTAGTGAATGCAAAGGAGCCTTTATATTTTTCGATAAAGATCTGACTTTAGGTCCAGGATGGAAAACAGTTTGCTGCTGGGCAAAGTGTCTAGCCGCAGGGATCTCCAACATGTTTCACTGAAGGGCCACATTATAAAATACTTGAGGCAAGGCGGACCAATAATATTTCCCGTATACCCCTCCCCCCTTATACACTAACAATGTTTTCAAATAAGCCTAACGAAAACGCAGCATAATAAAATACCAAATCATCGTAATGTTCTACAAATTTATATGATTCTTAAGTTGTAATGGTGAAATAAGAAAAACTTGAGTACACAAGTGTGAAGCTTAAAAATGAAAATACGTGTCTAGTGAGAAGATTGCGTTTGTTTGCCACTTAAAATGTCAGTCCGGAACTTAGTAGTTCCGATCATTAAGATTGATTTCAAATGTTTATCTGATAAAGAAGATCTGTATTTAGATTTAACAACTTTCATTTTTGAAAAAGTCTGCTCACACTTGAAGGTTCATCCAAAAAGAGAAAACATAGCTCTAGCATGATTTTTTATGTTCTTAGTCTTTTTATGGGAGAGAACTATAAACTGGAAGCAGGTTACCTTCTTTGAAGCATTCTTGGAAATCCTTCTTGAGTCAGTCGATGGTTGTAAACTCGATGACTTCAAGTTGAATTTCAGCAGGCGCTTGTCAATGTCAAATGTAGAAGGGTTTTGAAACATCTGAATACTTCCTGATGCACGGTAAGAGTCTTCAAAGCGGTTTACAAATTCTTGTCGTAGCTTAGATATGATTCCCAAAGCGAAATCATTGGGAAAGAGAGCAGTGCTCAGTGCACTTAGGTTCTTACAAGTTTCAAAGTGGTCAAGACTCATAGATTCTAAATGCTTCTCGAAAAGTATGAGTTTTTTTCTAATAGCTTTGATATGCCAGTATAAGTCACAAACTGAAGAGTTTTCACCCTGAAGTTTCAAGTTCACGAAATTAATATGGGTTCAACAACAAAAGCCAATTTCCATACAAATACACTGTTAGAAAGTTTAGGTACAGGACGGCGCTGTTCAATCATAAAAATCTCAATCAGTTCACGAAGTTCAAAGAACCGCTACACCACTTTGCCTCTGCTCAACCAACGAACTTCGCAATGTTAGGGAACATCTGCGTATGCACTGTCGATTTCAGCAAGATAATTTTTAGACTCTAGCGTATCGTCGATTCGAGGCAGAGGAAAGCTGTCTTTCTTCGTCACGTTGTTTAGCTGGCGATAGTCCACGCAAAATCTCGTAGTTCCATTATTATTCTTGACGAGCACTAATGAAGACACCCGTGAACTAGTATATGGTTCTACTACTTTCTTTTCTTCCATTACCCTTTCTTCGATCGTGGTAGTCTTTGAGCTGATCGCCTAATTGGCTTGGTTGATGTTCTATCAGTATTCGATCCTTTTTGTACGAATAGGTCTCGATACTGCAAGAGAAATTCTCTCGTTTTCCTTTTCTCAGCTCGATTCAAGGATCGACCAGCTATTTATAACATATGCTCGAACCTGGCATTATAATTGTCAGTGTTCGTTATTTGACTAACTATAGACGTCACTAGTACGCTGGATGCAATCCTGGTTTCCTTCTTGATGGTAATAGGGTAATCGTTCACGTTTATCACACGTACTGCGAGCTCTATCGCCGACGTAACGAATCCTTTTCCAATTAGTACTCATCTGCCTACCTCTTCGTCGCAGTTCCATAGCTCCATCATAACCGGTGTACCTTCCTCCGTGATTCCTTGTAGCCGCACTACAATCATGGTTTCGCTTGGTGCAGGTAGAACGGTATCTTTCCGTACAGCTGCCAACACCCGGCCGCCATCACATGGATGAAGGAATACCTCTTCGGAACCTATTTAGGGTTCTTTTTCCGAAGTCCCATTCGAAACCGTGTTGATTCATTACGTGCATTCCCAGAATCACGTCTTCTTCGATGCCAACTACGATTACCGTATGCGTGAACTTTTCTACACCAATCGGATTTATGTCTTTTCTTGAACGTTGGCACTCTCACCTGTTGCAGTCCGCAGTTGCAGTATCGTTGGTGGAAGCTTTTCCTTGGAGTTTATTATCTCTGGCCGTAAAATGATTCTAGTTGCTTCAGTGTCAATCAGCGTACATTTCGTGCCATTTACTTCGCCATCCACATATACACCGTCGTTGTGACATCTGGGAGAAGCTATCAGTATGAGAGGGTCTTTGGAACGATCCTGGGCCGGTGCTGCCCCATCGTTCTAGATCTGTGACGGGGTTCTTGGTTTGCAAGAGTCCTCGAGCACTTATACGAACTACGTACATGCTCTAGCTCACCACAATTTCAGCATCTGATCTTTTCGGCTTCTTGTTTACCATACTCTTTATCAAGTTGGTCAAATCTATCTTCGTCACCTTCTTCTTGGATGGTACTAACTTTGTTATATCCTGAGGTCGTTGTTGCTGCTTCATATTCAAGAACAGCAGTCATTGCATCGACTAATGTTTTGAGATGGGCTAAACGAAGCGTCCGCTGCATATCGGGGTCACGTAAGCCATCAATAAAGGTCTGGATGCCCAGAAATTCCATCATGTCCTCTGGTGCAGATGGTCAAGCAAATTGAACTAGTCAATATCCACTACATACTCTTGAAGAGTCTCATCACGTTTCTGCCTTCGGTTCTTCAGCTGGGATCGGTATCAATGTTTTAGATGTACGTGACCATATCGCATGACCAACCTCTTCTTCAGCTGCGCGAAGTTATCCGTTTCCTCAAGTGGTGTCGTCTGAAGTATATCTGAGGCATCTCCCCGAAGCGCGTGGTTAAGTTCACTGCCTCTTCCCTATCGGACCAACTATTCTCTATAGCGGCTGCTTTATACTGTTTTACATAATTGGTACACGATGTCTTTCCGTCGAACGTTGGGTCCTTGACTAGGACGAAACTGCCAATATATTCTATCTTGGGCTGTGTTTCTCGCCTGCAAGGTTTTATTTGTTCGAACTTCTTTTCTTCTGCTACCGTGTCTTGGGTTCTTAAATCTGTCATCTTTCTCTCTATCTCCTTGATTTTCTCGTCCATCGTTGTCATTTTATTCTCCATTTTCTCATCTATCTTTGTTACCTTATCATTAATATCCAGTTTTACAGAAGAAATTTGATTTTCAGCAGCAGTGTCAATATCATTGATAAGATCTCGGTAGAAATATCTATCGTTCTTCATAGCAGAAATCTTCTCATCCGTATTAACGGAAATATCGTTCTTCATAGCAGAAATACCGTTATTCATATTATCAGCAATGTCCTTCTTAATAGTAGCAGTATCGTTCTTAATAGCTGAAATCGTCTTCTCCATATTAGCAGCATCGATTCTGGAGCTTCTAATCACATGACAAACAACAAAAATTTCTGCGTCAACCTCCGATGTGCCGATGGAAATAAAATTTTTGTTGCAAATGGTCAAGAAATGGTATGTTCAGGAATTAGAGATGGGTACCTTAAATGTCAAGTCGATGAAAAATGTCAAAATGTTCATTTCATAGACGTTTTATATGTACCTCAACTACGAAGTGATCTATTATCAGTGAAAAGACTAACAGAAAAACGATTCAACGTTGTTTTTGATCAACAACATTGTCCAGTAAAAATGGGCGAGAAAAATATTGCTATGGGAATAATTGAGAATGGTATTTACAGATTATGTTTGAAGTCAGCTGAGCGATCAAATATAACAACACAAAGTCGGCATGAAAATTGTATTCACGCATGGCATAAACGACTAGGTCATAAAAATCCGTTCGATATCAAAAGACTTGTGTCACATGATCTAGCCTCAGGGATAAAAATCGAAAATTGCAATGAAATTATGAATTGTGTGAGTTGCATGAAAGGAAAACTAACAAAGAAACCATTTTTGAAGAATTGTGACAAACGATCACATCAATGTCTAGATTTGATACATTCTGATGTTTGTGGTCTGATGAAAACAAAAAACCCCAGGAAAGAAACGCTATTTTTTGACATTTATTGATGACCACTCCCGTTATACCATATTATACCTCCTACATTCCAAAGATGAAGTATTTAAGAAATTTGAAGAATTCGTCGCTCTTGTTGAAAATATATTCGGAGTGTTACCCAGAATGTTCAGATTTGATAATGGAGGGGAGTATTGTGGATCAGCAGTTCAAGGTTTTCTGAAGAAGAAAGGTATTTCCTTTCGAACTACAGTTCCGTATTCGCCCGAACAAAATGGCATAGCAGAACGTAAAAATCGAACCTTATGCGAAGCAGCAAGGTGTATGTTGTTTGATGCAGGATTGACGAATGAATATTGGTGTGAAGCAATTGTCACAGCGAATTATCTTCATAATCTCCTTCCTACAAAAGCTATCGAATGTACTCCATATGAACTGTGGAATTCAGGAAAACCAAGATTGTATCATCTCAGAGCTTTCGGCAGTATGGCCTATACCTAAAGAAACAAGAACAAAATGGGATGCTCGAGCACAAGCAGGGATTTTGGTAGGATATAATAAAACTTCCAATGGTTATAGAGTTTTGAATCCAGAAACCAATAAAATAATAATAAGTAGAACTATAAAATTCTTCGAAGATAAAAACTACACTGATATGAAATCTAAATCTATCAAAATCTTGGATGAAAACAGTGAAATAGTTTTTGTAAACGAAAAGGAAGAACGTATCGAGGAAAAGGTTATTGCCGAAAATAATACTAATATTGAAAGTAAAGAGACACGTTTGGATGATGAATGGTTGGAGTATTTAAGACGATGTTCAAGAAATAATAAGGAAAAACCTCCTGAGAAACTGTCCTACTTTACTTAAAGTGAAACAAATGATGATCCTGAGACTTGGTATGAAATAATGAAATTACCAGAAAATGAAAAATTGAAATGGATAAATGCTATAGAAGATGGAATGGAATCATTCAGGAAGAAAGGCGTATGGACGCTGACCGAGCTACCTCCGAACAAAAGAGTTATAAAATGTAAGTGGATTTTCAAGACAAAAATCAATTCGAATGGTGGAATAACGAAATATAAGGCCCGTTTAGTCGCAAAAGGTTACACACAAAAATATGGGGAGGACTATAATAGTACTTTCGCTCCGGTGATGAGACAAACGACTTTTCTAATACTGTTGTCAATAGCAGCTGTTCCTAAATTAAAAATCATGTATTATGATATAACAACCGCATATTTGAATGGTCTGTTGAATGAAGAGATTTATATGTTTCAACTAGAAGGTTATATAAATGAAAATGATTCCCATCTTGTATATGAACTCCACAAGGCAGTATACGGTTTGAACCGATCCGTGAAAGCATGGAATGATACTATAAGCGGAAAACTCTTGGAATGTGGATTTGAACAGAGTAAAAATGATCAGTGCCTCTATATGAAAATGAAGAAAGGGACTATACTATATGTATTGTTATATGTTGATGATTTGTGTATATGTCATGAAAATGATGAAGTGATACAATGGATTGGAGATAAACTCTATGAGAGTTTCGAAACGGTCAACATAGGAAATATTTCATCATTTTTGGAGATCGGGGTTCAAAGAACTGAAGATGGAACCTTTCTACTGGATCAGAATTCAAAAATTGATATCCCTCTCAAAGAGAACGGATTGGAAAATGCCTCATGTGTAGCTACTCCAATGGATAAAGAGTACCCCATATTCGATACACATTCCCCTTTATAACCCAATAATAAAAAGTATAGAAAAGCAGTGGAGGCACTGCTATATCTTTCAACTACAACCCGTCCAGATATATCTCTTGCTGTGGGATATTTGTGCAGGCGAGTAAGTCAGCCAAGTCAGAAGGATTGAGATGCAGTCAAGAGAGTGCTCAAATACCTGAAGGTTACAAGTAAAGATAAACTGAAATTTAGTTCGAATACTGAATTGACTCTGAACGGATATCTTTATTCCGATTGGGCAGGCGATGTCTCTGATAGGAAATCTAAAGCCGGTTTTATATTATTTCTTGAGAATAATCCTATATTATGGGCTAGCAAGAAGCAATCTTGAGTAGCTCTATCATCTACAGAGGCTGAATATATATCAGCGGCCTTGGTAAGCCAGGAAATAGTTTAGTCAAGAAGACTTTTAGAAGATTTCGGAATACCTTGTGAAAATGCAACTGTCCTTTATGAAGACAATCAAGGTTGTATCAAGCTAGCAACCAATGAAAAGTCTAGTTGCAGAACAAAACATATCGATGTCAGATTCTATCATCTACGTGATTTAGTTAACAGTGATATAATTCAATTAATGTATTGTGAAACTTCAAATATGATTGCTGATGCTTTCACGAAGCCTCTCCGCAAAACAAAGTTGCAAAGTCTCAAAACATCAATGGGACTCATCGAAGAATAATCTGTCGAGGGGGGGGGGTGTTAGAAAGAAATATTCAAGATCGCCAGATTTGTAGATGTGATCTCTCTGTGTGATATTTTTGTTTTTAACTTGTTGTTGTTGTCTGTCAAGTTTCGACAATAAAATAAATTTTGCAGTTTACGTTTCCGAATAGTATTTCATTAGTAAAATTAGGCTGTTCTTCCATTTAAAAACCATTACGGATACCTGACAATTCTAGATTGTGGCCCTCAACAAACAATCGACCTTCTTAGAAATTCCACTATAAAACAATCACACAAAAAATATTTCTTCCCAGAAATCCGTGCGCTCCAGCCAAAATTTTAACTTCAGATATCGTAATTAGACAGGGTCGGCTTCGATGACGACATCACTGTGCGATTTCGTAACAACATTGGTCTTAACACAAACTCTATCAATGAAAATTTTAAACACATTATATTAACGGAACATCTAGCTTAAAACATCCAAAATGTTTGGCATTTAATGTTATTAAGTATTCCCCCTACATATATAAATTCTTGCTTCAAAATAATAATAATTACAATTATTTAAGTGGACTGTCGCTGCTTTATATTAAAAGACTAACAGCCCAACTGCGCACAGCTAATTCACAATATTTACAGCTTTTTGTGAATAACTCATCTCATACAATTAAAATCGACCAGATGTGTACAATATGTAAACAGTAGACCAATAAAAGCCTAGAACTTATCATATTTGACTGGCCAATATATGCTGGATTAACAAATTAATGCAGCCTTAGGAACACGATAATATTCAGACGATCTAGATTGCCTACTTAGTTCAAATGATCTCTCATTATTGAAGCAATTGCATATCTTAATCAGCGGAGACGTGAAAATTAGATCATTCATCATTAATAATTAGCTATCCACAGTATCTTCACATAATAGTATATGATAATTGTGGGAATTATATGCTTATCTTGTATTTTTTACTTTTACTTTACTATTCCTCGACTATATGTGTTTAAAAACATGTAAATTTTTTGTCATTATTGCATGTAATGCCTTTTATTGACCATGTTAGTTTATGAGAATATATGTTATTTAAATTTATTATCATTCCACGTATGGCCTCCGAACGTTTAGGTATTATTTTCGTTCGAGTGCTCGTTATCTTTAACACAATTGATTAGTTTTTCGTATCTTATATTTGATGACCCATATTGATATGTCTTTATTTACACTATTTGATACTTGAAATTAATTCATATCTATGCCAGTTGCTTGGTCTATATAGTTTTTTAAATATTTTGGTATCCAAAATATTTAAACATGTCAACTCAACCCACTGCACGAAGTTTTGCTGCTGACACTAAATCAAATTCAAGAAAATCAACTTCGACACGTATAATATATCGTAGTAGAAATCGAGCTATCGTAATAAATGCACTTTCTTATACAGTTCGCTTCGATTAGATCAAAGCGATCGGTGAAATTGTGACACCAAAAGGAATCACTCATACTTCCCGTATATCTAATCAACGTATTTGCATCTTTCTCGCTTCTACTTCAGTCGTTGATAACCTGCTTAAAAACCACTCTTCAGTTACCGTTAAAGAAGAAATCGTCCCCATACGCAGACTTATCAGCCCTTCTAAAAAATTACTAATATCTAATGTATATCCTTCAATTCCTAATCAACCCATTTAACAGGCTCTAAAAAACGATCTCGGACTTCAACTTACATCCCTCATTACCAATATCCGCACTGGCTCACCCGAAGAAGATTATTCTAATATCCTAAGTTTTCGTCGGTCCGTCGATGTCATACCAGGCAAAGATAACTTCGAAATACAAACCTCATTTGAAATACATTTCTAAAATACTGCTTTCTGGATCTTTGTTACCTCAGATAAATTGGAGTAGTTCCTCTGTAAACTATCTGGACATACTGCAGATACCTGCCAAAATCCTCATGACACTTCCTCCCTTTCCACAATTACCCCTATCCAGTATCTCCCACTCCCATTCCCTCCTTTAGACCAACCTACTCCTAGTATTTCTGGTCTCAAACGACTTAATTATACTGACTCTAACCTCGAATCACTCCCTGTAATTATCTCTCACACTCAGCCAAGACAAAACAAATTCACTATCTGACAACGCCTTTCGTGCCCTGAAACCTGCCCAAAAAAAGTCCAATACTCTAGCAACCATTATCATCCCCACTGCACGCTCGAGCATTGAACATTTTACAAAAATAGACCCAACAGCCTTCTCAATTACTTCAGCACAATTAATACCATTTTTGGAAAACTCTTTTGGAAGCAACGATCCATTAGCCGAATCTTACTAATTTACTTCAAACATTAAATCCCTCCCTTCAGACCTTCGTCAAACATATCATGCCATCTCAGATATGCACTCAAAAATCGCATTACCCGCCCAACAAAGAAACTACAATGTACCATAAAACCCAACGATGCAGTCGACTCTGCTAGTCTTAAATCTTTTAGCTCTATTGATAGTGACTCCAATTGTGACGATACCGACCTCTATTGATATTAACTAATAAATTCAAGAAAATTCAGTGGAATTGCGATGGATACTATTCGCGCCTTGAACGTCTACAACAACTTATTTCCCTCTACCATCAGGATTTCCTATGTCTCCAGGAAACAAATTTTACATCTTCCAATATACATACACCAAAGGACTTCGAAGGATATCATTATATCTGAACCATCTGCTCCAGAGCCAGTGGTGGGGTATCCATATTTGTATCCAAAGATCTTTGTTCAACTAATCTACACCTTACTACCAATCTAGAAGCCATTAACACAACTGCCCATTCTCACCATAAATTAACCATATATTCCACATATATTCCATCCGACCGGAAACTAAATGAAGAAGAGCTTCTTGATTTGGTTTACGATCTCCCCCAGTCCATTATACTTGAAAGTGAATTCAACGCCCACAATACTATGTTGGGTTCTTCACGCACATTTGAACGCGGTGAAATTGTTGAGAATAAACTAAATTGTACTAATTCATCCTCAATACGGGATCATATACCCACTTGAATATCGCTTCTGGTACCTTTTCTGCCATTGATCTAAGCATTTGTGATCCCAAAACTGCCCCTAACTTAACCTGGAAAACTGTTGATGATCTATGTGATTACCCCATAATTATACGTCACAAATCAAATAAACTAACTTATGCGAGAAGTTATTGGCGCCTCAACGAAGGGAAATGACCTGAGTTCTCTCTGGAGTCCGAATCTCCCCTGCGTAATTTACCTACCACCAATAATATTGATGATTCTATTGAGCTTTTCTCAGATGCGATAATTACAGCAGCATTCACTCACATTGGCAAAACCGCCCATATTCCCTGTCACAAATTTGTTCCTTGGTGGTGCCCTCAATGCGAACAAGCAGTGAGACAATATAAAGAGAGATGCAAATATCGTCAGAGTGTGATCGGCGATCTTTTTAAATACGCTGTAGTATTGTAGTAAATAATGTCAAACGTGGTTTGTTTATACGAGCGCCATTACTACTAGAGAGTAAATATTTAGTTCTTCCGTTTTGATGTGTTTTTCAAACCTTTAAGTGACAAAATACATTTTTAAATTAATTAATTTAACGTTTTTGGATTATCATGGTTCGTCGGTGCCAAGTTTGTCAGAAAACCAGCCGAAATTACCAAGACCATTTATCTACTATACCATCCCCACTTTCTGTAATTCATTCATTATTTCACTATTAGCGTTTAGAATTGTTGGCCACAAAAATAAACGTGCTTATGAATGAGTAGCCCTCTCTATGTTTATTATTACTTTAAGATATATAGTCAGTTGTAATTAATTGAACGTTGTGCTAATGGTCATAGCTGTCTCAAACACGTTAAATTGAATGAAAAATAATAATTTACTATGCAACCGGCACCTTGTTCATATACTTTGTATGAAAGAACGATATACATTACTTACAAATTAGGCAATACAATAAACAATGAAATTAACGATGTAGTCTATCAAAAGGATGTATTACTTTAAATTTTTCTTTTTTTATCAAAATCTCGATAAACAAGGACAGAAACGCAATTTTTTTATTCACACGATTTGATTTGTTTTAGTTCCCCAATTCATATGTGGTATAATTTGTGACCCACCTTCATGTTACACTCTGTACGAGTTGTACCTTTTTTATACATACAACAAACAACACAATATTTGAATAATATAATAAAAAGCCATAAATATAATAAAAAATTACTATTGTAACTACTTACAGATACATAAACGTGTCCCCACAGTGGAGTAGTTTCAATGGTGGCAACTGGAATCAAGTTGAGATAGATGTTAGAGATTACGCAGCAAGAAAAACCCTTGATCTGGAAGTTTGGACTGGCATATATGGACATTCTATGCTTAATCACGAAAAAACTCTCGAACCACAGAAACTTTATTTATATACGTACGATTCCCCGTCTTTTCCCGTACCGGCAGTATTCTGGAAACTTGTATATGATCCTCTCAATCAAAGAGGAATAATTCTCGTCGGTCATAACAATCCTTACGAACCAATAACTGGTGATAACCAGATGGTATGCGAAAGAGATGTTTCTAATCAAGTGAACTGGTTACGTTGGTATAAAAATGATACAGTTAAGGGTTATTCGTACGCTTGTGATTGGAACGACAGAAAATTTAGAAGTCTGATACATGTTTTACCACCAATTCATGTCGAAGGTTTATTAGTTTAACAATTAATAAACATTTTTAAACATTAAGACTAACTTTTCCGCATCTGTGGCCCTGAACAGTATTCTATCATAAAATTGTCACTTGTATACACTTCGGGGGATGTATCGTGCTAACAATCCGAAATTGCTCCAAAAATAATTAAAAATGTAGTATATCTGTGTAAACAGTAAAATTTGAATAAATAAAAATAATTAAATATGAGATATAAATAAATCCATATTACTATATATAATATAATTAAAAGAAAATGTAGTAAATACAATATTAATAATGTAAAATAAAAAAATACTTAAGTACTAGGGCAGAGGCAGATATGAGATGTCGTACCTGAAATTGAAAAGAAACTGATGAGCAATTAAGTCTACCAAAAGTATTTTTAAATTAAAGAAAGTAATTAAAAATTGGCATTGGTAAATAATTAAAATCATTATCTTTCTCAGTCATATTTAGCTAGAAAACATCAATAATAAAGTTGATTCATGTCAAGAACTTATTGGCTTAATTTCCATTTGATAGAACTGACCAAATATTAATTCTCCATTCCGTCGACACTGACCGCAGTGTCCAACTATCGATCGATAAAACAAAACAGGGCAACAACACTAATTATAGCAACAAGAATATTAAACAGTCATTCTTGTGCTACAGCAGTGTGAAAACTAGCACACTGACCGCAATGTCACTAGCTCGTACAAACCACAGTACGACCCCTGGAAAACTGACCACAGTAATCCAAACACAAACGCATACACTGACCGCAATGTACTGCGCCGGAACAAACAATGTAATATTACTAATCACTTTATTTTTCATATACCTCGTAGGTAAAAATATATAAGTACTTTCTGAAATACCTTTTAATCATATAATACAACCCTGTAAACTTCAAAAATAAGGTTTTCCAAATCAGAGTTTATCAAAATGACTACAAAATATTAATTGGTAATAATATTTAATTTAATTCAATAAAATTACTTAATTGTGAAATAAATCAAATGCTAATGGATAAAACTTAATTACTCGTGAGAAAACTCACCTACAACAGTTCGAACAGCAAAATTTCGAAGAACACACTAACACGCAAATAATTTATCTTTCCACTATATTTGTAAAGTGAACCACCTTCTCTGTACGATGGGTAATTTCAAACTGTGCCTAGAAATTCTTTCAAGCGACCCTTAGGATTATATAATATTCCTACAACTTTCATCAACAGACGATATGTTATCTTCCACATGGCCCATAAATTATCTAAGGGTTCTCGCTTATCAGAAATGTATATTTTAAGTATTTCAATATATGACGATATTTTATCTTCCACATGGCCCATAAATTATCTAAGGGTTCTCGCTCATCAGAAATGTATATTTTAAGTATTTCAAGACTGTTACCCTAACCCATGTTTGCTTTAAAACTATCAAGTCTAATACACATACTAAAATAATAAATAAATATTCTTACATCTGGATTTATAGGACCCGCTGTACTCGCTATAGTCAGCTGAAAGTCACTAGGGTACATCTGTGAGACACCTTAAACAATATTCAATCATAAAATTGGTCACTTGTATACACTCTGGAAGCTGTATCGTGCTAACAAACTGAAAATTCTCAAAAAATGACAAAAACTTGGTACTGCAAGTACCATAGCACCCGTTGTACTGGCTTTAGTGAGATGAACATCGATATGGTTTATTTTTGAGACGCTCTGAATAATATCCAATCATAAAATTAGTCACTTGTATATACTCCGGAGGCTGTATCGTGCTAACAAACTGAAATTTCTTCAAAAATGACAAAAATGTCGTCCTTAAAGTACTATAGCACCTGTCGTACTAGCTCTGGTGAGCTGAAAATCAATAGGGTTCATCTGTGAGATGTCCTGAATAACAATCAATCATAAAATTGGTGACCTGTTGAACTCCGGAGGCTGTATCGTGCTAACAAACTGAAATTTCTCAAAAAATTACAAAAATGTCGTACTTCAAGTACCATAGCACCCGTTGTACTGGCTCTGGTGGACTGAAAATCAATAGGGTTCATCTGTGACATTTCCTTAACAATATTCAATCGTAAAATTGCTGACTTATTGCACTCCGGAGCCTGTGTCGTGATAACAAGACATGTAAGGAAAAGTGGCCGACGACATCGACGACATACATACAGGATTTTTGTTCTAAAAACCGTTTTTTCGTGTTATTCTTGATGGAAAACGTAAAATAACTCAAAAAAAAATTTCAAAATTCCAACTTACTTGTGGGTAAACCAATACTTTTCTCGCATATTAGATAGGTTGGGCGGAAAAGTAAAATGTATTGAAGTGTTGATTATTGTTTTTATCCACATTAATTATATTATAAACACACTGGTCCAATTCCAATAATTATAAACAATCATATTATTCCATATGCAAACGCGGTCAAGTACCTAAGAATGAACCTAGATGCAAAGCTACGATGGAAAAAACTCATTAAAATGAGAAGAGAAGAGCTGAGTCTCAAATATAGAAAATTGTATTGGCTATTAGGTAGACCATCCGAACTATCCATTAGAAACAAGCTTATGATATATAAGCAGGGTTGTAAGCCTGTGTGGACATATGGCATACAGCTTTGGGGGTGTGTCTGTTCAAGCAATATTAACATAATACAAATATATCAGAACAAGGTATTAAGGGGCATTATCAACGCTCCTTGGTATGTAAGAAACAGCGACCTACACAGAGACCTGAGAGTGGAAATGGTAGCAGATGGTGAAACATTTCGCAAAGAATCATGAAGAACGGCTTCACAACCACAAGAACATCGTAACAATCCAGCTTCTGGCACAACGTGGAATAGTGAGAAGACTCAAAAGGGCCAAAACTCTTGAGGTAGTGTAGTGGGTTAAAAGCAGAGCACAGTGAGTGTTGTGTAGTTAAACCAAGAAAGAGCAAAGCTGAGAAATCACCAGTGGGTTAAACTCGATAAAACACTTTATTTTTAAGATTTTAACAGAAAAGTTTTACTCATTAATCTTGTTTCTAGATTAGTTGTAATTAAAAGGAAAAAAAATCATAATTTTTGTTGGGTAAAAGTATTCAGTTCCTTTTAGGTTAGTACACTTCTATTTGAAATTCCATATTTTTTTGGGGTAAAAATATTCAATTCCTATTATACGTCATTACAATTTTTTTAACACATATTCAATATTCATATTCTTTTGTGAAAATCTACTTCTTTTACTTCATTAAAGTATAGTATTTTTTGAATGTACGTCTATCTTTTCCCCTATTTTTCTGATTTTCAGGGAAAGTGTAAGTAAAGTTTAGGCTTCGGCAAAATCAGATGGCGCCTTAATTAAAGACAATAAAAATGTAAACAATTTTAGTGAACCACACCCATCCTGACTGTAAGCTAGCTGGAGCCTTAAGGCTGCCGCCAAAAACATATAGTTTCTCCTGCCCTCTAAGCTTTTATTGGGTATTTTATGGTATTTGTGGGAGGTGCAGGATAAAATTGTTACAAAATTCTCTGCAAGCTCTGCGTCTTCGTCGCTTTCCAACCTGTCAGAACCGTTTCCTCAAAATTGGTATCGTCTATATGGACAGATTGTCTCGAACTTGCCATTGCTATAATTTAAATTAAAATACATAAATAGTGACGTGGTATCACTACGAACTCCACTTATAATTTGCGATCATATATTCAAAGTTCTCCTATCTTACCGGTGTGAAGTTGGCAATAGAATTGACAGGAATACCCGAAGGACCAGTGGCGTACAGCGAAATAACAGAAAAAATGGGCAAAAGTTGAAAGAAATAGTGAGGAGCCTTGTGATAATTCAGAAAAATTTAAAATATTACTAGAAGCACAACCCATTCGAAAGGGTCTGATTATATCAAAATGACCAGAAACTACCTCGAAAAATTGAAAAAGTATAGAAAGCTTGAGGGAAACGTAGTCTCGCCTTGTGAATAATATCAAAATATTGAAAATGAATCACTCTAACATATACTAGAAGAACAAACCCTTCGAAAGGGTCTAAGGTGATAAAAATGGCCAAAATATACCTCAAAAATTTTAAAAAGTATAGAAAGCATAACGGAAACAAAGTATCACGTAGTGAATAGTGTCAAAAAGTCGAAAATGAATCACTCTAACACTTACTGGAAGCACAACCTATTCAAAAGGGACTAAGGATATCAAAATGGCAAAAAACTACCCCAAAAAAATTGAAAACGTATAGGAAGCATAACGGAAACGGAGTATCACCTTCTGATTAGTTTCAACAAATCAAAAATAAATCACTTTAACACAAACAAGAAGCATAACCCTTTCGAATGGTTCTAAGGTGATCAGAATTGCCAAAAAGCACCCCAAAAAATTAAAAGAGTATAGAAAGCATGACGGAAACAGAGTATCACCTTGTGAATAGTGTCAAAAAGTCGAAAATGAATCAATCAAACACTTACTGGAAGCACGACCTCTTCAAAAGGGACTAAAGGTATCAAAATGATCAAAAAACAACCCCATAAAATATAAAAGGTCTAGAAACCATGACGGAAACGGGATATCAACTTATGAATAGTTTGAAAAAATCAAAAATAAATCACTTCAACACAAACTAGAAGCACAACTTCTTTGAAAGGGTCTAAGGTGATCAAAATGGCCAAAATCTACTCAAAAAATTGAAAAAGTATAGAAAGAATAACGGAAACGGTGTATCACCTAGTGAATACTGTCAAAAAGTCGAAAATGAATCACTCTAACACATACTGGAAGCAGAACCTCTTGGAATGGGTCTAAGGGTAACAAAATGGCAAAAAAACTACCCCAAAATAATTGAGTACGTATAGGAAGCATGACGGAAACGGGGTATCATCTTGTGAATAGTCTCAAAAAGTCGAAAATGAATCCTTCCAAGATTTACTAAAAGCAAAACGCCTTCCCAAGGATCTAAGGTGATTAAAATGGCCAAAATCTACCCCAAAAAATTTAAAAAGGATAGAAAGCATGATGGAAACGGGGTATTATTTTGTGAATAGTTTCAAAAAACCCCTTCGAATGGGGTTGTGCTTTCAGTATTTATTCGAGTGATTTATTTTTGACTTCTTGACACTATTCACAAGCTTTTACTCCGTTTCCGTCATGCTTTTTATACTTTTTTAATGTATTTTTTGTTCATTTTGATACCCTCAGACACATTCGAAGGGGTTGTACTTTTAGTATGTTGGAGTGATTTATTTTTGATTTTATGAGATAATTCACAAGGTGATACTCCATTTCCGTCATGCTTTCTATACGTTTTCCATTTTTTGGGGTATTTTTTGTCCATGTTGATACCCTTAGACCCTTTCGAAGTGGCTGTGCTTTCAGTATGTGTTAGTGATTCATTTTCCACTTTTTGAGTCTAATCACAAGGCGATACTCCGTTTCCGTTATACTAACTATACATTTTCAATTTTTTGGGCTATTTTTTGACCATTTTGATACCTTAGACCCTTTCGAAGGGGTTGTTACGTCTCCTGAGTGCAGTCCGGTGGAGAGCAGTGCTCCCTATCAGAATAATTGAACAGAATAAAGAAAAGAATTGTATTGACTACTGTCATTAATAATTAATAAAAATGTTTATGTCATTGTATTGATGTAGAAAGGAGGCGTTCAGAACCAAAGTGGCCTAACCCACAAACATTTATAAACATTTTATTTATTATAGTAATAATAATATATGTTTATTTCCCAGTTTCGAATATTACAATACATTTTTTCATAATGTTAACAATAAAATATTGATTAGGATTGTTAACATTGAGAAGATCCATTAGAACTCGTAAGTTGCGCATGGCCTATTATTTCTTGTCTAATAAACCAACATACAGTTACATCATCATCATGAAACAATATTGCAAACATACTGTACTTAGACAATTGAAATTGAAAAGATTTTAAAAATTTTTTTTTTACTTTGTGAAACAACCAGTGGAATATAAATATCACGATTTGCTTTCGATGAATTGTATAACAATATCTATCTCCAAATTCAGAAGATACTCTTTGAATATATTTTTTATCATTGAAACTGAATTTATGTGTAGTATATAATTCTTGTACGTTTCTAAAAAATTGAAAAATCTGCTTGCTATGTAAGTAAAACAGATTTGACCTACTCTTTTTTTAGATGTAGCAGCCTGTACAAATAAATTTGTTTTATTTCTTGTAAGACAATCATGTGATAATTCTTGAAGAGATGTTCTGTTTTTATAAATGAAGATGACAACACTGTGTAAATACAACTTTCTCAGACTGAGGACACCTGCGTCCACGAATATTTTTTTAGAGGAGTAAACATATTCCTTTCTGTAAATTATTTTCAAAATTTTTTTCTGAAGAATATCCAAATTCCTGAGATGGGTGTATAATGCACCACCCCAACTAAGGATACCGTACCTTAGTCTGGACTCCATAAGAGCGCAGTACAAAACTTTGAGGTGTGCGGTGTGTAATGTTTTGCTCAGTAATTTGAATTTGTATGTCAATAATCTGAGGTTTTTGGTAATTTCATTATTTTGTTGGTCTCACCTGAGATGAGAGTCAATAATAACACCCAAACATCTTATTTTGTCAGTGTGTCTTATTGTTTTCCTTAAATCTTCATCATCCAAAGTTAGCTCTCGAAATGGGGGTAGGTTTACATTGTAACTCGAAAAAGGTACGTAAAATGTGTTTTCAAAATTCATTGTAAGTAATTTGTGATTGAGCCAGTTTACGATACCTTTCAAATCAGTTTTCATTTTCCTTTTCAGCTCATCCCAATTTGCGGCACTATACAGAATGACAGTGTCATCTGCGAAACTGATAATCTGTCCCGTACTTTTGTGAAAAGTAAGTAGATCATTAATATATAGGGAGAATAATAGTGGTCCAACTACTGTCCCCTGTGGTACCCCAAATTTGATATTTTTTTCTTCACTAAGCACTCTGCCTATTTTCACACGTTGTTTACGACAATTTAGATAACTTGCCATTAGCCCCAATGCTACACCTCGTATGCCTGTATCCCGCAAGGCATCCAACAACTGCGCATGACTGACAGTGTCAAACGCCTTTGCAAGATCCAGAAACACACAAGCTGTTGGTTTACTCTCATCCAATAATTTGTAATACCTCCGACTAGCTTCGAAATTGCATCATTAGTAGACAAACTTTCTCTAAAACCAAACTGTAAGGGCGAAATTATACTATTTTTAATGAAGAAGTTGCTTAATCTACTTTTTAATGTCTTCTCAAACACATTAGCAATTGATGTAATCAAAGAAATTGGACGGTAGTTGGATGTTTTACATGTATCCCCTTTTTTGAACACTGGAGTTACTATCGATATTTTGAACTCTGCAGGACATGTACCAGTTCTATATATTTGATTTATCAAATGTTCTAGATGTTTATATATTTCTACTGATACTGCTTGCAATGTCTCTGCAGTGATATTGTCTATTCCTGGGGATTTATTTATTTTCAATGAATTTATTATGTTTATTATTTCTTTTTCTGTTACGGGCTCTAGAAACAAACTATTTCCTATGGAGGTTCTTTTTGGTTTCTCTATCTTACCAACATCGACAAAATATTCATTGATAACCATTGCGACTGATTTTTCATCAGATATTAATTCATTGTATTTTGTAAGTATTTGATTTACAGTCTCAGACTTTTTTGTTTACAATCTTCCACAAGTTTTTAGAAAAATTTTTATTTTTATATATTTCACTCTTGTAAAAATTGACCTTATTTATTTTTATGAGTCTATTAACATAATTCCGGTAGTAATGATATTGATTATTTTTATCAATATTATCGGGATGTTCTTTATGTTCTCTGTATAATTCATTTCTTCTGTTGATTGAAGTGATAAGCCCCTTTGTTATCCATTTTTTACGTATTATATCTTTTTAGATTGCTATAGTTGATAAATTTCTCAGCATTAGCGGGGTAATTAAGATTACTGCTTTATGATCTGTAATTGAGCTATCGAAGACGCCAGAAAATGCATTTTTTGTGTTATGTGCTAAAATTCATTGTTTGGCCTGTATATTTTAATAGAGAGTGGCCCAACCTTTATTTTGCTACCAATTCAGAGATGGAGGTACAAGTATGGTTCTGGCATTTATATTATGTCAGACATGTGAAAAAGCATAGTGGCCTAATGAGGCTTAGGCCGTTCTGTTTCTTGAGAAACTTTGGATTACACGTGTGTTTTTGTGGTTAAGTTTACTAACGTTATTGAAATTTTTATCTTTATTGTGTGTTTATTCAAATTAATATATGTATCGTTATGGAGGATACAGGTAAGATGTTGATGAAATAATATCTAGTAATAACTTGTAATATTTGGAATGTGCTCGAAATAAATAAAATTGTGGAAATAAAATGTGAGGTTAGGCTCATTCAAAAAAATTTCGGATGAATTTTTATCTTGTTTTAGAAACTTCTGTTGACGATACAGATGAGCAATCCGATTATATACCGCCAAGTTCAGAAAGTGAAATCAGTTACACTAACTTGCCAACCCCTTAGCAAAGTAGTGGAAAACGTATTAGAATAGGTAATACGTGGAAAGCAAACCAAAGAAAACAGGGAAGAGCGTCAGGTAAATCCAACAAAAATGTTAGGGGAGTCTTAATTCCTGAAAAGAAAAACACTTCATAATGCGGATGCAGTAATCAATGCAATGGAAAAATTAATCCCGATCAACGTAAAGTAATTTTCGAAAACTTTTACCGTTTGATTAGTTTTGATTTGCAAATCGCATATTTGTTTGGACAAATAAGTATTATACCAAAAGTCAGAAGTTACACAAACAATGAAAGTAGCCGCCGAACTTTAACTCGAATTTATAATTTGCCAAATGCTGAAGGAAAAAACATTAAAGTATGTAAACAATTTTTAAGACACTCTACAAGTTTCGTATGGCCATTTAACTAGAGTCATAAAAAGCAAGCAAGAAGCAGTACCACCCAAGGACAAAAGAGGAAGACATCGTCCAGGAAATAAGACGTCAGATATTAAAATAGAAGAGGTAAAACAATTTATAAATCGTTTCACAGTTAAGCAATCTCATTATACAAGGAATAAACGTTGCGAATGAAAATATTTGGCTCCTTACCTAAACATCAACATCTTATACAAACTTTACAAGGAAAATGTAGTAATTACGTGTTTTGAAACACATTTAATACATGTTTCAATCTCCATTTTCATTCGCCAATATCAGACAGCTGCAGAAGATGTGACGAATTTGAAAACAAAATAAAAGTAGCCACAGATGAAGAGAAAAAAATTGGAAACAGAAAGAGAGTTGCATCAAGATTTAGCAAGACAAAAGATGGAAAGTGATCGACAGAAACATATGCTTGGTACAGACACTGCTGTTATAGCATTTGATTTAATGAAAACTCTACCCACTCCCGTTGTATCGACTGGAATAACTTATTATAAACGGCAGTGCTCGGTAAGCTTACCATTGAGAAACTTCTTTTTAATAAGTACCTTATATTAAATTTTTCCATGGTATCCACGATCTTCTAACAAATACAGCAATTATGTATGTGTGGAATTAATCCATTGCTTCAAGAGGACCGCAAGAAATAGCATCTTGCCTTATACATTGCATGAAAAAATATTTGACTAACAAAAAGTTATTATTTACAGTGACCAGTGTGGCGGACAAAACAGAAATGTGAAAATGGCGCTGGTTTGTGATTTTATCACAACTTCAAAAGATTTTGTTGTTGAAGAAATAAACCGTTTCTTGTCTCAGGTCATTCTTTTTTACCGCGTGACCAAGATTTTGGGCTCATAGAAAAGCAAAAAAGAAACTACATCCTGATATTTATTTTCCGGATAACTGCGTAACCGTAAATGAGTCTGCACGGAAAAAACAACCTTATTTTCAAAGTTGTGAAGATGACCAAAAACAATTTTTTTTCAACAAAATACCTAGATAAAAACATCTCTAACCGAAAAATGACCGAAAAGTCCATGAAAGTGGAATGGTTGAAAATGCAGTGGTTAAGATACACCTCTGAGACAAAACACAAATTGGATTTTATGTACTCAAACTCTGATTTTGCTCCATTTTACACTGTCAATGTAGCTAAGCGTCGTGCCTTAGAAAATGTAGAAAATATGGAGTTACTTCCATCAAAGCGAGCAGTTGATTCCAAAAAAATTAAAGATATCCTAGAGCTGCAGCCTTACATTCCTCCGGTTTACCATAACTTCTATACAACCTTGAAAACTTCTGCAACTGCGGAGGATGAGTCGATAATACTAGATGAAGATCAAAGTAATGAACATGAGTAATACTTCAGTTTTTTTTTGTATGTTGTGTTATCTAAAATATATGTATTTTCATTATAAATCTATTAACTTTAATTTTTTTTAGACGCAGATGTTTTTTTATATAAACAGGCTGCATAATTGTCCTTTGTTTATTTATTTTCATCAAAGTCAGCATGGCCTAACCCACATCAAAATCATAAAATGTAAAAAAATTAAAACATATCTCTTAACATTGTTATAGAACTGAAATAAATAAAATATTACAATTTTATTTTGAAAGAACCATTCTATTCTATATTTAAAATTATGCAATATTTAAATGTCGATTTTCTCACTTCTTTCATTTCGTGCATAGGCCAGTCTGGTTCTGAACGCCTCAAATAATTATATACATTGGTCTAACGAGACGAATTTCCAATCCAGAATTAATAAATAATATACATATAAACAATTATATTAATGCCGATCATAAATAAAGTGTTTCAGTGTCAATACAAGAAAGGTCTTCAACTTCCTGTAAGTTTATCCCTATTATTTCTATTATCTATTACTATCCAACAAATAAATATCTTTAAACTAATTAACAAGCTTCAATTTGCATTAAACGACGAATCTAATATTTGCACGAGGTCAAATTAAATTAAAATCGACACGTTTTAAAACTTATTTTGATCCAATAGATAAATATAATTTAACAAAACAAGCAATCTGACGATTATCAACTAGATTACGAGCATTTGAATTAATATTAGAAGAGTTCAATGAAATTCAAAACCAAATTGAAATTTTCGACTGTCTAGACGAACAACGTGTATATAGAGAACCCCTTGAACAAAAAAATATGATATTTCTAATAAAATTTTGTCCATCAACAATTCAAACTGTACTGTTGTGAATGGAACTTCATCATCTGAGACCGCTGGCGCGAATTTCGAGCATTTCACAAATTGCAGCATTACTACAAATAATAATTAATAATAATTATAATAATAGAGAAAATTAAATAGTTTATTTTAATCGATTTTTGTCTTTTAAATTTGCTTATTCGCACGGTCGTAGAAAAAGTATAGTGTTTAACATTTGCGTGAAGACTTGGAACACAATATACTGTTTAGGCTCTGTAGAAAAAAATAAATGCAGATCCCAGTTTAAAATTAGAATATTCAAAATTTATGAACGAATATTTCCAGTTAGGACACATGGCTAAAATGAACAATGATTATAATCCCTTTGAAGGTAATCATTTTTATCTTGCCGAGTTTAACCACTAAACTACGTGTAGTTCTCTGAAATAATTTGAAAGGTGGGTGACCCCACGGCACTTAGGCCACAATTGGCCCAATGTGTATCCTTCTGAAGTTCAGACTTCCTTCTAGCTCGTCATCCAGCCTACATGTTTGAAGTATGCGATAACGTCGCCTGGAGTAAGTTCCATCACACTGGTTTAGGCTAGCCAGTGCTCGCCGAATACAGAAAATCTAAATTGAGAGAGTGTCGGACATTCGCAAAGAACGTGTTCGACAGTCTCATCTTCTTGTTCACATCCTCTACAAAGTGGGGTGTCAGACAGACCCAGTCTGTGGAGTTGTTTTCGTAATTGGCAGTGACCAGTCAGAATACCCGTGGTGGTCTGTATATTCTGCCTGCTCATAGGCACGTCTTTTTTGGCTACTTAGCTGTCCGGATTCTGTAACAATTCCATGGCAAGCCAGCACCCTTCTGCGCCGTCCCATCTATCCTTAAACTTATTAAGAGAGTGTTCCTTTAATAAGGCAGCCATCGCTGTCGCCGATAGACCAATGAAAGTGACGAGTCCCAAGAGTTTGCGGAAGGCTATAGTTTATTTACGATAAAAAGACGATGATGTTATTTTTAGTTACTTTCCTGCTTATCAGAATAAATATCAATTTACCAACCGTGATTACAATTTATCCTCAACAGCCAGGGCAATTGACAGCTAACGGGTTGGCAAAACTTCAAGACGTTGTTAAATCAACTGGTAAAATTCCCCAGTTTGTTTTGACGTTCATTTACATTCGATCATCGTCTAATATTTACAAGTTTTTCTGCTGTTTTTAAATTCATTGCTTCATTAAGATTAAAAAAACAGTTATTTCCATAACTAATTGTTTAGGCCAATCTGCAGTGTGTGGTTAATAAAATGCCGAAGCAGCTGAACAGAAAATGTCAAGAGATGGTACCATCTTTATTGAGCTATTTTGAACGAGAATGGCGAAATGGGGGCCCGCTTCTCCCGCTTACTGCTGTAAAAGACGTAAGTAATAGTATTTGCTATTTGTATTCATCATTATTAATATTATTGTTACATATTTGAATGTAAATGATTTAAATGTTTTTAATGTTAGGTTGGGTTAATTAAACTTAATAATATATTATTCTTTCATAAATTGAAGTAATTATATTGTAGAGAGTTGCAGAAGCTTTACAACTTAGCGTTTCCACTGTTAACCGTACTGCCGCCAAGCATAATAGAGGTGAACAGCCTAAAAGCCCACCTAAAAAGAGACAACGGATACAACCTACTGTAGAAATTGATAACTTTGATCAAAATGCTTTTCGAAATGTTATGTACGTAATATATGGAAACAGTGAGTATATTGAATTTACTGTTTTATTTTATTCACAATTAACTAATACAATATTTTTTCAGAGGAACACATAACCTTGAAAACTTTAAGAGACAAACTCCAGGAGCGTGAACTCTTTAATGGTTGTTTAACATCACTCTGGAAGATAGTGAAAAATATTGGATTCAAATACCAAAAAGATGATCCTAGTCGTGGTTTAATGGAGTTGCCACATATTGCATTAAAACGTGTACATTTTCTACATGAATATGTCAAGATAAAAAGGGAAGGTTTATATCAATTTGTGTTTTTGGATGAGACCTGGATATTTATTGACGGTACTGTTGGACGTTCTTGGCAAGATTCTATTCATAGAAGCGTGAAAAAAGCCAAAATTGGTGATCCAAGGTAATTGAATAAAAAAATTTAGCAATCAATTTCTGATGTACTAACATTCCAGCCATTTTAAGACCTTCTCAAATATTTACTAGTCACGCTATTTTATTTAAATCTATATAATTATTAATAGTTGTTTTGAGCTATGCAGTCTATCTAGGAAACAGTAATAATTTGTTATTTCCTTATTGTGGATATATAGTATTGCATGCTGGTTCCTCTTCTGGATTTATTCCTGGAGCAGGGCTGTTTTTTTCTTCCAAAAAAACAAGATGGTGATTACCACGGTGAACTGAACCGAGAAATTGTTTTGCATTGGTTTGAATACCAGCTTTTAGTGAACTTGGAAGAACCTGCCACAATTTTAATGGATAATGCAAGTTATCACAGTACGGTAATCAATAAAGTACCAACAACAGCTACCAAAAGGGCTGATACACAGAATTGGTTGATATAAAATGATATTCCTTTTGGAATTACTTACCTCAAAACCCAATTATTGAATTTAGTACAACGGTTAGCTGATATAAACATTTTTCAATATATTATGGTAATACTTAGATTACTAATTTTGTTTAAATATATGCATTTTTGTAGGAATAAACCACCAACAGTATATGGAGCTGACATATTATCCGGAAAATATGGTCACAAAGTGCTTCGACTTCCCCCTTACCACTGTATGTTCAACCCAATTGAACATATTTGGGCCATACCAAATTTTTTTATAGAGATCATGTGGGAACTGATGGTTCTTCAACAGAACAAGCCTATCATACAAGCCTTTTATTTTTAAATATATATTATTGACTTACGCCCTACGAGGTACGAAACAATGAAAAAGAAGAACTGTCAATCTAACATCAGATTGACTTTTCTAGTTTTCGTTAAGTAAAGGAAAAACTACAGCTTGGCAACATCAGAATATTTATTTTTGCAACGTCATTCTCTTTTTATCGTAAATAAATTATAGCGAGTCTGCAATACGATTTTCTTTCGATTTTTCGTGGCCCTTGACCTAGCCTAAAGTGACCGTGTTGTTGTTACAGGCTTCGATTAAGGCTATGGGACATTCTAATACTAGTCCTGATGTAATGCGTGGTCTGTTCATCTGTAAGGATGTAAATATTATTACCTGTGGTATTTTTTTTGGTCATCTTTTTTGCAGCGATGCAGACAGCAGTGAGCTCTGTTTGAGCAACACTTGCATTGCAGCCCATTGCCCATTTTATGTTTAGATTCAGGAGTCTGGAAAAAATTCCACATCCTGAGCCTAAATTGGTTTCAGACCCATCTGTGAAGATGCGGATTGTGCCTTCTTCCAATGGGTATTGTGCGTAATTTTTAAAGATTACCTTGTAGGGCCTGTGAAAGGCATATCGCGGTGGAATCGAGTACCTATTAGCCTGCGGCAGTGGGATCTCTGTGAGGGCCTCATGCCACAAGTTACGTCTCAGTTTAAATCGGATCCTACGTCAGGTTGTATACCAGTAGAGCGTAGACGTGTCATGTTCATTAAATCAACCTCCTTGATATGTATGTCAATGGGAGTGAGACCAAGGATTACATATAAAGCTCTTGTTGGTGTGGTTTTCATGCCTCCCGTTCTGTTGAGGCATGCTGTTCTTTGAATTTGATCCAGTTTTCGAACGACTGTCAGCTGGTTTGCTTTAACTCCCCAGGCAATCGCGCTGTACGTCAGCATAGGTCTGATGATGGCAGTGTAGATCCAGGCAGTGACCCTAGCCGACATTCCCCAGGTATGGCCGATGGTTTTGCGACACTGTTCATAAGATAAGAAATATATGCTTCTTTTACTCTGCCTTCTAAATGAGAGTTCCACGTTAACTTACTGTCGAAGGTGACCCCTAAATATTTCACCTCTGAAGAAAAGTTGAGTTTGGTATTTAGGAGCTTTGGGGCTTGATGTTTTACAAGCTTCCATTTTTTCGTCAAAAGAACCATCTCCATATTTTTTGAATTTATTGACAGTGCACCATTGTTCTATGATATTGAGGGCCTCTTGCATTAAACCGCAGAGTGTTTCCTCGAATCTTCCTGTTAGCAGAATCACTAGATCATCTGCGTATGCTATTGTGTAGAAGTTACCATGGTTGGGGCGGCTGACCAAGAAATTTAAGATCATGTTTCACAGTTGTGGCGAAAGTACCTCTCTCTGTGGACACCCTTTTACAATCAAGCCTCTGATGGTTACATCGTCTACACTGATTTTCATCGCTCTTTTTGAGAGCATGTTATATTTATGGTTTGGGTAATATTCTCGTGGGCAAGTGCGTTTGTTATTTTAGGAAAAGTGTTTCTATCAAACGCACCTTCTATGTTCATGAATACACCCAGGGTGGACTCTTTTTCTCCCTGCGATCTCTCGATACGGTCCGCCACGAGATGAAGAGCCGAATCGGCAGATTTCGCTGGAGTGTATACATGTTGATTTGGATGCAGTGGATTTCGTGTTTTCACTACATCTCTTATGTATGGCTCGCATAGCCTCTCCAAGGTGTTCATTGAAAACGATGTCAGGCTAATGGTTCGATATGCTTTTGGAATGGAATGGTCCATTCTTCCTGAGCACAGCTTTGGCTTCTCTCAAACCTTTTGGAATATATCTCTGTGCCAAGGAGGATCTGAGTATTCCCACCAAGTTCGACATTAAGTCATCCAGGCCCCACTGAAGTATAGCTGGATAAATGCCGTCCGTTTCTGGAGATTTAAAGGGGGATAAGCAAGAGATGGCCCACCTCAGTCTGTTCGCGTCGACAATCTGTTACGATATACGCCAGTCATCGTCCATCGGGTAGTGAGTGTTCTCTTCCTTTAGTTCTTGACAGTAGTTTTTGACGGCTTTGCTAAAACTTCAAAATGAATTAATAAACATTCTTGTACATTTTCGTATTTATAATTTTGTAATAACTGGAAATATATAAAAAATGTATCGCAGAGTTTTAATACCGACGTTATCAAAGAATTCAATGGAGGAAAACGAGTGACATTAAAATTGGTTGTTACGAATTAAATCCAGTAATTTATGGAACCACTTCGGCTTCATATTTAATCGTAAAATGTTCACAAAAATTAGCTAGTGAAAATAAAATTACATATCTAGTAGCCATTAAAATAATAGATAATGATTTTTATGTAGACGATTTGATAATAATGGCAAATACGAGACAATATCTAATTAACATTGAGACGCAAAGTTCACTAATTTTACAATCTGCAGGATTAGAAGTGAGAAAAGGATTAAGTGATGATAAGACAATTCTAAATCAAATTTACGTTATCGAAAAAATAGATAATATTTTACAAATAGGTGAAAATGAAAATAATAAAACACTTGGTCAATGGAATCCACAATCTGATTACATAATATATACAATGTCTAATACGTTTTTAAATGAAAATCAAATAACTAAAAGATCAATTCGTTCAGATATATATATATATATAGGGTTTTGCCTCTTTGGGTCTTTTAAAACCTTTGTCAATTACAGCTAAATTAATTATTCAAGAAATTTGGAAACTACAGATAACTAGGGATGAAACTGTTCCACAAGATTTTTACACTAAATGGTGCCAATTCAAGGATGATTTAATATATTTGAAAACTAATAAAATTCGCTGACAAGTTTTGGTGTCTAATTCATAATAACTATAATCAGAATATGCATATGGTGCATGTTCGCGCCACCCTCTTATCTTCGATAAAATTCGGCGCGCCGCTCATGGATTATTTTCATTACATTTCAATACAGATTTTTTGTAGATTTTGAAAAAGGACTAGTTTTCAATTCTGGTCATTAACGCTTTCATTAAGGAACAGTTCCTTTCAAGTATTTCTAAAAATTCTTCTCTCATTGTTTAACCGCTGAAAATCAGTTGAAACCGCGACGTGTGTCAAGTTCTTTTAAACGTATTATTATTCATTCGCAAATATAGACATTGTAATAATAGTAATTTATGCAACAAGTGCATAAAGTGGTACTTTTTTTCACGAATGGAAAAAGTTGACCGGCAATTCCATGAGTGAAAAAAAGACACTTTATGCACATGTTGCATACATTATTTTTTCTACAGCCCTATACAAAAAAATAAAATTCAAATAGAAATTTGGGATATTTTAATTTAGCTCCTTCGGTAAATTACAATTATACGTATTCCAAGTTTCATGAAAGTCCATCCTCGATGCCCAGCCAAGATTCATGGAATCTTACTACTTTTCCTATAACAAATAATCCTCCAGAAATGAAGTTTTGTCATATTTCGTTATCATTAGATTCTTTAAATCATTTTAATCAATATTCCTCATTATTAAAATTACAAACTGTTACTGAATTTATATTTTATCAAAAGTTAGCAACCGCATTGACGGAAATTCCCGAAGGACCAGTGGCGTACCGTGAAATAATAGAAAAAAATGTCAAAACTTGAATGAAATAGTTGAGAGCCTTGTGATAATTCAGAAAAACTGAAAATATTATTAGAAGCACAACCCATTCGAACGGGTCTGAGGATATTAAAATAACCAAAAACTACCCTGACAGATTAGAAACGTATGGAAAGAATGACGGAAAAGTAGTATGGACAAAAAACACGCAAAAAAATTGGAAACGTATAGAAACCATAACGGAAACGGAATATCTCCTTGTGAATAGACTCGAAAAGTCAAAAATGAACTAACACATACTGAAAGCACAACCACTTCGAAAGAGTCTAAGGGTATCAAAATGGACAAAAATACCCCATAAAAATTGAAAACGTATATAAAGTATGAGTGAAACGTTGTCTCACCTTGTGAATATTATCAAAATATCTAAAATGAATCACTCTAACATATACTAGAATAACAAACCCTTCGAAACGGTTAAAGGTATAAAAATGGCCAAAAGCATCCCCCAAAAAAATTGAAAACGTATAGGAAGCATGATGGAAACCTGGCGCTTAGTTTCAAAAAATTAGAAATAAATCACTTCAACACAAACTAGAAGCACAACCTCTTCGAAAGGGTCTAAGAGGATCAAAATGGACAAAATGTACCCCAAAAAATTGAAAACGTATGGAAAGCAAGTCGGAAACACAGTATCACCTTGTGAAAAATCTCAAAAAGTCAAAAATAAATCACTCCAGCATATACTAACAGCACAACCCCTTCTGAAATGGTGTAAGGGTATCAAAATGGCCAAAAATTACCCCAAAATATTTAAAACGTATAGAAACCATGACGGAAACGGGTTGTGAGTAGTTTCAGAAAATCTAAAATAAATCACTTCAACATATACTAAAGGCAAAACCCCTTCGAAAGGGTTGAAAGGTATTACAATGGCCATAAATTGAAAATGTATAGGAAGCATAACTGAAACGGAGTATCACATTGTGAGGAAACGGGGTATTATCTCGTGAATAGTTTAAAAAAATCTTCGAAGGGGTTGTGCTCTTAGTATATATTGGAGTAATTTATTTTTGATTTTATGAGAGAATTCACAACGAGATACCCTGTTTCCGTCATGCTTTCTATACGTTTTCCATTTTCATGGGGTATTTTTTGTTCATGTTGATACCCTTAGACCCTTTTGAAGGAATTGTGCTTTCAGTATGTATTGGAGTGATTTATTTTCGACATTTTGAGTCTATTCACAAGGAGATATTCCGTTTCTGTTATGCTTTCTATACGTTCTCAATTTTTTTGGGTGTTTTTTTTGTCCATACTACGTTTCCGTCATTCTTTCCATACATTTTCAATCTGTCAGGGTAGTTTTTGGTCATTTTCATATCCTCAGACCCTTTCGGGTTGTGCTTCTAATAATACTTACATTTTTCTGAATTATTCACAAGGCGCTTCACGATTTCTTACCGGTTTTGATAATTTTTTCTGTTATTTCCTACCATGGTACGCCACTGGTGCTTCAGTTACCTCCGTCAATTCGGTTGCTTGCATTTGATTCCCACTTAACACCGGTTCCTATCTTGGCTACTGCAACTAGGCTGATTAGTTTGCACAAAGATGCAACGATAAGAAAATGTGGGGCAGCGCACTCGAATTGTGTAATAGTTTTGATTCTATGTGATCAAAAATAGCCCCACATCACCAGTTAAGGGTTAAATAGAGCTCAGCCATTTACAATTGTTTAAGAATATTCCGAAGCTTGTGGTAATTTTAAAATTATTATTGAAAAATTATCACTTATAATCTCCCTAGTGCTTGATAAATATCCGGACATTAATTCAAGGACGTGGGGGATAAGAAAATTTTACACCCAAAATTTATTTTAAAAATCCGACATGTTTCATTTTATTTTGACATTCACTTCGCCAAAATAAAGTTGGCTAGACAAGTAGACATAAGGGCTATTTTGGTTAAACAAACCAGTTCAATCCCGGTGAAAATTTGATATGTGATAAATGTCAAATGTTCACCAGGTTTGGATCGGTTTGCTTCGTCACAATATCCCTATTCTTTTGTGGTGCATGATTTAAACGTCACATAATTTAATCGCATTTCACGCGTTTTTTTTTTAAATTCAAAATGGCTCGTTTTGGAAATGAAAATTCTGAAAACATAAAAGCAGAAGTGGCAAATTTAACTCCCCCAAAATAGTTAAATTATTAGTGAAAAATTATTAAACGTATATTTAGTCTTTATTATTATTATTTTGTTAATATTTTGCACGCGAAAAACTAATACACTAATTAATTGTCATGCCCTAAGACTTTCATTTTCATGGATACCTATGGATGTCCTTTTCACTTTAGTAATAAAGAAAAGAAGGCAGAAAGAAAGTAAGGTTTTATAGAAAAGCGATGTCTATGACAGTTTATCAAAGATTCATAATAAAATAAAAAAACAACAGGTTCCTCTCACTTTAGTAATGAAGAAGGCATTTAAATTTTGAATTCAAATATTTATCTTTGCAATTTATTAAAGATTCTTGATAAAATGAAAAAAAAAACAGGCTCATTCCTCTTTAGTAATAAAGGAGGCATTCAGTTTTTGAATTCAAATATATATCTCTGCAACACATCTCATTTAGGCCCGTATTCCTAAACGCCCAATACAAGTTAATGGTCCCATAAAACCGCTATTGGTTCAATAAAATCGTTTTCCGCATTCAGAAAAGACCCGGTAAACTTATTGGTGCAATAGCGCTATTGGTTCCATAAATACGGCCGAATCGTATGTTTTCGTATTCCCAAACGTTCAATAGGCGTTATTGGTTCCATAAATCGACCCATAAGTTATAGTTCGAAAAATCTCCCAATAGTGACGCTATAGGACCATTAGCGGTAATTTTGGAGTAGATGAAGTTACAGTTTCGATGTTTTTTTACGGTACTGTGCTGAAATCGATCGAATAAATTAATTATGAAAGGTAAGTAAATTGATAAACAATTATAAAAGATGTATTACAGATGGTTATAATGTACTATTTTATCTTGATCGCTACTTATTGTAATCATAACCTAAAAAGTATGTGCATAGATACTAAAAGTTCTGTATTTGCGAATACAATAGTAGAAATATATGTTATTCCATTTTCTAGGTATTTGTTAACTCCGTTGTTGAACCCAACCACACCAGCAGAACAGAAATACAACAAGGCACATTGCTCTACCAGAAACACAATAGAAAGATGTTTCGACATTTTAAAAAGAAGATTTCCTTGTCTATCTGTAGGGATGGCCATCAATGTGGAAACGGTATTAACTGTTATTACTGCCACTGCTGTTCTCCACGATATCTGCCTAGATGAACGTGATTTTTTAGAAGATGAGGAAGAAGAAGTTGAACAAGATCCAAATGATAGTGACGAAGAAAATACTACAGATAAGAATAATGTTGATACTGCAGTGAAAACTTCTTTAATAATATTTAGCGAATAAAGTATTCTATGAAATTTACTGACTCTAGTTTTATTCTTTATTAAAAATCTATTTTTCTGAGATAGTATGAAGACTATTATTTAGTCAGGAAATATTTATATAAAATATAGTTTTTAACTGAGTGCAACTCGTTGATATAGCGACGAATATGTATTAACTTGCGGAGCGTTGCTATATCAACAAGAAACGCTTTAGCTCTCTCTAAATCTACTTTATGTTCTCAAGTAAAACATTGGCAATGTTTAAGTAGACTTTTTCTTTTGAAGCTATCATCTCGAGCGTTTCATCCTCCATTTTTTGTTTTTTTTTGTATTTTTTCATGCACTTCCTGTAGTGGAATTGCTTCAAGGACTTCTTCTTCTTCATATACTACTTCTTACAAGTCGGATGGGATTGCCCGTGAAGTCAAAGCAATTACCAATATAGGAGCAGAAGAGACTGATGGTTTACACGAACCTGACGGCCGATAAGGAGGTTGAATACAATTGCGGAATGAAACTGTTGTAAACCTAAAAAAAAAGAACTTAAGAAACCGGCTGTAGCTAGGAAGTACGGTAGCATTATCAAGTAAACAAACTGCAATCAGTGGTGATCGTATTCACGTATTGTATTGTAATCTAATGATTAAGGCCCTGTTTCCTATATAATAATATTATTATTAATGATCACAAATAAAATATTTCTGGAATACATTAATTATGATAGAAAAGCGACAAAATAATATTTTTGCTCCTTACACTTTGGCACGAACTCTATTAAAAATAAAATTATTACAAAGTGCTGAATTTAACCTTGTTTAATGTTTTCTACTCTGCAGTGCTTTATGTTTCAGAGGCCTTAACAATAATTTATGTTTAAAAGCATTCACATACCTCAATTGATAACTCATCGGCAGGGTTAACAAAGCCTTGAAATCGCATTGGATTTGATGACACAATTAATTCATCAAGAGCGGTTGCGGTTTTTAAATAGTTTCCTCCTCCAGTTTTATACAACTGCACCTATGAAATAAAAGTTGACTTCAATATTCCTTTGCATTAATATAATGAAAGTGCGAATTGAACAATATACCTTATCAACAGCTACCCTATTTTTGCTTTCCGCTTCATTTCATCATATAATGTTTGGAGTTGCCCCGCATTTCCAATACCCGTCTTCTGCAATGAATTATACGTGTTTACCATGGCGTACCACGTGGCTTTCTTCTTTCTTAGCTGTCACCGAGGTACCGTCGTTTTTTTTATTTTCTATGCCACTCTCCTGTCTATATATATATATATATATATATATATATATATATATATATATATATATATAAACAAAAACAGAATTAGCGGGCATATCACGCAAAAGAGGTTACAGAGAATGAGTGGTAACCGTAGACATGCATGTTTCTGGCTCATTAGCCTTCATCGGTACGGCATAACCAAGAAAAGGTGTACAACTTGGGAGCAAGGATGTTAATTGAAACATGAGAAAACACAAACAATGGATTTCAACAAGATAACCAAACGCACATTTGCGCCTTCAAATGGAAGATCCCGAGTTTTCAAGACAACAACCAACAGAGACACGGAGGCGTCTATAGCTCTCCTGTCTAAACCTTCTGACCCTGGTAATAGACAAATAATCAATGGAAAGATTGAAGAATAACGCGTGGAATATAAAACAAAAACAGAATTAGCGGGCATATCACGCAAAAGAGGTTACAGAGAATGAGTAGTAACCGTAGACATGCATGTTTCTGGCTCATTAGCCTTCATCGGTACGGCATAACCAAGAAAAGGTGTACAACTTGGGAGCAAGGATGTTAATTGAAACATGAGAAAACACAAACAATGGATTTCAACAAGATAACCAAACGCACATTTGCGCCTTCAAATGGAAGATCCCGAGTTTTCAAGGCGCAAATGTGCGTTTGGTTATCTTGTTGAAATCCATTGTTTGTGTTTTCTCATGTTTCAATTAACATGCTTGCTCCCAAGTTGTACACCTTTTCTTGGTTATGCCGTACCGATGAAGGCTAATGAGCCAGAAACATGCATGTCTACGGTTACCACTCATTCTCTGTAACCTCTTTTGCGTGATATGCCCGCTAATTCTGTTTTTGTTTTATATTCCACGCGTTATTCTTCAATCTTTCCATTGATTATTTGTCTATTACCAGGGTCAGAAGGTTTAGACAGGAGAGCTATAGACGCCTCCGTGTCTCTGTTGGTTGTTGTCTTGAAAACTCGGGATCTTCCATTTGAAGGCGCAAATGTGCGTTTGGTTATCTTGTTGAAATCCATTGTTTGTGTTTTCTCATGTTTCAATTAACATCCTTGCTCCCAAGTTGTACACCTTTTCTTGGTTATGCCGTACCGATGAAGGCTAATGAGCCAGAAACATGCATGTCTACGGTTACCACTCATTCTCTGTAACCTCTTTTGCGTGATATGCCCGCTAATTCTGTTTTTGTTTTATATTCCACGCGTTATTCTTCAATCTTTCCATTGATTATTTATATATATATATATATATATATATTTAAGGTATTTGGATTTTTCTTGGACCAATTTATATATATATTTCCATTTAGCGATTTCTTGGGATTCGGTCCTTATTTTCAAAATTCATTAAACTATATATCTCATAACATTTTATTTACTTGACGTTTCGGCCGATTTTCGAGCCTTTTTCAAAAATACTACAATATAAAATCCTAGTGACAATCACAGTTCATAATAAGTCTCAAACACATAGTTAAAATTTAAATAAAATTCTACTTACAGATATTTGGAACAAGAATCTTTTTACCCACATAGTGGGAACGTCACATTTTAAAATTTATCAACAACTTGACCTGAATAAAACAACTCAATTAGTTGGAGGTACACAAACAACAACTTCAAGATTGATAATTGATGTATTTTATTATCTATTATCCTTTTTGTTTTGCGATTTAATGCATTAACATGAACGGACAATGAATTAATTTGTAAAGGGTATAGAAATTATGACTACGTATAATAAAAAGTAATTCAATTGTAGGCTGTGGATTGGATTTGTACTTTTTTTTGGTTAATTAATCAAATTGTGATAGATTTTGCTCAAATTGTTTGTGTCTATTTTGGAATTAACAGCATTTTTGTTATTTTGAATACATATCATTTCGTAAATTTCTTGTTTTTTTGTATTTTTTTCCGTTTTTAGGATTTTTGTTTCCTCATAATTAAATGTATGATTATTGTTAGTTGTGTGACTCGTTAGTGCAGTTTTATTATTTTTATCGTACTTGTGGCTGTTAATCCTATTTTTCAAATGTTGACTTGTTTGTCCTATGTATACACTATCACAATTTCTACAGGGGATCTCATAGACTACATGAAAAAAATACAAAAAAACGAGAAATTTACGAAATGATATGTATTCAAAATAACAAAAATGCTGTTAATTCCAAAATAGACACAAACAATTTGAGCAAAATCTATCACAATTTGATTAATTAACCAAAAAAAAGTACAAATCCAATCCACAGCCTACAATTGAATTACTTTTTATTATACGTAGTAATAATTTCTATACCCTTTACAAATTAATTCATTGTCCGTTCATGTTAATGCATTAAATCGCAAAACAAAAAGGATAATAGATAATAAAATACATCAATTATCAATCTTGAAGTTGTTGTTTGTGTACCTCCAACTAATTGAGTTGTTTTATTCAGGTCAGGTTGTTGATAAATTTTAAAATGTGACGTTCCCACTATGTGGGTAAAAAGATTCTTGTTCCAAATATCTGTAAGTAGAATTTTATTTAAATTTTAACTATGTGTTTGAGACTTATTATGAACTGTGATTGTCACTAGGATTTTATATTGTAGTATTTTTGAAAAAGGCTCGAAAATCGGCCGAAACGTCAAGTAAATAAAATGTTATGAGATATATAGTTTAATGAATTTTGAAAATAAGGACCGAATCCCAAGAAATCGCTTAATGGAAATATATATATATATATATATATATATATATATGTATATATATATTTAAATTATTTACTTTCTTGACCACTTAAGATATATTTTGGTTACTTTCTTGGATTAAAGGTCAAATATATTTAAAAAACATTTAATAACGACGTACGTTTCGACTTATGAAGTCATCTTCTGGTTAATAAAATAATCTAAAATTATTACATGTATAAATTAAAATTCTGTCAATATTTATAAAATCAAATTACACGAAAACAATATAAATTATTACCTTTCTTTCATTATTTCAGATATCACATGAAAGACAAAACAATTTCTGAACAGGTACATATTTATCACGCATTGCTTGGACATTGAACTGAATACAAATTGGTCTCTCTATAGATTAGTTGTAATTTTTTTATCATAATTAATAGTTTTAGTTTTTATACTTTATCGTTAGTACGGACAAATTATGATTTTAATGCTGTTAAATTTTATATATATATATATATATATATATATATATATATATATATAAATATATTACAGTACTACACGCCACAAAAGCCCAAGCCTAAAAAGGAATTACAATTCATTTAAATAAAAATTTCTTCCTCCATATGTTTTACTAGTAGTCTCCATTTTTGTCTGTCATCCGCTATCTCCCTCCATCTTTCCACTCCCTTTTTCTTCAGATCCGTCGTGACTGCCTCTAACCATTTCTTCTTCGGTCTGCCCTTTCGCCGTTTACCCCCTCTCCCTTCGAAAATAACTCTACTGGGACGTCTTTCTCCTGCCATTCTGCTGACATGCCCCAGCCATCTTATTCTCTGTGCCTTTATATGATGAACTATGTCCGGATATCCATAAGTTTCCGCCACTTCTTTATTAGTTAGTCTTCTCCAAGTTCCATCTTCTAGCTTTTTGCCTCCAAGTATTTTTCTGAGTATTCTTCTTTTCCATATTCCAATTTTATTTTCATTCTTTTGTGTAAGTATCCTGTCTTTATACAATGGCATATAACTCAGCCCTTTCGTCTTCCGTGTATTTACGGGAACGCCTCCTCTTCTTTTTTCTTCCATTGCACACTTAAATGAACAAACTGAACCAGGGAACAATCGAATGGAAATGAACAAAATGAATTATTAGTTTGCGGTTATTGTATATCGTTAAAAGCGCATGCGCAATGGTTAAATTCCATTGTTACACATCGAAGATATTAAAATTTCCCTAGATTTTATGAAGTCCATAGATATTGATTCTATAAATCGACCAATAGTTATCGACTCCATAAATGAGCGATGGGAATACCATTTACAGTTATGGAACCAATAACTAATAGTTATGGACCGACTTATGGATGCTTTAGGAATACGGGCATTAGTTTTACTAAAATAGAAGGAAAGTAAGGTTTTATAGAAAATCGATGTCTATGACAATTTATGAAAGATTCTTAATAAATAAAACAACAACAGGTTCCTTTCACTTTTGTAATAAAGAGGGCATTCAGTTTTTGGATTCAAATATTTATCTTTGCAACACAATTCACTTAGTATTACTAAAATAAAATAGAAGGAAGGTACATTTTTGTTGAAAAGCAATATATCAATGATTCTTAAAAAATCATAACCGCAATCAAGTAGGCTTAGGCTTGTGATGTCAAAATCGTCTTTGCTATGAGTCACGTTGACAGTCATTTACTATAGCTTCTAATTATTTACAATTAAATCATGGTAGTAAGCAACCCAAAAACTAATTAAAAACCTTATAGTATATGTAATTCTTGCACCAAAATAGGGGACATTCTTATGTCTTATAAAAATTTAAGATATTTGCCACATTTACTGAAAAAAACTGGAATCAGTTTGCATCCAGGAAACCGTTTCGAAGCTATTCAAAAGATTTTGGTGGAAGATATCCCATCTTTTTCACATAAATCCAGGGCTCACCAGAACAAAATTTCATCAAAATATTAGATATATTTCATGAAACACAGACATCTGATGGAAATGAAAAATAGAGGTAATAATTATGCTCCTCGTTACTCTCCGTTGCAAAGAGAAGAGGTCAAGCCAGAATTTCAAAACATTTAGCGTTAATAGATGAAATCTCGAAACAAATATTTGGTAAATAGTTGTATCTGTTTACTATTTTAAAATAAATAAAAACATGACAAAGCAAAATTCTGGATAAGTACTGATTTTTTAAACATTTGATAGCTGTCAAAAAAAATTCCCACTTATTGATTTTGTTTGCCTAGTTTGGCAGTAGGAAAAAAATGTCCGAAAAATTTGAAGGTTGCCATGGGCAACTGTCAAAATTACAGTATGTGATTGGCTTAAAATGACAGGTGTAAAATTCTCGGAACAAAATCGTACCCAACCAGTAGTGGTTCGTTGAAATATTTTTGGGGCGATTTCTATCTTCGCTTGGAACGTGAAAAAAGTGGTTCGGAAATACCAGATAACAGCATCCCAATCAATAAAAAAATGCACCTTTTTACTTCCCAATGTCAGAAAAGGAAGTATTGTAATGGCGCGAAAAAAGTCTGTACGTTCGTATGTCATCAATTTTTGGTCGCGGCACATTCAATTTAAGGAGTTGAGATATCATTTTCAAATTTTGGCTTCAAGAGTTTATGGACATAATGCAGAACTCCGTTACCTTTGGTTGAAATCCGTCAACGGGAAGTGGTAGATTACTTGAAGCGTTAGGCAGTTTTTATTACTTTTAGAAATCGAGATTATAAAATAATGGAAAACTTTTCAAATAAAACTTGAAGATAATTAAATTTTGAAGTAGTATCCTAAATAATTTAATATCTATTCACACTTATCAAAATCACATTTTATCCACATGAGATAATTTTTTTTAAGTATAAGTATGCTGTAATGTCATCAAAAATACTTAGTTATAGAAAAGTAAAGATTATTGATCAATCAAATAATGGCAGGAAAATTTAGTTTCATTTTTATTTCTGTGCTCTTCCTTTCAGTAAGTATAATTGAAGTTTTTGTTATAATACCAAAATAAAATTTTCGACATTTCATCAGAAGTGCACATTTGCAGTTGAAATAAACGTTTCTATAAAAATCTCATGAAGGAATTGATCATTAAAAAAGTTCGTTCAAAGTGATTGTCAAGATATTTTTGAAGGGAAGTTGGCACAATTGTCGCCAACACGGAATAAGGACGTCATCTGTTATTCAGTTCTCCTTTTCCTATTCAGCGCTCCTTTTTATGATATCATTGAAAGAAGAAACTTAAATTTTACATTTCAAATTAATTTCTTGCGAGGAAAATATGTTAATGTTTTGTTGTATATGTGTTGTATCTACGGATGTCAGTTATCATTAAGACATTTATTGATGTGTACTTTTGGCTATTGATTAAATATACAAAATACTACTATCTTGTTTCACTAGTAATGATATCACAAATGTCACCTAAGACTTATATCTTCAAATTAACTTCATATTGCTACTGGAGACATGATGAACATGTCAACTTCGATCCCACATTTTAAAAATGTCATCAATAATGGCGTTCTCCAATTGATAGATAGGTAGATAGATATGGATTATAGACGCATCGGTATCTATTACCTTTTAGCGTCTTTACTCTATGTTATATTATATGAGTGTTTTCTTATTTTATATTAACCTGTATAAGTTGGTATCTTTTAAGTATCCTTGTAGTGGTTCTAAGTGTTTTTCTGAGAAAAGTAATTTGATATTCGTAGGTAGATTATATTTGATTCTATATGGTGTATATTTCCTGCAATGCATAATTATATGTTTAACGGTAATTGTAGAGTTACAGGTCTCACATATTGGTGGTTCTTCCGATGATAGTAAATATTCATGAGTAACTTTGTGTGTCCAATTCTTAGTCTTGTGAGTACTATCTTATATTTTCTTGGTAGGTTATGTATTTGCCTTTTGTTAAAGTGAGTGTCTTTGATTTCGTAAAGTTTATTGTTTCCTTCTTGAAGGTCCCTCTCTAACTGAATTAGGTTCCTAGTTAGTTTAACTGAATGATTGTTCAGATCTTTTAGGTTTAGTACATTTATCACGTTTGTGGTATGCATTTGTTCATTCGCCAGGAAGTCTACCCTATCATTGCATTTAATACCTATATGATTAATGATCCGAAGGAATATGATTTCTTTATTTTTAATTTTTGCTTTCTCTAACTGATATTTTATTTCCTTGGCGAGAGGGTAACCTGGGCTGGGCTGTATGCTTTAATAGAGTCAAGTGAGCTCATGGAGTCTGTTGCTATCAGCCATTTGCGATAATCAGTAGTTGTGATGAAATATATTGCTTTATGTATTGCAAATAGCTCTGCTGTGAGTATTTTAGTTGATTTATGGAGGCTGAAACTGTTTTCTGATGGTTTTGTGTGATAAGCGGCGCCTACTTTTTCATTCGATTTTGAGCCATCTGTGTATATAATTTGATATTCTTTGTAGTTTTCTATAATTTCATGAAATTTTTGTTTGAATATTATAGGAGGTGTGGAATTTTTTATGTGTATTGTCAGCTCCTTATTTATTTGTATGTTAGAGGTGTTCCATGGTGGGAAATTGTAAGGGCTGTAGTCATAAAACGGGGGATATTCCAAGATGGGTCTATGTTGCATTTCTTTATATCGATAATTTGCTCTAGAATTGTATTTTTTGTTTGTGGGTTGTATATTTGGGTAACGAATGTTGAAAAATTTGTTGAAGGAGAAATGTTGTTTTTTGAATGTTGAGGAGTTTGCATATTTATTAGTAAGTAGCCTCCGTAGGTGCTCTGGCGGTATTACTTCTACTTCAAAATAGATACTGTTAATGGGGCTTATGTGGAATGCTCCTATGGCCATTCGAATTGCAGAGTTCTCTAATGGTGTAAATTTTTGTAGGTAACTTTTTGGGGCAGATGAGTATGCTATGGAACCACAATCTATTTCAGATTTTCTTGTATTTGATAACATGCGTATCATTCTGAGGTCCTTTGTACATTTTTGTTGTAGTTCTTCTATGTGATTTTTGAAGGTTAGTGTTGAGTCGAAGGTGAGGACTAGAAATTTATGGTGTGTATTACTCTGAATGTATTGATGGTTGATAGTTATGTTAATATTTTTTGTACAGTTTCTTTTGCGACAAAAATGAACCCCGGTTGACTTGTTGGATGAGAATTCTAGATTGTTATTATTTGTCCATCCCTGCAATATATTTACGCAATTTTGTAGATTATGTATCCTAATTTCTGGGTCAGAAGCTGAATGATAGATAAGTAAATCATCTGTATAAAGTCTAAAATTGATATTAGGTGGCACGATATTTTTTATACTGTTAGTTGCAAGTATGAAGAGGATTGGAATCAAGACAGAACCTTGAGGTACTCCTGAGTTTTGGCTAAGTATGCCTGATGTTTGGTTTTTTATTCGTACCTGAAAAACTTTCTTTGTGAGGAAGTTGTTTTTGAAGTTCAGCATTGATCCCACTATATTGAATTCTTTGGAGTCGGCATTCGTCTTGTAGATCAATTTCAAAGCCTATTAGATGATCGTTAGTTGAATATTCTTTTCTAAAGCCTGCTTGTTCAGGGATGACGAGATTATGCTTTTGTAGGTACCAAGATAGTCTGTTGTTGATGATCTTTTCCAGTAGTTTACATAGATGACTAGTGAGAGCTATTGGTCTGTAGTTTTCTTTTCTGCATATAGGTTTTCCTGGTTTGTGAACTGGAATGAGTATTGATAATTTCCTTGCGCTGGGAATTTGGTCGTTTTAATTGAAGTAGAAAAATGTTAAAGTCGATCAAAAATATAGGCGATGCATTCAATGGTTGATTATCAGAGAATTACGCGTCATTTCATTTCGTTTGTGAATTCTGCAGCACAAAACGTTCCATCTCACATTATGAACGAATGTCTGCCTAAAAACTACAAATCATATCAAACTACAATCATTTTATCGAAACAGTTAAATGTAAAATTGAGAAACAAAATAAGTTTTCCCCATCAATTTCTTCAAATTAAGAAAAAACATATCTTGTTGTTATTTTAGGCTTTATCTAAAGCGGATGCTGATCCTGTAACTGATCTTATCAAAAAGGTAGTACATGCAATTAAAGATGAACTAAACACCATAGCTGATCTGGTCACCAAAATTCATGATGGAATAGCCAATAATTTCACTGAATTCCAAAAACAGATGGTTGATTTGACAAGAAAGGCTCTGTTGAAATTTGTACATCGATTCAGAGATTCTTTTGACAAAATTGCCGAAAGTGAGTATGAGAAATTATTTCAACTCTCAAATATTTTTATTTTTCTACATCGACCTAAAAAGCCATTAGTGTGGAATAAAAATCTGTTATTTCATTATGATTTATGCATTTAACGTTTATTAAATCTTCCGGCAAAGGAATTTGTGGAGTAGTTGAAACTTTTTCTCGTAAAATTAGTGCAGCTTTTATTAAAATTTCTTTTCTTTCTAAAATGTTTCAAATATTGTCATTAATTTTGAAATTTTTTGGAACAATATATTTTTTTCCTTTTTTATTATATCAATATCTTCAAAACAATGATCTACAAATTTTTTTAAATTTTTTAAAAATATTGTCATATTTATCACCGTTATCATCAGTTGTCTTCTGAATAGTTGCTATGTAAGATTTACAGATATCAGTCAATTGTAAAACATTTTTTTGAAGTGATTACATTTTCCACCAAAGATTTGATTATGATAATTTCTGATTACGAGATGAATTTCTCAGTGTTTCTATCAATTTAAGTAGATAGGCAGCACTGATTCTGACGCACATTACTTTACTTTCAACGAAGCGTTCTGTATAAGAATGAGTCATCGAACATGTTAGATCCTGCACAGTCACCTTCCCTCCCAGGGAATAAAACATTTTGTTGTTGTATTTTTTTAATTTTTATTTATAATGCATGTTAAGTATATTACAAACAACTATTGCACAAAAGAGACAACTCTTTCCTTATTTCTATTAGGCGTATGTTTAATTTTTTCTTAATTCTATAACTTAGCTCCATTTCTGCAAATTTTCTTTTCAACCAGTAGTTCGAGCAATAGAAGATTTCCGGTTTCTCAAAATTTAATATGTAACGAAGTATCTTCCTGTTTATCTTCCTTCATAGCGGCAATTACCATTTCTGATCAATAGGCAATTTCTTCTAATCGCTGGCAATGTCTTAATTTAATACGATCTTTTATCTTCTGCATGGTAATGTTTTTAATTTGTGTCATATCATCTTGGGTGTTAGACACAGACTCAACTTTTCTTCAGGGTTTGAGCTGTGTTTTGCGGAATTAAATTGTTTCTGTCGAAGAATCAGTCACGGTATTACAGTGACGAGATTTATTTCATTTTATATCGTTGATTGTTGCACTGTCCGGTAGGTGTGATGTTATTAAACGTATTTGCACTTTTCACTATTTTTATTTAAGCTTTTATTATAATGGTTTATGTTGCTTTTGCAATTAAGACTTTTACTTTACTAATTCATTTTTATGTTTTTAGAATTTTAACTTTATATGTTAATGATTATTTGAAGTAATTATTCATTGAAATGTCGCGTATGTATTTGCTGGCAAAAGAGTTATTTTCATATAACTTTCTCGGTTCACGTTCTGACAATGAAGAGATAAGGAATTGTAGGCTGGAAGGATATTTACAGGCTGGTACAACATTTGAGATTTTCGGTAGGAAGAAGACGTGGAGTGGGAGTTGTGTACGTGCAGAATCACACGATGTTTTGCGTATAACGGCTATTTTTAAGAAAGAAGAAGCGATAGGGTTTTTATGTATTCTCGACTGCGAAGTTTGGAGATAATTTTTTATGAGAGGAAGATTACAATTGGTATTTGTGTAGAAATTGGAATATTAAATAGATCATGAGTAATTTATCTGTATATATGGAATGTGTAGGTAATCATTAGTATACAGGGGTGAAAATGAATGTGAGTCATTTATAATGCAGGAATAATTTAAGATAATAATTCTTGAATTCGTACAGGTGTAAAAATTTTAATTTTCTATTTTGGCGAGTTTGTTGGCTTGGTAAGACGTAATACCATTTGTAATAAATATTCTTCTGTAAGCAAGCATATTATATCCATGCTATTGTTATAAAGTATTGTAATATAACATAATATAATCTAGGTTTGCCCAATGGCCAATCTCTTCCTCAATTGTGCTACCTTCTCTTCTTTCTCCAGTAGACTTTTATACTCTTACTTCATTACAGTTGTTTTTTGGAGAAAATCCATCTTCCGCCTCTTGGTATCTAGCTCACCCATTACCTGTTTTCGTTTCCTTGTCGATGTAATGTAAGCTTGCGACATAGGGTTGATTTCTTTAATATTGTAAGGAGAAACGGTGTTTGTTTTATTCCTTAAAACACGTGGAGCCAAATTATCTGTAGAGTAACGGACCTAGAAAAGTAGTCTCTCCAGTTTTAATGTAACACTTTTGTATAATTCAAACGTTGTCTCTGTTCTCCTTTTCTTCTATAACTTCTATTTGGTTAATAGGGAGGCAATTAAAGCTGCATGCAGAGAGAATGTAATTTATAACCTTTACCCTGGCACTGGCTTCGGTAAATTTATCTGTCCTCCAGTCAATTTTCTTGTATTGCTGTTACTCCAATAAACATATTGTTATTTACTGTCTCGGCCCTTATTTTGTGGAATCTACTCATATTACAGTAAACATATTGTGGCATATCGTTAAACACAAGAAAACAGCTGTTTTGTAGACTCTCGGTCAACTTTGTTCACATCTTTGCAATCGAAATAGAGTATATCGGAGAGTACAACTTACTTTCTTCTAGCAGAGATTTGTATTCTCCATGGGAATTTCCAATAGAATAGTTTTATATCGTAGCTTCCAATCTTGCAATACCGTGCCACTTAGCTCATTCAAAAAAGAATGTTCCCTTTAATCTCGCATCTGGACAGTTTACGAAATCTATTATATAGTTTTAATGCTCTCGATAACTCCAGGACTGGTTACTTGACAAATACATGTTTTGTATATTTTAACCCTTGCGTTAGCTGTAAGCCATGTAAGGTATCTATGCTAACTGTTTTATCATTGTTTACAATAACATTGTACCTACTCTCCTTACATTCGAAATTAATTTTTTTGGTTAAATAATAAATATTTTCCTCTTTGTTAAAAACTCCAGCGAAATTCTGCGGTACGTCCAAGTTCATTAGACAGTAATCTCTCTTCCGAAGTTGCTTCAATAAATCTGGTACTTCTTTCAGTACATTGTCGAGTATAACGTCCGCCAACTCTACTTTGTATGGAATGCACACATGTTTGTTTATGCTTCCTTTTAATAATTTCTAAATTTTCTCCTACTACTCTTGTTCCAATGGCAATCGAGTTATTACTTACTAAGAGGAAAGGTACTATAGCTTTAACTCCATGTTTTCCAGAAACCAATTCGCTAAAGTTTCCACGTATATGACTATTAAAAGAGCCACATACTTCTGTTTTAACACGTTTAGAATTTCCATCGAAGTCCTCTAAACCGCCTACCTTTACAAGCATTATGTTGTCACAAAATGGTTCTGTAATTGGTATAAGTCCATCTTCCAGTGGGTGTTCGCCTTCCGTATAATTAATATTTCCAATATCTGTAATAAGATTGTCACCTTCCAAATTTTCCAACAGAAGCGACAATCCAAATCTCTTCCTTCCGTAAAGCTGGGAAATACTAACCATTTCTGAGCTTGCCATGTTTACAGTTCCAGCGATCATCGAATACTAAAGCGGTAAAAAAAAGAGAGATAAGTTCGTATGTGAATTTTATTGCATTGGGGTTTTCTTGGTTGAGATTGTTCTTTTCTTGTTGGTTCCCTGGTGTAGGATAGTTTTCCTCTTCAGGGCTGGGTTGGGGGTGTGTTGGGTGGTTAAGTGCCCGCTGACCGAGAATCCAAGCTGGGGGTTGAAAAAGTGTCTAGTAAATTTTTTTTTAAAAGAGTGACTAGGAAAAGTTTGTTTAAAAGTGTATGGGATTGAGAGTGATTGGATGGGCTTTTCGCTAGAAAATAACTGGAGGATTGTGTTGTGTTGGGGTGTATCGGAGGTTGGTGTCTGGAAGCAGCGAAGCTCAAAAGTGTGCGGAGTTGGTGTGACAAAAAGTGTCCAGGATGGGGTCGAAAGTGTGGAAGACGAACCATGTATCGTTGCCGATACATAGATATGTGCGTTAAGCTGGCTAGGTGTCAGAAATTTTTGGTGAAAAGGGTGTTATATACTGAATTTGAAATGTCTCCTATGATTAAGAGGTAATAATATGAAATATTAGAGATTTGAAATTTTTATTGGAATTTTGGAGTTTTCGAGAAAAAGTGTATAGGAGACATTTTTCAAAAGTGTATGGGATTGAACGATTTATTGAAGTTTGGTGAAAAGTTGCGGTGGTCGATCGTCGGTCCATTTGGCTAGTGCATGAATTCACAGAGTATGCAGGAGAACCGAAAAAACCTGCAACACCGACGTGGGTGGTGTGGGGCGGCTGGGAAGTACAGGGTTTGTCCAAAGTGTTGAACAAATAAATGAGTTGTTGAATGATGGGTATTTAGTATAGACTGATTTGTTAGAATTAGTGCTTTTTAGGTGATGGTGAGAAATATTGGATAAAGTTTGTTATGGTCTGAGAGAGGAAGTGAGATTATAGTGAAGTTTTTATTCGAATTATCGAATTGAAATAGGGGATTCGTCTAGATAGTCGATGTATTCGTCTGGGAGGTCGTCGTAGGCAGTGGCTAACAGGCGTCGAGGAAGAAATGGGAGCTTCTTCTTGGGATTTCTACCGAGGGGCCGTCTTTTGCCGACCCACAGTGTGCGTAGAGTGTTTGTAGAGATTTCATTGCCCGATTCAATAGTACGACTAACGTATCGGGCTTGTAAATTATTGAGACGTAGAGGAATTGGCTCGATGTCGGTATTGACATAGACGGTGGAGCTGGGAGAGTATGGTGCTTTGTATTGGCAGTATCTCAGGATTGACTGCTCGCAAGTTCGGAGTTTCTTAACTAGATGGTCGGGAAGGGTGCAATAGAAGTTTGCTCTATAGTCGATTATGGGTCGGATGTATGTCTTATACGTATGAAGTAGGGTGGTAGGATGTGTGCGTCCGAAGTTGCCGTCGAGCGCCTTGAGAAGACTTACTCGACGTCGGACTTTATTTAAAGTGTCCATGAGGTCGGTCATCAAGTTGAGAGTGTGAGTGAATCTCACCCCCAAATAGACGACTTCCCTACGGATTTCGAGTCGATCTCCCCAGAGTACGAGGCGGAAGTTTGTTGGTAGAAGTCGTTCGCTCGAGGTATCGGGGTGTTTGAAAACGATGGCTTGGGTCTTTTGAGGGTTAAGAGTCACCCGCCATTTCCTGCACCAATTAGAAAATTGGGACAGTAGATTTTGGGCTTGAATGTTGAGAGAGCGAATGTCTGTGGCAGAGATAATTAGTGCGGTATCATCCGCATATAGTTGGATGTTATCACGGGGATGTCGTGGAACAGGTGTATCATACGTATAAATTATGTATAATTAGAGGAGCGAGTATCGAGCCCTGCGGAACGCCAGATTGAAGTGTAAATGAGTCGGATATGCTATAACCAACTTTGATGCTGATCGATCGGTCGGTGAGATAGGAGTATAATAATTTGACGATTTGGTTTGGCAATCGGATGCTCAGTAGCTTTCTAACTAGTGAGACCAGACTTGATCGAAAGCCTTCTGAACGTCCATGAGGATAGCGGTAGAACAGCGTCGTTGATTTAAAGCTCGGGTGACGATTGTTTGAAGGTTGGTGGTGGCGTTCTGACAAGAGTGGCCCGGCCTGAATCCGAATTGAAATGCCGGAATAATATTATTTTCGGTACAGAAGTCCCAGATTCTTTCCTTTAACAATCGTTCAAGGACTTCACCTAGGACGCTGATTAATGAGATGGGCCGGTATGATTCTGGCTTTGTGGGGTCTTTGCCGGGTTTGGGGATGAGAACTACGTTGGCTGATTTCCAACAACGAGGGAAGTAAGAAAATGCCAGGCAGGCATTCAGCAGGGCGCAGAGCGGTGGAAAAATTTCTTCTGGCAGGTTTTTGAGTGCCTGTGTCGAGATTCCGTCGTGCCCTGGGGCACTGTTTTTTCCCGCTCGGCACGCCAGCTGAACTCCTTCGATTGTGAAGGGTGTTAGAAGTGGAGAGTTCTCATTTGACGGAATATGAACATGTGGGCTACGTGTTATATTGCGGGTAAGCTGGTCTGTTTCGACGGCAAAGCCCCGAAGAAGTCTTGGATTGTCGGGTGGCGAAATGACAGTTTGTAGGCGGTGACTTTGTCTTCGGAGGTGTAGATCTTCTGTCCTTGCACTTCAAGATGTGATTCCACCTTTCTCTTGAGGCCGACGAGGCGGTGGAATTTTTACCAAAACACGCGCCCCTGTCTGAAGTCCAGTCCGGTTGTTTGGGCCTTCCATTTTCTCTGCTTTTCAACATTGATTTCGTACCGAACCTGGGCGTTTAGACGGTTCCATTGTGTCTTGACAGCGGGGTCTCGAGTGCGGACGTATAACCTGTATAACTGACTTTTCTGACGAATTTTTTGCAGAAGTCTAAGCGGAAGGGCGTGAAAGTTGGTGTGTATGGTGGTGAGAGGAACGGCGATGTCTTGTGCATCGATTAAGAGGGATTGGAATTCTTCTGCGTGATTATCTATGTCATCAGTATTCTGTTGGATGACGGGTTGTGGTAAATTAGTTGAGACGTGGTTTGCGAAGGAATTCCAATCGGCTTTTTTGAAATCACGAAATGTACAATTTGTTGACGGTGGGGGTATTGGATTATTTAATATGGTTTTGAACAGTAGTGGAACGTGGTCTGATGAGATAGGGTCGCCTATAACACTCGTCGTCCATGCGTGTGTATAATCTGTCAGTGCAGATTATGTGATCGACAATGGAGGAGCTGAGGTGACTTATTAGGGTTGGATTATTATTTCTAATCCGCGAGATGGGAAGTGAGACAAGTTGGTCGGCGAGTAATCTGCCGTTGGGGTTGGTGTGTGTGTGTCACCGAAAAGGATGTTTCGTGAGTTTAAGTCACCCATTATTATGGCTCGTGGTGGTGAGGATGTATATTCGAGGAGGTTGATTGATAATGGTTGGTTGGGATGTTTGTAATAAGAAAAGTAAGTCGTCGTGGTATTATTCCACGATATGTCGATGGCTATGCAATCCAGGTTCTGTTGAGACAGAAGTGCGGGGAGTGGGTGTGGTGACGCGGGGAGTCCGTTGCGGACGAGAAGTCCGTTGCCGTGACAGTAGATGTTCCTGTCTAAGTGGAAAGTGGTATAGCCAGTGAAGCGAGGGGAGTTTTTTAACAGAGTGTCGGTGATTGAAAGTATTTGATTGTTTTGGGAGTGCAAAAGGTGTTTAAGAAGATGTCGCTTCCTAGCTAGACCTTGGCAATTCACGGTCCCGATTACGAAGTCCATGACTTAATTTTGGCGTTTGGGGGTGAAAGCAAAGTGGACGCGGTTGCCCGCGCCACTTGTTACGGTACAGCTGTAGCCGTAAAACGAAAGAACGAGGTGTGAAAGTGTGTCAGCCACTAGGCCGCGAGCTGTGGGGACGGCGTTCATGATTGTCGTGGCTAAAATTTCAATTAAAATTTAAGAGTCGTTCGAGAGGTCGTACGGGGTTGGTGGTTTTTCTAGGGTTACTGGAGCGGTTTCTTGTGGGGTTTTAGGGGTTTCCAGCCGCTTCGGACATTTGGGGTGGTAAGTGGCGTGCGGGCCAACACAATTTTTGCAAGTGGGGGCCTTAGGGCAATCGTCTGGTTTGTGGTCGGAAGCACCGCAGGAAGGACAGAGCGGTTTGACCTTGCATGACTCGGCAAAGTGGCCTATGCTGCTGCATCTTACGCAGTATTTGGGTACTGCGGGTAGGGGGTTTGTTGGGTTGGAGGCCTCGCACGGATGTGAGAGACCGTGAAATTTGATGCCGTGATTGAGGGCTCGGTGGTAGTCCATTTCGGAATCGGTTAGGATTCGAAACATTGTGGCGGGACGGCCCCGACGGCGGGAGTGAATGCGCCAGGATCTGCTGTGGAGGAATTTAAGATCAATGAGGATTTCCTCGAATTCTTCTTCGGAGACGGAAGTGTCTACATTTCTGCAGACGAGCGAGAAAGTGGGTCTTCGATTGTGTGATTGCGATCTAGTGCGGGGGGATGGACTGAGTGGGACGACGTTGACTCGGTCGTCGCCGATGGTGTTTCGAAGCTTTTTTGCAAAAGCCTCGTGGGGGATGTTGGCGCGGATCCTGAAGGGCGGTGCAGTTTAGATTCGCCTTTAAGTAGGTGATTTCCCCTCTTAACAACTCATTTGTGTTGAGGAGATTGAAAAACTCCCGCTGAGAGACGTATCTTTGTGGGAAGTTTCGGATGTTAAGTGTCTGAAGAGGAATTTGTTGGTTTTGCTGGGAAGTTGGTTGCTGTTGTTGTTGGGTAGAGCGATGTGGTTGTGTGGGGCGAGGTTGTTGGGTAGAAAGGGGCTGTTGGATTTTGGTGGCTGGTGGTGGAGGGGGAGGGATTCTTCGATCTCTCTTGGGTATGGCTCCCAAGAGAGTGAAGTCCCCTTCTTGTTCTCGGCGGCTGTTGGATTGTCGGTTGGTTTTTGGAGATGAGTGGATAGAGATGTGAGATTGATGAGATTGTGCGGAATGGACGGAACGGGACCTGGAGGCGTTTCGAGAGTTGGTTTGGGCTTTAAGTTGGTTGGTTACGTCTTGTAGTTCGGTTTTGAGTCGTTGGTTTTCTGTTTTAAGTTCGGCGAGTTCTTTGGTTATATGTGCAAGGGCGGCTAAATCGTCAGTGGGTAGGGTAGGTGTTATCGTGGGGAACTCTTCGTGAGAAGAGATCGATGGCACCGTTTGGCTCCGGGTTTTAATCGGAGAACGAGTTGAGGATGCCATTGTAGATTATTATGGGGCGGAAGAGGATGAAGCAGAAGGTTGCTTCGTTGTTAGTTTCGGGGATGCGGACAAAAGCCGCCAGCGGACTCACTGCCGGAGGGAATTTCCTCCCCGGTTAAAGGCTTCCTGACCCTTTTGTTCGCAGGTTAGTGTTTACATTCACCTGATTGATTTCGTCCTCCGTTAGCTGTATGGTATTTTGCACTTCTAGTTGGTCTTGTACACTATTTATTGCTTCAAGCAATTTCCATAAATAAAATCGCTCTATAAAGAGCGGAATTTTATAAATAAAATTGCTCGATTCGAGCAGATTTTCACAAATAAAGCGTCCTATAAAAGACGAGTTGAGATGAGAATCTCAATGTGTTTGTCGGGTCCGGTGGCAAGCGCTGCTGGAAGTGCCTGGTTTGAATCAGTGACCAGGTTATTCACTGGAGCTCCCACTTGTTGGTATCCTTTCCCGTTCGATGTGTTCACTACACTGCAAACGGTAAAAAATTTGACTTCCCGTATTTATACTATCGTAGAAAGGCGCGTAAGAAGGGGGGGTCGCAGAAACTACTTTGTCGCAAGTAAAGTAATGTGGTTTTATTAACTATATGATAGATGATAACCATCAAATTCGACGCAAGCGCAGATCAAATTGAGCGAAAAATTACCAGAATGGACCTTAGCAATTTCCCATCTTATTTCCTTAAGGAATGCGCCATAATCAGTGCTGCCTATCTACTAATTTAGTGTCCTCGGGTATTGTGACATTCTCAAATATTTTCTACACTTTTCAGATTTTCTTCGTTGCTTAGCAGTGTATCATCTAGAATTTCTAAGATGATATTATCAATATCGTCAGATATATTGTCATCTCTTCGGTGCTTTGCAACGCATCACCTGATATTTCAAAAGTAATATTATCAACATCTTGGGATGTATTGTCATCTTGAGAGGATGGTTCTACTAGGTCTTCATGTCGTTCTGCAGCTGACGTTGATTATAAAATTAATATCAGTACATTAATTACTAATTAATACTTATAAATTACTAACTAATAACTCATTCAAGTGTATCTGAATAGACCACATACTCGTAACATGATGGATTTAATGTGTGCATGGAAAGTTTGTGAAAGTGTAGTATCGGTGGTGTCTTGGAATCGTGAATTCAGTGGAAGGAATCAATACACAAAGTTATATTTTATATCAGTGTGTAGCTGGAAAAATTGTGATTCAATAGAAGCAATTGAAAGTAATAACTGTACGATAATACTCAAGTAATCAGTGCATTTTGCATATACTGAACTGAATGTTTTTGTTTATTTCATTTCATTAATGAGCTGGAGTTTTTTTTAATTTAAAACAAAACCAGTCAGACCTTCTTTGGTGTTGATGAAATGGCACCAGTGGCGTACTTGATATAATTGAAGGTGATATATGCAGCTGTGTGCGTTTTATTGGTGGATATATTTATTAGGAACACACGAGAGCCCAAAGAAACGGTGTATGTATATATATAAAAAAATAATTAAATATGAATGAGATCTCAAATAGTGATACACTGTCCAAGATAGAGATACTCATAAATGATAAAACTACAGAATTAAAATCAGAAATACAAAGCATTAGGGATAGCCTGATTAACAGATTGAAAGAATTGGAAAAAAATGCAATAATATAGAACATAAAATCGTCGAAATGGAACGGTTCAACAAAAGGAATAATATTGTCATTTTTGGGATAGAGGTAGACAAAGATAATGTACTCGAAGTTACTACTGGAAAGCTGAACGAGATATTTAACTGCAACCTATCTGTGAAAGACGTAAAAGGTACAATCATCTTGGAGTTTATCTCTTATTTAAAAAAATTGAAAATTTTTCAAAACATAAAGAAATTACGAGGCACCGGTATTTTCATATCTCATGATTTAAGACCTGAAGATCAAACTACAAATAAAATCTTGGTCAAACATCTAAAGAGTGCCAGAAGAATTAGAGAGCGGCAACAAAGAATTTGAAGCTGATGAATTACTACCCAAAGAGATCAAGTTCTCCTCCCACTCCAAGTACTACTCACAAAATAGATTACAAGAAAGATACCGTTGAAAATACAGAGAAAAATCCGAGAAACATAGAGGAATTAGAGAAGAGACCCCCAAGAATACGAAGACAACGGTGGAAGTAAAGAAGAAACCAACAACACCTACTATACAAGCCAAAAACATAACCAAATTTGGCCGTGCTACAAGGAACAATTTGACTGCAAGTAGTAAATGCTATTTTTATAAACTTAACATAGCAGAACATTAACTAACATAAAATCACTTCTCCATCATAATTTTTTTAAAATAATTCTTTATTTTCCAGTATCAGTCTAAGTTATCATCTTTTCCAATGATAGTACCTTTGTTTAAGCATAAATGCCAAATAATCTCATGTTAAACGCTCGGACTAATATTTATTGAAATACATGTATCGATAAAAAACTAGGAACATTTCGAAACCTAGCGAATGAGTATTTTATTCCATGCATTGTTGATGTTTCTTGAAAATTGCATATTATATCTATATAAGTGGGCGCACTGAAATGAATCCATATATTGGAGATTTGAAAGAAGAAAAAATAAGAAATTTTGTGTTAGAAAATGCAGACCAAGCTAAACAAATACTAAAAGTCAATAGTTGTCATTGCAACTTCAAAATAATACATAATAATATTCGAAGCATAGCTAAAAATCTGGATGAATTTATAATATTTCTAGAGGAATTAGACTCCTCAATAGACTGCATAGTACTTACAGAAACTAGAATTATAGATGACATCGGAGTATATAATATTGAAGGCAATACAACTCTCTATAATTTTGGCAAACTCAACCAGAATGATGGAGTAGTAGTTTTCATTAAATCGAATTCATACCACTTTCACCAATAAATTGAAATAATCGGTACAAGTCTACTCCAATTGACGGTGACTATTGGCAAAGAAGTTATTATTATTAATGCATTTTACAGATCACCTTGTAATACTCAAATCGAACCCTTTATTGAATACCTGGACAATATATTAAAAAATCACTCAAAGAACTTCACATACAGTGTATTTATCGGAGATATAAATATCGACTTGAATGAAAATACAGACTATTCACAGATTTACCTGGACACATTAGGAGAGTATGGATATATAACTCAGCAATAAATACTACCACCAGACCACAGTCAGGTACATGCATAGACCACATTTCCATTAAGTCGAAAAAGGGAAACCTTAAATCTATCATTCCGCTGACTATGGAGACTTGTATTACCGACCATTACACAATACTGGTGCAAATAATATTCAACGATAAGTATGCAAAAGAAACTACAGCCAATTCCAAATTCTATAAACAGATAAATGAAAAAAAATTGATACAAATCATTAAAAGTACGGATTGGAAATATTTCTTTGAAATAAATGATTTGGAAAACTCGGTTACTGAATTTGTCAGACTAGTCCAAACTGCAATAGATGGATCCTCGAAATTCATAAAAGTTAAAAACAAAGATATAAAGAGGAAACCATGGGTTACTAGATCATTACTGGAATCCATTAATAGGAGGAATACTATGTATGCTATATTAAAGAAAAATCCACAAAATGAAATTTTAAAAACTGAATACAATACATGCAGAAAAATACTTGAGAAAGCAATAAAAGACACAAAAATGAAATACTACAAAAACAAGATAGAACAAGAAGGGACAGACTCAAAACGATTATGGCAATTAGGGAATGAATTAACGAAAGCAAGACAACATACCGATATATCATTGATGCAGACTGAGGATGGAAATATAACTTGCCATCCAATTATAATCTCTGAAAAATTCAACTCATTCTTTAGCAATGTAGGTGCAAATCTCGCAAAAAATATTAAGCAGGAAAGAAATTATACGGAAACGAAAATTAAATCAGATCACACCTTTTTTTTCCCACTGCCGCCTATGAAATACAAGAAACTATTTTGCAGTCGAAAAATAAAAAATCACCAGGACCTGATGGCTTGAAATCGGAAACACTGAAACTCATATCAACTTACATAGCCAAACCTCTAAGTTATATTATCAATAAATCCTTGTCAAGTGGTCACTTTCCTTCTGCTTCCAAAATGTCAACTGTGGTACCTGTTCACAAAACTGGCGAAAAGACAGAGGTTTCAGATTATCGACATATAACATATATCAAATTTGGGTGAAATTATGGAAAATATCATAAAAAAACAAAATTCGTTTCTGAAGAAATACAATCTGTTTTCAGGAGCGCAGTATGGATTCACAGAAAAAAAGTCCACCAGCGATGCGATATTAGAACTCAGGAGCAAAATATATAATTCTATAGAGAAAAAAAACCTCCATTGGAATTTTTCTGTACCTGGCAAAGGCATTCTATACCGTGGACCACAATATACTGTTATCAAGCCTTGACGATCTGGGAGTGAAGGGTAAATCACATGACCTTTCTAACTCATACTTAACTGACAGGAAACAGCAAACAAAAATACAAAACAAACTCAGCAAAAAAGAAACTATATCATCTGGTGTACCCCAGGGAACGGGTTTGGGACCTTCGCTATTCAATATTTATCTAAATAATTTATTCTCCATACGAACACAAGCCAGCATCATGAGGTTTGCAGATGATACGGTCATATTCTATGGAAGTAACACACGGGACGACTTAAGAATAAAATAGAAACTGACTTTGGTAACGTTAAGAAATGGTTCGATAATAGACTACTATCAATGAATCTCAAAAAAACTTCCTACCTGCCGTTCTGTAGCTTATCTGCGTACCTCCCAACATTTGACAAAATATCAATAGAAGATGACCTTGAAATCTTACCATCGAAAAGGGTTAAATACTTGGGTATTATGATAGACAGCCACCTTAGATGGGACGTACATATAAACTATTTAGTAAAAAAATTACGTAGTGTTCTATATAGAATCAAACAAGTCTCGCATATACTCAACTTTAAACAAAAAAAATTCTTTACCACAGCTTAGTTGAATCGCATCTGGGCTATGGTATTATAGGATGGGGTGGAGTATCCAAAACATACCTGAAATCATTAGAAATCATACAAAAGCGATTCTTGAAACTAATAATGTGTAGAAAAAACCGATATCCAAGTGAAGCGCTATTTGAAGAGACACAAATTTATGATCTGAGGAAACTTTATTTCTTGAAACTAGAAAGAACACAATATTTGCATAAGAACGAACTCCTTACATATTCTCACGAACATAAGACGCGACAAAATGACAAGTATATACCCTCATTTATAAAGAAATCAGTCGGTCAGAGATGCTACCGATATCTGGGACCAAAGGTATTCAATTGCTTATCTGACAATATTAAAAACGCACCCACAATCCAACGCTTCACTTAAACAGTCAAAGATTATATCAGAGAGCTACCAACCACCTACGTAAAATCAATAATAACAATTAATAATGATAATTAAAATGAAAACTATTTATATTACTAACAATTGGTATGATGTTAGAGTACTACTAATATTTTTTTTCATATATTTAATTAGGTTATTTAAGCACTTTTTTTTATGTATTTTTAACTTTATGATTAGGAACTATTCTGTACATTTCAATTCATCTTATGTTTTGTGTGCTGTTTTGGATATTTATTTGTTTATTTATTTATATATTCTCGCTCTACATACAGGTATATATGTGTATTCTGATATACATACTATACCTCGTAGATTAAACTCTATTTATTCACACATTACCTGTATATAAATTGTCATTTTTTATCTTTACCTTGTGAATAAATTATTATTATATTATTATTATTACTATCCAAGGACTGAAAAACAGAGTTACAGAAAATTTTACATTCATTTCGCCGGAAACAAATGAGAAAAGTCTTGGATGAATTTTAATTAAGAATGGATTTCTGTTTCCAAATGCAAGGATGTCATATTGAATATCACCTTCAATTTTTTTCTTTAGGTATTGTTTCCTGTTTATACTGCAATATTAATTAATTCTTCACATGGATGGTCAATATTGGCCATAAACAGTTTGCAATTACTTTCCCTAAGTGAATATTTACAATCAAATTGAAATTATAAATTTATCCATTTTATTCAGATATATTTTTATTTTTAGAAAGCACCCCAACGGGTCAAAAATTGGCAGCATGCATTATAAAAGATACACCAGATATTATTGAAACAGCAGTTACTTTATTTGACGAAAACAGTCTTTGTATTTCGGATGATTTGATTGTCGTAGCGAAAGGATTGACTCCTTTGATTGAAAAACTCGTTGAAACGCAAGAAAAAGGTAGTAAGACTGCAGATCGTATCGATGAATGTGGAGAAGACGACATTGTCTGCGTTGCCACAGTAGGTTTCAAATCAATTTTTAAAATCATAGATTACTCCAGTAGAACTCTAATAATACTAATTTTGATAATATAACGATACAAGTACGTAGAGAGTATTTGCGGGTTGCTCAGTGGATAGAAATATATCCCAGGTTTAATTCCTATCTGCCACGGAAATCTGATCCGTTGTATGGTTTATTCACGATAAAAATTACGTTGCAATATAAAATATTGTGATGTTGCCAAGCTGTAGTTTTTCCCTTGACTTAACGAAAACTAGAAAAGTCTATCTGATGTTAGATTGACAGTTCTCCTTTTTTATTGTTCCGTGCCTCGTAGGGCGTAAGTCAAAAATATTTAATTAAAGATAAAAGGCTTGTATGATAGGCTTGATTAATTGATTATAAATATTTATTTATCAAAAACTATGGATAAGATACAAGAAATAGTAACCAATCATTCTATATTCGAATTAACATTTAATTATTTTACATAGAAGAGGGTTAAATGACGAACTGTAGGTCCTTATACCTTATTCTATGCTCTATAGAACCATCTTCAAGAGCACTGCAAGGGTTTACGCTAAAAGGAATCAATACAAGCTGTAATCATCTTCATGCAAATTTAAATATTGTTTCTTTATACAATATCTATTATATTTATTATAATAAGAATAGAATGGAAAAGAAAAATATAGATACACACAATAAAATTTTGTTACAAGATATAAAAATAAAAAATCTCCCATTTTATCAGTATTATTTATGTAGAGATACTGTGGTCGTTGTTTTAATTTGTTTATTATAAAATAACTGTACCTAATTAATTTAATAATAGTTATTAGTGATTTTGAAAAGGTGTAAATAAAGCAAATTGGATAAAAATGTACAAAAAATAAAACACAAGATTTCCACTACTCCACTACAAAATCATCACTATCTTCATCGTCACTGTCAAAATTAATAATAAGTGGAGGCACATCCTGTCTACCAAATACTACTTCTCTATCTCACCCATCTTGTATAATTTTTTCAGTGTCCCCTACTGTCTTTGACCAAATATCAGGAGTCACTTTTTCTAAAGACTTTTTCCATACACCTATTGCTTGTTCTGTTGAACAACCATTAGTTTCCACATGATCTCTATAAAATGTTTTAACTATGCCACAAATATGTTCAATTGGGTTGAACATACAGTGGTAAGGGGCAAGTCGAAGCACTTTGGAACCCTATTTTTCAGATAATATGTCAGCTTCATATACGTTTATTCCTACAAAAATGCATATATTCAAACAAAATAAGTTATCTAAGTATTCTTCTTCTTCTTCCTCTTTAGAAGGCGAAATCGCCTGTTAGTTCCGGTTTCCTCCTCGTCTAAGCAACTCTTGCGAGGTTGACTGCCAACTATCTCGCCAACGTTTAGGTGGACGTCCTGGTCTTCTGCCATGGGGTACATTGTTGCGGATTATTATGGCCAATCTGTCGGGGCCCATTCTATTGACATGCTGGTTCCATTTTCTTCTTCTCTGCCGTATCCATCTGACAACGTCGTTTGTTTGGCACTTTTCTCTTATGTCTACATTTCTCTGTATGTCCCTCAATGCGTATCCAGTTATCATTCTTAAGGTCTTCATTTCAGTAGTTCGTAGGATTCTCTTTGTTACCGATGTTTCAGCTCTGGTTTCCGCACCATATGTCATCACTGGTCGTATGCAGGTTTTGTATATTCTCGACTTACATTCAATGCTCAAATGTTTGTTTTTTCATATGGGATATTTAAGGTGTCCTGATATTGTGGCAACTTTATTGACTTGTTTCCTTACTTCTCCTTCCAGGAATCCTGAACTTGTAATTTTGCACCCGAGGTATTCGTATGACATTATCTGATCGATAATTTTGTTCTTTATCACCAATTTGCACCGTAGAGGCTCCTTTGTGATGGTCATGCATTTGGTCTTATTTGTAGAAATTTGCAGGTTAAGTTTTTCTGCCTGTCTGTTAAAAGCTTGCAGCATTCTTTGGCGGTCGTCTTCTGACTCTGCAATAAGTACTGCGTCATCGGCATAGCATAGTATGCTTACTTTATGTATTTCCATTCGATATCCTAATCCAGTATTCTTGACGGTTTTTATTAATTGATCCATGATTGTGTGGAATAACAGAGGGCTGAGACTGTCGCCTTGGCGAATACCAGTTGTAGTTCGGAGGTGCCGCGTTAAGGTAGAGTTTGTTCTTATTTGGGTTGTTGTGTTTGTGTTTAAGTCCTTGATAAGTTCTGTGAGTTCTTTCGAGACATTACTGCTTTCCAAGATGGTGATGATGTCTTCTAGTTGGACTCTATCAAAGGCCTTTGTTAAATCTATAAAGCATAGATAGGCTGGAGAGTTATATTCTAAAGCTTTTTCAACTATTTGCCTGAGTATGAATAATGCATCAGTAGTGGAGCGGTTACTTCGGAATCCTTGCTGTTCCTCGCTTATTGGCACTGTTGATGAGATTTTGTCCGCAATGATCTTTGTCAGCAGTTTTATCGAGGTGCTCAGTAGTGTTATTCCTCGATAGTTAGCTGGGTCTGTTTTATCTCCCTTTCTAAAAATGGGTATTGTTATACTTTGTTTCCATTCTTCTGGTATTTTCTTATATTGTAATATAATGTTAAACAGTTTTGTGTACTCCTCTATGATAGTTGTGCCTGCGTTTTTTATTAGCTCGTTTGGTATTTTATCTTGATTGGGAGCTTTTCTGTTTTTAAGTTTCCTTATTGTCTCTTCTACTTGCTCGTAAGTGACTTGCGCGTGATCTTCTATATTATCTCTCTGGCCTGTCTCTTGTGCTTCCATTGGTTCAACTGTTTCTGCGTACAGGTGTCTGAAATATTTTTCCCACGTATCTTCTGCAATTGTTCTTAATTGTATTGTTTCATTTGTTTCTCGTTTAAGACCCCTCAACATCTTCCAAATACGTTTTTGTGCTCCGTACATATCCGCCTCCATTTAGTTGCTAAATCGCTGCCAATATTCCTCTTTTATTTCTCGAACTCTATTATTAGTCCTGTTCCTTATTTCGGTATAGATGTTTCGGTTCTCCAGTGTTGGAGTTTTCTTGTATTGTAAGTATTTTTCCTTCTTTTCCCTTGTAATGTTCTTGACTTCTAATGTAAACCAAGGTTTAATGTTCGGTCTGCTGTTGTGTGACACTGTACGTGTTCCTAGGGCTTCCTTAGCACATTTGCAGATGTTTTCTTTCACTTTGTTCTAGACTGTGTTAGGGGTATCAGACTGTGCTATGGGGTTAAGAGTGACGTGTGTTTGGCATCTGTTTGAATAAAGTTGTTTAGTGCTTTCGTGATTGAGGGATTCTATATTGAATTTTTCAGTTTTTATCGATGGTCTTTTTTTGGATAGAGGCGCACCTATTCGTATCTTTCCTAGCACAAGTTTGTGGTCTGTTCCGATGTTGGCTGAAGATAGGACTCTTATGTCTATTATTTGTTGAGGTAAGAAACTTCGATTGGTGATGATATAATCGATTATTGATTTATTGTTATAGGTGTATTTGTGTTGTTCTTTATCTAAGTATTACCATAATATATTGAAAAATGTTCATATCAACTTACCGTTGTACTAAATTCAATAATTGGGTTTTGAGGAAAGTATTTTCAAAAGGAATATCATTTTGTATGAACCAGTTCTGTATATCAGCCTTTTTGGTAGCTGTTGTTGGTACTTTATTGATCACTGTACTGTGATAACTTGCATCATCCATTACAATTGTTGCAAGTTCTTCCTAGTTCACTAAAAGCTGGTACTCAAACCAATGCAAAACATTTTCTCGGCTCATTTCACCGTGGTAATCACCATCTCGTATTTTGGAAGAAAAACCAGCCCTGCTCCAGGAATAAATACAGAAGAGGAACCAGCATGCAATACTATATACCTACAATAAGGAAATAAAAAATTACTACTAGGTTTCCTAGATAGACTGCATAGCTCAAAACAACTATTAATAATTATATAGATTTAAATAAAATAGTGTGAATAGTAAATATTTGAAAAGGTCTTAAAATGGCAGGAATGTTAGTACATCATAAATTAATTGCTAAATTTTATTATTCAATTACCTTAAACCACCAATTTTGGTTTTTTTCACGCTTCTATGATCAGAATCTTGCCAAGAACGTCCAACAGTACCGTTTTTAAATATCCAGGTCTCATCCAAAAACACAAATTGATATAAACCTTCCCTTTTCATCTTGCCATATTCATGTATAAAATGTACACGTTTTAATGCAATATGTGTCAACTCTATTAAACCACGACGAGTATCATCTTTTTGGTATCTGAATCCAATATTTTTCACTATCTTCCAGAGGGATGTTAAACAACCATTAAAGAGTTCACGCTCCTGGAGATTGCCTCTTAAAGTTTTCAAGGTTATGTGTTCCTCTGAAAAAACATTGTGTTAGTTAATCATGAATATTTAATCATTTACATTTAAATATGTAACAATAATATTAATAATGATGAATACAAATAGCGAACACTATTACTTAGGTCTCTTGCGGGAGAAGCGGGCCCCCATTTCGGCGTTCTCGTCAAAAATAGCTCAACAAAGATGTTACCATCTCTTGACATTTTCTGTTCAGCTGCTTCAGCATTTAATTACCCACACACTGCAGATTTGCCTAAATAATTAGTTATGAAAATAACTATCTTAAAGAAGCAATGAATTTAAAAGCACCAACAAAACTTGTAAATATAAGACGATGTCAATAAACGTCAAAACAAACTGGGGAATTTTACCAGTTGATTTGACAACGTCTTGAAGTTTTGCCAACCTGTTAGCTGTAAATTGCCCTGGCTGTTGAGGATAAATATTTATATTTATTCTAATAAGCAGGAAAATAACTAAAAATGAAATCATCGTCTTTTTATCGTAAATAAACTATATAATCCTTCATCTGAATGTAGTATTACAAAATATATAGAGTATTATGTAATTTGCAGAGCATAATTTACCAAAAAAAATTTTTCAGTTCACATAATACAATGTTACACTAAATAAACACTAGAACCGTATCTATAACCATATCTTATAATATCCTATTCTCTAAATTCATTTTTGATAAGAGCTTTGAGGCTTGTAGAATTTGATAAGCTGTATAGTTAATCCTATTGACAATGATTAGAATAGCCATCAGTTAAAAATGCCGTTCCAGAAATGTATTCAATAATTTTTTTCTATTACATAATAAGGATCGATATTGTTATAATGCTTCTATTGTTTACAGGTTGCAGTAGACCTGCTGAAAATATTGGCTGAACTTCCTGATATAATCATAAATGGAATCGAGCCCGTTCTTCCGGATATAGAAACATTGTTTAAAACTGTTAAATATTGTGTAAATGTTGTATCAACTAGACAAAACTTCTACACTAACTGTGCTAAAGTTTTAGATGAACTTGCTACCTGTGCTGCTTAATTTAAATAATTTATTGTTAGCTAAATAAACAGTGAATTGGGAAAATACCAAAACAGGTCGATTTATTATTTCAGTTTATTATTTTTTAAAAGAATAATAGGGGGAATAACCTTCCAGTGATGACGTATAGTTGACGTAAGAGATAGAGTGTGAGCTTTAAGGTTTAAGCTTATCGTTTGTGTTAAATGCCTCCATAGTCCAGTCAGTATTATAATTTAAAATGCTTATTTGACGATATATTCATTTAATATTATAATCATAATCATACACATATTTTAAAAAATCTTAAACATAACACCAGACAATTAACACTACCATATATCTCGTTTTATTAACAAGAATTAGGAATATAATTTTCAAATAACTTATTATTTTTTCCATCTTCCACCGAATTATAAGTATATTTTGAGATTCCAATTTTTTCGAACAGCAGGTGTCCATCAGCGATGTAAAAGTTCTTAGAGCAGACCCAACAAAGAAGTTTTCTAATAATGTATAATGTTAATAATTCAAATTATTTTTTTAATGATTACGAAAAGAGGTCCATTATATATAAGAATCCTCATTGTCCACAATTATATGGAACCCTTAAATTAGATAAAATAACGAAACCAATTAGACCTGTAGTTTCTTATGTTAATACTCCTAATAATATATTGGCAAAGAAGCTTAATAATATACTCAATAGTTACGGGTATGAGTCTAAATACTCAATTAGAAATTCAATAGAACTAATCAAAAAATTAAAAGCATTCAAATTACAAGATAACGCTAAGCTAATTTCATTTGACGTTACTAATATGTTCACTAAAATTCCTCCTAAAGAATGTCTAATACTTGTAAGAAAATTACTAGAAGATAAAAATATTAATCCAGGAATAATATCAGGTATAATCAATTTGTTTGATGTATGTATTAATCAGAATTATTTCACTTTTGACAATAACATATATATTCAAAATGAAGGTTTACCAATGGGAAGCCCTATATCATCTATTTTGGTAAACATTTTTATGGACAGTTTAGAAAGAAAAATTTCTAAAAGTAATATTTCAAAAAACGTTTGATTTTGGTTTAGATATGTAGATGACATATTAGCTTGTTTTATAGGCAGTGAACGACAATTCGATATATTTTTCAACTACATTAATAATTTAAACCCAAAAATTGAATTTACATTAGAAGTTGAAGAAAATAACTTAATCAATTTTCTTAATTTGAAAATTCAAAGAGTTAATAATGTACTTGATTATGCAATTTACCGAAAACCAACACACACTGATGTGACAATTCCATATAATTCCAATCACCCAATGTCACATCAGCTAGAGGCATACAATTCAGTGATACATAGAGCATTTTCAGTTCCTAGATAGAGATATTAATACAATTAAACAAATAGCAACATCCAACGGTTATCCATTACATATGATAAATAAGCTAATTAATGAAAAAGAGGAAAAAGTGCCATTACAACTAATATTTCCTAAACAAATTGAAGGAATAAAAACTCATAAAACCATCACATACACAGGAAATATTCCTAATAATATTACAAAGATAACATCTTTAGCAACGAATACAACAATTTCTTTTAAAACAGAAAGTAACGTAAGTACAAACTTGTTAAATGTTAAAACAAAAATACCAACATTAAAGAAATCAGGTATATATAATTACAAATGTCCAGAATGTAATGCTGTCTATTTAACACCAACCATTCATTGACACCTAACACAGAACTAGAAGTACTGCATATTTGTGATAAGAAACAAGAACTGGATTTCCTTGAAGAGTTGGAAATTAGAACACACTTAAGAAACCCACAATATGAAGTCGTCAATGAACAAATAAATCTAGGGAGTTCTCCACTATTAAACTGTCTTCTTAAGTGATAATTGTAAAGATCAGCAGATATAGTTTTCCTGGTTTTCTATATCATTGCACAGTTATACTGATCTTAATTGGAAAAATGATCCAGGATATCACCATAGGGCTAATAATATCTAAGCTTCAATATTTGTAATATCACATCTTCTTCTTTTTTCTATTAACATATATTAAGTCAATCACAAAGTAAGTGACTTCTTGGTCTAGCCAAAAATAGCTACTAAACATCAGGTAGGCATAAAATGAAATGTAACTTCTCTCATTCTGACGATGATATTCAGTTATCGAAACAATTGTCAATTTTTTAGAATTCTCAACATTTTTCATTATATTGTGGAATTAGCTAGAAACGTTGAGTTTCATTTAAAACACTAATATGAGTAGATTCCACGAAGTAAGGGCCGAGACAGTTAATTTCATTAAAGAGTGTAGTGTTTTTCTCAGGAATTTGTACTTTGAAGATTTTTATACAAAACAAAAACTGATTGGAGTTTTACGGACAAAGAAATTTAAGATATTATACGCCCTAGAGACTATTGCTGAATAACAGGGACACTCTATAGTGCGACTTCCTCCTTAGTTTTGTATTATTAATTCCATCGAGTTAATTTAGGCACAATTAAAACATTAAATAAAAAAATAGTCAAAATTGAAGATGAGTATAAGAATATTGGGCAAGTCCATATTAGTGGAGGAATTCATTATTGATTTACAAGACGATAGTGATAGTGAAGCAGATGATATGGAAGAAGGATTAATAGAATTTTTGGAAGAAGAAAATTAATTAGGTTTAATATATTTTTCATTTTACTTATATAGTAGTGGCAAACAGGCGTTAGACCTAATATTTATGTTTAAAGAATTGTTTTGTTCATAAAAAATCCAATGGTTTACAAAAAGAGCTTAGTTTACGTCTGGTATCCCGATTAAATCGAACGCCCTTTCAACAATTACGTAACATCAAATACAATATAGGTATTGTTAAAAGAAAACAAAATAATTATACTTTTCAGAGTCTAGCTTCGCAACATGACTTAAAGGGGATATATACCATTAGGCCAGTCAATTTTTACGTTAAAATCGCAAGTTAACTGCTAGTTCGGATTTTTTGGTATGTTGTTTGAGACTATTAGGAAAGTCTGAATCCAATTTTTCAATAATGAAAACCTTCTTACGTAGTACTCTAAAAGCCTCGAAATTTTTGCCGTTATGCTGGTTTTCTCGCTATAACTTTGAAACGATGCATTTGTCGGGAATGGCTATTCCATAATTATTTAAAGTAGATAAAATTTGCTAAAAAACGAGACTACGTGTAGCTCTGTAGGTCTAATTGTTTCTGAGTTACAGCCTTTCAAAAATTGCAAAAAAGTGAAATTTTAACTTTTGGTCAACTTTGGACCTAAAAATCAGGGAAAATACGTATTCTACGAAGGAAGTTATAGGAATAGAAGTTATAGCAAATTTAATTAACTTTCATGTAAGCTCAACCGTACGTCTTTAGGCCTCATGGTTCTCTCATAATCCTCAAATAACCAAAAATGGAAAAACAGTTTTTTTCGTAAATTTGACCTTATGCGTTCTAATGATGGTAATGGGTAATTTACACACAAAAAATACTAGGTACTCTTAAGAAACGACTGTAATTTATTTCTGAGAGGTATATTATACATATAAACAACAAAATGGTAGCATATAGAACAGTTAATAAAAAAGTTATTTTTGCTTATAAAGTACAAGTTATTTACAAAGTACGAGCTATGTACAATTTCCTTCTTGGTTTATTATTTCGACCGCTTCTAAGGAGGCTCATGTTCTAGGAGACCCAAGGGTTGAGAGTCGTCGACGTCGTCTTCTTCGTCTTCTTCTCCATAGAGGACGATGCTGAGTTTTACAAAGTGCGGAGCACTTTAGCCCTGCTTTTTGGCAGGAACAGCCGCCTCCGGTGCACCCTTTCTTGCATCCACATGATATAAATTTCAGAAGTGAAGGGGATGCCCCTTTAGATATCATCGTAATGGGGATGAGACCCCCTTCCATCCCTAGTCAGTGGCCGGCTTTTCGGCTCCCATCCACTTTTGAACTTGATGGTAGGCTCTATAAGAATGCAGAGCTGTTGCATCCTCAGTGGGGAGCAAACGTGCGAGATCTACCTTTGCCGAGGCTTCTGTCAGTACGCCGATAGGATCTCTTCTTGAGTCTCTTCAAGAGCGCCGTAGTGCCTTCTAGTTCGGAGTCTCCAATCCAAACTAAAAATTCCGTCTTCTCTCAACCTCTATTTGGCACGTGGGGTTATACATTCATCAGAAGTAGTTAGCTGATGCCATCTTCACTTCCCATTGCGAACCACTATCTCAAATAATTATTCGACCCTAGAAGGCGTATGAAATCAAATAAAATTTCATAAAATAGAATTTTTTATTTCATACGACTTCTACGGTCGAATAATTATCTGAGGTGGTGGTTCGCAATTGGAGGTGAAGATGGCGCCAGCTAACCGAAAAAAAAACTAACTGCACTCAAAAAAAATTAAGGAAAATCAGAAAGAATATATTAACAATGGTGAAAATTATGAAAGTACTCAAAAAGAAAAATATAGTTCTTGTACAAGTAGCTTAGTGATCAGATCCTTAGATTTTTAGGATCTGAATAATACAGCTTTCGCTAGGTTGTTGCAAATTACACTAAACTCTTGGTTAAGAGTCTATGTGTCTATCAATTAATCGTGAAGATGTTTAAATACTTATATTTACCAGAACATACAAGTATGTACTATAATATACAAATATTTATGTGTTTTCAGCCGGTTTTCAGGGACAACTCAGTCGAAAAATCATATTTGTATATTAAATTCAACCATAACAAATGAGTAATGCGAGGAGCAAGGAATCAAATACCGCTCCTGACCAACACTAAGGTAGTGGAAAATGCCATAACATCGGCTCTACTGTTTATTTTGTTCTCACCACCTTTGTAAATGTATAACGAGAAACAATCGTCATTAAAGATATTTTTAAACGAAAACGAGAAGAAAACAGTACGTTATGAGAGGAGAAAAGTATAATCCACTACAGCTAATAATGGAAGAAAAAATCATGGGAAATAGGATGATAGTGAGAAAAAGACATTCGTGGCTGAAAACTTCAAGAGATTGGTGTAATTGCCCGAATAATGCACAGAAAGGTCAAAAGAAAGTGTTGATAATGGCATCCGCATACCTCCCCTCAGACGCAGCTAAACCACCACCAACTAAGGAGCTGGAGGACCTTGTGGAACACTGTCTCACCCAAAAGCTTGAACTGGTGATAGGCTGCGATTCAAACTCTCACCATGTAAGCTGGGGCAGCAAAGATATTAACTCTAGAGGTAAGTCTTTTTATGATTACATAGCTAACAAGAATCTCTGTATTCTAAATAGAGGTACTAAGCCAACTTTTATTAACTCTCGTAGTCAAACGCGAATAGATATCACCCTATCTACTATAAACACTTCGAATATAATCTCCGGCTGGCATGTATCAGACGATATTTCAATGTCGGACCACCGCTGGATAAAATTCTAAATAAAACTAGCGCTCACAACCTCTACAATGAGTCGCGACACCAGGAAAACCGATAGGACAAAATATGTCCACTGTTTGAAAGGGGATCTGCGAGGAGTCGAGGATGTGCTGCCCAACAATAAAGGAGATTTGGAAATTTATTCTAAAACCATCCAAAACTCCATAACTAATGCCTATAAGATGTCTTGCCCACTCAGGCGGGTCGATCTTGATAGATCCTCCACTCCGTGGTGGTGCTATGAGATTGACCAGCTCAGGGGGACGGCGAGGAAAGCCTTTAATAAGGCTAAAAGAACCAGACTCGATGAGGATTGGAACTTATACAAGTCTCACCTCAGGGAGTATAAAAAAGTCATTAGACAAAAACAAAGAGAAGCATGGAGAATCTATTGCGAGCTAGACTCCAAAAAGCCCTCTCAAAAGATCCCCACCGTCATATCGGTATACTAACCAGAGAGGATGGCACAAAAACTGCCAACCTTCAATTATTGATGTCAACTCACTTCCCGGACTCCAAAATCACAAATTCGGCAGCCTGGGAGGATGAGGAGAATCATCACCCGACGGACGACGACTGGCGTATATCACGACAGATCGTCGACTCGGACAGACTGAGGTGGGCCATCTCAGGCTTCTCCCCCTTTAAATCCCCGGGAACAGACGGCATTTATCCTACTTCAGTGGGGCCTGGATGACCTAATGCCGAACCTGGTAGGAATCCTCAGATCCTCACTGGCACTGAGGTATATTCCAAAAGGTTGGAGATAAGTAAAAGTCGTGTTCATACCAAAACCAGGAAGAATGGACCATTCCATCCCAAAAGCATATCGACCCATTTGCCTCACATCGTTTTCAATGAAGACTTTGGAGAGGCTGTGCGAACGATACATAAGAGATGTGGTGATAACACGAAATCCACTGCATCCAAATCAACATGCATACACTCCAGGGAAATCCACCGATTCGACTCTTCAACTCGTAGCGGGCCGCAGCGAGAGATCGTTGGAAAATAAGGAGTCCACCCTGGGTGTATTCATAGACATATAAGGAGCATTTGAAAGTACCACTTTTCCTAAAATAACAAATGCGCTTTCCAACAAAAATATCCCCCAAACCATAAATGGCTGGATATATAACATGATCTCAAAAAGAGCGAAAAAAATCAGTATGGATGATGTAACCGTCAGAGGCTTGGTTGTAAAAGGTTGTCCACAGGGAGGGGTGCTCTCGCCACTACTGTGGAACATGGTCTAAGACTCCTTGGTCAGCCACCTCAACGAAAGCAACTTCTACACAATAGCATACGCAGATGACTTACTGATTCTGCTAACAGGAAGATTCGAGGAGGCACTCTGCTCTTTAATGCAAGAGGACCTCAATATCATAGAACAATTGTGCAGAGACCATTCGCTGTCAATGAATCCAAAAAAGACAGAGTTGGTTCTTTTCACGAGAAAAAGGAAGCATGCAAAACATCAAGCCCCAAAGCTCCTAGATACCAAACTTAATTTCTCTTCAGAGGTGAAATATTTATTATGAGCTGTGTCGTAGAACCATCAGCCGCACCTGGGGAATGTCACCTAGGGTTGCTGCCTGGATCTACACTGCCACCATCAGACCTATGCTAACGTACGGCGCGATTGCCTGGGGAGCTAAAGCAAACCAGCTGACAGTCGTCCGTATACTGGATCAAATCGAAAGAACAGCATGCCTCAACACTACAGGAGTCATGAGAACCACACCAACAAGAGCTATGGAGGTAATCCTCTGTCTCACTTCCCTTGACATATACATCAAGGAGGTTATTTTGATGACCATGACACGTCTACGCTCTACCGGTATACAACCTTATGTAGGATCCGGTAAACTGAGACGTAACTTGTGGCATGAGGCCCTCATGGAGGTCCCACTGCTGCAGGCCAATACGGACTCGATTCCACCGCGATATGCCTTCCACATGCCCTAAAAGGTAATCTTTAAAAACAACGAACAAGACCCAACGAAAGAAGACGCAATCCGCATCTTCACAGATGGGCCTAAATCAAATGTGGGCTCAGGATGTGGAATTTTCTCCAGACCCATGAATCTAAACATAAAATGGGCAATGGGCTGCAATACAAGTTTTCCTCAAACATAGCTCACTGCTATCTGCATCGCTGCAAAAGAGATTACCAAAAGGAAAGCCACAGGTAATAACATATACATCCTTACGGACAGTAGACAAACACTACTAGCCCTGAATAGACCATGTATTACAACAGTCCTAGTACTAGAATGTCACATGACCTTAATCGAAGCCTGTAACAACAACACGGTCACTTTAGGCTGGATTAAGGGCCATGAGAAATCGAGAGGAAACCGTATTGCAGACTCGCTAGCCAGGAAGGTAGCCTCCCAAAAACTTTTGGGACCTGGCACTTTCATTGGTCTATCGGCGTCAGCGACGGCCGACCTATTAAAAGAACACTTCCTTAATAAGTTTAAGTGTAGATGGGACCACGCAGAAGGCTGCAGGCTTGCCAAGAAACTGCTACAATATCCGGACAGCAAAGTAGCCAAAAAATACGTGACTTTGAACAGGCGGAACCTACGAACAACCACGGGAATTCTGACTGGTCACTGCCACCTACGAAAACACCTCCACAGACTGGGTCTCTCTGACACCCGACTTTGCAGAGGATGTGAGCAAGAAGATGAGACTGTCGAGCACATTCTTTGTTAATGCCAGACACTCTCTCATTTTAGGTTTCATGTATTCGGCGAGCACAGGCTAACACACGCCAGTATGAGGGAACTTAATTCAGGCGACGTTATCGCCTACTTCAGAGAAGTAGGCTGGATGACGAGCTAGAATGAAGTTTTGAACCTCAGAAGGATACACAATGGGCCAATTGTGGCCTAAGTGCTGTGGGGTCTACCCACCCTTCCAACTTTTACAGATACAGATTGCCCAAATAGTTGAGTATTTAGAGCGGCGGCGTCCAAAATTTGGATTCCCTTGATGATTGTCAACTTTCAGAATGAAAATGGCACCTAAACAAGAAACACCCACAGGCTGTATCGTGCTAACAGAAAAAAGTGGCCGACAACGACATACACATAGGATTTTTTTTTCTAAAAACCCGGTTTTCGTGTTTTTCTCGCTGAAAAAGGAAAACATAACTAAAAAAAAACAAAAATTCCGACATTTTTTGGGGTAAACCAATACTTTTCTCGCATATTGGATAGGATTGGACATTTGTCATTGAAATATTACTAAATTATATAAATATGAACCTTCAAGTAAATGTAGTAAAAATAAATTACTTCCAGCTATTCATTAACTGCTCAGATGAGCTTTCGCAATCTATGTTTATACTGGAGCAACGTAGCTCCCTTTTACGGTAAACTTGAAGATTTTCTGTCATTGATTATTCTTTAAAATAGGTTAAAAATACCTCAGTCTCAACATTTTTCTTGTGACACCAACTTTCATAATTGGCATAAGGCTTTCGTTTACGGTTTTAGACTTTTCAAGCATTAATCCAGCAACTACACAACTAGCCAAATTGTTGCAACTATATGAAATTTTGAAATAAGTATATAATATCTGTCAACACAACCCTCTACAACACATTAACCCAGCTGAAATGAAGTTTCTTTCAAAATTATGATCTCTGGGACGCACTCCCAATCAAAGCTCTAACTATCTTAAATCCATTGCGTCCTTTTAATGTCACTTGAAGAGTCTGTAAAAATACGGGAGCAGATCAATACACTATACAACATCCTCCAGTCACGGTTGGCAGAAGAATTATTGAAAGTATGGCAGCGTTCATCAACACCAGAAAAATTTACTTTCTGAATTAGTTTTAACAAAAATGTTTCACCTTGGCTAATTTCTTTGGCATCTAATTCGTGTTTTATTGTTTCTTCTGGGTGTCTACAGTTATAAATAAATTGAAATATCCACCCAAACATCTGTACAGTTTGGATATACTTGGAAAAATGTTCAAGGTGCTGTAACAATTCGATGCTGTCACCACTTTAATAATCCCATGGAACCGATTGTAATAATCTCTATCTCCTTTTGAATTCACAACCTTTTGTTACCAGCGTATGAAAACCTTTGGACCCTCATTTTTCTGGATTTTTGCAGCGTGCTGTCACCACCCACTATGCAAATGAATATTACAGTTTTGTTAATTCAACATCACATTGTGATAATGTTCTTCCTTTTTTTCCTCTTGTTTTCATCACATGCACATCTATACAACCGCTTATGCCCAGCTTGTGGCTGTTAACTTTTGTGATGTTTCAACTTAACTTTTCAGCGATGTTAAAGCGCTGTCTTTTTACATTACTGTGATGTTACTAGAACTTCCTCAAAAGGAAGTCTTTATAACGAACTAAAAACAAAATTACTGTTACATCCTGAAATGCCTTTTAACATCTTGTCGATGTTAATGCAATGTCTAAAAAATAACATCTTATCAATGATCTAAATGCGACATTTCAAAAACAATACAGTGTATTCTCGTAGATGTTGTATGGACATTACATAATCCTCTGAATAATATACCTCAAACATTCTGGATGACATCCTATAGATGTTTCTGTGCCTAATCAGCAAATACAGGGTGAACAACTAAGAACGTCTGCTGTCGCCCATATGTCAAAAAATAGTCATAGTACAACTTTAGAAAAATCCCTGGAAAATATATTTGAGTTCCTAAAATATCTCCTATGGGGTGGAATGAAAACTTAAAAATATAATACTGTGATTATCTCCAAAAAAGACATACTAAAGGTATCCTAGAAATACAATGTTTGATATATTGTTGAGATTATGAAAAAATGTAGTTAGGGACTTTTTGTCTTTATTTTTCAAGTAAGGGGTGGGGTGAGGTTCAACCCAAACAACAAATCTCGTTATAACGAGAAAAACCTACAAACCCTCACAGTGCTCGTTATAGGTATGCGGGTTGTCTCACGTGGTACAACCCGTGCTCGCCAGTCGACTAGCTTCGAGTCGAAGAAGGGGTGGATTCTTCAAAAAACTATTGAGTATACAAAAAGGGCGCCAGAGAAGTTTTGGCAAGCACCCAAGACTTCCTAAGTTAGCCCACAACTCCTCAGTGGGTTAACAACACTCACTACACACTCCAAAGGTTAAACTGATAGGTAAATTATCATAAATAAATAAAAGTCAGCAAATACACCCTGATTGAAATTTTAATTAATCTTGGCGGATCAAAGGTCTCTTTTCAAAATATATGATACAATATCACTACCAAAAGAAAAATATTACAAATAACGTCTGAGCTCAGCTGAAGGCTGTAATCTCAGGGTGCAGTAGAGCTGAGGGCCCCAAACTACACCGATGTCTCAATCCAAAAATTCTAGAGAATCGACCAAATTGTTCATGTACAATGTTCCAAAAATACAACGATAATATATATATATATATATATATATATATGTCAAAAACACCAATGTATAGTTACAAGGGTTCACACTTCCGCAATTTATACCAGTATCAATATAAATATAATAATTGCATAAGCCAGAAATTTAAATTACAACGAGTTTAGCGTTGCTGGAGAATATACAACTCAAAATTATATACGGCGCAAGTTATATACATAAAACCATTAGAAATAGGTAAAAACTACTAAATATCGCAATACTAGGTACGTACCAAGTGTTCCAGCGTATCTTAATCTATGAGCATGATTTCAAAAAAATTTTCAAATACAAAATTCAAGTATAAACGAGATTATAGTAATCGCCGCAAGAAAAAAATAAATAAAACTTAATATAAAAAAAACGGTAGTATGTGAAGCATAGATGTGAATTTACTACTGAGTTTGAAGAAATAAGAAAAGGAAAACTATTAACTTATCCTTTTCCGGCACCAGAACAGGAACTGAAATTTCTCCAGATTAATCCAGACCTCCTGGAACTGGTCTCACCGACCCATTAAATTCCAATCAGCGATTTAATGTCCATATACAAAACCTCCCTTTTTAATGAAGCCTACCAGCTAACGCCGTCTACGGGAATTTTCCACGTGGTTTCCTAAATCTACCAATTCTCCTGGTATCCTTTGGTCATCGGCACCCCCTGGTTCAGTATATTATTGGGTCAGACCTTCGATCTGTTAAATCGAGCGATATTTTCTTCCCCTACGTAGAATTTATCAGGATTTTCCGTGAAATAACGTTATGGCTCCCAGAGCACATGCAAATATCTTTTGTTGAAATGATGTGTATTCACCTTGACGGCAATTGGAGGACTGAAATTTTTAACTCCGTACCGATAGCGCTGTGACTTCTCTCAGTCGACAGGTTAGCCAAATTAAATTTACGACGGCTCGGCGAATTTTTCGCGTTACATCGTAACACTTTTTCTTTAATCGACATCCATGTTTTTGGCATCATTTGAAAGAGTTTTTCCTTTTTAATAAGAAATGCTTAACAAAAATAACAAAATTGGACAATTTTGTCAACGCTTTGTGAAAAAGTCCACAATTTTCCCATTTTTCTCGGAAATTTCAAATGTAATCAGGCATTTTTTAAATTCTGATGAAGAGGGGTAAAAAAATAGGAATCTATTCCAAGATATAAGATTTACAATATCAGATATAAAAATTAAAAAAATGCTTCAATTCACATTTGAAATTTCCGAGTGGATACAAAATTATCTAATTTTGTTATCAATCTTATTAAACAGAAAAACTTTTAAATGCAGCTAAAATCATTAATATCGGTTAAAAAAGAAAAAAGTTATACATTTGTTCATAAGTTTGAACCTTCCCACCCATTATTTGAAGAATAATGGCAAAAAATCTCCTTAGATAAATTTATTCATAATCTCATCAAGATTTCAAAAATTGCATTTTTAGGACACCTTTAGTATGTTTTTTTGGAGTATTATGTTTTCGAGTGTTCATTCCACCCCAAGCGGATATTTTAGAGACTGCAAAATATTTTTCAGCAATTTTTCAGGATCCCTTACCTAAAGCTAATTTTTTTGAAAGTTGTACCATGTTTCTTTTCTGAGATATGGCCTACAGTCGTTCTTAGTTGTTCATTCTGTACACTTAAAATAAAATAGCAATAAAGGATTTGAAACGTTTATTCACTATTAATGAACAGTACAGTAAATTTGAAAAAAACAGGTACAAAATTAGAAAAAAAATATCTTGTTCAGAAATCCAACCTAAAAAAAAATTGTGTAAGCATATTACATAACAAGTCTGGAAAGTGTATACTATTGAACACATTCAGTGAAAGCAAGAAATAAAAAAGGGTATATTAATCCGTAGTTACCATAACGTACCATACTTTGAAACTGAATTAATAAGGTTTAACGGATACACATACATTACAGCTAGTTTACAGAAAATTTATTAGAATAATTTTTCAATTTTATTAAAACTAATAAAAATTTTACATCATAAAGATTTAATGAAACATTACGTTACATCAACAGAAATCCAATCTGATTTAAGAAAATTCTATCGTTTACTTACGGTTACTTTTTCTCACGCAAGAGTCGCTGTTTCGAGTACCTCAACCATTCCATAACGTACACTTCAAAATCCTTATCTGTGAAACATTTCAAAGTGTTCTGAACAACAGCTGATAAAACAATTACTTTAGATCAAATTGTGCCCATGGAGACCTTTGATCGATCATCATAAATTACATGAAACTTGATTTTCAGCCAATTGACTGGGACCAATTTTCCATAAGATGCATGCGGGGATCTTCAAAGGAATAATAAGATATTTTATTTCGAGAAGTAACTTTTTATGATTTACCTTCTATTCCATGCCCCACTCCATTTGGCAGGTAAATTAAGGTGTGCTATGAAAATTCATACTTCTTTTCTGTATAAAATAATATACTATTCTCATCTTGTTAGTTTCATCCTGGAACAAATTGTATACTAACATCGTGGAATTTTAACTTAATGGAAACTAAGCATTATTAATACACTGTATACAAAAAAAACTACTTATGAGGAAGAGATATGAACACATTATCAAGTTAAATGAGTTTATAATTAATTGTATCCAATTGAGTATACAACAGCTGTGTTTCTACAATAATAAATAATTGAATGCTGTTTGTTGACTGGAGCATTCAGTATCATAAGTTACATATTCTGCAGCTAGATTAATATAGGTACCATTGTAAGGGACATCTACAGATTATTTATTGTATTCAGTGAATTTTCAAATGGAAATGAGCTTTTCAACAGAAATGTCTTTAAAGTCTTAAACAGTCTCTAATTGTTCACAAGAATTGTTAGTAATAATGTTAAAATTTTCTAAACCTGCAAAACTATATTGATGGCTACTACGATTACTACTAAAAAAACTAGAACTAGAGATACTTGATTCAATATTTTTTGTACTGTTTAATACAATGTTTGTATCAGACTATATGAAATAGTTACTCCCCTTTCATTACATAATTACCAACTATTTGTTTTTTATTTTATTTGTGTAAGTAGCGTCTGAAACATCTTGAACATTGAAAATATTTTCTTCTAGATTTAAATATCTGCCAACATATGAGCATGTTTTATTATTAATAATAATATCTACCCTATTGCAATATCAAGTTTTTTGTAGGGTATAATGCATATCTAGGATTTGAAACATTGTGAATCGTTTTCAAAATATACTTACTAGGTAACTAAAATATTTTAAAAATTTAAAAAACCCTTATTTTGTAAACTCTATTATATAATGTTAGTGTACAATTCCGCCACCTGGAATTTCAACGTATAATAGCCGATTGAAGTATTGAATGAGTTTCAAGTTTTAATAAGTATGATTTTGGAATAAGTACTTACCGATAACAATTGTTGTTCGTCCATTATAACCAGAATTATAACTAAGTATAGAAACTGTAGCTTAGTAGGAACTAACGAAAACGAAGACCACTTTATTCAAGTACTACTTGCAAAATATGTGCTTTCTGCAAATAAAATATAACACATAACTGAAAACCATCCGCCATTTCATGCTTGTCATTTTTGTTTTCACATATAACTACTATATGTTTCGTTCATCAGTTCCTCTTCTGTTTTCTTCTTTTTTATCTTACTGTGATGTTTCTATGAGATATTACTGAGAGTTTTATGAACTAACGTCGTACAGACGTAATAAGTACGATGTTAATACAAATTATTTCGAAAGATGTAAAAGTAACTGCAATATGTGTTCATCTTAGAAACATGTTAACGTCGTACAGACGTAATAAGTACGATGTTAATAAAAATTATTTCGAAAGATGTAAAAGTAACTGCAATATGTGATCATCTTAGAAACATGTTAATTTGTAATATTACAGTAACGTTCTGTATGTGACATTAGAGAGAAGTATACAAATTAACATTGTATCAATGTTTCCTATAGGAAGTTACTAAAAAGAAGTTCATAGGATGTGTATGTAACTGCGAATTCAAGTATTACTGTGTACATCAAAAATATGTTTAATTTACACGACATGGATGTTAATAGAGTTGGTAATAAAATTAAGACATCTAGGAGATATCTTATTAACGTTTTAGATAAACATCACGAAAAGTCTCTAAAAAGAACATCACAAAGAAGACTTGTTATGTTTCTTGTTTAGTGGGCGGTGCCGTAGGGCACAATAGAGCCAGGAATCCCCTTGTGGGTAACCTCGGGGGAGGTGGTTTCCTGGCACGAGCGGGTAAGGTCTCCGTGGGGCCTCTTGGGCCTATACAATGTGCCAAGCCTGAGTTCTAAGGAGGGTTGCCTCAACCAGTTCAAATCCAGCTGGTTCGAGGGGAGGGGTTTGTTGATAAAGGAAACAGACTGGGTGGATAATATGTACATATATATTACAAACACAAAATGAATAATACAATAACAAGATTAGGGTAAAACGTCTTTCATAGTCTGAAAGTGGTTTTTCCTGATTATGACATAAAAGATTTCTTGCATATGAATATCCCTGTATAATATATTAGAAAAATTAACAAAGATTAGCGTAAAACGTCTTTCATAGTCTGAAAGTAGTTTTTTCTGATTATGACATAAATAAAGAATTTCTTGCATATGAATATCCCTGTATAATATATGAGAAATAATAACAAGATCAAACTCCCTTGACTAAAATCTAGTGTTTAATCAATCGATTGTGAATCGTACTATTACCTAAATATGGTAGATGAGGGGCTCAAATTTCAATAGTGCACTTAATATGACCAGGAATGTATCTTCGGACGCCAAGACAAATCAAATAAATGTTAATACGATATTTGTTCAAAAAAATATAATGACAGGTAAAAACTTACGGTTTGAAATATCACAAATCACAACAAAACAGTATCACTGTTCACATACGGGCCGTCGAAGATGGGGAGTACCGGGCCATACGGTACCTGATTACTATCTGAGTGTTTTTTCCTCACTGCCCTCTGTTCCAAATTTCCTTCTATTTATTTCAGAAGATTTGGGACGAGTCCTGTTATTCAAAACATCAACTGTAGTTGTGTTTATTTAATTACCTCCGGTTGTCCTTGCCTCATATTTCATTATTTTCGTAATTGAAGGTTAATTTTTAATTAATTTCTCTCTGTTAAGTTGCAAAATTCGTCCGTATTTTTTTTATAATCAAAACATCATTGTGTTTTTGATTGTCGTCGACCTTGTCGATTATGTAAATTGTTTGTTTATTTTTCTGCTCTAGGTTGGTCTTTTGTTTTTATATTAATTGAATCCGACTTATTTTATTTAAAGAAAATTATATCTATATAGGGTGGTCCCTAAATTTCCTTTGCCATATTTCGTGATTATTACAGTGCCAAGAACCAGTTATGCACATATTTAAAGCTGCAGTAATAAGTTTTGTCTTCCGGTCAGACAATTTTCTCTTCATCACAGGTAAGACTTGTCAATGGCCGATTTCCCCGATCACGATAAAGCCAAGTAGGCCCCTACCACCATCTGGAACTCAATAACTGTTTTGAAGAACAGCCCCTTGATGGTAAATCAGCAGGGTTATTCAGACCTCCCAAATGATGCCAATTATCAGCAGAAGTAAGATTTCTAATCTCAGACACACGATTCCAAACGAATACACCCGATTCTTCCTTTCGCTGGATCCAAGAAACTGTACTAGAATCACTCCAAAAGTAACTTTGAAATTTAGTCTCTAAGTTTTTCACATGATCATGTAGTCTGGCTCCTATAGTAGCTGCAAGCAATCCCATGCGTGGTATGGCCATTGTCGACCCTTGCTTTTTTATAGGAGCAACTCTGGCCATGGTAGCTAACAAATATACGAAAACATGTTTATTTCTAGAAATTCTCAAAAATATGACACAAGCATATGCGTCTTGAGAAGCATTGTGATGATCTCAAAAAGACATTATCCGAAAAGACATTATTAAATTTGTGTAAATAATAATTTCAATGTGGTTAGCGGGCATCGATCTATTGAGGTCAGATAACAAAAGCACGTCCGCTGTAAACATATCACATTCACATGCTCAGGAAGGTCAAGTGTACGGGCCACTGACTTATTAGTTCGAAGACTTCCTATAAATAGAAAGGTTCGACAATTTCACGATGATTCATTATTATTATTTTGAAAAGTACAAATGTATATATTGTGTGTTAGTAATTCTTAATTATATTTTATCCCAGTGAGTTTTGAACGATGTTATTTATTCTACCCTAAAAGAATGGCTACGAGGTGAGTGGTTCTCAAAGATGAATGGTTTTATGGTTAAAGAAGTCTATACGAGGGGCACTTACTAAGTAGCCACCACAGCATCACAAAATGTATGTATGTCCTCTGCTTCATCTTTACCAGCACATATCCACCGAGGTATTTTGATTTGCTGCAGAAGTGGTAGTTTCTTCAACCATTGTTCATAAGATTGGGCAGTGTTATCATCAACTGGTTGATCCCAAGTTAGGGCCTTCTTCCATAACTTCTGTAGCATTATCTTAGGCACCAAAATAGTGGAAGATAAATATCCAATTGAGTCAAATATTTTGTGAGCTTGGGACAAAATGCATCTATTAGTGACAACATCATTTAAAGTATTTTCCTCGCTTAAAAAGCTTGCATTAAGCGTCAGGTTGACCTCTTCTGGATACAAATTTATACCAAGGAATGGACATACATTATTTACAGCCACCTCTTCGATCACTAAGCTACTAGTACTCTCCAACAACAATTTGCCATTGAGAATTAACCCATAAAAACTTTTAAAAACTTCGATCGCTTTTTCTGACACCGATCTAAAGAAAAACCTTACGAATATCTGAAACAACTAATTTATTCTCACGTAAACGTAACAGCACTGATCGATCAAATGAAGACCCTTTTCTAGACAACAGTTTAATGATGGCTTGTCCTTTTCATGAGCTGACGCATCAAATACAGGGCGAATGTTCGTGGTACTGCTTTCCCTAATAACAGGCCAGTGAGATAGAAAATGACCCTGGACATCACCTTTTGTATCTGGTTCCATGACTCGTTCTATAATACCTTCAGTTTCCCATTCAACAAAAATATCATTATATCTTTCAATAATATTTTCATTTTTGAGCTTACTCACAGTAGCCTCAATCCTTTTTTTAGCAATATTAAAATTTATTGGTACATGAGCGTGTCCTTCAAACCGTGGCAATCGAACTTCGTACCTCCTTCTTTCATTTCTGGAGATAGTATCCATAAATAGTTCCTTAGCTGTCATAGCGGATTCCTTCCGTGTGCACTTATCTGATGGCTCCTGAATTCCTAAGACATCTAATTTCCACAAATCAGTAACAGAAGCATTCTTAACAAAAAGATTTAAGGAGGTCATGATAACATCAGATTTCACATAAGGAATTGGAATTTTTCCTGTCAAAGTCTCACCTAGTGATGTTTCTATGGCAATTAGGCCACAGCCAATTTATATTAAATCCCAGTGTACAAATTTGCAATGACATCCACTCCTAACAAAACCTCAATCCGGCCAGCTTGCTTGTTATCAGACAAGATAATATTACAAGAACTTAGTTCTTTGACCCATTCCCAAAAGATACTTGATAGACATCACCACAAATAACTATTTGATCAAGTGCCTGAAAGGTAAATGAAAAATCACCAATAACAACTGTCACATCATTGCAACCGTGGTTCTCAGTAAACTCTTTGCCTCCTAATAAACATTGAATCAACTTCTCAGAACGTTTATAGGAATAACCCAGCTGCACTGCAGTTTCTTTCAAAATTTATGATCTCTGGTACGCACTATCAATCAAAGCTCTAACTTTCTTAAAACCATGGCGTTCTTTTAATGTCACTTGAAGAGTCTGTAAAAATACGTGAGTACTAGTCTGATTTGACAGGTCTTGATTCCTTTCACTTTCATCAGCTGCAGGTGAGGGTTGAACTCGGGATTGATTTCGGTTACTATCTGGTACGTCATGCTTCTTCTGCTGAGACAACTCAGGGCATAACAATATTTTATGAGAACGTTGGCACAGAATACACCTTAATAGTTTTCTACACCTATTGACTTGGTGAACTATCTTGATTCAACGGAAACAAGTTTTCATTCTAGAAAGTATCTCCTTCTTCTGTCCCTAACTCATTTTTGTTGAAGTAAATTTGAAATAATCTATTACTTTAGAGTTCTATGGCGTTAACTAGATACAATCTAGTCGTTGAATAAGAACTGTCGGTAATGTAATGTCATATATATTAGAATATAAAATACTTGTCTAGTAGATTGTAGATTTTGTATATTGCTTTAATTAATAAAAAGGTATATAATCATACCAAGTAAAAAGGAATATCCATCCCAATATTTGCTTTCACAACAAAAGGTTATGGGCCCTGAAAACAGGCTTTCAGAATAGTGTTGTAAAGTGTTAAATAAATTTCCGAAATCTGAAAAAGTCGTCGTATCAGATGCCGTCCATTGAAAGGCTTAAAGGTCGTGAGAATTACGAAACATGGAAGTTCGCCGTACAAACTTATTTAGAGCACGAGGAATTGTGGGATTCAGTACTTGGTACGGATACCGATGTCAAAAAAATCACTAAGGCCAGGTCGAAAATCATACTTCTCGTTGATCCGCTGAATTATATCCATGTTCAGAACACAAAAACTGCCAAGGAACCATGGGACAATTTAGAAGCTGCCTTCCAAGATTCAGGTCTTACAAGAAGTGTTGGTTTACTACGTCTACTGATAACAACAACTCTAGAAGATAGTGATTCTGTTGAGGGATATGTTAACACCGTTATAACTGCCGCTCATAAGTTGTCATATATTGGCATAACAGTTAGTGACGAATGGATAGGTACAATTTTGTTAGCTGGTCTACCAGAAACGTATAAGCCAATGATAATGGGGATCGAAAGTTCAGGCACTCCAGTAACAGCAGACTCGATCAAAATCAAGTTGCTTCAGGATATATCAGTAGCTCCGAGTTGTGAAAACAAGTCAGTGGCCATGTATGGTACCAGTGGTTCAAGGTTTAACAAAGCTAAGCAGAATGTAAAGAAAAACAAAAAAGGAGTACGTTATTTTAACTGTAACGAGTATGGACATTTTGCAAGCCAGTGCGACAAGAAAAAAGACCCTGTAGATAAAAAATCGGATACCGGAGATAAAAGGTCAAGACAATCTGACTCTGCATTATTGTCTGAGTTTGCAGTGCAGGACAAAAATGACAAGTTGTGGTTTTTAGGCTCAGGTTGCTCAGCGCATATGACAGCAAATTGAGATGAGCTAGAAAATATAAGAAAGTCCGCAAAGTTGACTGTAACCACTGCAAATAATGAAGAAATGTGTACGGAGACTATCGGTGACGTCAATCTTGTCTCGATCAGTTCGTAAAAACAAACATTCAACCATCAAAGTACATTATGTATATTTTGTTTCCGAATTAAAAATGAATTTATTGCCAGTTAGTCAAATAGTAAGTAAAGGTAACACTGTAATCTTTAACTGTAATGGAGCTAAAATTTACAATGGGAATAACAAACATAGCTATAGCTAGGTTAGAAAATAACCTGTTTAAAATGGATTAAGTTCCATCGCATAATAATGGTTCCGTCTGGTTCAACAATGCAGAAAAAGAATGCAATATATGGCTTAGGCGTTTAGCGCACCCAAGGAGTTTAAATACAATGAAAAAGGGACTGGTATATGGCTTAGATTTTTCGGATAATTTCGATCCGAACTTTGTATGAGAAACATGCGTATTAGGAAAAAGTCACCGTTCAACTTTTTATAGAAGTAAGAGTCAATCGTCACGATGTTTGGAGTTAATACATTCGGATTTGTGTGGACTGATGCAGGATAAGTCACTATCTGGTTTTCGATATGTACTTACTTTTCTTGACGATTATACACATTATAGAACCGTATATTTTTGAAGCATAAGAACCAAGTAATAGATTTTTTCAATACTTATAAAAGATTTGTTGAAACTCAAACAGGTGAAAAAATAAAGTGTCTACGAACTGACAATGGGGGGGAATATTGCTCAAACTAATTCAAGAATTCGATCAAAACTGCAGGTATAGAACATCAGCTTAGTTGTCCATATACTCCTGAATAGAATGGCAAAGCAGAGAGGCTGAATCGAACAATGGTTGAAAAAGCTCGATGTCTTCTAATTGAAGCACAGTTGCCAAATAAGTTTTGGGCCGAAGCTGTATACACATCAGTATATTTGTTGAATCGTTTACATAGTATCTTGAACCTGTGTACTCGGACAGAGAAACATCTGAAGATAGTGACTCAGAATACGTTCCAGAAATGGAAGTATCAGCAGAAGATGTAATTCCAATTCAGAGAATTCAGTGCGAGAGAAGACCACCTAAAACGATGCAGGACTATGTGTTACATTCAGACATAACAGAAGCTAATGGTGACCTATTAGATGCTGAAGACGCACTTAGAAGACCCGATAAGGATAATTGGATTGAAGCTATGCAGAACGAATATGAAGCTCTTATCGAAAATGGTACTTGGGGTTAATTGACTTACCGCCTGGCGAAAAAGCTTTAAATTGTTAATGGGTTTTTAAAACAAAACTAAAAAATAACAATATGATTCAGTATAAAGCTCGTTTGGTAATAAAAGGTTGTGCTCAAAGAAAAGGTATCGATTTTGAAGAAACCTACTCTCCTGTGGTTCGATACAGCACAATAAGGTATCTACTTGCACTAGCAGCAGAAAATAACCTCGATATTGACCATATGGATGCAGTATGTGTAGGATACCAATGTTCGGGACGATAGCAATTTCCCTTTTGTTTTAAATTTCAATTGGAGTGAACTGTAGTTTTCATTAATAATAATTAATTAAAGGCCGACATTTTACCTTTTACTCATTTCTCGCAGATTAACCGGCCGGCTTTGTATATCGATGTAGCTTCACTCACACACCGTTGTACTCTAGCGCGCGCTGATTGTCTTACTATTTATTAATAATCTTCGTCATGTTTCCTCTCGACGTTCCGGTTTCCTAACTTCTAACGAATTACATCACGCTCTTTTATGTCTCGTAAAATATACACAGAATAATTATTTTCATAAAGAATAAACGTCTAAATTCTCCTCAAAATCTCTTCGAAAACTTGGTACCTTCCTGGATGAAGACAATCTCCTCAGAATTGGTGGTCGATTAAAACATGCTCCTTTATCGTACGATTCAAAATACCTCCTATTATTACCCCACAATTTTCCTTTAACATCGATTCTCTTTAAATATTTTCACGAGAAGAATTTACATGCCGGACCAAAAACCACCCAATTTCTGATATCCCAATATTTTTGGATAGTCTCTTCGAAAAGAGCCATAAACTCCGTCACTTCAAAATGCATTCGTGGTTGGAAACAGTCCCCTAAGTCTTTTCACCCGCCTATGGGCGATTTAGCTAAATGTCGAGTGTCCTCGATTAAAGCGTTTTCTCAGAGTGGTGTTGACTTTGGAGGACCCTTTCACATTACCCCTTCAAAATATCGTGGTGTTCGTACAATCAAAGCCTACATATGTCTCTTTGTTTGTTGTGCCACAAAGGCCTCACATCTTGAGTTAGTTAGTCATTTAACTTCTGAAGGTTTTCTTGCCGCGTTGCAAAGATCTATTTCTCGTCGTGGTCACGTATCCCACATCTTTTGCGACAATGGCACCAATTTTACTGGAGCCGTGAGAGAACTTCAAGAAAATATGAAAACCACTGCGGAGCAGGAAACCTGCCAGTTTTCTTTCAGTCCGCCTTCCGGGCCACATTTCAATGGTCTGTGGGAAGCCGGTATAAAATCAGTGAAAACCCATCTTACACGCGTGGTGAGAGACCAAATTTTAACTTACGAAGAATTTTACACTGTCTTAGTATTGATTGAAGCCTTGCTTTATTCTCGGCCCCTCACCCCTTTGACACATGATATAGAGGACACCAATGCTCTCACTTCTGGTCACTTTCTAACTCTGGAGCCCTTAAAAACTCTTTCTCTCCCTGATTTTTCAACTATTTCTATGAATAAATTGTCTCGTTGGCAGCTTCTTCAAAGGATGCATAAAGACTTTTGGAAACGAGAATATCTCCATACTCTCCAACAACGGTCAAAGTGGCTAACGCCCACATCACCTTCTCTTAAAATAGGGCAACTAGTCTTGATTCACGAGGATAATGTTACCCCCGGGTGTTGGGTCATGGCTCGAATCACTGCTTTACATCCTGGTCAAGATGGTATTGTTAGAGTTGTAAGCGTTAGGGCCGCCAATGGAATTTTAAGGCGTCCCTTGATCAAATTGTCCGCTTTACCGATAGAGGACAATTAATATACTTCCAATAAGTAGTCTTTTTTTAGTAGTAGTTATTTTTAGTATTTTGTAAATATCTAACCAGATACAACATTTTCAAGGTGTCACAATCAATAATTTTAGTTCTTTATTATTTTCTTTCTAAAATATCTACATTCATTCTTCTTTTTTTTTTTCAAAATGTACCCATGCATTTGGCGGGGAGAATGTTCGCGATTGAATCCAGATATGCCTTATATATTTTAAATTCAACCGCGCAATGTTAACATTTTCACCTCGTCAATGTTTTGTACCGAGTGTGTGTAAATTATCGTAGTGTAAGACAACCAGAGTGCAACGGTGTGTGAATGAAGCTACATCGATATACAAAGCCGGCCGGTTAATCTCCGAGAAATGAGTAAAATGTAAAATTTCAGCCTTTGATTAATTATGATTAATGAAAATTACAGTTCACTTCAATTGGAATTTAAAACAAAAGGGAAATTGCTATCGTCTCGAACACATAACATTAAAAATGACATGACAATACAAGCAAATAATTCCGTTGTTACCTTAGTTTTCTACGCTCATTACATAAATTAAGCTACGTTTACTCAAATGCAACATGAAATTCGGATCATAAACAATCATTATGGCACACACTGGGGCCTCTTCTGATAATATTTGTGGCTAATGCCATAATGATCGTTATAACATGAATCTCTCCCAAATAACGAAATATCAAAAAATAACATTTGTCATTTCCTTCTGTCACTCAACTGTATTTTCATTAACTTCAAATCTAACATTGAATAAAGTTGAATGAAAACATGGACGATGAAGAGATTGATGAAGAAGAAAAGGCAGGAGAAGGAGGAGAAGGAAAAGAAATATACCCTTACGGAGAATACGAAGGCGGAAGAGACGATCAACTAGACAGACATGGATTTGGAAGTGCCTTACTTCCGAATGGTGACGTGTATGAAGGTGAATACCACCACGGAAAAAGGCACGGAAAAGGAATGTATTGTTTTAAGAATGGTGCTAAATATACTGGCATGTGGAGAAAAGGTTTGAAACATGGTAAAGGAGAATTCATCTATCCAGATGGTACTCGGTATGTTGGAGATTGGAGAAAGGATTTTAAACACGGAATTGGTAAGATATTGACAACAATTCCTATTGAATAACCTCTATGCATATTATAATATGAAAATAGGAAAAACGCACATTTCTAGAGAAGTTTACATATTGTATGAATTTGTTCACATTAACAATTATTGGTGGGTCTGTACCATTAACACCATGTTCAGTCCACAATAGAGACCATTCTTATCCACCTGATCTTGCTGCGTGCGACTTTTTTGTTAGTTTGTTATTTTCAATGTGCTAACCTCCGCAATAATTACAGTAGTAAATATAATTTTTCTTTAGGTTCTTACTACTACATCAACGGAGATACTTATGAAGGTTCTTGGTATTTGGGGTTTCGTCATGGCTTAGGAACATACACATACAAATCATGCAATGTGACGCATTTTGGCACATGGAAAAACGGTAGAATGGAGGGACCAGGAATAATCAATTACCCCTATTACAGGTATTGCTTTCACTTAATAAATATGTGTTTTGATGAATAAATTATTATTTCTACATCCATTCACAAAAAGACGTCATTTTGTAATAATTTGTTTATTGAGTTGCTTAACCCTTAACCGGACAGGTCAATTTTTGTTGCGTAGACTGTAAGGTACCGTCTGTGAGACTGCCATGTTCTGACAATGATAAAAATTATTTATATTAAAAAACAAACTTCAACTTTCATATAAACTCAAGCTAGATATATATTTTAATTATTTGATATGGTAAAATACACTTTTTTGAAAAAAAATACTTATCAAACAGATCCTTATTCAAAGAGTACAAAAACTAGATAAAATATGCCGTAATAGTTTAGGCATTGAATTTTTAAGTGGTAGGTTTAATTTATAATAACATTGCAATAAATATTAAAAAAATACATTCAAAACAATCCATTTTTAGTGAAAAAACAAAACATACAAAAAAAATAAAACTCGCAGCAAGTTCTAAATATCGGCAATATTTACGCAAGTGTCGCACTTGGGATTGGAACATGGGCTTCATACACTCCACACATAGATATTTTGTCTTCGTTTTTCTATCACTTGAACTGGAGGAACATTTTCTTGAGATTTTCACAGTATTCTATTTATTATAAAGCGTAGTTCGCGAGGAAGACGATAATTTTGAACTCGTCTTTCCATATGAGGCTGAACAGTTGAGTTGGGTTGAGCAGCTAGTATTTTTGCAAATAGAGATTTGTCACGAATTTCCTGATTTTTCTTGTAGTATTGGTGTACAATATAAGAATTCACAATTGAAATGTACACAGTACGAAAAATAATAACTAACGGCCTTCGAAGTGTGCGGCGACTTGATGTAGGTACTTTTTGCACACTTTTCATCAAGACAATCTAATCCGCCTTTGTTAACATTATAATATGCAATTATTTCAGGTTTTTGAGTTTCTGGATCTGTAGAAGCCGTGTCATGCATGGCAGATATAAGTATGGTAGCTTTCTTCTTTTTTCCCACATAAGAAACTATAGTTGACTCCTCACGAGAACCATATACCGTTGATCCCACTTGCCTTGATTTGTTAGGTAAAAAACATGTAGGATTTTTTTTTGTTTTTCTTCATTGTACCAACATAGGTAACTTTATTTTTCAGTAATTCGTTGACAAGTTCTATAGAAGTAAACCAATTATCAGCGGTTATATTCCGATTGCTTCCAAAAATTGGCTCTGCAAGACGTAAAACAGATTGTGTTGGTTTTGAAAACTGCTTATATTCGACACGCAAACCAATCCCGTCTGAATCTTTGCCCGTATAAATGTAAGCATTGTAGCATTGCATCAGTTAAAGCCATAAAGTTAATGCCTCGAAAGCTTACGAGCATTTCATCAATTGTTACTGATTGACCAATTCCATAGACGCTCTTACTATTTTCTATAAAACTGTTGAAAATGTAAGAAATTGGTGCTGTAGGATCCTGTTTTTTTCTTTCATCTCTGTCTTCCGGATTGTCAAATCTTAATGCAGCCAAAAGTATTTCGAAACGTTTCAAAGTCATGACAACCCGAAATATATATTTTCCAGTTCCATCGGTAGCAAAAAGTGTCTCGATACTCTCGTGACTTGAGTTGAATACTGAGGTATAAATTAAAAGTCCTATAAAACCCCTGAGTTCAACCAAATCAGTGTCGTTCAAGTTGTAAGTCTGTGATTTGTATTTTGTTCTCATGACGTTAAGTTTGTAATTTGTCCATCTAACGATATGTGACAATATATTGTCACTTACGAGCAGCTGGCAAACGGTTATTGGATCCGCTTTTTCACCAAGATTGTAAGCATTTCCTATCAAAACCGGCACTTTGATTATTATGTTATGTTTCCTTGTACGTGAAGAGGGTCTTACTTCTGATGTTCACCACCTGTAACGATTTTTGCCGTATACGTATCGGCCTTCTTCAACACTTTCTTCGTTATCTTCGTGATCACTACTCTCCGATATATCACTTTTACTGTCATGTTCAGATTCGTCTTCACTACAACCACTTAAATCACTTTCCGCTTCTTCATACCACTGCAATACAGTTTTTTCGTACTCATCGTCATTAAAACGTACACGTTTTGACGGTCCTGCCATTTTAACTACTCGTGAAATTTTGTAACGCTAACAGAAACGTACCGTCTGACAGACTGCGGCTAACTGAACATCCATAATGTTTTGGTAAGGAATGAAATAAATTTTCTCTAAATCGGGTGATCTATTGTGGACCAATAGCTTAAAGATTAGGTTGAGTGACACGATTGTGGGCGTGACCATTATAGAATTATCATACAACTTAATATCCAGGCAGTCTCACAGACTGCACGTTTCCGATTAAGGGTTAACACATTTACCCGTTTATTTCTGATGGACATATTGAAGATGGTTTTAAGGTCAATATACAGGGTGTCCCGGGACTAATGGGAAAAAAGTCAGGAGCGTATAATCTGAGCCAAAATAATGTTATTACTTCATATAAACTTTTTCTATGCAGGCCCTCGTTTTCAAGTTATAGGCCTCCAAAGTTTTAATTTTGAATTTGGTTTGTATTTTTATTTTTTTTACTAGTTATTTGATCCTTATAAAATTTACAGCAAAGCCATAATGTACGTGTATGTTTATTTTGGAAAGGTAAACAGTTTTACTGTAGTGCCTTGAAGCCAGGGACGGACTACTCGCAATGGTTAGTGATCCAAAAATTTTGCAGGGATGGCACACCCTGTATGAAATTATCGAAATTCACTTCCCCACACATTAATCTAACGAAAAGGTACTCTTGTTGGAATTCGATAAAATAAGCCGTTTGGCTAATATTTACAGTTTTATTAATGCACTACGTACCAATTTACGCATTCACCATTTTTATAAGTACACAACGAGGTAAAACTAACTTATTAATACGACGTCCAAGATTTGCCTACAGTACTACAAAAAAAAAATTTAATGATAGCAAGAAGATAAAAAACATTAACGACGTATCAATTCGTAAGTTGGTAAATACTTTTTAAAAGTGTTTTTACCGTTTATCAAGTAACCATAGGATTAGTTGTCAAACGTTGTGTAGAATAGTTCGTTGTCATTACTTGTCAATAATTAATAAGTCCTTAATTTAACTGTTACAATGGCAGAATTCACTTTTATTGAGTATGCAGATATGCATTTAATGTATGGACTGGCTTCTCGAAACTGTTTAGAGGCCAGAAAGCTTTATGCAGAACATTTTCCAAACAGAGCATTGCCAGACAGACGAATGTTTGAGCGTATTGATCTCAGGTTACGAGAAATAGGTATGAATAAGTAAATGTAATTTTCCATGTATAGAAAACAAAATTTTAAATTTTAGGAAGTTTTTTGCCAAAAAAAGTTGGAGAAGGTCCAGTACGAAGCGTACGTACTGTGGCAGTTGAACAAGATTTGTTAAATGCAGTTGATAATGAACCATCAACGAGTTTACGAAAATTATCAAGAGAACATAACGTCTCGAAATCAGTCGTTCATCGCGTCCTAAAATAACAGCTGTTATATCCTTTTCATATGAAAAAAGTACACAGTATGACAGTGGCTGATTATCCTGCACGACTTGAGTATAGCCAGTGGTTTCTGCGACAACAACAAGCAGACAATACATTCATTAGTAACGTTCTCTTTACGGACGAATCCGGTTTCACCAGAGATGGAGTCATAAATTCTCATAATATGCATTTATGGGATGATGTGAATCCACATGGCATTATCCAAACTAGGAACCAGCATAGATTCATGGTTAATGTTTGGACAGGAATAGTTGGCAATCGTTTGATAGGGCCATATTTTATTGACGGCACTTTGACCGGTCAGAGATATTTGGAGTTTTTGCAAAATGAGTTATGGAACCTGTTTGATGATGTGCCACTACAAACTCGTAGGAATTTATGGTTCATGCATGATGGGGCTCCTCCTCATTTCAGTTTAGATGTTCGACAGCATTTACAAACAAGGTTTCCTAATAGATGGATTGGTCGTGGAGGCTCTTTTCAATGGCCACCGCGATCAGGAGACGTTAATCCTATGGATTTCTTTCTCTGGGGTTATCTCAAAAGTAAGGTATACGCAACACCCGTGCAAACAAGGCAAGATTTAATTGACAGAATTGTGTTACACTGCAATGTTATTAGAAATAATATGGGACTGCTCTTTCAAGTGCAAAGAAACAACCTTCGTAGACTTAGAATGTGCGTGGAAGTGGGAGGAGCTCATATTGAACATTTATTAGAATAACGTTAGTTTTTATTGTTGTTTAGGAATTAGTTTTAGTCCAATGTTTTATAAATTGTGTTTTTTGAGGTTTTCTTAATAGTTTAATAATTTTGTGTTCGTAATTTTGATTAAAAGCAACTGATTACGTTGTTTGCGTACCTATTCAATTCCTATTAAATGAGTACTTAATGTTTTTATCATCTACTATCATCAAATCATTACTTTTCCGCCCAACCTATCTAATATGCGAGAAAAGTATTGGTTTACCCCAAAAAAGTTGGAATTTTGACAAAAATTTTTGAGTTATTTTTACGCTTTCCATCAACAAAACACGAAAAAACGGTTTTTAGAAAAAAAATCCTGTGTGTAAGTCGTCGTCGTTGTCGTCGGCCACGATACAGCCTCCGGAGTGCAATGAGTCACCAATTTTATGATGGAATATTATTAAGGATATGTCACAAATAAACACTATTGATTTTCAGCTCATCAGAGCCAGTACAGCGGGTGCTATGGTACTTGAAGTACGGCCTTTTGACATTTTTTGAGAAATTTCAGTTTGTTAGCGCAATACAGCCTCTGGAGTTCAACAAGTCACCAATTTTATGATTGAATATCATTCAGGACATCTCACTGATGAACCCTATTGATTTTGAGATCCCCAGAGCCAATACAACAGGTGCTACAGTATTTTAAGTACGATATTTTTGTCATTTTTGGAGAAGTTTCAGTTTGTTAGCATGATACAGCCTCAGGAGTATATCCAAGTGACCAATTTTATAATTGGATATTATTCAGAGCGTCTCAGAGATGAACCGTATCGATATTCAGCTCACTAAAGCCGGTACAACGGGTGCTTTGGTACTTGAAGTACCAAATTTTTGTCATTTTTGGAGAATTTTCAGTTTGTTAGCACGATATAGCCTCCAGAGAATATACGGTTGATCAATTTTATGATTGAATATTGTTCAAGGTGTCTCACAGATGTGCCCTATTGATTTTCAGTTGACTTGAGCGAGTACGGCTGGTCCTATAAATCCAGATATACTAAATTTTTGGTTGTTTTTGAAAAAATTTCGGTTTGTTAGCACGATACATCCTCCGAAGTGTATACAAGTAACAATTTTATAATAGAATATTGTTTAGGGCCACAGATGCGGAAAAGTTAGTTTTAATCTTTAAAACCGTTTATTTTTTTGTAATACTGTAGGTAAATCTTGGACATCGTATTAATAAGTTAGTTAGGTAAATTGGTACGTAGTACATTAAGAAAACTGTAAATATTAGCCAAACGGCTTATTTTGTAGAATTCCAACAGGAGTACCCTTTCGTTAGCTTAATGTGTGGGGAAGTGAATTTCGATAATTTCATACAGGGTGTGCCATCCCTGCAAAATTTTTGGATCACTAACCATTGCGAGTAGTCCGTCCCTGGCTTCAAGGCACTACTGTAAAACTGTTTACCTTTCCAAAATAAACATACACGTATATTATAGCTTTGCCGTAAATTTTATAAAGATCAAATAACTAGTAAAAAAAAAATAAAAATAAAAACCAAATTCAAAATTAAAACTTTGGAGGCCTATAATTCGAAAACGAGGGCCTGCATAGAAAAAGTTTATATGAAGTACTAACATTATTTTGGTTCAGATTATACGCTCCTGAGTTTTTTACCATTAGTCCCGGGACACCCTGTATATAGCTGAATATGTTGTGTGGGTAACTTTGATGGTGTCGCAGCTTTTATTATCCGTTTCATTTCCAATAATACGGACAATGCGGGAATCCAGATAAGGATGAGGTGAATTACTTTAAAATAATGTCATTGGATGTTTTCTAGGATTTGTTGGGTTAGATCATTTTTGAAGAAGATGTGCTTTATTGATGGGATGGATGACAGAGAATCGGTGAATATTGCAATTTTCTTATGAGTGTTGTACGGTACGATTCTAAAGAATATTAGGAGACTGTAGATTCTAAAATTTGATTCGGAATAGAAAACTTATCAATTATCTGGATGAAAAAAAGGAACCCCTACTCCGGCTGTCCTGTCCAAGTTTTGCCAAATAAGACTAGGGATAAAGGTACGGATAAACAGGGTTGTTTGCGCCAATATTAAAATTCTTATGAGTAGTCTTGCAATCTTTAAGAATGGTTAGTTGATTCCTTAGTAATGGGCGCTTGAATAAGCGATCCTCATAGAAAAATATCGTGATTAAGTCAATATAAAACCATTTTTCAATCTGAAATAACAGTGAATTTAGGTGAAATATTGTGTGAACTACGAGTTTGTCAATTTCCTCAATTTACCCTATTTATCCGTACCTTAATCCCTAGTTTTCATTGGTAAAACTTGGACAGGACGCCGGAGTTGGGGTACCTTTGTTTCATCCAGATATTTGGTAAGTGTTCTATTTAGAATTAAATTAGAATCTACAGTCCCCTATTAGTTTTTAGAATCATACCGTACATACGAACCGGATTTAGTATTATTTGAAAAATATAATTTCATTTTGCCGGAATCACTTACAATAAAAAGTTGAAGTTCGTAGTTTTAATTAGTTGAAAGAAAAAAACGATGTTTTGGATATTGTTAGTGTGTTAGATTTTGGGCTTATTCAAACAATAATATAGAAAGTTTCAATTATTTATAGGTAATTTTTATAGTCGATTTGATTGAAATATAGAACAGAATAGATTCCTCCTAAATAGCTCGTTTTATAGTAGAGTCAAATCGTCAAATGAAACGTATTTTATAGTTTAGTGATTCAATCCAACATTATATTCATTAGTAATTCAGTTGTTGTTTTTGTGCAATAAATTATTATTGGGGCTAATTTTCCAGTACATTTTCGTTACACTGATAGTAGTGATACAAAAAAAGAACAACAATTGAAGGGTTTAATTGCGAAAAAGGAACAGTATTTTGCTAGAATTAAACGTTTGTTCGATAATAGTAGAGATGTTTCAACGCCAGAAAAGGCAAATCAATTTCTCATTAGATATGAGACTTTAGAAACAACTAAAACCAACTTTTTAGATATTTTAGATCAAATTAACAGACTAGAGTACGAAATAAATGACAAATTTGTTCCAAATTATCAAATTTTAGAAACATTTGACGAATTAGTTTGTTACATAGAGCGTGTAGCTAAAAAGGTAAATGTTGACAATGCTGGGGAATCACAACCATTACGTCAAAATAGTAGTAAATCTACTCGCAAATTTACGGAATTACCACTTCCGAAATTTAACGGGGATATTAAAGAGTGGCCTTTGTTTATCGATTGTTATAAGGTTGATAGGCTGATAGGTTGATTAACTGGTAGCGCTCTGTCTGTTTTCTCAGGTATTGCTCCCACAGGCGATAATTATAGAATTATTTTCCAAGCCCTTAAAGATAAATTTGAAGACAAATATGTCATAGCTAATACGTTTTTAGACCAATAATTCAATTTTAAGCAAGCTCAACATGAACATGCTACCACTTTAAATTTATTTTTAGAAAAATATCATCCTGCAGTTACGGCATTACGTCAATTAGATATTATCATTTGAAAAAATCAATCCCGAGACTAACAAATTATTTGAGAATACCAGAAGAAGTTCTGAAATGCCTTCTTATAATAATATAGTAACTTTAGTAAAAGAGCAAGCTAAAATTTGTACTATAACAAGTAGTGGTCATAAATCCAATATTAGTAATAATAAAAATAATTCATGTATTCATAGTAGCAGTCATTTAAACAACAGCAAAGCAAAGGTAACTCACTCCTTTATCGTCCAAGGAAATGCTAGTAGTTATAATTGCGTGATATGCAAAGAAAATTCGCATTCAATACTTATTTGTTCCTAATTTTTCGAATTGTCCCCCGAAAAGCGCTACCATCTTGTTAGAGAGAATAATGTATGTTTAAATTGTTTATCTAGGCACAAAGTTACTAACAGCAAAAGCAATTATACTTGTAGGATTTGCCAACGTAAACATCATAGCTTGTTACATTTTAAATCCTCGATGCAAAGTATGGTCAATAGTGTAGGTAAGTCTGACCAACCAATCAGTAGTAACTCGGAGACAAATGGTCCTAATGTCTCTGATTTGTAAAAATTCCACCGCAGGCCCTTCTTCTTCTACTTTAAATAAAAATGGCGGTACTTCCATGGAATATCCACTACCTCCAGTAGTGAATTGTTGTTGGGTTACCCATCGTCACAAAAAACCTTCTTCTAGCAATACCGTCTTATTGTCCACAGCGTAAGTGCATGTTCTAGATAGTTTCGGTAATTTTTACGATGCCCCATTTCTAATTAATAGCGGTAGTCAGGCAAATTTTATTTCCCTAGAATTTAGTCGTCGTTTGAAATTTCCTCTAATGAAATGTAATTCTCATGTTCATGGAATTAAGTCCGCTAGTAGTTCCGTATATGGATGTTCAACTATAGTAGTAATTTCGCGGTTGGATACCACTAAACCGTATCGCTTCCTCAAGCTGATGGTAGTTTTCATTTTCCGCAAAAAAATTATAGAATTTTTGGAGCTAATGTGTTTGCTCATTTGATAGGTAACAAACGAGTTGAGGTCCACCAAACACCCCAGTGGCAGTCGAAACCACTTTAGGTTTTATAGTAATAGGTTCAGCTCCCATTGTATCCTCATCTATTGATAGTCATAGCTTTTGTCCCATTTCAGAGCCCTCTCTCGAAAAATGAGTTCAGAAATTCTGGGAGATGGAAGATTTTCCAACTTCTTCAGTGATAGTAGACCCATTTGATTTGGAATGTGAGAAAATCTTTAAATCCACCTATAGTCGAGATCACTCCGGAAGATATACAGTGTCGTTACCTTTCAAATTAGATAGTTCTTTATTAGGAAATTCATACACCACAGCTCTCCGACGATATTTATCATTAGAAAGGAAGTTGAATAATAGTCCAAACCTTAAATCAAAATATACAGAAATAATTCAAGATTACATAGTCCAAGGTCACATGTCCGAAGTAGTAGAAAATGATAGTTCAATGGTACAATATTTCATTCCTCATCACGCAGTCTTTAAAAATCTTTCCCAAACAACTCCAGTCCGTATTGTCTTTGATGGTTCGTGTAAGACGGACACCCAGTATTCATTAAATGATTTACTCTATACTGGTCCTAAATTACAGTCTGACGTCTGTACAATGTTCTTAAATTTTAGATTATTTGAAGTAGCTCTCACCGCCGACATTCGGCAGATGTATAGGCAAATAAATTTAGACCCAGATCAACGAAGATTTCAAAGAATTTTGTGGAGATTCTCTCCAAATGAGCCCATAGAGATTTATCAATTGAAGACTGTTTTGTTCAGAGTTAAATCTTCACCTTTTCTATCTCTCCGAACTGTACGCCAATTAGCTGACGATGAAGGAACGTCGTTTACTTTGGCATCTGAAGTTATTAAAAGAGACATGTACGTAGATGATCTTGTTTCTAGTGTATCTGCAATAAGTTTAGCGCTTGATTTGTATAAATAATTGATTGAATTATTTCATAGAGGTGGTTTTCAATTAGTAAAATGAGCCACCAATTCACAAAGATTATTAGAAACAATTCCCGTTGACAATAGAACCACTAATGCGGTGAACTTTGATACAGATTCTCTGAAAATACTTGGTTCACAATGGCATCCGAGTTCGGATTCTTTGTCATTTTCTTTTGATCTCGTTGATAAACCTTGTACTAAACGTAACATTTTGTCCACTGTGGCCGTTGTTACGATCCTCTAGGCTTTTTAGCTCCTGTCATATTATTAGCCAAACTTTTGATAAAAGATTGTTGGATTTGCCATCTGAATTGGGATGATCTCTGCCCTCCTGATATAGTCCACCGTCGGATCAATTTTCAACAAGATTACATCATATTTGATGAATGAGCAAGGTGTGTTGCCTATTACTAAGGTATCAACTGACCATCTATTCTTAAAGATTACTAGACTACGAATAAGAATTTAAATATTGGCGTAAAAAAGTGTTTTTAATACATACAGCTAAGAGTGTAATGAAATGTTCACCTGTAAGTTGGGAGAGAGTTGATGTGTGGCGATTGAAAAATTCGATGTGGTAGTGGAGCAGCCTACTCCATTCTCATATTTTTTGTCGTCGGTATAAAGAATTTCGTCAACATTTTTGGGATGTATCAGTTCTAGAAAGGCTCCAGGGGGGGGGGGGGGGTGAGTCTGAGAGAAAACTATTGGCGGTTTGTTTAAGGTCTACATTTTCAAGTAAAGGTTGTAAAAGGTGTTGGATTGTATGACAGCTAGTTACGGTGCTTTGGATTTCGGTTTGAGTTTATGATATATTTGTAGGATTAGATGATACCCGTGCTGAATATGACAGTAGAAGCTGTTGTCGACGCAGACACAGGGATATTTAATTTGCCTCAAAGCAGAGTGATTCTGCAGCACTGGATCTGAAGGGTCCTAAACAAATGCGAATTAAAGTATTTTGATTTGAGTTCAACTTATTAAAAATAGATTTGTTTGCATTAGCATACACTATACCGACATATTCTAATTTTGATACGATTAACGATCTATAAATTTTTCGTAGTTGTTGTTTATCATCTCCCCATGTGCGATATATTAATTTCTTACCTAATTATGAATATAAAAAAAATGTGAAAAAGGTCAATCATAACTATAACTATACCTTTTGAAAAAGTACTCTTAAAATCATCTAGGGGTAATAACTAAACAACTGAAGGGTGTCCTTTCACCACTATTGTGGAATTTAATTGTGGATGACTTGATCTGCAGGCTAAATGACCAAGGCATATGGACAAAGGGCTTCGCGAATTACCTAGTGCAGCCATTCTCTAAGAGTCTTTCGCTGAATCCTAGGTGTCCGCGATACCCCTGTAGAGGTTCAGCAAGAATTCAGAAAAAAAAATCAAAATATTTTTATCTGGTCGAACGTTTTGACGTGGGCGAATCACGAGACGCATCCGAACTCAGTCGCCACTCACAACAGTACAATTTTACTATTCCGACACCGCCGAAATCTACTTGTGCGCGTTCACTAAGTCGAAATTGTATTTTTGTATTTATATTTTGATTTCCGCTTTCTATTTATCAAAGGCGTCCTGAGCCCGCATTCCCTTTGATAAAAGCCGCCTTTGAGATCAGACACTATAATTGTGAACAAGCGACTTTCGGGTCTAATTTGAAAACATATCACAGCCAAAAGTGTTTACATCGCATTTTTAAATTTCTATTTTTATTTCGGCTTTTTATTTATCAAAGGCGCTTGCTCGAGTATTTAGAGAATGTTCGAGATCAACATTAGGACTATAAAAGTAACGATCGCGCCTCAACACTCATCAGTCCAGGATTAGCGTTGGGAGCGATGAGTGCCTTACTACTTACAAGCTAGCTAGCGAATTGCGAATTTTAAACGAAGTGTTTAGGTATTGTTCTACTGCTGTATTCTGATTGTATCAGTTTTGTACATCTCTTCTTTGGATTAAACTCTTCTACGCAGTAATATCATTAATAAACAAAAATGGAACGTTGGCTTAAAGGCGTTAAACGTGTTTCAACAATATCTTCTAACGAAGTCAAATGTTTAAAAGCAGTACGCGTGAAGTATACAGCAATTACGGATCCAGACGATGATGCAACGATGTCAAGCTCCACGGTTTCGAAGGCGAAAAACGGAAGTATGATGAATAATATATCATTTTTGAATTTGTTGAATCCAACTACTCACCTCTCTGCATGTTATATAGTAAAATGCTTCCTAGTAGTTCCATGGCACCTGCCAAGTTGCACCGTACATTTGGAAACTGTACACCCCGGCTCTAGAGACAAGAATAAAGAATTTTTTGTACGTAAAAAGGAACAATTATTAGTAAGTTAAAAAACTATGATACTTGTAACCAAAACTATCAATGAAAAGGCCACGGAGGCATCATGTTTAGTTAGCTATCGCATTTCACAAGCAGGTGAAGCACACACTATCGCTGAGAATTTAATAAAGCCGTGTGTGTTAGAGTTAATAAAATGTTTGCTTGATGAAAAATTTGCAAAGCATCTTTCTACTGGGCCACTATCAAACGATACTGTTTTACGGCGAATTCATGATCTAGCAAGCCACGTCAAACAAGAACTACGTCAACAAAAAACACGATTTGTCTTGCAAATGTAGGAGTTGACTGATGTCGCTGGTCTGGCTATCTTGCCATCGTGAGATATCCATATGAAAGCTCTTATGAAGAAGACATGCTTATGTGTTCATCGCTGCCCATATATACTACTGGAGAAGAAATTTTTGATAAAATAAATATATTTTTTGAAGAAAATAGCCTCAGTTGGAACGATTACATTGACATTTGTACAGATTGGGCCAAGGCGACGACGGGTAAAACAGCAGGAGCAGTGTCAGTAATAAAAAATAAAGCGCCTAATTGTAGTTCTAGCCATTGTATCCTGCATAGACAAGCACTTGCGATGAAATAAATGCCGTCAAATTTAAAATTAGTTATGGATGAAGCAGTAAAAGTAATAAATTTTATCAAATCACGACCACTACTACAATCCCGATTGTTCTCATTATTGTGTGAAGTTTAAAGCAGCAAACATAAAATACTGCTGCTCCATACAGAAGAAATGCGTTGGCTGTATCGGGGTAAAATTTTAACAAGGCTATTTGAACTTACAGCTGAGTTAAAAATGTTCCTTTCAGATACTTCTTTTAATTTGAAAGATCGTTTGTATGATAAAACTTGGTTGTTCCCACTGTCTTTTATGGCGAATATCTTTCAAAAACTGAACGAATTAAATTTATCTTTGCAAGGTAAAAGACAACAGTGTTCCAGACCTGTAACAAAATAACGGCCTTTAAAACAAAATTAGATTTTTGGATGAATTTCGTTGGTAAGAGAGAAATAGAAATCTTTACACCACTCAGTGAGTTTGCTGGCGATAACGACTCAGAAATGTTTCAAGATGATGTACCTATTTGAAGAATTGGTCAAATATCTCACTTTGATGCGCGCATCCTTTGAGAAGTATTTTCCTGAAGAACAGAAAACAAAAAGTTGCTTAGGCCTGAGGCTTTTATATCAAGCTTAACAGATGCAATATCGGTTAGTGATTTTGAAAAGTGCTCTGGACAGCTTGTCTATTTATTAAATGTATTTAGTTCAGTAGAACATCTTGTAAAGTCTATAAAATCAGACGAAGTCTTAGATGAGTACGTAAAAACAATAAAAATGGTTGACGTAGTGACCTCTCTAAAAGATGCTTACGAAAATGTAATACAACAATGCACTACATATTTATTATCCTTTGATGCAAAACTTATTAATTTAGAAATTGATAATAAACCTGACAAAAATGAAGTTGTTGTGTATGATCCCGGTTTACGACAGGGAATCAAAAGTGATCAACAAAGAGAGTTTTTAATAAATCTAGGGCCAAATCAACCACTTTTGTCATCATTTCCTAGCGACGGTAAACACAGGTTTCAAAGACATTGGTATAGTCAGTTTAAATATCTTGAATATAGCACTGCAAAAGACGCTTCTTTATGTTTTGTATGTTTCTTGTTCCCGTCAGGGCCTGGCAGAGAAAAGACCGAAACATCGTGGATTGAAGACGTAGTCAGAAACTGGGTCAAAATGAAAAGTAGTGGTTCTTTAAAATTAGGAAAATTAACCAAGCATTTTACTTTGAATGGTCATTATTGAGAGAAACAAATTTTAAGTTATAACAAAGAAATTGTAAAAATATTATTTGATGTAGCTAGGACATTGGGTAGGCAGGGCATTGCATTTCGGGGCAATGCGAGAAGCTGAAAGTTTTATACAAATTGTCAAACTCGTGGTAAGACATAACAATTTGTTGAAAAAATGGTTGGATGATGTTTATTTACGACCTTACCACGTTACCTACTTAAGTTCCAAGTCACAAAATGTTTTTATAGATCTATTAGGAAAAGAAATAAAATTGGAAGTTGTTAATGAGATAAACAATTCTTCATTTTTTACAATAATGGCAGATCATACGCCTGATGCTTCTAACAAAAATATTCTTTCTATAGTGATAAGAACTGTGGATAACAGAGGAGTACCACAAGAAAAATTGTTTTGTGTTGTAGAAGCTGTTGATAAAATTGGAGCTGGTACAGCCCAACAAATATTAGAGACCCTAAATAGTTACCATATTAATGTGTCCAAGTTAGCCTTCCTGTCATCCGACTTTGCTTCTCGTATGTCAGGAAAATTTAACGGCACTCATAAGAAAATTTCAGATTTACTAGGACGCGCAATCCCATATATACCTTGCCAAGCACACAGAACTAATACCGCAGTGGAGTATGTTCTAAAGCTAGTTAGTGACTAGGTTAGTGACTGACATGTTTAATATTTGAGAAGAACTTTACGTTTTCTTTAATTCAAGTACAAAGAGGTACCAAACGTTGAGAGCAAACAGGAAATTCCCTTTCTTTAAAAAAACTGTCTAAAACTAGATGGACTGCTCGTGCAGAAACTTTAAATGCGGTAAACATTTCAATGGAAATTATTTTAAATACTTTGGAGAATATTTCTACAAATATCAATGTCGACAGTAGTGCCAAAGGAAAAGGATATAGTCTGTTCAAATGTATTTTAAATTTTGACTTTATCAGCTGTTTATTTTTTTTTAAACTGTGTTTTTAAAGATGAAGGTTATTACCGAAATTCTAGAATCCAACAAGCTAAATATAATTGATGCATTTTCTATCATTAATAGTACCAAAAATACCCTGCATACCATAAGATCAAGTCCCGACGAAGTAAATGATATAATTGAAGCCTCCAAAATATTTGCTGCATCATTACATGTCAATGCAGACGAAGACTTTAATAGGCATCACTGACGGAGGGTTATTCCAAAAAGATTTGACCAACAAAATCAAAATGCATGGATATAAACAAATTTTATCGGCACGAATTCTTTCAAATTTTAGATGTCCTTATCATTTTTTTGGAACAAAATTTTTATGAAGTTCTAAAAAGTATAAAACCTTTTTTAAATATATTTTCATTCCCGTTGTCCAAAACAGCTATTATTGACAATAAAAATATTGAAGCTGCTGTGTTACTGTATCCCTGCAATAAACCCGATCCAGCTAGTTTACAGGGCGAGCTAGAGGTTTTTTTTAAATTTGTATAGAGAAAATGACTGATTCCATGGAAAGGTGATGAAAGTTGCTAATGAACAGAAACATGTTTTAAATGATACTTTTCTTTTTTGTCAACTTATCTATACCGCTGCGTTTTCAGTTGCAACAAACGAACGTAAATTCAGCACTCTAAAATTCGTAAAAAACACGTTACTTACCACCATGTCTAATGATCGGTTAGATTCCTTAATGAGCTTAAAAAGCGAGCGCGATATAACAGATAAAATAGAACTGGCAAATGTAATCGAGTCGTGGACCAAATTAAAAGATAGGATACTGAGGGTCCAAAGCAAGTAGTACAAAGTACTAAGTGGCTACAAATAATATTTTTTTCGTTGAATTCTTTCCACTTTTTAAGTATGTATATTTTTGAATTGTTTTCGTTTATATTTCTTAAGTAAGGTATTTTTGTTCTTATTTTTCAAACAGGTATATTTTGTAAGTATTATAATATAATAGTTTAAATTTTTAAGATCTCGCTAGTAGGTTGCATTTTTAATATGCTAAAGCCTATACTTGTTTATATTAATACATATACAAAAATTTAGTTGGTTTTTTATCTTTAAACTACCCCCTCCCCCAAAAGTATGCCTCGGTACGGCGCTGTTCATAATCCTTTTTTACCCAACTTGAGAAAGCCTGAAGGTATCTCAAATGAGATACATGAATCACTTTTAGAAATGTCCTACAGGAAGCACTACAAATTTTGGAAGACTGGTGCCTTAAAGAGAACCTTACAGTCAACCCAAAGAAAACCAAATTAGTTACTTTTACGAATAGAAGAGCTCTTTCGCAAGGTAGAGTACAACTGTTCGGAGAAAAACTAGAAATATCTGGAAGTGACACTCGATTCTAAATTGAATTGGAGGACGCACCTCTAAAAAACTCCTACCAGGGCAACCAAGCTGTTCTGGCAATGCAGAAAAGTTAGGGACAGAACCTAGGGAATACGACCTGAGGTGGTACACTGGCTTGACACAACAGTGATCAGGCTAACTATTACCTATGGAACGATAGACTGGTGGAGAAGGACAGAAGTCTTCTCAGTAGAGAATAAATTAATTACAATCCAAAGACAAGCTCTTAGCGGTATTACCAGGGCAATGAACAGCACGGGGATGTCATCAATGGAAGCCGTTACAGACCTTCCTCCTCTGGAACTTTTTGTTAGGATAGAGGCAATGGTGGTGATCCTCAGAGTGAAATCGGAAGGTGTGCGGACTCCGAACAATGTTCGGGGAGGACATACCGATACAACTGGGACAATACTAAATGAACCGATCTTCCATAAGGGTCTGGATATTATGATACAAGAGAATATATTCACTGAACGAGTGAATATCATTATTCCATCTAGGCAATAGGTGATGTACTCGGGAAATCCTGGAGACATCATCTGGTTCCCTAATGGATCTAAAACGAACCAAGGCACTGGGGCTGCTATAAGTGGACCTAGGAAGAAAATGTTCTTCAGCCTTGGTCAATATACGTCTGCCTTTCAGACAGAAAGAATTGCTGCTATACCCTGTATTGATGAAAACGTCAAGAAATGTTATACCAAACAAAAAAATATATATACTCATAGCAAGGCTTTGCTGAAAGCTATCAGTAATCCAACCACGAAATCAAGACGCTAAAAACTGTAAGGAGTCCCTTAATAAGATGGAAATAGACAATACAGTGTCTCTAGTATGGGTACCGGGACATGAAGGGATTGCAGCTAATGAACTTGTAGACTAGCTAGCTGAACAAGGCTCTAAAGGAGTCTTCATAGAACCGGGACCGTTCTGTGGAATCACAAAGGTTTACGTTAGAGGTGAAATTCGGAACTGGCTAGACAAGGAACATCAAATCAAATGGAGGTTGACAGAAGGTCACCTTCACACAAAAAGCTAACTGAAAAATGTAAAAAAGAACTTTCAATCACTTCATTTAAACTCAGCAAGAAACACTTGAAAACAGTTACCGATTTGGTAACTGGACACTGTACCTTAAGGAAACATTTATATGAATTGGGAAAAGTCAGTGAACCTATCTGTAGGAAATGCGAACTAAGGGACGAAACACCTATTCATATACTCTGCTTATGTAAGAACTTATAAGAACTCGGGCAGAAATATTTTGGAAAGGAAACAATATAACCATCAGAACTACTCAAAATCCCCCCAAATGAGGAAGTGGCCTATATCGAGAACGCGAAACTTCTGGAGTGGAAGTAGACAATATTGGTAACGGTACAATGACTTAGGCCAGTAGTACAAGTAGGGATTGAGTCCATAATGACCTCATTCGATCCCAAAGATGAACTTTCGAAAATTTGGCAATAGAAATCAAAGAACCCTCGAACATATTGGCAATTGGCCCGGGCCAAGTTTTAGGATGAGATCTCTAAAGTCTCAGCATCCCTATGTACCAAAAACGTGCTTGAAATTGATAAAAAGTAAGAGAAAATACAGAAATCCAAGATGGCGGCAGGCGCATAGAACGAGGCTCCTTATCAGTTTGCAGTTATCCTACATTGTTTAAAAAATAATATTTTATAAATTTTGTGACGTAATAGATCCGTGACGTAACCCAGTATACATGAGAGATATATATTATTTTATGACGTAGTAATGTTGTGACGTAATTTTTGTGACGTAATATTTCCAATATGTTTTACCATTAAAGATCTGCTTTGCCAATAATTACATATTAATTTAATCACACTATGTGACATGAAAAATTATAATATTTGAAACATTTTATAATATTGAAATAGGTAACAATCATTTCTCCTTGATGAATTTAAGATGAATCATATTGGGTGATACACACTGCATCTTTAAAGAAAACCAATATTTCCTCATCTCAAACAAATTCTGGCAAATGGTGTTTTCTTTCTTAGGCAAATTAATTTACATATACTATTGACCGCTGGGGAAAAACGTTACATTAAAAGTGCACGGGCTGTTGAGCACTACCCAAACGAATGAATGAATGAAATGAACTATCCCTTTAAAACATTTAAATAGATATGAAGAGCTTAGATGTTTATCTCTACATAGTAAAAAACAAAGTTGCTTGCCGCGTCTGTCTGTCTGTTTATCCGCTAACTCCTCCTAAGTCTCCTTAATTTGTATAATTTTTCACGGAAGACTTGTATTAATACTAATGAAAATTTTACTTTGCTCACTGTGTAACTGCTAATTTCATTATTTTTACTTTTCCGCCCAATCTATCCAATATGCGAGAAAAGTATTGGTTTACCCCAAAAAAAGTTGGAATTTTGAAATTTTTTTGAAGTTATCTTAACGTTTTTCATGAAGAAAAACACGAAAAAACGGTTTTTAAAAAAAAATTAAATATCGGGGTGTATGTCGTCGTCGTCGTCGTCGGTCACTTTTCATCACATGTCTTGTGAGAACAATGCAGCCTCCGGAGTGCAACAAGTCACCAATTTTATAATTGAATGTTATTGAGGACATCTCACAGATAAACCCTATTGGTTTTTAGCTTACCAGAGCCAGTACAACGGGTGCTATAGTACTTTAAGGACGACATTTTTGTCATTTTTGGAGAAATCTCAGTTTGTTAGCACGATGCAGCCTCCGGAGTATATACAAGTGATAAATTTTATGATTGGATATTATTCAGGGCGTCTCAAAGATGAACTTTATTGATATCACACTAAAGCCAGTACAACGGGTGCTATGATACTTGAAGTACCAAATTTTTTTATTCCAAAATTTTTGTCATTTTTGGAGAATTTTCAGTTTGTTAGCACTTCAGAGTGTATACAAGTGACCAATTTTATGATTGAGTCTAATAGATGAACCTTATTGATTTTTAGCTCACCAGAGCTAGTATAACGGGTGCTAATGTACCTGAAGTGTCACATTTTTCATCCTTTTTTGGAGAAATTTCGGGTTGTTAGCACGATACATCCTCCGGAGTGAACACATGTGACCAATTTTGTAATTGGATATTTTTCAAGGCTCAGAGATGTACCCTATTGATTTTCAGCTGACTAGAGAGAGCACAGAGTCCTATAAATCCAGATATACTACATTTTTGGTTATTTTTTGAGAAATTTCGGTTTATTAGCACGATTCATCCCCCGAAGTGTATACAAGTGTCAATTTTATGATAGAATATTGTTTATGGCCTGTTACATATGCGGAAAAGTTAGTTTCAATCTGCAAAACCGTTTATTTGGTGATAAACTGATATTTTTTCATGACGTCATGATAGGTTAGATACTTTTAAGTAGACACTAGAGGACCCGTGCTGCTCCCTAGCATTAGGATAGACTATGTATGAGAGGGTGTAATTATTACATAAAATCATTTTACAGTACTTCCTTCCAAATAACATTAGCTGTGCGTCGGCCGCAGTATTTGGAAAAAAATTGAAAGTGAAGTTCATTGTGCACACATAACTTTCCTCAAACTCAACTAATTTGAACAGTTAATAGCTCAAAAGAAATGGCTTGATCCACTAAGTGTTTTTAGAGTTGTGTCAACAGCTTACGTTAATTAGAACTCTAGTTATAGAGGTTTGAGTGAAGGAAAAACTTGAAAAAATTGAATGTAAAGTTGATTGTGCACGCATAACTTTCCTTAAACTCAACGAATTTAAGCAGTTAATAGCTCAAAAGAAAGAGTTTGATCCTTTGAGTGTTCTGAGAGTGAACCGATCAATATCCATTTATTAGAAGAGGAGCTCTGAGAATTCGAATTGCTTGGGTGAATGTGTCCCGTAAGAAATGTACAGGGAAGAATCGCGTTTGAGTATAACTTGAGTAAGGTGGGCGTTGAGTAAATGTCAATGATTGATGACATATCTGTGTCTAAATACCTTTCATTTAAAAAAAAATGAAGAAAATCGGCTGGATATAACGGCCAGACCTGACTTCAGTTTTCATAAATTTTTTTAACATATAAGATTCTCGGCTGTCCGGGTTGTCCGATTTTTCTTGCATAGAAATAAAAATTGACTGTCGTGTTTTGTATAAAACGTGTCAAATTAGAATTGAAACCTAATTAAATTCGTATTTTTCAGCGCGACTACGTACAAAACACTTTTGATTTGAGGGGCATAGTTTTGATTATTATTAAACGGGCGTTCGGTGTTAGTTGATGTGTTTACTAACGTTCCATTATTATTTTCAGATACCATGGCCGCTTCGATAAAAACCTTCCAAAAGGACCGGGGTGTTTCACTTTCGATGGCAAATATATGCAACACGGTTTCTATGTTAATATGCGCGATCCGAAATTTGATTATGTTGGAGCCGATGAATTGGAGTTGCAAGAGACCAATCCAGATGGTACGGAATTTCGGGGTAATCCCAGAGGAATCGTACCGATTTGGCGTGCTAGAACCGTTACAGGTAATGGAGTAATACTCATTGAGAATAGAATTTTACTGTGGGGTGTTCATATTTACCAAAGTTTAATGATTAACAATCTGCCTTTTTATCAAAGTTTTTATGGATATATTTTAAATTATGAGGAATTATTTGTAGATGGCAATTCTGTTGACTTTTGACTGTAGAAATTATATCAGAAATGTTGACAATTCTTTAAACAATGTCTAAAAAACAAAATGCAGGAATTGGTAATAATTTCTATCTCTAACACATCTTCATGTGCCAGGAGTAAAAAGAGAGGAAGAGGGTTTTGAAACAAGCAAAACTACTTATGAAAAATGCAATTTGCATACACTTTTTTATACAGTCTGGTCCTAAAGTAACAGATAAATTTATTTCCTACGTAAATATGAATAATAATGAAAAATACTGAAGTAGTTAAATTTTTGAATATGAAACTACACTTTTGGAATAAAATTTTTCAATCCCCTTGAGGTAATAACTGTTTCTATAAAAATTTTAGATGAGAAGGGCTCTAGCTTGTGATACGGGTTTTCATTTCTCTATTCAGCAATATAGCACTTTTTGATTTTTAGATACTCAAGAAAAATGTAATTTTATTTCATACAAACAATTAGCCCTCGAGTCAAATACCTGTCACGATTGACTATAATTTTTTTGCAGATTACAAAGCAGAGCTGCTACCTCCTGAACCGACGCCAATTCCTGTTAAGGAAGAAGAGGATTCAGTAATTGACATTATTGATTATCTACAAAAATATGAGGTTACAGGATATCCTACCGAAGAGGAAGACGAGGGTCATAGAACTTCACCTGTGCCTGAAGAACTGGTGGTTGATATACCCGATATGGATATTTTTGATCTTTAATTCTTAGTATGATAAGATTGATTTGTTTTATGTATTCGCAGAAATAAATAAGTTTCCAGAATTTCATTGCCTATCAAACATTCATTTGATTATTTTTTTGATAATTTGTCCTAAACGTTCAGAGGGCTGGAAAGTATGAGAACTTTCAGATGTGTACCAGAATTATATTATGAAAGCATTAGAATTAGCTCGTGATAACGGTAACGATAACTCTTCAGCCATTACTACAAAATTATACGATAGGTCAGGGAAATGTTTAAGCGTTGATTCTATTGGTGAACTAGTATGCAATTCATTTCCCCGAGCCGCTACAATGGATACAGCTATCGGTAGGATGGTCTGATAAAATCGGATACCCTGTTTTATTTCAAAACAAGTAGTAACATCTATCGGATATGACCGTGACTGATAACTCTCGGTACCTACCGATGTCCAGCAAGTCATCAAGCAACTCTAGTTTCACTCTAGATGGCGTAAGAGGTGTATGTGTCGAATTGTGAGGTTAAACTAAAATATTTTGCGTCTTTCCAGACGGTGATTTCCTAGTTAACAGGAAAAATTAATTGAAAGTGAGTAGATTTAAGGGATACTGCGTTTGTTTACTATAGTTATGCACAATATGTTTTACGAGTTTGCTGAGTTTTTTATTAAAATATAGACACATGTGTTAGCAATCCACAGTTCGGTAAAGCCGGACACTGTGTGGTGGAGGTATCCCGTTTTACCCAACTATATCGTCAATGTCTTTTTCACGCTAGAATTGCAATGGGAAAGTATACAAGAAAAACGCAAAGGCAGTCATGGGATGAGAATAGTATGCGTCAATTTATTGAGGAGGTAATGGAAGGAAGAATGGGGTAACTCAAAGCTTCTAAATAATATGCGGTTCCTCGTACAAGCATTGAAGCAAGGGTGAAGAAAATTAAACAGGATGCTCTTAGTAGGGAGGAGAGTATTCAGCAAAAAACGACTAGGACGTCATAATAGTATATTATGCAATTAGCACAAAATGGTGCCCATTTTGCACGAGTATGAAGTTTGCAGCACCAGCCTTCGGCTCGTGCTGCAATTCATACGACTGCAAAATGGCCATTTTGTTGCGAGTTGCATAGTATACTTTTTCTATGACAACATATCGTTCACGTTTAACCCTGCTACTGCACACTGGGGTCTAGAAAACCCACGCGCACTTTATATTCTACCTTGTGCGCAGTGTTTCGATTGTGACCTTGGGCCAGTGCCATGTAAATTCAGTTAACAATTGTATACGAGTGAGGCAGGACGTAAAACATTTTATCGCTTATAGGTAAGTGATAAAATTTGATTTTAGCTGCTCCTGGATTACAGAGACCCCAGTGTGCAGGATTAAGTTATATATTTTCTATTAGAAATCTTATTTTCTATTATTTCGTAGGAAGATGTCGAGACCTGAACAGAACGATAATCGTCCGCTAAAAGATGAGGAACTGCAAGAGATTGTAGATAATCTTGAGAGTAGTCCAGATCATGAAAATGGATATGAAATTGTAGAATTTTCGGATAGCGAAAACGATTATAAAATGGAGGAGGATGAGGAAGACGATGAACAAAGTGCTTGTGAAAGTGAACAGGGTGATGAAAATAAACAGAACAGTGACGATGAAAATGAAGAACACAGTGAAGAGGAAAGTGAACAAGCTGGTGAGATTAACAGTGAACAAGCTAGTGGAAATAACAGTGAACTAAACAATGCTCATGAGAATGAACAAAGCAATTAGCAAGAAAGGCCTCCAAGAGCGAGGAGAAATAAAAGCGTCCTAAGTGGTAAAAATAACCATCTGTGGTCATCTGTAGCTCCTCAGAGGAGAGAAGAGGAGAGGAGAGATGACAACATTGTTTTACATTTGCCCGGCGCTAAAGGTGATGCTAGAAAAGTAGAAATCCCTTTAGAAGCTTGGAATTTGATTATCAGGAAGATATAATTGAAACAATTACCATACGCACCAATGAACAAATTGAGAGAAACCACGATGAGACTAATAAACTCAGCTACACTAAAACCACAAATATTATTGAGGTAAGAGCTTTCATTGGTCTTCTCTATATAGCGGGAGCTTTGCGAGTCTCAAATTGTAGCACAGAAGAATTGTGATCCCATGCTTTTCGGATCGGAATTTTCTGGACAACCATGTCCCAGCAAAGGTTTCAGTTTTTAGCTACTATCTTACGCTTTGATAACAAGGCTGATAGACATACTCGTATACGACGTCAGACTGATAAATTTGCTCCAATTAAACAAATATGGGATGTGTATATGAGCAACTGCAAGGCATACTATACACCCCATGAATATTGTACAATAGACGAGCAACTACTGAGTTTTCGTGGCCGTTGTAGCTTCCGCATCTATATGGCTAGCAAACCCGATAAATACGGCTTGAAAATACTAAGGCTAAATGACGCTAAGACCTATTACATGTTGAATGCTATTCCTTATGTGGGCAAAGTGAACTGCGAAAATAATGAAAGTGTGCGCAACCTATTATGTTAGAAAATTGTCCGAACCCATACACAATACCAATCGCAACCTAACTTTCGACAATTGGTTCACTTCGATTCCATTGGCTAACCTTCTATCTGAGCAATATAAGCCAGCAATGGTAGGAACCTTGCGTAAAAACAAAAGAGAAATTCCACCTAGTTTCTTGGCAAAAAAGGAAGTAGGGTCGTCGTTATTCGCTTTCGATAATAACAAGACTCTATTTTCCTTCACACCTAGGCAAAATAATAACGTGCTTCTAATCTCCACCTTACATCATGACGATTCCATTGATCACGATACAAATAAACCAACTATAATTGAGACATACAACGCAACCAAAGGTGGTACAGACACCTTCGATCAGTTGTGCCATTCATATACCACAGTTCGCAAAACAAATAGATGGCCTATGCGAGTGTTTTATGGTATGCTCGATGGAAGTGGTATCAATTCGATGACTTTGCTTACCTTTGCTAAGGGAGATTGGGCAGAAAAAAAATCGGACACCCAGGAATTTCCTAAAACTGCTGGTAATGTCTTTGTTAATACCATTTCTCAGAGAACGACTACGGTTGCCAACGCTTAGAAGATCACTGCGTCAAAAGATAATGGAAATCTTGAATGAGCCTGTGCCAGATCCTCCACGAAATGACGAAAATTTGCGACGAAAAGTTCGTTGTAGTTTTTGCGATAGGAAAAAAGACAGAAAAACATATATGCATTGTAGCATGTGCCATAAATCGTTTTGCAGTGAACACAGGCAATGGTATGTAGGAGCTGTGAGACTGATTTATCTGCCTAATTTATTAGACTGACTACGAAAATCTTAAGCAATTATAATTTTTTCAATTGCACAATACAAAAGAATGACATTTATTTAAAACGTTTTGTATACTTAGAATTCGAAAATTTTAGTTTTTGTTATTTTTTGTGAATTTCTAAAAAATCATGCATTTAGTTGCAACTTTTTTTTCCTTTTTTTTTTTAATTTGACATTTTTAAAATAAAAACTTTCGTTTGGACTACTTTTTAATACGTTATATGCTCTCCAAAATAACCACTTTAACCATTCCATGTGTAAAAACATTAAAAACATGTTACCAACCTGAAAAACCTGAAAAAACTCCATTTTATTTATTGGGTTTTTGAGACCCCAATGTGCAGTTTGTGTCTTGAAAATAAGTGTGCAGTAGCAGGGTTAATACATGCATACATTGCAAAAACTTTAAAAGAAATAAACTGATGATATATCATTACTCCGAATTCGCCGCTAATGGCTTTCTAGACGGCTTCTCGCGATTTTCCATTTCTAAATTCGGTGGTATGCCCGACGGTATGTTCTGTATTGCATTTGCAATTTTATTTGCTATGTTAAGCTTACTTTTCTTCGATTCATCACAATATATCCCTCAGCGACTTAGCATATTTCCAGCCACCATGGCGTTTTGACGTGGTTATGTCACCTCCAGCATCAACAAGAATTGTTGCGGGGGATCGGCGAAAGCAGTACCCAGTATATAATTCGTAATTTGGGAATTTTAAATACTTGGCAATGTCTTTTCCCATAGCTCAAAACTTATTCAGACTTATTCTCTGAATGGTACACTTTCCTTTTTGATAATTAAGGAAAACCCATAGACCATTATCATTTTGAGGACGAAGATTTGCGTATTTTTTATAAATTTCGTAGAATTTGCCAGTTACAGTAAAATTTCGTACTATTTTGGTTTTAATGTCTGGTATTGTTACTAAAACAACTGAACCAAGATCATCGAAATGAGTAATTTTCATTTGATGTAATTCATATCTTCTACATCCACCCATTACTCCCATAACTAATGCAACCTACAATGTAAATTAGTTTACTTAAACATATTTTTCATCAAATGAAAATTTTAAACTTACTTTTGTTGCCAAATATATTTCATCTGCAGCCTGTTCAATGAAATTATCGATGTCATTTTCTGTAAAGATCTTTGACTTTTTGGATTTGTAGCCGTTAGACTGCCGCTTAAGGAATGCTTTCAGTTTCAAATATTTGGCAATATTTATATCATTATATTTTATGTCATTGTTTCTTGTAATACCTTTTATTTACCATGTTAGTTTAGGAGTATATATGTAATTTATATTTACTATATAACCGGCTCCTTGTTCATGTACTTTGTATAAAAGAACAATAAACTATTCTATTCTATTGTTACGAACTCGCACACCGAAGCAGATACTAAGTACGGCCCTGTAACCTTATGTTAACGGAGTTAAGAAAAAGGCGAGCGGGCAGAATTTTGAGAAGGTCTATTGGGATTTATTGCGACCGTCCTTTTTAAACATGTTCTCGAAAGGCATTTTAAGTAATATCGCGAAAGGCATGTCCCATCCCGAATATTCTAGTAAAGAAAGTTTTTGATATAAATACAGGACCGATCAGCGGATGAGTTCAGTTTATAATTTGCCATAGTGAGTTAAACAGTAATTAAGTGAATATAAAAGTGTTATAAATTAATAAGTTACTGTGCATATAAATTAAATTTATGTGACTAGTTAAGTACATATAAATTAGTGTTAGTGAGTTAGTGTTTAAATAAATTAGTGAGTAGCAATACCGAGTGTTTAAAATTTATCCCACCCGATTATTGTTTAAATAAATAACAAAAACATTACATTGGTGTCAGGTGTGGGGTAATATAAATAAATAGCTACATCAAAATGGCCAAGAGACTAATTGATCTCAAAGTGACGGAATTAAGAGCAGAATTGGAAGATCGTGAGTTGGAAACGTCCGGTAAGAAAAGTGAATTAGTAGAAAGACTTAAAGTGGCTCTGGAAAATGACGGCTTTGATCCAGAATTATTTTTATTCAACGACGAGGCTTCCACCGTAATCTCGTCAATTTCTACTAATATGGACGAGAAGATTTCAACCATGAAGAACGATATTTCTGCTAACATGGACAAGATTTCTGCTAATATGAAGAACGATATTTCTGCCATGGAAGAGAAGATTTCCAGCATGAAGAATGACATTTCTGCCGATATCTTATCGTTAAAAAATGACATTGCTGCTGACGTCGAGAATAAATTTACGTCTCTAAAATCAGACATTGAAAACAAGATAACAACGATAGACGAGAAAATCAAGGAATTGGAGAGAAATATGTCAGATTTAAGAACAGAAGACACTCCAGCAGAAGGAAAGAAGATTGAACATATAAAACCCTGCAAGCCAGAAATAACTTCCAGGATAGAGGACATTGGCAGTTTTGCACGAGTCAAGACCCCAACATTCGATGGAAAGATGTCGTGGACCAACTACGTAAAACAGTTCGAAGCAGCCGCTAGTGTGAATAATTGGTCCGATAAGGAAAAAGCAGTGAACTTAACTATCGCGCTTCGGGGAGATGCCTTAGATGTACTACAGACGATAACACTTGAAGAAACGGATGACTTCGAGCAGCTGAAGAAGAGGTTGGACATGCGATATGGTCACGAACATTTGGAACAGTTGTACAGATTCCAGCTGAAGAACCGAAGGCGGAAACGTGACGAAACCCTTCAAGAGTATGAAATGGATATTGCTCGACTAATTCGGTTTGCTTATCCGTCAGCACCAGAGAACATGATATTATGTTTAGGCATCCAGGCCTTTATTAACGGCTTGTGTGACCACGATATGGAGAAGACGCTTCGATTAGCCCATCCTAAAACATTGGCCGATGCATTGACTGATGCTCTTGAATATGAAGCAGCCACGATGGCTTCGGGATACAACAAAGGTAGGACCATACAGAAAGAAGGTGACGATGGCAGACTTGACCAGATCGTCATTTTGTTGAAAGGTATGGCAGACAAGAAGCCGAAGAAAATCAGGTGCTGTAATTGTGGCCAACCAGAGCATGCACGCAGTTTGTGTAAGCGTCCTACGACTCCTGCAAACCAACAACCTCTTAAATGCAAAGCAGCCAAGAAAAGCTCGCGTACAACAAAGGTAGGACCATGCAAGAAGAAGATGACGATAACAAACTTGACCAGATCGTCAACTTGTTGAAAGGTATGCCAGACAAGATGCCAAAGAAGATCAAATGCCGGGAGTGTGGCGAGCTAGAGCACGTACGCAGTCCGTCTAAGCGCCCCAAGATTCCTGTAACCCAAGAACTCCAGTCACAGAGGAAATCTGACAGGGGTGAACATCCTGCTGATGTGAGTCACCGAAATGCCGACACCCTGTCCAGACGGCCGTGCCCAACAGACTGCTCCTACTGCAACAAGGCGGAATCTAGGGAAGCTGCAGTCTCAAGAACTACTGTAGTCAACGAGGAATGGTCACCCACCAGGATCAGAGAAGATCAGGAGAATGATCCTCACCTGAAGATGATCCGGCAATGGAAGAAAGAAAACCAGCGACCTACCTGGCAAGAAGTGTCAAGATTTTCACCGAAACTCAAGGCGTATTGGGCTGAGTGGGACTCCCTTGTCCTGGAAGAAGGGCTGTTGAAAAGAGTCCTTGAAAACGATAATGGTTCTGAGATGAGGAGACAGCTAGTTCTCCCGAGAACAAGAGTAGCTGAGGTACTGAAGAAGTTACACGACAGTCCATCGGGAGGTCATCTGGGAGTGAAGAAAACCCTTCAGCGAGTTCGTGAAAGGTTTTATTGGATGAACAGCTCCGACGATGTTAAGGACTGGTGTAAGAAATGTACGACTTGTGCTACGAGTAATGGACCACATCGCAAGAGAAAGACACCCATGAAACAGTACAATGTTGGAAGCCCTTCCGAAAGGATTGCTTTAGATATCGCTGGACCATTTCCGACGACAGAAAATGGTAGCAAGTACATACTGGTTGTAATGGATTATTTTACAAAGTGTGTGGAAATTTACGCTATCCCGAACCAAGAGGCCACAACTGTCGCGGATGTATTGGTGAAAGAATTCATCAGCCGATATGGAGTTCCCATGGAAGTCCACATTGACCAGGGAAGAAATTTCGAAAGCCATCTATTCCAGGAGATTTGCGACAAGCTGGGAATAAAAAAGACCAGAACAACAGCATTACATCCACAGTCAGATGGAATGGTCGAGAGAATGAACAGGACTATTGGAAAATACCTGTCCAAAGTAGTATCCAGCCATCAGAGAGATTGGGACCAGTATCTCTCCCTATTTGCAATCGATCTGCCGTCAATGAATCAACGGGTGAAACACCTGCGAAAATCCTGTTTGGACGTGGAATGAGGCTTCCTTGTGACCTGGAATTTGGCTGTCGGCCTGGAGAAGATATAGCAGGCGAAGACTACGTGATCCAATTGAGAAGAAGGCTGGACGATATTCATGAACTAGTTCGAACAAATCTTCAAGTTGCCAGCGACATAATGAAAAGGCGGTACGACACGCAGGCCACAGAGGGCGGTTTTAAAGAAGGGGACAAAGTATGGTTACACAACCCGGCGAGGAGAAAAGGATTTTCTCGAAAATTACAAAAATCCTGGGAAGGTCCATACTTTATCAAGAAAAGGATCAATGATGTTTTATATCGCATAAGCAAGATCCCCAACGGAAAACCAAAAGTAGTTCACCGAAACCGACTAGCGCCATTCGAAGGAGAACATGACATAGAGGAAGGAGTAAACCTTATTCGAAATGTGTCTGACCCCACCTTCGATGAATTTATGGGCGCGTATGGAGGTACCGGGAAAGCTAGATATGGAGTCACTTCGGAACAATAACAAGATTTGTTCACTCTCCCAGAAGATTATTCACTGGCATACAACATCCCCGCCCGTATCAAGAACGCACGAGGATTGGCAACCGTCTTTCGAAAGAAGTTCGGGCAATTAGAAAAACTTGAAGACCAGATTCCAGCCCCTGGCAAGACACTGAAACTGAAACATAATTCGCGGTACGTTTTCTACGTGGTAACTAAAAATGAATTTCAATATCGATCTACCTACCGCGATGTGTGGGAAGCACTTCGAAACCTCCGAGACCATGTGTTGGAATCCAACGTGAAGAAACTGGCTATGCCTAAGATAGCGAGTAACCACCGGTATCTTTCAAGATACCGGTGTCCAGATATTGATTTGCAGCTACAACCGCCGTTATCAGTATCCGATGAAGACGGTGCCCTGCTATTTTCATAAGATCGGAAAGTGTAGAAATGGGGCTAGTTGCCGATTCAAACATCCAGTCTCGGCTACACAAAAGTTCCAGGAGGAACTTCCATTTAAGGAGGGGGTAATGTTACGAACTCGCACACCGAAGCAGATACTAAGTACGGCCCTGTAACCTTATGTTAACGGAGCGAGCGCGCCGAATTCTGAGAAGGTCTATTGGGATTTATTGCGACCGTCCTTTTTAAACATGTTCTCGAAAGGCATTTTAAGAAATATCGCGAAAGGCATGTCCCTTCCGGAATGTTCTAGTGAAGAAAGTTTTTGATATAAATACAGGACCGATCAGCGGATGAGTTCAGTTTATAATTTGCCATAGTTAGTTAAACAGTAATTAAGTGAATATAAAAGTGTTATAAATTAATAAGTTAGTGTGCATATAAATTAAATTTAAGTGACTAGTTAAGTACATATAAATTAGTGTTAGTGAGTTAGTGTTTAAATAAATTAGTAAGTAGCAATACCGAGTGTTTAAAATGTATCCCACCCGTTTATTGTTTAAATAAATAACAAAAACCTTACACTATTCTATATCATTATAGATACTAAGAGTCGTTCTCAGCATTGAGAAGTGTGACCACAATGTGGAACTTTTAAAATTTTTGGCTAAGTCGCCAAAATAAGCCATTAAAACGTTCTCGGAAAACGATTTTGTCTTTTGATCTACCTTCCATTTCAAAAAAAGGTTATAAGCTGCGACCGACAGCTGCTAAAGATAATACCTATAAAAAGTAATCCTTCAACAATACCAGCTGAACTTCGTTAAAACCTAAGTCGCCACCTACGACCGTAGGAGTTGCCGCCAGCTCTCGCGGAGATGGGAGGGGTTCAAAATTGTGTTCAAATAAAAATAATGATCTTAATAAGGGCGCCAGGTAAGTTTGCCCCGCGCAACTACCTGATTTTCATCCAACACCTCTAAACTTACCAAATAGGTGCCAATACAAAAAGAATAAAAGTCGTGAATCTCTTAACTACGTTTATTCGACAGCAGCAGTAGTCAATAATGCATGTGAAATAACTAAAAGTCATCAGCGATAGTAAGAAATTAAAAAAAAATTAGCAATAACACTTACTATTAAGCAAATATGGAACCCAGATAATGTTACACAAGGAAAAAAAATGGAAGCTGTTCCCAAATAGAAAGCACAATATCTATCGTAAGTCAAACAATACCAGTTCAGTCTACAAAAATTCGATAAAGCATCTACAAGCATGTACTTGACTTCACAGACTAATTATAAGTTATAAATTATTGGTTATAATTATAAATTATAGTTAAACAAAGATCAAGTAACTCTACATTTACGAAACTACTAACCAATTTACTACAGGCGATATTAATGCATGCTTTAAAAAATATAAAATAAACAATGTCGCTTGAGCTCAGGCGCATGCGCAAAATCTTGTAATCACCGGTATGTGGAGTAATATTTTAATTGATTAGAAAAGAAATCCGTAGCATTAATTAACGCTTAACAATTAAATAAAGTATACACCATAAAACGCAGAAATAATTAAACACCTATATGTTTATTTCTTATAATTAAGAGTTTGTTTCGATAGTTTATTTTAATCAAATAAGAATTGACCGTACTATACTTGGTAATAAAAGAAAATAATGAAAACTTGCGTAATGATGATCCCTACGAAGTACGCTACTGATTCCTCATGTTCAACTTCCAATCTTTGGAACACCACTCCAAGTAGTAAGAAGTAGGTATGCCAATAGGAACAGCCCCTTACATGAACCCTACAGAAAATGTTTTATTTTTTTCAGGTATTCAAAAGACAACAACAAAAATTATAATTCCGAGTTTGACAATTAGCTAGCACTAATCTACCTAAATCTAGAATAATTATTTACTAATTACTTATCAATAACTAAAATGTTAAAATTATATCAAAATTAATGTGAAACTTTGCCAATTTCTCCCAGTGTTTAAATCTACATACAAATGAAAATAAATATCACTTAAAATCGAGTTAAACTCTAAATAAACGAATGGATTGACCCTTTTTTTCCTATTTTTAACTCAATAAAAATGTATAAAAAGGATAGGAAAAAAAACGGATAACAACAAAACATGTATTTGCTGTTGAAACGAAAGATATGAATAATAAACAATCACTTACCCTTATGCACGGGGTTACTTATGTAAGACAATCTAAAGTGACTCCAATTACCAGGTCTGATGTAACTGACAGAGACTACTATACTTCAAAGACCGTTCGCTCCTTTAGAGAATCTATTTGTGATAAAAAGAATAGAAAAATGAGCCGAACAATTTTTCTAGAGATAGTAATAAACTTTATAGCCAAAGAAAGATAGTTTTGGTAGCATAAAAAAAGAATAAGACAACCAGTACATACCTACTATGAACGGTTCTGATCCAAAATGGTAGTTGAAAAAGTAGATATCCAAAATCCCTTAAAACAGGTTTATAAGTCTGACACACCAAAAATATACAATCTATCGAAAACTACGATGGTCAGACTTATCAAGTGGTTTCAAAATAATTCCCACGAATGGATGATTCTTCAAAATCAAAAGTTTAAAAACCACAACTGGTGTTACACACCATCTACTCCCAGACTACAATTGAGAATGCGTCACGGATGGGTGTCTTCTGCCCTCACGCGAAAGATTTGGTAGGTACTGCCTAATATTATGCTTCAAGGTAGCTACAAGCGAGCTTCGAGTTTTAGTAGATCGATTCTACTAATTAGGTACCTTGGCCCAAGGTGGCATTGGATGTGCCAAATTTAATATTTGCATATACGAATAAAGGTCAGATAGGTCATACGGAATGTCCCAAGAGAATTCTTTTACGGAAATATCAGTTCTTACGTAGTAAGTATAGGAAAAATAAATAAATGATAATAATTTAATTACAATACTTATAACAACTGATGATAATTTAATATTTGTTACCAAAGAAAGGTCTCAATTAAAAATAAACCGTTGCAAAGCGCGTTGATACATACTCTTCGACGTTTCCGGTAATAAATTCAGTGTTGTTACCTTTGCTGCTTCTATTATGTTCGAAGGGGTCAAATCTAAGTGAATATCACTATCAGTTTCCATTTTAATTAGGGGAAAGTAACCTGTGATGCCCCCCCTTATTCTTTTTTGTTATAACTTTAGAACTAATTGTAATATAATCACAAGATTTAGCCAGATATCTTGTTATTATAATATGTTATCTTCATTTGTACGGAATAAACTTTTGTATTCACTTCCCACTTGGAGTAAAACATAAAGTTTAAAAAAAATCAAGGGGCCGTCATAGGCATATGTTATATTATGATTGCCCTCTTTATAAAAATCGTAAATTTATAAAAATCGTAAAAAGTCGATTTTTATAAAAATATTCTTAGTATTTCAGTATTTTTCAAATAAAAGGCATTTAAAACTGAAAAAGTTGTATTAAAAAGATTTATGTATTTCAATTATACTTAAAAAGGAGAAGAACTATATTTCTTAGAAGCAATAAAAAATATAAGAATACATTTCACACAAAAAATTATACCCAAACTTTATAAAAGAAAAAGGGAAATGAATTTTTTTGTAATCTCAAAATTGAAAATGCTTTGCTGGTTGACAAAGATCACAAATAAAAGTCTTTGTTGACTTAGGAACATCAGCACATTCGCAGTGACACCAGTCGTTGCAACTCTGGCACCTCAGCCAGAATTCTTTAGGACGAGAACGAGAAAAGAGCTCGTTGCAATACAGACACGCTGCATCTGATTGATCACTATCGCTCTGTTCAGGCACAACTTCCCCATCTCTATCTTCTTTTATTTCTTTTCCAATTTTTTTCTGGCAACGTTTACTGTTTTCCTTCTCTCTTTATCTAATGCTCCTTAATTTCTTCGATTTCTGGAGTGCTGTTAAGGACACCAGTCTTTCCACGTTTCCTTTTCCTTGTAGTTAATTTCATTGTTGCCTTTGGGAGAGGAGATCATTCTTCAATTTCTTCTCTGCTTATAGAATATTTCGACGTGCCTGCAACTTGGTCACTCGTATTTCTCTGAGAAATCTGTAAGATCTTTTCAACTAGAGTATCGTTAACACGGTCAGTTTCGTTTAAGATGTTATCAATTTCACTCTGCGATTGTTCTTCGGTATTTGTATTTATAGTCTGTGATTCGTCTTGTGCAGTTTCCAACTCCCTATGTGTTGTTGAAGCAGCTGCAAATTCCCAGTCCTCAAAAACATCTGGATTAAATGGATATATACCTGTTTTTTCAAAAGAATGTATTGCATTTGATGGAGTCGCAGCCTTGAGGTATGCATTATTGAAAAGTTTTGTTACTTGGAAGTGAGTCACAGTCCGCCCTGGGTTATCTCTCATCCATTTTTGAATATCTATGTTATAAAAAGTTTGAATCGGTGCAAAAAAGCGAACATCAAGGGGTTGGACGCGATGGGAACAATGGGCTGGAAGACAAAATAGTATTATTCCATTTTCCTTACTATATTCCAGCACTTCCAACCCCTTGTGACCACTATGCCCATCAATGATTAAAAGCAATTTATTTTCATTTGACGCTTTAAAGTGCAAGACAAAGTGCTTTAGCCACTTGACAAATGTTTCAGTGTTCATCCAACCATTGTCTTGTCAAAATGCCACACTACGTACTGGGGCTCCATCATAGAAATACTCGCCTGGGGCCATCATAGGCAAAATGGCATGTGATACAAAAACACAAAAATCTTTTCATATGAAAACCTAACCTTTACACTACCATATAATATATAACGAATACCCTACTAAAATTACTCTCGAGTCCGGTGAACTATAGGGAGACACGAATTTTTGACTGATTTTGCGATAAATCGATAGTACTAACCTATTTTGAAGATTATCCGTTGAAAAATTTGCGGGTTATACACAATTTACAGAGAAACATCCAAAAAAAGATCTTTTTTCGCCACTTAAACCATCACTTTTGGATTAAATATTTTATACAATAAACAGTTTAAATGTATCGCACTGTACAGGAAAGTGATCAACAATATATATTCTCACAAATTATAATAAAATTTCAGTTAGTTTGCTGATAATATTATTTAAATTACCACTTTTATAAATATATAATTGGAAGGCTGTAACTTTATATGAAAACAATTAATTGAAATGACAAATGACAGACAAGCTCTAGCGCAAGCAGTAGTCTGTAACGCCCGTAAAAATTCGGCGGAAACCACAAATATACACCAAATTGGTAGTAAATATATATCTTTCATTTACTGTTTTGTAAGTTTGATTTCGAACAGGATATGTTGGTCGCACTGCTTCAGTACAAAGCTAATCAATGATTTGTTTTGTAATACAAAAGTTTATAAATTATATATTTGATTATGAACCCAAATAAAAGGGAAATCGCCGTAGCATTTAATGAAGTGGTGGATATTTTTGATTGCGCGCCCCCTAGAATGGCCAAATTGTTGAGAGTTAAAACATTATTTGGATCACTTAATTATAGAGATCGAGTTTATATAGGAGCATATGGATATGCTAATGGAATAGATCCAGAGTTACTAAAAACAGCTCTTCATAATAATAAAAACAAAACGACAAAGAGGATAAATAAATTGGTGGATCTTTACAAGTATTTTAATGGAGACAGACTGTTTGGCAATGATTATGAAAAACTATTGTTAGAAAGACGAAGTAGGTATTACACTTACTGTATTTACAGAAGAAAATTCATTGATTTGAATGGAAATAATTATCAATTAAGAAAATGACACATAAAAAAATGTATATATATATAATTAAATAAATAAAAACTTCAAAATAAATATTTTTTTGATATATGTAAGGTTAAATTTTTTAGCCTTTTCTCGGCATTGCCGCCATATTTTTTTTCCACATAAACAGGTCCACATACTCCATGAGAAATGGGGATGACATAACCCCCAACCTTCTGCAGTATCCCTTGAATGTAGACCAGAGACCCTCAACCCTATTTGTGCAGGTGCCAGTGGTAGGGTCTTTGAAATTCTTGGAGTGGTTCACTGTTTTATAAATAAAACCAAGGTTATCTAAATTCGAATATGCCCTCCACTGGTTTGTCCAAATTTCAGTGCCCTGTTTCACATGTTTCTGAATTAAGGGGATGAGAGTCTCCGCCTTCCTATCCTTCACATGAACTATAATGTTTCCTTTAGTGAGGGTGTCTATCATCCCCAAAACCCATACTTCAGGGACCATCCTGCCTCTCTTATATTTTCGTTTTGAAACCACACTCTCATCAATTTGCACTATGTGTCCTGGTACCCCTAAAAGTGTATCAAATTATGTAAATTTGAATTATTCAATGAAAAAAAGTTTACATACCTAATGGAAGCTCTTCTTCCTCCTCCATCAGCATCCAACTGGCAATATCTCTAATAAATCTATTTATTTGGATTATAGATTTTTTAGAAATACCGCCAATTTGGTAATAAACACTGGTCGTTTTCACCTCACACGACCAGTACCAAATTACTTCCAAATCTGTCCTCACTGGCAGATTCATGTGTTCAAAGAACGAATTTTTTAATATTGAGTAATAAACTCGACATTTTTTACATCGGAAGGCAAAGTTTAATGAGTTAATTCCATATTTCTTTTTCAATTCGCACATCTTGCGGCAACTTCTGTTTAGGCATTTTAGTGTGCGGCGAACCAGGTTACGCTGCATTAAACAATGCACTAACCCTTCGTCGTCCTTGTTTATTACATCAAATAAATCTTTGGTGCTTGTAATTTCCATTTTTTAATTGATGTTCAACTCTGATGGGTATCTTATTTGACAAGAGTACTAAACTTGATTCAAATCTAGTTACCTTTGCCCACGAACACTACTACCAACATTAATTTTTTGATAGGCATAAAGTAAGATTGAAATCTCTAGAACATTTTGTTCATACATGTAGCATGGTTGCCAGTTGTAATCGATTACGTAAGAATCATGATATTCTTCTAAGAATATTATGTAGATAACATTATTGTGAATGGTTGGAAAAAAGAACGTTATTGTATATATATATATATATACCTATATATATATATATATATATATATATATATATATATATATATATATATATATATATATATAAAATTGAAAATATCACGGGGATTGCAGCATAAATAATGTTAAAAATTCTTGTTATACGAAACCGAGCGCTTTCGAAAGACTTTTTCTCTCTTTTTCAAGGTTGTATGGTAGAATTATTGGAACTCAAAGAAAACAGGATACATAGCAATCACTTCCATCCAACTTCCATCAAAATCAAAACCAATGCCTCGACATTGAAATAACATACAATAAGAAAAATGGAAAATTAAGTTTAAAATAAACATGGAAATTGATACTTAGCTTAAATCCCTCCCGAAGGAACACATTTTGGTTTTAAAATTCACCACCACTACATTTTAAAAGAGAATATTAGATACTAATTCGGTTGTTTCAAGTGTATCTGAATGCATGAATGCATTCGCCCTTCCCCTTCTTGAAAACATATCCAATACTAAGAAGGGAAAGGGTGAATCCAACGATTATTTTCCCTTCCTCTTCTTGAATAACCTGATGTGCGCGTTACAAAGTATTGGATATGTTTTCAAGAAGGGGAAAGGCGAATGCAATGATTATATTTCCTTGTCCTTCTTCAAATACACAATATAAAGATATCATCATATATAAATGTGTTTATAATTTCATTTATTTTCTTGAGTTTGGGTTAAACTAATTCAGTAAAAATATTTTTTAATCAAATATTTGATTTCGCATATTAATATTAAAGTAAAAAATACCATGATTCTCAAGTAGTCGATTACAGCTGGCAACCATGCTACAAAGTATCGTATTCTGTTTTGTTGTTTGCATATCTGTATATATACGCTAGACTACTAGAGTGCAATTATAATATATTGGCGGGGCGAGGAGAGAACTCTGACAGGGTAACATGTCAGTCAAACGCCGGGTAGAAACCTAGGGAGAAAGCAACTTGAACGATTAGAGCTCGCCCTACCTATTTGTAGGTCGACACTGTCCAAATTTGATTTTGGCGTAGAAATTATTTTACGTTGGTAGCGGAAAACAGGGATTGTGGAGTGTTTTAACCTTTAACATTATTACCAATGGAATTTGAAAATTTTCTGCTGATGGAAACTTATAGCTAACCTCAACCAACAGAATAACAATTACTGACGCTTTGACCTCTATAAACAAGAACATTTGTGTAATACGAATTACGCATGTCAGGATGATAATTTCCTCGATCTCGAGCGAGTAACTAAAGGCGGGTCCTCATGGGCGGATTTGAAGCGGACTCAATTTGACAGCGCAATACGTTCGTTTCAGCGTACTGTTTCCTGACGATTTCTGTTTATTCCGTCTCATGGTGGGTTCACATGTGCGGACTATACGCAGAGTGCACTGGTGTCTGATGATGTGGTTGGTTGAAATGATCACGTGATCTATCAAAAGTGCGCTGTCACTAATCTGCGCGAATTACGCCAACAGTCCGCTGAAAAGTAGAAAACGTATTCAACTGAAGACGCAATGAAAAATACAATATTAATTAACTTTCAATAAAGGCATTACCTATCCACTATTTGTAAACAAACTGTCTACGCTGAAGCTGAATAAATCGCCAGGATTCAGTACGCTGAAACGAACGTATTGCGCTGTCAAATTGAGTGCGCTTCAAATCCGCCCATGAGGACCCACCACAGAGTACAATTTCGGCGATTCCCGTGGTGCGTTTATGAACGCTGTCTTAGAGTGTGAGATATATACCTATTCAATGTTTTATGAACGGTCACTTACTTAGGTATAACTCTTACACTCAATACGTTGGTTTGTTAACGCACCCCTACTGATGTAAATGTTCCAGTTTTGGTTTCATGATATATTATAAAGTATAAAATAAAGAGAACCAAACGTGATATTTATTTAAAAATTGAATGGTTCAAACAATTTTATTTTTTATATTGACCTAATAAATTTAAAATGTTCTCATTCGCATTGAATGATGAAAAGTAAATGCTAGAGAATACATATTTAGATTTATGGTTTTGGTTACGCATTACGTTTCACGGAAAGGTATCTGTCAATTATGCCATTAAAATTATTCTCATACAAATTTGTTGTCTTACAATTATATATTTATAAAAGTGGTAATTAAAATAATATTATCAGCACTTTCCTGTACAGTGCGATACATTCAAACTGTTTTTTGTATGAAATATTTAATCCAAAAGTGATGGTTTAAGTGGTTTAAGTGGATTTTTCTCTGTAAATTGTGTATAACCCGCAATTTTTTCGACGGATAATCTTCAAAATATGTCAGTACTATTGATTTTTCGCAAAATCAGTCAAAAATTCGTGTCTCCCTATAGTTCACCGGAGCCAAATTGTATTCAATAATCCCTACAGATACTAACTCAAAATGCATTTTAGAATAGTAATTTTTTACATCAGTTACTTACCGGATTCATTTTTTTTACAGGAGCCACATTAAACGCAGTTATAACTAGCAAACTCGATGGTACACTAACCGGCCGATATTGAAGGTCTCTAGTGAATAAAATAGGCAACCAAAGATACATAACAGGAAATAAAGTAACAGGGCCAACACTGGCACAGGGCCGTCACAGGTCACTTTCCCTTAATAGTTTTTATAGAAAACAACTATGAAATTACTCGCTACCTACTAAAACTTTGACAGAAACGATCTGCTAACATTTCATCAATTTGTCGCAGGACGTAATAATTTGACAAGCCGTAGTCGTCGTGATTTTATACTGAACCTAGACCTAACACGAAATATTCCATTTCGCATTTGTTGCTTAGCAGCTTGCCTAGCAAGCGATGTAAAAATGAAATCCTGTACAAAATGTGCTTGTTTATGATTAAAGTTACGGTTATAAAATGAACATTTATCGAGGTTGTCGTAGAAAAACCTATTTTTAGTCGTGCTCATGAAAAGGAAGTAGTTAAATATATTTTGTGCACGGAATCACGCCTGCTTGGAGTAAGAAAACGGCTAGTAAAGCATGGCTGTATGCCTTTCTCAATCGGCACCCGAATATAAAACTTCCATCTGCTGAGCCAACCTCATTAGCTAAAGCAACGGGTCTCAATAGGTCTTCCGTACAAAAAAAAATTGTCGCTGATTACTGAAACGATGGAGAAACACAAAATACCCCCTGAGCGTATTTATAACGTCGATGAGACAGGGATTGTAACAGTACCAAAAAATAACGGTCTAAATGTTTATCATTGCGTGGAAAGCGACAAGTTGTCTGCTTGTCTTCGGCCGAAAGTAGAGTTCTGGTTACAGAGATCTGTATGGGTGCTAGTGGTGCACTCATGTCATCATTGTTCGTTTTCCCAAGAGTTAGGGCAAAGTCAGAACTGTTGGATGATGTTTCCTCTGGTGGTACAGTTCATTACCAACCATTAGGTTGGATGTAAACGGAAATATTTTTATTGGTTCGATAAACTCATAGCATTTTCCAATTCTTCTAAAGAAAATCCCCTTATGGCCATGCCAGTCATACCAAGAATATAGAGCTAATTCACAGGTAGGTATAACGGTGTTGTGTTACTGTGCTTTCCACCGCATACAATACACCGTCTACAACCCCTAGATATAAGTTTTACGTCACCAGACAGCACGTATTATAGTTCAGAGGTCCAAAGATGGATGCAACTACATCCAGGCAGGCCTATTACCATTTCTCGAATAGGCAAACTTTTCGGAAATGCTTTTATGGAAGCCGCTAACATCCAAACAGCAGTAAGCGGATTTAGAAAAAAGGGGATATCTCCACTATATCCAGAGATCGTCCCAGATTGGATGTTTGAACCGGCCGAGACTACAAATAGGCTAACTCAAGGCGAAAGAAATGATAACCAGTTACCAGAACTGTCCACCTGAACACCCCCAAGGACACCACTAATAACACTACCAAGAAGTTTGACGAAATAACCACTGAAAAAGCCCCCAAGCACAACACCGATTCTTACAGGGCAGTTTAATGTAAATTCGACTCCTTCATGTTCTTATACCACCCAGAATTTCGTTATAACGCCACAACAAAGTGTTTCAGTTCCTCATTCTGAACGAAAATTAAATCTAAATGACAGAAGAAGAGGTAAAACTGCAGTGTAGCATCGACACTATATAAAGAGGAACTAGAGGAATCTATTTCTAAAAGACTTCCAACAAAGAAGCCAAAGTTAAACGTAGGAGATACTAGAAAAACTCAATAAAAAAGGCAAAATAAATGATAATGAAATGACGACTCGAAAAGACGTAAAAGCTAAGAATCCAAAGAAGAAAGACAGTAGCAGTACCGAAGAAACGAGCCTGAGAAACAAAAAAGAAAATTATATCAAGGCTCAAAAAATATATAAGGAAGGAAATTGAGAGAAAGTATTGATTAAAGTTCAGAAAATGAAAGCTATGAAGCAGCCTGTATATTTTGCAGCGAAATTTATTCCAACTATAAACCAGAAGAAGGTTGGATACGGTGCATTGCGAAGGCTGGGTACAAGGAGCTTGTGCGGGAGTGAGACGAAGACGAAGTTTTTGCCTTTATCTTATGTCAGTAACATATTTTAATAATTTGTTTTGTTAAAAATGATAATAATACTTTCTCTTTACTTATTATGTTCTGTCTTACTTGCTGGGGGAATAAACGTTATGGAAACTATACAAGCTTAAGTATCCCGTTTTATCCGACTAGGTGGATAAAATGAGATACTTGCTACTTTTTTATTATATATATTTTTTTTTCAAGTGGCTTCTGTTTTTTGTATAAATGGTATCAATCAAAAGCCAATTAATAACTAAAACTGAAGCGAAAAAATAGTTTTGTTTAGGAAATATTAGTTGTAATGCCACGTTTTTCTCTTTTTTATTAATTAGCTTATTTATCATATGTAATGGATAACCGTTGGATGTTGCTATTTGTCTGATTGTATTAATCTGTCTATCAAAATTACATTTATTCATAGGAACCGAAAGTGTTCTATGTATCATTGAATTACATGTACCAGAAGTTACTACAAAAACGTTACAAAACATTTGGTTTAACCAAGAATGCCTTAGAAAAAATGTAATACCAAATTATGTGAATATAAAATGCCATACTAAAACACCGCAAGCACAAAAAGCAATAAAATTTGCTCAACGAGTATTGCTAAAAGAAGAATGTGAAAAATGGTTTAAAATAAGAGACTCCTTAGACAACTACATAAAAGTTGTACATTCAGAACTCACGTTCAAACTACATCCAGTAGAATTTTACTGTTTAGATGACAAAATCAGAGAAAGTGTCAGCACAATGAAGCACAAGAAATTTAAGAAACAAGAACAAAAGCTACATTAACTTGAACACACACAACATAGAATTCAATACTCTAAACATCATGAAACTGTAAGTACCTACATACCAACACACTTTGCAACACGATTTGAAAACCTTTCAGATACTAATTTTACAGATAGTGAAATGGAATTTTTAAATAAAGGTTTAAAGTACAGCTTACCACCAAAATTTACGAATAACGTTAAACAAATTATAGCTACAGAGTCAGAAATAGCTTTAAAATCTAATTCAAATAATTATCGTTATGAGAAATTAAGAACTGCCAATTTAATCAAAAATATTGAACCTCCAAAAGATAAACGTCAAACAAAAAATGACATTACAGTTTTAAATGCAATCAAAAAGAAAGTAGAAGATAATAACCTAACAGTTACAAAATCTGATAAGGGGAACACAACTGTTATATTGACAACTGAAAATTATAATTCAAAAATATATAACTTTATAGAATCTAGCGATGTAAAAGTTCTTAAAGCTGACCCAACAAAAAAGTTTTTTAATAATGTAAGGGATATTGTTAATAATTCAAATTATCTTTTAAGTGATTACCATAAGAGGTCCATCATAAATGAGAATCCTCACTGTTCACAATTATATGGAACCGTTAAATTGCATAAAATTAGACCTGTAGTTTCTTATGTTAATACTCCTAATAATATATTGGCAAAGAAGCTCAACAATATACTTAATAGTTACGGATATGCATCTTAATACTCAATTAAAAATTCAATAGAACTAATCGAAAAATTAAAAGAATTCAACTCACAAGATAACTAAGCTTATTTCATTTGACGTTACTAATATGTTCACTAAAATTCCTCCTAAAGAATATCTAATACTAGAAGATAAAAATATTAATCCAGAAATAATATCAGATATACTTAATTTATTGGATGTATGTATTAATCATATTTATTTCACTTTCGACAATAACATATATATTCAAAATGAAGGTTTACCAATGGGAAGCCCTATATCACCTATTTTGGCAAACATTTTTATGGACGGTTTAGAAAGAAAAATCTTTGAAAGTAATATTTCAAAAAATGTTTTATTTTGGTATACATATGTAGAACACATATTAGCTTGTTTTATAGGTAGTGAACGACAATTCGATATATTTTTCAACCACATTAATAATTTACACCCAAAATTTAAATTTACATTAGAAGTTGAACAAACTAACTCAACGAATTTTCTTGATTTGAAAATTCAAAGAGTTAATAATGTACTTGATTATTCAATTTACCGAAAACCAACATACACTGATGTGACAATTCCAGATAGTTCCGATCACCTCATATCACATAAACTAGCGGCATATAATTCAATGATACATAGAGCATTTTTAGTTCCTATTTCAAATGTTATTTTGATAGAGAGATTAATACAATTAGACAAATAGCAACATCCAACGTTTATCCATTACATATGATAAATAAACAAACTGAAGAAATAAAAACTTATAAAACCATCACATATGCAAGAAATATTTCTAATAATATTTCAAAGACAATATCTCTAGCAACGAATACAACAATTTCTTTTAAAATAGACAGTTACGTAAGTACAAAATTGTCAAATGTAAAAACAAAAATATCACCATTAAAGAAATCAGGTATATATAAACTCAAATGTCCAAAATATTGCTGTCTTAGAAATTTTGAAATCCGATACAGTGAACACTTACGAGCATACAGATTGAAACAACCAGATAAATCGCATTACGCAAAACATCTACTTGACACCAATCATTCATTGACACCTAACACAGAACTAGAAGTACTACATATTTGTAATAAGAAACAAGAACTGGATTTCCTTGAAGAGTTGGAAATTAGAAGACACTTAATAAACCCTCAATATGAAGTTGTCAATGAACAGTTAAATCTAGGGAATTCTCCACTAATTAACTGTCTTCTTAAGTGATAATTGTAAAGATCAGCGGATATAGTTTTCCTGGTTTTCTATATCATTGCACAGTTATAGTGATCTTAATTGGAAAAATGATATCCAGGATATCACCACAGGGCTAATAATATCTAAGCTTCAATATTTGTAATATCACATATTCTTCTTTTTTTCTATTAAAATATATTAAGTCAATCACAAGGTAGGTCACTTCTTGGTCTAGCCTAAAATAACTACTTCTGTCATTCTGACGATGATATTCGATTATGGAAACAATTGTCAATATTTTACAATTTTCAACATTTTTAATTATATTGTGGTATTAGCTAGAAACATTGAGTTTCATTTAAAACACTTAAACTATTATTTTATCTGTGTATTATTTTTTGTTATTGACAATATTTTAGAATAGAAACTATTAAAACCAAATTACACGATATATGAAACCAATTTACACGGTGATAAACCAAATTTCATGTAAATTGTGTATTTAAATTTTTTACGTAGTTTTTTTCATTTGGAGGTTCAGTATTAATTACAGGTAGTAGGTAGACAACATACAAAATAATGAATCTCATTCTTGAGACTGAAAACGTCCAAGATATTGTAACTTCTCCTTAGGCTGTCCAACTTACTTCCTTCAATAAATATGATTCAATGAATTTTACTCAATTTCAAATCTTAACATTCCTCTATATTGGGATTATTTATTTTCCCTGAAAATACGAGAATTGAATATTAATTATGAATCACCCTGTATACAAGGAATGCATTTTTTCAAAACCAAATCCTAAATGCTCCTATCCCGACTATTATTTATTTTCTGCACAAACAGTAAGGAAAGCATTTCAATATTATCACTTAATTTTTTTAAATACCATCTCAGCAACTGTTTTTTGATCTAATTGATCCTTTTTGCACTTTACTGAATGTATAAAAAAATTTAGTAATATGTGACGAAGGTAAATGCCCTAAAAGAATGGAATATTATGTCGTAAAAAATCGACCACCCACTTATGTATGCAACACTTTAAAAGAACGTGAGATTTTCGTGACGTTATGCTATTTAAGGACAGCGGCAGAACCGATAAAAATTTATATTATTTTTCAAATCTATGCGAACTGAGACGAACAATAAACGCTTTTAAAGTTTGAAACTAACTAAATTTCTCTAAAAATTACCAAAAATGTGGTATATTTGGATTTATAGGACCAGTTGTACTGGCACTGGTGGTTTAAAAATCAAATAGGATTCATCTGTGAGACGCCCTGAACAATATCCAACCATAAAATTGGTTGCTTTCATACACTCGGTTAGGGTTTTGTAATTATGTAGGTTGGTACCTACGGGAGAAGAGGCTAGGAATGTCAATGTCAGTGAGGAAGGTTGTTGAATAAAGAGTGTCGAACGCAAAAGTTTGTTTTAATTAAAATCAACGTTAAGTACATAATTAAACATTGAAATTAATTACAAACGATGCAAATATTATACACTCCAGAGGCTGTATCGTGCTAAAAAATATCGAGTTATTAGCAGATTTGTCAGAAGTAATTCAGCTCACGGTGGAACCCTAATTTTATCTTCTGGCAAGGACTTCTCGGATGTATTAAAATAAACGGCTTTAGGGATTAGAACTAACTTTTCCGTATCTGTGAGATGCCCTGAATAATATCCTATCATAAAATTGTCACTTGTATACACTTCGGGGGATGTATCAAAAATGCAGTATATTTGGATTTATAGGACCCGCTGTACTCGCTCATCTTTGAGACGCCCTGAATAATATTCAATCATAGCTGGCCCTAATCTAATCCAATGTTATTGAAAATTAACATTTTGTCGAAAGCGCGCGGATTTCTCGGTCAACCCTATCTACGATGCAAGAAAAGTATTGGTTTACCACAAAAAAGTTGGAATTTTCGATTTTTTTTTGAGTTATTTTTACGCTTTTCAGTGATAAATTATCTCCAATGTTAAAATGTCATATACCTGGAAATGTTATTGTTACTTTCGACATCGATAAAAAAGGTGCATCCTTTTTTATCCGTTAAAAACTTCTCTTCCTCAATATCTAGTAAGCGGACGTCACTTTTACACAATGACAATTTTCAAATCAGTACCAGTACACCAAAGCAAACAATTTATAATATTTGTGTATTTAATAATTGTACTTTCAAATAATCGAATTTTATTGTAATAAAGATAATTATTGTTGTTGTTCATCCATATATTCTGAAGTTTATTGTATTAATAAAGATAATTATTGTTGTTCTTAATCCATATATTCTGTCGTTAACTTATCTTGCCAAAAAACACTCGAGCTTTTCTTTTATCAGATAAATTTCTCTCTTTAACTCAAAGTTTTGCCAATCACTAAATTTGCTCGCAAAACTGACATTAGATAAAATCATGTCAGTTTTTCTCGTAAAATTAGTGATTGGCAAAACTGTTTCGTTGCAAAGAGAAATTTATCCGATAAAAAAAAGCTCTTGCGTTTTTACTATTGATAAATTAACTCCAATGTTAAAATGTCATATACCTGAAAATGTTATTGTCACTTTGCCATCGATAAAAAAGGTGCATCCTTTTTTATCGCGATAAAAACTTCTCTTCCTCAATATCTAGTAAGCGGACGTCACTTTTACACAATGACAATGAGTCGCAATTATTGTTGTTGTTCATCCATATATTCTGTCGTTAATTTATCTTGCCAAAAAACACTCGAGCTTTTCTTTTATTAGATAAATTTCTCTTTAACTCAAAGTTTTGCCAATCACTAAATTTGCTCGAAAAACTGACATTAGATAAAATCGCTCCACCTTCGGTGTCGCGATTTTATCATGTCAGTTTTTCTCGTAAAATTAGTGATTGGCAAAACTGTTTCGTTGCAAAGAGAAATTTATCCGATAAAAAAAAAGCTCTTGTGTTTTTACTGTTGATAAAAACTCGAAATAGTATATTGTTTAACGAGTAACGCAAGTAACATTTTTTGCAATCGAGGCGTACCCCGTCACTGATTATTTCACAAAACGATTTTTTTCAGGTAAACAAGCTGTTTCAGCGGAAATGCATGGCAAGAGTAATTTGAAAAACCCTATTTATGACTGGATTCCCGGAAAAATGTCGAATATACCACAAATGGAGAAATTATAATGGTAGTAGCACTTATACTTTTTTGTGTAAAATACTGCGATTTGAAAGGCAGGCATTTAAACGAAAACGAATGATGGTAGAGAGGACGGGAGCAAAGGATTATTGTTTAAACCGTACATTGCTTTCAGATTTATTTTACATTGGCACAGAAAACAATTTTTTATTTCAAATTGCCATATTTTGTATTTTTTTGAACGATCATAAACTTAGTTGGAATAATTTTCGTTATTAATGTTGGTTTAAATAGTTTATTTTTCACTCTTTTCAGCAATTGTTCGTTATCATTATATTTGTTGACGCCATAGGTAGACGTCTCCTTCTAATTGGTGTAATTTTATTAACGTCACACTGATTAGTCTACCAATAATGTATAGATGAAAAGTACGTCGATGTTGATTTCTGTTTATTTAATCTCATAGAATAAGTTTTGTTTCAATGTTATATATAAAAAAAGTTTAACTGTTACTGTCAGGCATAATTGAATAATTTTTTTCTTTCAAAAATTTGTATTTGTTCTTTTAACAAGATAAAAAGAAATTATACAATACAAGGAGTTCAAATCAACAAAAATTGTTTTAATACAGTCCAACAAACGATTCGAAGTTAGAAACAATATTAATTGGTGTTTTTTTTCTATGTGATGTCTAATGAGCAGTAACTTTGTTGTTACTGCTCCTGAGCTTCAAATTAGACTCCACGAGGTTTACCAAGTGGAAGTGTCGGCTGATACAATGCGTCGTACATTGCATGAGATCAACATACGTGCCAAGCGCCCTTTAAGAGTTCCTCTACTCTTTTTATGTATGAGAGAGTAATAAAACCTTTTATCTAATTCAAAACGGTTATTCTAAATGTTATTACACAATAATCTAAATATTTCCTATAATTTTCATAAATGTACATGAGCTAATACAAGTTTTCGGTCTTTTATTGATCTTATATAACCATAAGCTGTACAGACCAATAGAAAAAGGTTTGGACAAGCAAAAAGCCCTGTGTATTAAATGTTACATAGCTGTATCATAAGATTATTTTCAATAAGTACCTATTTGCCAATAAAAGTTTGAAATTTTGTTTTATTTCAATTCCAAAAATATCTTACAGTAATCGAATTATAAGTAGATAAAAACTTCCCAACAAATTTCACCGAAAATGCGATTGTAGATATTTCGATTTAGTAAGTTGTGTATTCCTAACAGTTTGTAGTGCATTGACGGCAGTGTTCTTCGTGTTGTGTCGTTTTGACATGTTGATTATATTTCTACTACTTACGGTTTTTTAAAATGTACATATATCCCTCAATGTTAAGACTTCCATATCTTATTTAATTTTGAAGGGAGGAGAAAGTCAAGAGTTTTTGATGAGAGCTTTTTTTACTAACTTGCCGGGGGTTGCAGACGATAAAACCTTTAGGGGAAGACCGGGCAAAGTGGATAAGTTAAGACCAAATATCCAGTACTACCTAACTAAAGGAAATAAAACAAATTAATATAGCAAATGTTGACAGTAGGGATTGCTTTATTAAAATAAAATACTAAAATGCAGGTTCTTATAGGTTAGTAACACACGCGAACACTTTATACACTTTGCTCGATGATCTGTGCAAAGCGAATAGTTGGTTAGGGTAAAGTGAATAAAATGAAACAATCAACTATTTAATTATCGAAAAGAAACCAAATTTTGTATTTTGGTACAAGAATTTATTGTTGCACAAGTTGTGGTCAACAAAAGGAAGACTCACATACTTGCTGGTGGCATCAGCAAGCAAGTTTGATTGTGAGTCACTTTTTCATTAAAGTTGTTTTTCATTTTTCCTTTTCTTTCGTGGCTCTAACTTTACTTCATAACCTGAACTGTTTTCAGTCATTCTCACCATCACACATTTGTTTCTCTGAGGAGGTCATAAGAACGTAATTGCTAAATAAATTTACTAATCTTTCAAGCTTTTGCTGTTATGATTCTCATGACGTCATCAGAGCACCGGCTGTTGTTAGCCTACCTTACTAATTAACACCTTCAAAAATTGTTGTCTTCTACAATTGTTGTCAAATGTCAAACAGCTGACTCACAAATAATGTATTGTGTTATATTTTATCCCCTATTTTAGGGATTCATTCATTGTACAATGGGTTGTGTGTGCTTTTTATTATTATTTTGATTAAATAGTGACTGTGTTTCAAGCACTATATTTTAATTCATTTTATGTATCTTCTAATTTGTGAGGATTTGGAGTACACCCTGACCATGTGAGTGAATTGTATCTATGTGGCTTTAGGCCTTTCTAAACCTTTTATTTTATATCGAGAATGTAAGATCAATTTTTTTACTTTTACAGGGGGCACTGATGATGGTTTATCATTGAACCAAAAGCGCTCTGCTAATAATAAATTCTTGTACCAAAATACAAAATTTGGTTTCTTTTCGTAATTGTTTTTCTCTGGTACACTCAGCTGACTTCGCTCATTTAACTATTTAATTGCAGTTATCACACCTGTACTGCCCAGTACCTTCGTACTATGTACACTGCTCTTGGGCCCATTACTGACAAAAATTGCACCGGATCCAGTCTTCTGTTGGATTTCCATTAACCTCAATGCATTTTTCGGCACAGAAAATACACAAAGTCTCTTGAATATTTTCCTTCTGAACTCGTTTCTTTGGTATTTTTTTTTTCTTGACTCTTTTGTCGGTCAATATTGGTTGAGCCGTGGTTTTTAAGTTTGCGTTTTTCTTTTACGGATACCAGATGATCTTACTACTTTTGGCAAAGGTCTAACCTCTCGAGGACTGTAGGTTGGTTTCACGTCAGACGAAGATTGCATTCTCTCCACATTTTTCGATGTACTACTAGAAATAGATAGTGGTGCATTTGAAGACAACATTGTACTCTTTGGTGGAGTTCTATGTTTCGGTTGGTTTGACTCTGGTAGTACCACTACTTCCACAGCTGGTTCATTGATAATTTCACCTGAATTATCTTCTATTTCCATTTCTTGATTTTCAGTAGGCAATAAATTGAGGTGTGGGATCTCAGTTTCTGCTACTTGTTCTTCAACAGTTTCACATGGAGTATTTGGAAGTGCATCCTCATATGTGACCGATGCTGGTAGGTAGTCTTCATCTCCAAACATATGCTCATTAATTGGCCAAATACCAAGAGATCTAAACCCATTTACTGCATTTTGGGAAGTGGCACTTTTTAAATAAGCCGGACTGAATAATCATATTGATTATCAATTCTCCCTGGATGCGATTTTTGAAATACATTAATTTCTTGTTTAAAATATTTTTTGAGTGGTCAATAGACTGCAAGTGGTTGCATCTTGTGTGTGGTATGTGGTACAAATCATACAAATATGACATTGTTCTATGACGCAAAATCGAGAACTGAATAAAATTTATCAGATTCGTGACTATCCGGTAAGAGAATAACTTTTTTTTCTTGAGTTGGCCGAACTTGGTCCACAAAATACTTTCGCCAATCAAGAAAAACTTCCCCATTTATCCACCCTGTTGGTGTACAAGTGACTTGAGTTTCTGGGGGAGCACCATCTAACAACCTTTCCTGCATTCGTTTGCGAGCAAAAATTATAAAAGGGGGTATGAATGAACCTGCAGCATTGCAACAACAAACAACAGTGGTTAGTTTACCACACTCTGTGCTTGATATCACGCCCACTTGTTTCTTCCCTTTGACAGATATAATTTTTGGAGGTCTATTAGTTGTCGTCATCATGCCAGTTTCGTCCATATTATATAGACGAGTTCCGTCTATGTCATACTTTTTAACTTGATCTGACAGGTTTTTATAAAATCTCTCAGTTTGGGTTCGATTAAAACCTCGTGCTCTGCCCACACTTGTTGGTTCTGGTGTTCTCAAAGTGATCTCTTGATTTCTCCTTAAAAATCCAGTCAGCCAATCATTTCCTGCCTTCACATTTTGATCCCAACTTTTAGGGTAAGTTAATTTGTTTTTCTTTGCATATTCGTATACAACTTTAAAATCATCTCTAGTCAAACCAAAAAAAAATATTGTCAAGATCCTTTAAGTATTGCAACAATTCTTTCTTCTGTTTATTATTAAAAACGGTTCGGAATCTACCCAACTGATTGGAGGTCGAACCGGATTTCATATGCCTAAATAATTTTGCTTACGGTATATTATAAGTTTGGGCAACTGAATTCATGGACGTCCCTGTTAAACATTCTCTCATTGCTGCCCTCATTGTTTCCGCTGTTCACTGAGCTTGTTGCGTTCTTCTTTTATATGAATACACCATCTGGAATATAGAGTCCACTAAGTAGGTACCTACATTACTATAAGACTGTTATGTTCGGGCAAAGCGAATAATTATTCACTTTGCCCTATTCGCTTTGCCTGGAGGTGACAAGTTCAAATCAAAGTGAACTAAGCAGAGAAAAAATAAGAAATATTTAAATGTTTTGATTAAGAACGACGGTCAACATGCGTAATTATTGTAAAAACCTACATTGCAATCAATATCTTCATATTAACGTAAAAAAAGTTCGTCAAACTAACCTTCAAATATTTTTATTATTCACGTGGTTACACAAACAGTCGTAAAACTACTGAACGGTCGATAACTTCGCACAGATAAATGCTGTCTCACTCTAAGCGTGGGTATATGGGTATCTTGGTATTATTGCGGAATTCGGGACATCACGTGTTTGGACGTGGAAGGGATTATTCGCTTTGCCCGGCATACTCATTTTGCCCAGTCCTCCCCTATACATTGTTATTGCATCTTTGAAATCATATTATATCAAAAATGCAAAGTTGTGTCAAAAATTTTGATTTCATACTTTATTTTACTGGACTACAAAGTCATGATAGTTTTGATGATTCCCAAATTCCGCAAGAAAACAGAACATCGCGGAAACATTCTAACTTCTGAAGATAACAGCGACTTTTTCGGATACCTAAGTCTTAATTTCATTATTAGTGTATATAAGTTGAATTTCCGGATAATTTCATGTAGTAAATAAAAATGAAAAAAACAAATTAGTTGTACAAAAAAAAAATGTCTCAATATAATTCAAAACACTAATAAAATGTTTAATTTTTCAAATATTATGAGATACTTTTAAAACGTCTACGATTTTTTTTGGTGTGAGAATAGCGTAAAGAAAAACAATACCCGCCATGTACTCACCCTAGGAAGACTGTTATAAATCTGTCGCCAGTTACGATGAAGTGGTTGTTCATATATACGAAGGGAGTTTTATGGGGGACTGCAAGAGAACGCTGCAAAGGAGGGATAATTTGCCACCCTTGGTGCCGTTTACTTCAGCTTCTTTCAGACTCTTTGATTAGATGGAAAGCTTTCATCTTCTAAATAGGCATTTTTCCCTCGGCGCACTCTCACAAAGTATATTTCCTTATTATGTTATTGTATGATACGGTTAATAAACAATAAAAATTGAAAAAGAAATTAATATACTTAATAATATGTTTTTCTGAATTTTATTTGGGAAAACTTTACAATTTTTATTTTCGAAAAATAATCACCTATCTTGATTGACAATCCCTACCGCAAAGGTAGTTTTATCCCGTTGACTATCGTGATAGGTAATTATTGTTCTACTGCTGCTTACCGCATATTTAGAAACTGCTTATACTGCTTCCGCTGTTATTAACAATTGTATTTACTTGCCTACACCTGTTTTATTGTGTCACTGCTCACATTCCTTAATACCTGCAAATTTTGTATGGTACATAATAACACAAGGCTTGAACATATTTGTTAACTGTTGATATATTGAATTGATTCGGTACCGCCTGATGAGAAATTGTTGAATATTATTCTGTATGTGTATTAAATAAAACTGGTAATATACAAATAAATACGATCAGTGTTTTCTTAATATCCCGTAGCATCGCCGTCTGAGGTTTATAGGTTTTGTAAGTGTTAAATTCAACGAGACCCCTGCAATTTTCCGTAACCTCCATCTGAGGCTACCTGGAACTCTTGACGCTAAGGGTCAAGGGGACGTGGAGTGAACGACGTAAAATAATCTGGCGCCCGAGCATTTGTTTGCAAAAGAACTTTGCATCGATGGTGTCCAAAGTGACGCGTCAGTCGCTAAGAACCTGTGTGAGAGGTGAAGGAGGAAGCAAGCGGCAGGAAACCGCGTCACAATTCAAAAGATGTTCAAAATGTTCCCCATTTACTTCCTCGCAGTAAAACAACCTATTTTTTGTTTCATCTCTAACTTTTTACAATATTTCTAGGAATACCTTGTTACTCGGCGATAATTCTTTTGCGAAGTTGATTAATTGATATAGATTGGGTTCTGTACATCTTTGATTTTGAGTAACTCCAGAAAAATATCTAATGGGGTTAAGTCAGGTGATCTAGATAGTCACTCTATATGTTCTCATCGGCCAATCCATCTTGCCATCTTGTTCAAATAATGTCGCACTCTGGAAGCCTAATGAGGCCTGGTAGGTCATCGGATATTTTCCAAAGAAACCAAAAGCATGGAAGGTCTCAATGAAGAGGTTTTTTTTAACACTTCTTTACTAGCCCTTATTTCAGCACACCGTATAGTCTTTATTTACGTCTAACTTTAAAAGTATTAAAGTTATTTTTGTTAAAAATGTTAGGTTACTTCTGAGCTCGTGGTTTCTCTGAGTGGGCGCCGTGGCATTTTTCCAATCCTGCTATCCTATAATTATGCCACTGTGTCAATATGAAAATGCAGTAAATTATGATTTTTTATTATTTTTGTATTCTTCATGAAATTCTTTCAAATGAAAAGAAAAATATTGCTTGTCTATTGCAATAATTATCACTCCTCTAAATTTAAAATGATGATCCGTTTCATTACATACATACATTCATCAAATAATATAAACGTGTTGAAATGCACTACTACCAAAAAACTAACGCTTAGCTATTTTTAACAAACAAAGCTTTATAAAAAGGCAATTTGAAAACAATACACACCATGTCCAATTATAAAAATAATTTTGAACTTGATGAATCAATCGAATACTCAAATCCATTCGTATCGGAACCAAACGAACAATTTGGCAATGGGCCAAACTAATGAAAATGGAAAGTTTTTCAGACTGAAAATTGAAAATGCAACCAGCTGCATAACACCAAGTCCACCGTAAACTATGATTATAGAGTCAGATATTATGGTTATGACTAATATGTATCGAAATGTGATTTAAAGATAATACTTTTTATATAATGACTGTCGCGAATGAAGAACGAAAACATTTGAAAAGAAGATTCTACGGAAAATTTAGAACATATACAAAAAGGAATATTGGATACTTACAAAAAAAAGAAATTGAAGATCGTTATGAATTGCCTAATAGCATTCAAGAAGTTGACGCGAAACACTGGAAGTAAGCTCAACATGTAAAACGATAGACAGGAGAATAGATAAAGCTCTTTTCCTTTTATATCTCAATATTTCGCAATGATTTTATTGCTTCATCAAGAGTTAACTAAAATAATATATGGTCACATACAACTATAATGAAATGTCATGATAGAACACACTTACAGATCAGAGTATAAACGCTATCAGCACACAGTTAAAACTAAAAGCAATCATCAGCATATTACATGAGGTACTCCACCAACAAGTGAGGCATGAACTATTTTAAAACTTGGAATTCTTAATGAAAACAAAATACCTGATCACAATGAATTAAAACGATAATTATTTCTTTTGTTCTTTTTTATAATTTTTCCTTTTTATAATACAAGCTTCTTTATAATTTTTATACAATAGTCCAGTGAAAGTCAACGAAAAAAAAGAAGATAAAGAGAACATCCAGAATGTTATATTTTAAGAACGTTCGAGTAGATGGTACTTAATTGGTTCACATCTATTTTGTAGTTGACCACATGGGGTTACTTTTTAATTTCACACATTTCAAGGAACAGCCTCCTTCTATAGTTATTCTCATGTCGAATTATGTCAACAATATCGAAATCGAATGTATGTCCGGTGGTTTGGTGGTGATTTACCGTAGCACACACATTTTTTCCCAATCGATATTTTTCTTAACAACGGTTACCCAGGATATGTTTTAAAAAAACTATTATACAATTCTGACTTTTTTCATAGTCCCAGAGAGAACGGATGTTCTCTGAAATATACACATAAAAAGGTACCATATGTAAAAGGTTTAACAAATGCTATTACATTCATTTTTAAGCCGTTTTAAAGTATAAAAATCGCCAAATACAATGCAAGAATAAGTCGATCGATATTTACAAAAACAAAAGATGTGACTCCACTTCAGTTTCATTCGCATGTGGTTTACAGAATTCCTTGCTGGAATTGTCCCAAATGTTATATTGGTCAAACGTCTCAATGGCTCAGACAACGGTTGACACAACACCGAAGCGAATACCCATTTTCCTCATGTCTGCTATCAGTATACGCCTGCTAATACTATCAAATGCTTGCTTAAAATCTACAAACAATATATGTAAATCGATTCCATATTCATAACTTTTTTCTATCGTCTGTGTCATTACATGCACTTCTGAAGCCATATTGTTATTCCCCTAGTTTCTGTTCTGCGTATTTGTTTATTTCCTTTCTTAAAAGTGATGTCATTACTTTGTATACTGTGTTAAGATGGGTTATTCCTCGGTAGTTATAGTATTTTGTTTGGTCTCCTTTTTTGAAGATTGGCATTGTTAGACCTAAGCACATTCTGCTGGCATTTGTTCTTTCTTCCATGTGTTTATAAGTAACTTATATATCTTTCTTTCTAGTTCTTCTCAGCCTTTTTATGTTTGAGATTTGTTATTATTTCTTCATATTATGCATATGTTGAGAGGTATTCCTCTTCCTCTTGTGCTGTTATCTCAAAATTTGCTTCTGCAACCCCATCCTCCTTTAGATCGTTTTTGTTATATGCTTCCCATTCTCTATTGCTGATTCTGGTCGTTACTTTGCTTCTTTTACTTTGTTTTCTTATGTAATAATATAGTTTTTTATTATCTCGGCTCTCACTTTCTATTTCCATCATAATCTCCTTTATCCACTCTGCTTTTTTCTTCTGACGGCATTTGTCCCCTTCTTTCTTCTTTTTCTTGTATTCTTTCAGTTCTGTGTCTCCTCCTGTATTTAGCCATTGTTTTCGTGCTTGATTTTTTGTTCCTTTCTGCTTTCACATTCTTCATCGTACCATTCTTTACATCTTTGTTGCTTTTTTTGTCCTAGTATTTCTTCGGCTGTTTTGGTCATACTGTTTTTTATGTACTCCCATTTTTCCTCTATATTTCCATCTGGATCTTTTGTTAGTCTATCTTTTAATACTTGTCTGTATCTTTCTTCCGTATGTTCTTCTTTTGAATTATCTACGTTCCATTGTTTTTTACTTTTTTCCGTTTTAACGTTTCTTAGTATCTTCATTTTTATTTCCACCACAACTAAAAAATTATCCGAATCCACATTAGCGCCTCTGAATGAACGAGTTTCTTCTACTGTTTTCAGCCATTTTTTTGATATGAGTGCGTGGTCTACCTGATTCCCTTCATTGGAGCTTGGTTTTGTCCATGTCATTTTATACTCCTTTTTATGTCTGAATTTAGTACTTATTATGAAAGTGTCGGTACATATCCCAAAAATGTCTTGAGCCATTGCCGTTTGTCCTGTCGTGTATCGTTTCTTTGCCTGCAACATTTTCGTTATATTCCTCCTTTCCGATTTGTGCATTGAAGTCTCCTATGATTAGTTTCATGTCATTTCCAGGTATATTCTCCCAAACCTCTTGCAGCTTGTCATAGAATTCTTCTTTGTCTTCACTATTTGTGTCCTCTGTTGGTGCGTAAACATTTATTATTGTTATATTTGCTTGCTTATTCTCAATCCTATTTACCAATTTTTCCGTTAATTTGTCCCATTTTCATCCTTTCCCATCATAATTATTTCACTAAAACCAATCTTCATTGTTTTTCCATTATTTCTTTTACTTTGTGCTCTGTCTCGTATTGCTTTTTGTCTGTGCCCTTCTTTCTCGATTAAGTCATCATTTATACAAATTCTATCATCTTTTATATTTCTTAGTTTTTGTTTAATCCTGCATAATCTTCTCTTTATCTTCTGCATTACCTAGTACTATCAAACAAGCTTTATCACCTAACTTACGTGCTGTCTTAACATGTATTTGTATTTTCAGTTGCTTTTCCATGAAAATAGTGACTGCTTTTGTTAACTCTTTTGAATCCGTCTTGTCTATTTTTTGGCCAGTAATTACCACGTTGTTTTTCCTTCTTTCTTTTTCTATCCATTCTTGAGCAGTTTTGATATTTCTTATTTATTTCTTAATATTTTCATTCTCCTTCTGTATTGTTTCGTACATTTTTCTGAGGATCTCGTTTTCCTGTTTTATTATTTAAAACTCTTCCCTCAATTCTTGCTGCTCCTTTCGCATTTCTTTAGTTTCGTTTTTCATCTCCCTCATTTCTGTTTTCATCTCCTGCATCAATTTTAGAATTTGATCTAACTTTTGCTCTTTCGTGTTTTTTATTGATGATGGTGTTCTCATTGTCTTCCTATTTTTCCCAAACGGTTCTTGATCTTCTTCTCCTGTATCTCTTCTCCTTTTATATCCCTCATCCGTAGAATCGCTGTCCATTATTAATTTCTTGAGGGGTACCTTTTTTCCGTGTGTGTTGTAATAGAATCAGCGTCCTGCAAACGTTATTATCAGCTCTTACTCAGTTCAGCAACTGACACGTTCCCGGGCTGACCTTTCCTAATACTACACACCTCTAAATCCTCCTCGCTCCGGCCCTGCCTTCTTTGTGATATCTGCTTATTCGATAATCCGACTTTCGGTTTTATTCTCTTATAGATTTTATTTTGGTTATCGAGTTCTATTGTTACTTTTCCGCCCAACCTATCTATTTGCGAGAAAAGTATTGGTTTACCCCAAAAAAGCTGGAATTTTGAAATTAAATTTGAGTTATTTTTACGTTTTCCATCAACAACAACACGAAAAAACGGTTTTTAGAGAAAAAATCCTGTGTGTATGTCGTCGTCGTTGTCGTCGGCCACTTTTCCTTACATGTCTTGTTGGCAAAATACAGACTACGGAGAGCAATAAGTCACCAATTTTATAATGGAATATTGTTAAGGACATGTCGCAGATGAACCCTATTGATTTTCAGCTCACCAGAGACAGTACAACGGGTGCTATGGTACTTGAAGTACGACATTTTGTCATTTTTTGAGAAATTTCAGTTTGTTAGCACGATACAGCCTCCGGAGTTCAACAAGTCACTAGTTTTATGATTGAATATTATTCAGGACACTGATGAACCCTATTGATTCTCAGCTCACCAGAGCCAATACAACAGGTGTCACACTACTTTAAGTACGATATTTTTGTCATTATTGGGTAAGTTTTAGTTTGGTAGCAAAATACAGCCTCCGGAGTATATACAAATGACCAATTTTATGATTGGATATTATTCAGACCGTCTCGAAGATGAACCCTATTGATTTTCAGTTCACTGAAGCCAGTACAACGGGTGCTATGGTAGCACGATACAGCCTCCGGAGTTCAAGAAGTCACCAATTTTATTGTTAAGGACATGTCACAGATGAACCTTATTGATTTTCAGCTCACCAGATCCACTACAACAGGTGCTACAGTACTTTAAGTACGATATTTTTGTCATTTTTTAAGTAGTTTCAGTTTGTTAGCACGATACAGCCTCCGGAGTATATACAAGTGACCAATTTTATGATTGGATATTATTCAGAGCGTCTCAAAGATGAACCCTATCGATATTCAGCTCACTAAAGCCAGTACAACGGGTGCTACGGTACTTGAAGTACCAACTTTTTGTCATTTTTTGTGAATTTTCAGTTTGTAAGCACGATACAGCCTCCAGAGAGTATAAGATTGTTCACTTATATGATTGAATATTGTTCAAGGTGTCTCACAGATGTACCCTATTGATTTTCAGTTGACTAGAGCGAGTACAGCGGGTCCTATGAATCCAGATATACTAAATTTTTGGTTATTTTTTTAGAAATTTCGGTTTGTTAGCACGATACACCCCCCAAAGTGTATACAAGTAACAATTTCATAATAGAATATAGTTCAGGGCCACAGATGCGGAAAAGTTAGTTTTAATCTTTAAAAGCGTTTATTTATTAATACGTTGCTTTTACTTTTCCGCCCAACCTATCTATATGCGAGGAAAGTATTGGTTTACCCTAAAAAAAGTTGGAATTTTGAAAAAAATTTTATGTTATTTTTACGTTTTCCATCAACAACAACACGAAAAAACGGTTTTTAGAAAAAAATCCTGTGTGTATGTCGTCGTCGTCGTCGTCGTTGTCGTCGGCAACTTTTCCTTACATGTCTTGTTAGCACGATACAGCCTCCGGAGTGCAATAAGTCAGCAATAGTATGATTGAATATTGTTAAGGACATGTCGCAGATGAACCCTATTGATTTTCAGCTCACCAGAGCCAGTACAACGGGTGCTATGGTACTTGAAGTACGACATTTTGTCATTTTTTGAGAAATTTCAGTTTGTTAGCACGATACAGCCTCCGGAGTTCAACAAGTCACTAGTTTTATTATTGAATATTATTCAGGACATCTCACTGATAAACCCTATTGATTTTCAGCTTACCAGAGCCAATACAACAGGTGTCACACTACTTTAAGTACGATATTTTTGTCATTTTTGGAGAAGTTTCAGTTTGTTAGCACGATACAGCCTCCGGAGTACATACAAGTGACCAATTTTATGATCGGATATTATTCAGAGCATCTCAAAGATGAACCCTATTGATATTCAGCTCAATAAATCTAGTACAACGGGTACTATGGTACTCGAGGTACCAAGTTTTTGTCACTTTTTGAGAATTTTCAGTTCGTTATCTCGATACAGCCTCCATAGAGTATACGATTGATGAATTTTATGATTGAATATTGTTCAAGGTGTTTCACAGATCTACCCTGTTGATTTTCAGTTGACTAGAGCGAGTACAGCGTGTTCTTTAAATCCAGATATACTACATTTTTGGTTACTTTTGGGGAAATTTCGGTTTGTTAGCACGATACATCCCCATAAGTGTATACAAGTAACAATTTTATGATAGAATATGGTTCAGGGCCACAGATGCGGAAAAGTTAGTTTTAATCTTCAACACCGTTTATTTTTAACCGTTCTAGATTGTTAGACAGGTTTCAGATATATTTTTAAGATTTTGTACTTACGGTTAAGTAAATGTTTTGTTAATTCATCTCTGTGATAGATACACATTAACTGTACACTTTGGTTTATTTACAAAAATTTTGCTTCTAGTATTGCTACAAAATTTCGAAATATTTTAAGAGCGCACCTTGGCACATCTTATTTTACTAGTCGCCAGGACCGTACCCTAATAAACACATAAAAAACTATAATTTACTGAATTAGTCAGTTCAAATGATTTGCTCGCATTCTGGTTTCATTTGAAAGTTGCTCCTAAAAAAAAGTTATGAAATAGGTGAAATAAAGTGTATTAAATTAGCCTTTGTGATGAATTCACTAAATGTGTTTGTATATGTGAAAAATGGAATTTCCAAATATCTACTATTGATTCGCGCGAAATCATCACTTAATTTACTATACTGGCAAAAGCTCATTAGCCCAAAATACGAACGTTGCCGTCAGGTTTGTTTTTTGTTAGTAGCATTAACTCAACGAACTGTGTATTTACGTATTTCCAGGAGTATGCAGTGATTCTTCTAGTGTAAAACGGCTTGATTAATGTTGTTAACTAACTTTAGCGGACGTCACAAATAAAATGTTTGCGTTCAAAATGAGAGTTCACCTTTTTGGCATTGCAAGTAATTATAAATGGAGGTAGATTATACAGGATGATTTCTCTCTATTACGCCTTGACTATTACAAAACTGGGAGTGATGAATTTAGGGACTTTTAGTTGTTTCAAAAGTTGGAATCAACTTATTAATTAACACCTTGCCTGCCACGTGGTACAAACGCTGGTACACTACCCTACCCCGGACGAGTTTCCGTTTGGGCCAGTGGTACAACTGTTGTACCTTCTATTTAAAAAATATTCGAACTAGTAACAATGTAATACTTTTGTATTTATTACAATATCATACTATTTCTAAATTTAAGCTAGTTACTGTTTGTGTATAAATGATATAATAAATTTTTATTTTTTCCATTTCGTTTTATTGTTTTAAAAAATTTAATTTTATCATTACATCTACTAACATTCAATTATCATAGTTGTACCAGTTTTATATGATGCGCAGTGTACAGGGTTTTTCATTATATATGGTCCCTTCCATATCTCTTATTATTTGTTACAATTAAAAATGTCTCAAATAAGAGTTGAATGGTTATTAAAGTAGTTTTTGAAATCCTACAAAAATATTATACAGATTGTCCCAAAAAAGAGGGTCAGAGCCAAAGTGCTCTTTCTTAAATGGGACACCCTATATATTTTCATATTTTTAAACTGTTCACTTCAATCCGAATTCAACAATATATACTTGTTATAGCCTAACCTTAACAGTTCAAAAAATATATACAACAAAGTAAGATGTAGTAATCTATCAATTGGAATTCAGTAAATTTATTTACAAAATAAAGTAATCTGGAACTAAGTAAGCCCAAATGAAACTATAAATATTGTTCAAAATGACCCCTCGTATTGTCAATGCATAGTTGGTATCTTCGGCGTAAATTCTCTAAACATTTAGAAATAATATCAGCATGATTATTTAAGTTATTAATTTCGCCTTGAATCTTTTCCTGAATTATCTCAAGATTGTTATTTTCGCCAAAGTTAACTATCTCTTTCAGCATCCCCAACAAAAAAGAATCTAAGGGAGTTAGGTCGGGACTATTAGGAGGAAATAGAATTGTCCCATTATTTCCGATCCACTCTGGAAACTGATTGTTGAGATGTTCTCTCACCTTTAATACATTATGGGGTGATGCCCCATCTTGGTGCCAGATCATAGTATTTAATTGGTCAGCTGTAAATTAATTGTCTAGTATTTCACTTATTTTGGGTATTATGCAGTTTAGGTAAGTTCTTCCTGTTAACTTATAATTGAAAAATATTGGCCCAACCACTTTATTCTGGAAAATTCCACACCAAACTTTAATTGATTTCCGTCCAGATTTCTTTATTTGTTGCACTTTCCGCTGTCCATGATTTTTATTTTCCCATGAACGTCTATTTATTTTATTAAACACGCCAGCTGTAGAAAAACTGGATTCATCTGTCCAACAGATTTTCTGAAGGATATCTGGAGTTTCATTCAAGCGACGAAGCATTTCCGTTTGTGCAATTCAGTAAGAGCCTGCACGGGAAGTATCTTATATGGTTTATAATTGTGTCTTTTGAGAGTCCCAAAACTTTTCATAGGATGTTTTTGTAATATATTGGAGCTGGTTACTAACGAGTCTTCAGAGTTTTCTGCAAAAAAGTAGTAGCGCAAAAATTATTCCTTGTTATTCAACTACCATAAAATCCAAAGAAATATATATTTTTGTTATTATTTTTTTTACAAATAGAGAAAATATTTCTATCTTTTCATCATCTGTATACCGCATTTTCCAAACTATCAAATACAATGTTTTATATTGGTGTAAATAACTACTTGTCAAATATGACAATGCTTTCATTGCCCGTTGTTTATAGTTGTTTTTCATCCCACAGAAAACGATTTTTAAATGAATATATTTTCTGAACTGTTAATGTTAGACTATACCAATTATATATTGCTGAATTTGGATTGAAGTGAACAGTTTTAAAATATAAAAATATATAGGGTGTCCCATTTAAGAAAGAACGCTTTGGCTCTGACCCTCTTTTCTGGGACATCCTGTATAATATTTTTGTTGAATTTTAAAAACTACATTAATAACCCTTCAACTCTTATTTGAAATATTGTTATCTGCATCAAATAATAAGTGAGAAATAGAAGGGTCCATATATAATGACAAACCCTGTACTACTTTGATACTACTATTCCTATACGCTTTGTAAAACATCTCCTGGAAAATAAATTATTATTATGACTTAAAGGCGGATGCGGATTTGTGTGTTCAATTCGTTATCTTCTAATAATTATTTTATTTCTTTTTGGTAATGAATGTTCTTGATATAACTAGTTATCCTCTTCAGAGACCGAAATGTGTGCTCACTAGGTATCTACTTCATTTGGTTGGGAACTTCCACATGGGCACTTTACATGACTTTTTTTTATCCATTTGCCGTTTTCCACACTTATTGGAAAGGTCCTTCACCACCTTCTGTTATCTTCCAGAGCGAAAATTTGTTAGCCAGTTTCTTTAAATGTGAATCAATTGTAGTCCAATTTTTATGTTCCAGAATTGTTTTGTAAACTGGAGATCTGAATTTCTGGTTGTTGTCAGGTAAAATCTATCATTGCTATTTTAAATTGAGACATTATTGGCAGTATATGTACTCATTTTCAAGTGCGAAAATATCAGTATTGATTACAGTAAAAAAATTTCATATTACCCAAAAGATTCTTGTTATAATTCACTACAGATACATTCAAATAAAACACCATTTGTTCGTTGAAAAATTACAATCATTAAGGATAATATCAAGAAAGCTTCATTCCACCTAATTTGCCAAGTCTTTTCAAGATAATTTACGAATGTTCCGATAACTTTGGAAAAAAAACGACATGAAAATGTGTTCATATCAATTATCCTTAACTGGCGAAATACAAAAACGAGCGAAATGAACGCCATCGTGAACATTTAACGGAGCCTATGAAATTTCCATCACATTATATCAACACCTTCCAAAGAAAGTATCTAATCTCATAAGGCATTAATAATGGCAAAAAGAAAAAGAGCAGAAAGTCGAGGAATTGTATAGTAGAGGAGCTTAAGCATCATATTTCAGTATTTTATGAAATTCTCATCGAAATGCACTTTCTTTTTGAAACAATTCATGAGAGTATTGACTTTAGTATTCTCTTTTATGTCTCTTCGTCACGGGTATCTCGAAGTAAGATTACGAAACTCCAAAAAAGCAGTGGCCAATATCATGGTTATGTATGTTTCGCTCTAGATGTTGTTTCTAAAATGTCATATTGATAGGTATTTTGTCATTCAATTATCAAATAAACATCAGTACCAATAACATTTATTTTACACATAATCTAACTATTTAAACCATAAGAACACAAAAAATTGGCGACGAGAATCACGAACCCATAATGGACGAACTCTTGACGGAGTTGGTCTCAACATCACAAAATCTGCAAGCTCAACAAAATCAACTTACAACGCAAGTACTTGGTAGAAATGAACAGGTACAAATAAATACAGAAATGTCTGTGGATATGGTGTACACACTAGATGTAAATTGAGTGAATGAACACGACGAATACTCAGTGTGTATTAGTTTATTACTTTCCAGCTAAGCGCTTTCGGCTATTAAGCCGTTATCAAAGCTGTCCTATGAAAAATTTTAAAGCTTGTGAAATTTTGAAAAAAACAATTTAAAAAAGGTTGAACTTACGTCATTTAAAAAAGTAGGTGTCAAAGCCATCAAGTTGATTTAAAACAATGCTCAAGATAGAATCATTGTTATGATTAAGTCATTGGAATAAAAACATTAAAATACCCTATTGGAAGGGTGTAAAATTATAATTCACATGATGTAAATTCACTCAAAATTAAAAAACTGAATGAAAACAGATGACAATTTTGACGTTAAAATTACGGTGGCTAATAAGCCAGCGCGCCGTAAAAAGAAGTGCATGACAATACAACATATTTACACGACGAACACTGAATCAAAAGCATTTCAGTTCACTATATGAATTTTTTCATCTTTTCAATCATGCTTTTGATTCAGTGTTCGTCGTGTAAATATGTTGTATTGTCATGCACTTGTTTTTACGGCGCGCTGGCTTATTAGCCACCGTAATTTTAACGTCAAACTTGTCATCTGTTTTCATTCAGTTTTTTAATTTTGAGTGAATTTACATCATGTGAATTATAATTTTACACCCTTCCAATAGGGTATTTTAATGTTTTTATTCCAATGACTTAATCATAACAATGATTCTATCTTGAGCATTGTTTTTAATCAACTTGATGGCTTTGACACCTACTTTTTTAAATGACGTATGTTCAACCTTTTTCAAATTGTTTTTTCAAAATTTCACAAGCTTTGTAATGTTTCATAGGACAGCTTTGATAATGGCTTAATAGCCGAAAGCGCTTAGCTGGAAAGTAATAAACTAATACACACTGAGTATTCGTCGTTTTCATTCACTCAACAAATAAATACAACCTTATGATGAAATAAATAAATAATTCGAGTCATACTTACAACGTCTTGAGAATTATTCCATATTGCACGATTTATCCGACGATACACCTGAAAACGATAAAAAAAGTGTTCAAATTTTGCTGAATTGTTTGAACCCGAAAATTTTTCAAACTTTGATTTTCATCACCGCGCCGGATTTGCCGGCACATAAATCATTTAAAGAGTTGATTCTTTCACTTAAAAGCCATCTTTGTCCGAAACCTAATGAAATTGCCGAGCAACACAAATTTCTCTTAAGGATCCAAAGAGAAGGAGAAACAATCACTCAGTTTCAGGGAGAACTCAAACAACTGATCATAAATTGTAATTTTACATGTGATCATTGCAAGAAACCTACTTCTGATATACATTTACGCGGTCAATTTATCAAGAGTGTACAATAGGACGGGTTGAAATAAGTCGTTTTTAAATTTACATTACGTCTGTTAAAAATTTCATGACCTTGGTCAGAATTTGACCGGGCCCATTTGAACCCAAAAGGGCCGTGTGGTGGTTACTTAGTAAGGGTCCCTCGTATACTCGATGTTTACCATAAGGGCATATTATTATGGAAGAAACCCCTTACCTTGCAACCTGTGTTCGGGAGCAGAATAAACAACGACACATTTATAAAATCACTGGGTTCAAGTTTAATACATTTAAAAAATACACTACTATAAATATCAAACGACTTATTCGAAGTATTAATAACAATAATAATAATCTCATCCTGGTTCGTTCACATCCATTATATAGGAAACAAAGTTGTGTTTTTCTGCACAGTCGACCTCGATATGTAAACTATACATGTCTGTTTATAAAATAATAAAAACAATCTTTCTTTGGTGAATGACATTGAGTATGCTCGGCCGATGCTCCTTAAATACTTTAATTAATATTAGATTAAATATTATTATTTCTAAGGTAGTGTCCTTTTGTCTTTAATGTCTTTTAGGGATCACTACAGCCGCTATTCAACAAAATATTCGTTGGGTGATTCTAATTACTTCTATAAAATATGAATCGAAAAACATTTAACCGGCCCAATTTGATTTATAATATAATGTTTTAAACGAAACATCGAGTTTTTTTATTTGTCGCAAATCTTCGCCTAACTTAATCTTTACTAGCTTTAAAATATTACACAATATTGCACTAAGTCAACACAAACCTCACCGCGTGTAGGTATCTGCACTTCGAGTTACTCCCACCCACCTGCCTGATTTTAGTACATTTTACTTAGATTTTCGATTTTCAAAATAGTGCTTTTCGTTTTCAAATGAAGGCTGTAGTTTTCTATCTCGTAATTTTGAACGGATGTAATCATCTCTTTTGGTTTCTCCGCTAACTTTTTGAGAAGCTTCAGTTACAATTTTCACACATCGCTCTACTGTTTGCGTATGACACGGATATTTTTCTCCATTTATAATTTTTTCAAAATGTTCCATTGAAAGTCCCGCTATTAGTGGTGGTTCACTTAAAACACACTTTTGCCACTAAATTATTTCTATGTGAATCTCTGCAGATAAATTAATAGCGGGAATTTCAAAATATCTAACATCTTGTTTGGTTGTCAGAGATCTTGATTTTATTATACTTCTTACAGCTAGTTGGCAGATATGTTGGCGAGAGTCGGCAAGCATTGCCAGTAAAAGATTTTCAGGATTAGCGAAATAAGCGTTGCCCTGAAACACCTTGTCTATAATTTTCTACATTTCGTTCGGAAAAACTCTGGATTCTCTAATGCCTTTCCAAAAATGTCTTGCACCATCATAAATCAGGGGGTTTGTTTTTTGTTTTATTGATAACCACCTGGCATGTGATATTTTACCAGGATCTTTTGTAGCCGAGTTGGTGGGGCAATTACCTTCTTAAATTGCAGAGCACATTTGAAATAAATATTTCTGATCAGTACTCAAATCTTTTTGGATCATTTCTGGAAGTTCTGGCAGTTTTGTATTAATTGACTTAAAACTAACGACAGGTAAAGTTTCGCAATTTTTCAAAAGAGAGGGAATGGGACCAGAATAAGTACTAGGAGCTTTAGTGTCACCATCCAGAGACTCTAGTAAATGTCTTAATGGTAATTCGTTACACTGTAGGAGGCAAATACACCACTGAAGTGGCTTAAGATAAGTCTCGAGAAGTTTAATGACTCCTCCTTTCCAACCAGTGTTTACATTCGTTTCGTCACAACCTGTAACAGTGAAGAATCAGTATTTGTTTCGTACTTACATAAACAATCCCGTATTCAAAGATATCTACGGTTATACTAGATAATCGAATCGAGCGTCTAATGAAACAAAACGCATACTTCGAGACACGTAGGTGCCATTTACATCGCATTTCTTTGTACTTTAGACATGTCCGGCCTAGAAATGAACAAAAAAATATATGGGATCGGCTAAAATTAATATCTTAGGTCCTTAATTTTTTTGTGTAATAGAAAGCACATAAATAATATTTTTGGTAGACATTCACAACTTTTCCACAATAGCGCAACGTTAATTTAAAGAAACAATATTTCGGCCCACGCTAGTGTACAATCCAGCGAAATTCGAGAGAAACTTTTACAAACACAAGCGATCCTACCAAATTAAGACCTCCTACTTTTTCTGAAGTTGTTTCTATTGCATCATCAATCGAAACATCAAAATTGGAATCACAATCGATGCAGTTCACTCAGACCGCAAACAAAGTTTAAAAGATTAATAGAAATTATCAAGATGACCAGTCAACTTCTAGTTCTTATAATGTTAAATGTTTCTGATGCAGCAATAATCACAAAACTGCTGAATGTAAATTAAAAAACTTGAGCTGTCGGTTTTGCAAGAAAAAAGGTCGTTTAGATTCGGTTTGTTTTAAAAAACAATATTCCCAAAATCATTTAAATTCAAATTGATTTGAAATCTGATTGAAGATATTACAAATCACAAGTCATACGAAGAAGAAGTGACAATTAATAATTATATCTGTTGCAGCAATACGTTCGCGGATAAAATAATACTTCCACTGAAAATTTACAATAAATCATGCAGGTTTGAGCCAGACATTGGTGCCGCCGTTTCAACTTGTTCAAATACATTTTTTGATACCCTCAATATACCTAGCGTACAAATACAACCAACTGAAACAAAACTAAAAACCTATTCGGGGGAAGTCATAACGCCTTTGAGGGAGTATCATGTGCAAATCTAATATGAAAACCAGAATGCTAGGGGCAGACGATTCGTACTAGCTGATTCGGTAACGCCCATTTTTGGGAGGGACTGGCTTCAATTATTTAAACTAAACTGGACAGAAATTTGCTCAATTGGCATATCTAAAGTAAATTATAAAGATCAACTTTCTTCATTACTACAAGAATTCGACGACATATTTTCTGGAGAAGATGGGCTAATCAAAACTTATACACGTTCTTTGCAAATACAAGATAATTCGAAACCAGTTTATGTTGGTGCAAGACCAGTTCCTTTCGCACTTGAAGAACGCGTGGAAGAAGAAATCTATCGTTTGAAAAATGCTAAAATAATCGAAAAAGTAACGTATTTTATATGGAGTAGGAGTGATTTTGAATAGAAACTACAGGTTCGGTTTTGAATTTTATACCTTCCTCAGACAGAGTCATGATGCTTCAACTTAAAACACATACGGGAATTTTTAACATACAGGTGTATGCACCAACAGCGGATAAAGAGGCCGATGAAGTAGAAGAGCTTTATTCTGAGCTTGATGATATCTTTAGAAGCATAAAGAACAATGATATCACAGTGGTTATGGGAGATTTCAACGCCAAAGTAGGCAAAGACAAAGTCGAAGCACACACAGGGAGTTTTGGTCTGGGGGAAAGGAATAGTAGGGGGGATCGACTGGTAGAGTTCTGTCTGTGTTAAAGATCTGATGATAACAAATACTTTCTTTAAACTATCAGATCGTAGATTGTTTACCTGGAAATCCCCTGCAGACAACCCAGGAAATAGAGCTAGAAACCAAATAGATTACATCCTCATTAACAATCGCTATAAGAACTCAGTCAAAGCTGCCAAAACCTACCCGGGTACATTAATTCCGACCACAACCCAGTTATAGCTAAGCTCAGTATAAGGATGAAAGGGATAACAAATCGTCTAAACAACTATATAAATCCAAAACTCCTTAAGAACCCTAAAATCCATGACACAGTTAAGAAAGAGGTTAACGAATGTATGAGAGATATTGGTGCATCAGATGAAGTGTAGATGAAAAGTGGAAGCAAATACAAACAGAGCTAGAAATAATAAATGAAAAACATCTAAGAAGCAAAAGAACTAAGAAAAAGCCCTGTATGACATCAGAAATTCTAGATCTTATGGAGAAAAGGAGAAAGAGCAAAGGCAACAAAGATGAGTACAGGATACTAAATAAAGCACTACAGAGTAAAATTAAGGAAGAATATCTAGCAGCTCAATGTGAGGAAATAGAAGTACTAGAAAAGAAATTTGAAACCTTTCATATACACAAAAAGATAAAGGAAATGGCTGGATGTAACAGGGTCAAGGCAGCTAGTAATACTACCAAGGATACAAATGGGCGTATAATAACTGACGTGAGAGACAAACTTGAAATGTGGAAAGCGTACCTATCGGAACTGTTCGATGATGAAAGACCTCCAGAACCGGTCTTAGAATCAAGCAATGTGCACTAAAAAATATTAAGATCAGAAATAATTTATGCCCTGGAAACTATGAAACCCGGTGAGGCTGCTGGTCGTGATCGGATACCCATAGAGCTTATCAAACTCTTTGACGATGATGTGGTTGATATTCTTCTGGACCTCTTTAACCGCATTTACGAAAAAGGAGAAATTCCTAAACAGTGGCTATCATCCACTTTTGTGTTCATACCAAAAAAATCGAATCCAAGAGAATGCTCAGAATACCGAACCGTCGCACTTATGAGCCACACCTTGAAGTTGTTCTTAGAGATCATTCACAAAAGAATGTACAGAAGACTAGAGGAAGACATAAGCCACACACAATTTGGATTCCGCGAAGGACTTGGAGCACGAGAGGCTTTTTTTGGGATTAACGTTCTTTTCCAGCGCTGTCTCGATTTAAACCAAGAGGTGTATGCATGTTTTATCGATTTCGAGAAAGCCTTTGACAACGCGAAACAAGAAAAGTTACATCAGTTGCTCGTCAGCAAAAACATTGACTCCGATGACGTTAAATGCTTGATGTTTGGAGTAAAAGTTGCACCAAACGCATGGCAGCGTTTCATGGATCAAACTCTACAAGTTTCACAAGGAGTTGGTTGTGTTTTTGATGATGTCGTGATTCAGGGGAGTATACCTTCTGAATTACTTCAAAGGTTACCTAAATTTTTGAGCCGTTTACGTAACAGTGACGTTCATCTCAAGAAAGAGAAATGTCAGATTTTCAAAACCTTCATATCTTATCTGGGCCATACAATCGACAAACATATATTACATCCCATGAACTAGAAAATGGATGCAATCTTGAATAGTTTAAGACCAACAAATTCCAGCCAACTGAGAACTTTTCTTGGTCTTGTGAGCCACTATCACCAGTTTATACCAAATTTGGCTTCAAAACTCAATCCTTTACATAAACTTCTGCAGAAAGATGAAGAACTTAACTAGAATAAACAATGAGAAGATGTTTTTCCAGGTTTAAAAAATATATTGTAAGCCCAAAGGTTTTAGTTCCATTCAACGTCAATTTACCAGTTACATTGGCCACGGATGCTTCCCCTATGGGATTAGGTGCAGTATTATCAAATATTATGGAAGATGGAACAGAAAGAACAGTGGCGTTCACCTCGAGATCTTTGAAGAAAGTGGAGAAGAGCTTGATAAATAAGCAACCGCTTTAATTTGGGGCCTACGAAAATTCTTTCAATATTGCTATGGCAGGCAGATTACGTTAATAGTAGACAATAGACCACTATAAAGAATTTTCCATCCTGAAAAAAAGTTGCCTGTTACTTCTGGATTGCGACTGGTACATTATGCGAAATACACATCTGCATTCAATTACAACATTAAAAAAAGATCTACTAATAAACATGGAAATGCAGACTACCTATCAAGGTGTGTTTCACAAGAACATCGGAAGAAGTTGACGTTCATGGAGCATTTTTCCTTAACTAAATTAATGTACTCCCAGTTACATGAGACGAAATCAAAAAAAGAAACATTAAACGATGCAGAATGTCAAAAGATTTATAATAATATTAAATCCGGTGAAGGTAATGAAAATTCTTTACATGAATATTCACCAGAGGAAGGATGTATTTTCTACAACCATAGGGTTCTTATACCAAAATACTTACGTAAACGTATAATTGAAAAACTTCATGAAACACATACTGGAATTGTTGAAATGAAAGTAATTGCCAAGAGTTACGTTTGGTGGCGTGGAATCAACAAAGATATTGAAGAAATTACAAAATCCTATAGAAGTTGTTATTTGGTTCAAAACAATCTAACGAAGGTTGGCAAACATCATTAGGAAAATCCAAATGAAGCATGGTTTCGTTTACATATCGACTATGCTGGTCCATTCCTCGGTCATAACTTTTTAATTGTCGTTGACACTTATACTAAATGGTTTGAAGCTATTCCTACACAAATGGCAACGAGTAAAGCGACAATCAATATCATCAGATAGATATTTGCGCCATTTGAACTACCTATCAGCGTCGTTTATGATAATGCACAACAATTTACATCCTTGGACATAAGACAATTATTCAATTACATCGGAATAAATTTCAAGACGATTGCATCGTACTATCAGCATCAAACAGACAAGCTGAAAGGTATGTTCAGATTTGGAACGTGCAATGCTGGGAGTAAATCTGCGAGACAGGATCCGAAACGTAGATATTAGGCGGAGGACAGGAGTTTGCGATGTCGTGGAAAGGGTGACGAAGCTCAAGTGGCAGTGGGCCAGAAATAACTCCAAATTGACGAAAACGCTAATGCAATGGAGACCAAGGGAAACAAAAAGAAGTATAGGACGTCCGCAGACAAGATGGAGAGACGATATCTAGCGTCATGCGGGAAAAATTGGATGAAGACCGCCCAAGATAGATCGACATGGAAGTCCCTGGAAGAGGTTTATGTCAAGGAGTATTCAAACATGGGCTAAGGAAGAACAAGAAGAAGTAGGATGACCCATTTTTTATTACTTGTACTATTGACTTACAAAGTATGTCCATTTTGTATCCTTTTTTAAAATCTCTACAGTCTCAGAAAACTCACTTTTCTCTGACACATGTAGATGACAAAACAAGAAACAACAAGAAGCTAGTATCTTGCTCTATACAGTACAAAACATAACTGCTTTAATGATAATAGAGCTTAAGTTTCTAGAATCGGGCCACTCACATGCTTTCGACCATTGAATCAGCTAAGAAGTATAAATCAGATTTCCAAAGGGCCTTACCAGATTCATCTTCAAATTCAATGATTTTTATTATTTGCATGATCTGTCTTTTCTGAACAGAAAAAGGCTGATATAGGTAAGCCAGTAAACGCTGGCCATATGCCAGAGGAAGTTGCTATGTGGTACAGAAATTTACCTACTAATAAAACTGTGGGCCGCTTGCCAGAACCAAACTATGATGAGGAAACTAAGATGAGTAATTAAAGGTTTGCTGTATTAGGAAAGTAAATATTCTATTTAGGTCAAGTTATTTCTTACCACTGTTAGATTAGATTATATTTTAACGGGGTTACAATGCACTGAAACCTAACGTTTACTGTGCCCCCCCCCCCTATCAGAGCTGTTCTCGCTACTACTACAGCTCGCTTTCCAGTTCCAGGGTTCTAACGAGCTCTAGTATTTGGAACGGCTTCAACGAAGTTATATCCTCACTCTTACAGGTTTCTTGTCCAAAGCATTTCTTGCATTGGCTTGCAATGGCGAGGCATTCCAGAACTAGGTGATCCGGAGTTTCATCCTCCTCCCCACAGAATCTACACTCGTCAATATCTGCTAGAACTATTCTCATTAGGTGCTTCCTAAGGCGGCAGTGTCCTGTAAGGAAGCCTGTGAGGAGATGTAGCTTATTTTTACTGAGGTCCAAATATTTTTTGGATCTAGCAGTGTCAATGTTCCGCAGGAACTTTTTGGAATGTTCCAACCCGGGTAGGCACCGCCAGAGTGCTTCTCTTTCGGTTTCCTCTTTCTTCTGAAAGTCTTTCTTATAGGAGCATTTTGCTACACCACAGAAATGCTCCTGGCCAATAAAGAGCATTTATGCTCTTTTCATGGCAAGTGTTTTCTTCGGCACTCCCATGCCAACTTTGAGTCAATGACATGGGAGCTCAATGCTTTGATAGCTGCTTGACTATAAGAATGGATCGATATGTCACATTTCTGGTAGTTTCTTTCTAGGTTCATTTCCACGCATCTTTCGATCGCAAGTATTTCTGCCTGAAAGACGCTCGGGAAGGAGCCTAACGATAATGAGTATCTCGTGCCAGGCCCAAATACTCCAGCGCCTGCTCCAGTGGTGGTTTTTGAACCATCGTATACCATATAATGGTGATTTCTCTGACAGTTTGGGTGGTGTATTCCCTTTCCCAGTCTCTCCTCGTATTCAGCTTCGTAGTGAAATTCTTTTCAATACTTACTTTCTTGATCATTTTGTCACTGGGAAGATTCGCTGATGAGATGTGTTTTGTTAGAGAGGACCAGGCTCCCTGATTTTTAATACTCTCATTGCTTGAACATTCCTTAGATATTCTAAGAATTGCCTCTTGGGCAGATTTTTCTATGACCAGATGTAGAGGTGTGAGATCTGTAATGATCTCAAGTGCCCTAGTTGGACACGTTCTCATAGCTTCAGTGATGCACACGTTCTCATAGCTTCAGTGATGCACACACAGGCAAGCCTTTGAATTTTGTCCAGGGTCTTCCTCGTGCTGTAATGACTGGCTTTTTTGTATGCCAAACTATTGCCCCATACGTTATTTCTGGTCTCACATTCATGACGTACATCCATCGCAGTATTTTTGGGTTACAGCCCCATATCTTACCAGCTAGATTTCTGCACGCCCTCAAAGCTCTTATTGCTTTACTAGCAGCTATTTCAACATGCTTATTCCACAGAAGCTTACTGTCTATGGTTATCCCTAGATACTTAACTTCTCATTTCCATTCTATTATTTCCCCGTTTAAGAATATGGGTTTTATAGCTGGAAGTGTTCTTTTCCGGGTAAATGGAATTACTATGGTCTTGCTTGGGTTGATGTTTAGCCCCACTGACAAGCACCATTGTTCAATGATTCTGAGGCCCTTTTGTAATAAATCCCAAAAGGTGCTCTCGAACTTGCCTCTGACTATTAACACTATGTCATCGGCGTAGCCCATACATTAGAAGCCAAGCCCTGTTAGCCTGTAGAGCAACTCATCTACTACGAGGCTCCATAGAAGGGGAGATATCACTCCCCCTTGAGGTGTCCCCCAAGTGGCTTTAACTGAGGTGGTTTGATTCCCCACCTGTGTCTCAGCTATCCTCGTCGTCAACAACTCATACATCCATTTTACACTGTTACTAATAGTGAAAAATAATGAACATGTTTCAATTAAAAAAGTAATTTTCACTATTTTCCTACATATCTCTTAGTTTGGGGCTGGTAAAACTCTTTTTCGTTATTAACTACTAAGTTATAAAACTAAAATTAAATACATATATGTATAGTAAAATATGTTATGGTCAATTAGACTATGAATTTCTTCACAAATGGGATTATGTTTAAGGATAGTAACAAATTTTTAATTATCTCAATTGTTTAAAAATAGTATTTAGTGAGTTCTTCCTGTCACCCGACGATATGAGTAGATTCCACGAAGTAAGGGTCGAGACAGTTAATTTCGTTGTTTGTAATGTTGCAAAGTTGAACAAAAATTTGTAGCCTGTTTTTAGCTTAAAATAAATTGAAATTAAAAAAGGTAGTAGCACTATAGAATTATAAAACAATAATCAAGTACAACACCAGATGAAGAACACCTGTCCAGCACATTCTTAAAGCTATTCAGAGAAGTTGCTGATACGATGTCACTACTTAAATTGTTCCATTAATCGAATACTCTATTTACTAGAATGTTTTGCCTAACACTAGATCTAGAAGATTCTTTTTTCAATTTACATTTGTGACCTCTTAACCTGTTTTCTTCATTTAATGTAAAAGAGTTAGAAATGTCCCAAAAGTCATTTCTTAGAATCCTAAACGTTGTAATGACATCAACCATCCCTCTTCTCTCAGATAGCGTTGTTAGCCCAAGCCTGCTTAATCTAGTTTCATAGTTTGAGTGAGAAAAACTTTGTGGCAATTTTGTAGCTCTACGTTGAACTCCCTTTATAAGGTTTATATCACGTCTGAGGTGCGGAGACCAAACGGAGATAGCAAATTCTAAGTGAGGTTGGACGTAACTATTGTATAGCCTCAAGAACAAGCCGGGACTGATTCTTGGAAATGCCTTAGATATCAAGTACAGAGCTGAGTTTGCTCTGTTAACCGCTTTTGCAGTCTGCGAGGACCAACCCAGATCTCTATTAATTATAACACCCAAAACACTGACTTCCGAAACTGATTTTATAGGTTCTAATTCAAGATAATATGTGACATATGGATTGTTGTAACCGCATTGCAAAACACAACACTTGTTTAAGTTTACGGTATGCCCCACTCCTTGCACCATTTTAATAATTCATCCGGGTCGTGTTGAATAGAGTTTTGAATATCAGGACAATAGTAAAACTTCTTGTCATCGGCAAAAGATTTGTTTTTTCATTTAAACTTAGCAGTTAAGTTAGAAGCGTATACCAGAAAAAGGATAGGACACAAAATGGAACCTTGAGGTACCCCACTGTGCACTTCACGGGAATTACTTAGGTTTTCCTTATATAGTACTTGAAAAATTCGACCTAATAAAATTTTCAGCCATGCCAACAGCTCACCACGCACTTCGAAATGTTCCAATTTCGCTAGTAGCTTTTTAATGGATACCTTATCGAAGGCTCGAGAAAAATCTATGTACACCACATCTGCAGGTTCGTAATGATCTAAATCTAATGTCCAGTCGTTAAGAGCAGTTAGAAGATTACTGGTTACTGATCGATTAGGTATAAAACCATGCTGGGAATCTGGAATGTTTTATTGTCTAACAAAAATGGAACAAGTTCGTTAACGATTAATCTCTCCATAATTTTAACTGCTGTTGGTGGAACCGTTACAGGCCGATAATTCGTCGAAAGCATTTTATTTCCATTTTTATAGATATGCGTAACTATTCCTGATTTCCAGTTTATAGCAGTTGAAGAAGAGTGGAACACAATTCCACAAGATCAAATCAATAATTTAACTCTTTTAATGTCGCAATGTGTCAATTCACTACTTCAGAATAGAGGAAGCCATACTGGGTATTAAGGTTGCCTTAGTTTTCTGCTATGTGCAATAATTTGAAATTTTGCATTTTTAATTACATTTAATTTTTGTACAAATTTTTCTTGTAATTTTTTTTTATTCTATTGCAACATTTAGACGCATACTAAATTGTATAGAAGCATTGTAATAGAGAGTAAACAAGTTCATAAAATTAATTATAATATTTCGTTTCCTTTCCTTCTAAAAAATGTGGAGGTCCAAGAGTTTTGCCGGTATGTATAGATTGATGCCAATAAAGCCTAGATCAGCAATAATGAAAAGTCTAACTGATTTATAAGTATTATTTAATCAAATAATGATAATGATTGCTCCAATCATATTAAATTGCATCGCTTATACCTTTTCCAAGCTACCCAAATATCGCGGTGTGTAATGTGGCAAGTTTCCTGTTGAAACGCATTAACTCTTAACTGGTAATAGCGGGAAATGGAAGTAGGACCTCTACGTTTTGTTTCTAACTTTGCAGCGAAAGCTGGATTTCACAAGTGGCACAGATTACATATTGTGTCGTGTGGGGTGCATTCTGGCAAGTTGTCAAGTTTGTTGTATACGTTACTCAACTTTTCTCCTTTCAAATTACTTATAACGCAAATGTAATTTAGCTAACGATGGAAGGAAGTGTTCATTTCCTAGATAACTAGGTTATACAATAACTGCAATATGCAGGGTATTTCCTAAATAAGTATAGTGAATTAGATAAATGATAGATCGTTGGAACAGACAAATACTTTTTTTTCAAATGAAATCTTTTTGGTGGATAGAAATACAAATAAAACTTTTTTATAGGTTATAGTTTCTTCAAAACACGTGAACAGTTTTCATTTTGTTTCCACAAGGGTCAGTCCTTTCCCCACTCATCTTCTCCGTAATGATTTTCCACAAAATCCTAAAATAATATCTGCAATCTGAGATTACGAAACTTGTTTTGTATATAACGAGGTCAGTGCTTTCTTTGCATGTAGAGAGATTGAACAATATTTAAACGAGACAATAAAACCATATCTCCAAAAATATAAACTTCTAATTAATCACATTTTGCCGAGATAATCCGCCGGTCCATTTTATAGCTACTGGAAACTTTAGTGTTTTAAATGAAACTCACTGTTTCTAGCTAATTCCGCAATATAATGATATAGATTTATCGAAACAATTGTCAATTTTTTAGAATTTTCTACAATTTTCGTTATATTGTGGAATTAGCTAGAAACAGCGAGTTTCATTTAAAACACTAATATGAGTAGATTCCACGAACTAAGGGTCGAGACAGTTAATTTCACTGGAAACTTTCTCTCACGTACTTTCTATTAAGATAAAAATAAAAAAGTAAGCAGCTACACCGCTGATATTACAATCAACGTAAGCTACACATATGACCGTGAAAAAAACCAGTAAATCGGAGTATTTTATAGCTGCTGAAACTTTCTTCAATGATAATTTCTGTTTCAAAAGTAAGAAACATTGACATCAGCTGACGATATCATGTTGCAAACTTTAGCACAAATATTTCGTTGTTAATATTGTTACTAAAATGAGATCTCCATTCAAATGTATGTACAGTTGAATTATTGGATCTTTAGCAGTGCGTCATTAGTATCTGATAAGATAACCAACATAATTATTAAGTGGCATATCTTTCTATTAATAGTGAAGAACAGAACAAAATAATGTGACATTTGTCAGTTATGTTATCAGATATTAATGACGTCAGGGTAAAGATCCAATAATTCAACTGTATATGTTAATAAATACATAGATCGAAAACCAGACATGTATAAAGAAAGAAATCTCATCTCATGCTCTGGGACAGATTCTGCTTTTATCAAATTCGACTTTTGCTTTGAATCAAACCCTGCTTATTCTTCGAGAAAACTAACATATATTATCATTATATGAACCATCCAGCAAGTATGATAAGTGCCTTGAATATAGTTGGTTGGATACATTGACGTTGTGATAAAATTATTAAGGCTGCTGATATTCGGATATTAAACTATTTGGAGATACCTACTGCTTTGGTTTTAAAATTAATAGGAAGGGAGAGCCAAAATGTGCTTCCTCATATAATAACTATAATAGGGAACAAAATAACATGGGAAAAGGTGGTTTTATAATGTAATATGGAATTAATCCATTTAAATAATAATAATCTACATTCCTTCCGTTTAATATTTCTTATCATAGTTCTAATTCATTTTAATAAAATGGATATTTTTGCTACAGTCTTTCTGGCCTGTACTTCAGTATTATTTGGAATTATTTTAACTTTAAGTGTACAGTATTATATTTCATATGTTTACTTGAAAAAGAGCCCAATAGCAAAGCCATCGCCAACGAAAAATTCAGTTGACTACAATCTACTTCAGGTATTTATTGTAAACAAGAATACTTCAGTAAAAAATCATGATGATTTATATTGTGACAGTTCCATAAGCAAAAATATACATTGGTGACATTCAGTTGAGAATTCTATAATATGTAATGTCAGAAGGTTAGGAACTGTCACGTAGGAGAAATATAAAAATTTTTGATCTGAAAGAAAGGAAGTTAAGAGTTTTTGAGGATTGGTAATATAAATATTTTATGAAGAAATATAATCGACAGAAATAGAAATTGTTAATTTCAAAGTTTCATATATATGGTGTGCGAAATATTTAGGCTGCGGCGATTATTTTTCAAACTAACAAATTTCATTTTATTCTGCATTTCATTCTCGTTAATGTAACATGGTATCCCAAGTTTTCTCTCGATCCTATCATTGGTTTTAATTAGTTACAGTCACAAGACTTTACATACAATTATTCCTGACGCTTTTGTCAATTGGTGTCATTTTTGTTTATTTTTTATAATAAACTGGCTAAAGAAATAATTATCGATTAATTCATTTTCTCAACCAGGGGAGCATGATTATATGAATACATAACATATACCCGTAAGAGTTACACGTATGATTTTTCCTCAACCCACCCCCCTAACTAACGAAACCCTATAGCACAAAGACCTCTCATTACCAACGACAACTGGTAGCAGCGGAGGCCGAAGCCAGCCCTTTCGGACATTTCTTGCAGGAGCCGACAGTTCCTGTTTCCCACGAAATAGTGGATGGTGACAGCCAGCTACGCTGCCTTCTCGTTCCTTTAGGGACATTTGGCGGAGGTTTGTTTACACGTAAGCGGGATTTTGTTAGCAGAAGTACGACGAAGCGAACAGGGTATTTTCTGGGGTAATAGATATTACAACGCACCCAGAAACCCAGCGTCTACGACCATTACATTAGAACCTCAGCGAATAGTTACATGATAGAATAATCACATATTATTAATCATGGAATATTTTTATTTACTAATATAACAATAAAACAAGATGATAATTTTTCAAGTAAGTGAAAGTCCATATATTATAGATATAATTATTATGAATGTTTGTAAGCTGTTTGAATCAAGCTTTTAAATTTTATAGGCCTTTCAATTGTTTTTTATTAATTGTTTAAAACGATCATTTTTCATAGAACATTTGCTTTGGGACCCAAAAAAAAATGAAATCACTGACCTTTTTTTATCCTATTTCCAAGATGTCTGCACTGACGCTGATGCTGTGGTGATCCAACAAATTTTCATTTTCTTTCTTTAGACAAGAAATATTCTTTTCCTGGCGTGGACAACTCGTTCACACTGACTGAACATTTATCTTTATCGATTTATTGAATAGATTTTATTCAAATGACAAACTTTACTATAATTTTGATTAAAACTTTCACAGACTCCAGCAACAAGCTGTTCTCTCTCCAAAAACCGACGCCCGATTCCTTGTTGTTTCCGAAACAACAAGCTTGTTTCAAACAGGATATTCATAGCCTACTTGCTGATCATTTTCTGACAATAATTGACTGTCTGTGTATAAATTGTTCAAAATTGGCAAATAGTTCTTAATAATGTCATGGAGGATACTTTTTACATTGCATTTAGTTCATTCTTATCCCAAATTCCCATAGTTTGTTCTTTTATACTACGATTATACCCTTTTTTATCAATTTTCACCTGTTTAGAGGTGTTATTATACTCCTGATTTACATAAATTCTATAACCTAATTAATAAAATGCCATATATGTAATTGTTTATTTTTAATTTTAATATCTCATCATCTACTTATCCTTAATAAACTCTTAATTATTTTAAATGTTTAGTTTTTATATTTCACGGTTTTTAGTTACCATGAACTTTATGTTGGCAATAAATTCCATTACTTACGTCATATCCTATTGTAAAATTTTATCACGCCAATATGTATCTGTTATGAGATTTTGCCGTGTTCCGTACGGTAAATAAATACGTGTACCATCATATGGTTTATGTTATGTTCTTTAATTGTGTTATATATAAAAAAATAGTGATCTATTGTTATTCGTTATTCTAAACTTTTCATTTCATTTTAGATATTAAGTATTTATTTTAAAAGTACTCAAACATTCCCGTATGATTGTACAGAATGAAAAACAGAGTAGTAAAAATGTATGCTTGAGACATTTACAATTATTGTCAATATCAAGTTGACAAATGAGTGATGTAATATGAGTCTATTGAATAAAAAAAAGTATTAACTGGCAAGTCATAACTTATAAGAAAAAGCTAAAACTTCTAAGTAGAAGCTAATACTTATTTTTATTTGAATAAAAACTAGAACTCTCTCGAAAGTAAATACTGGAATAGTATATTATATACCGCGGGCCTGAAGTAGTACATTTAATCCTGAAGGTAAAGTTTATGGCCCGACCGCAGGGAGGGCCATAATTTACCTGAAGGATTAAATGTACTTCAGTCGCAAGGTATATACGATACTTTTCGTACTTCCGGTATGATTTTATTAATTATTTCAATAATTTCAATCAGTTTTTTCTCTCTTCAACTCATTTAATAAACTGTCTTTAAAATAAGTTACCATAGTAACATTGCGTTGTGACAGTTATAATTTAGAAACATTGTCATTACTAGTGTCATTGTAAAGAAACATTGTTATTGATAATTATTGGTATCATGAGTGAAGAAGGTGTATCTGATATTGATAAAAGAGCAGCCGAAGTAGGTGAAGAATTGTTACCACCGAAATCTAGAAAACTATACGAGCAGCAGTACGATGCTTTTAAAAAGTGGTGCCGCTTAAAAAATGTGAGACAACCTACTGAAAATGCGCTGTTAGTCTACTTCGATGATAAATCAAAAGCGGTTTGTGCCTCAACTCTCTGGGCACATTACTCAATGCTGAAATCGGTTATTAACATTAGAGAAGATATTGATATAAGTAAATTTCCAAAATTATTAGCTTTTTTGAAGAGAAGAAATGAGGGATTTAAGCCAAAGAAGTCAAGAATTCTCACGTCTGAGCAGGTAGATCAGTTCTTACGGGAGGCTCCGGATGATAAATATTTAATGCTTAAGGTAAATTTGGAAATTTGTTTATATTCAGAAATTTTAAGAAATCAATTTTTTTGTAGGTTGCACTTATTTTGGGCGTTGCGGGAGCTTGTCGTGGAAAAGAGTTGGTTGATTTAGAAATCGACGATGTGAGAGATTTGGGTGATTCCTTCCTAATTGCGATTAGAAACACCAAAAGTAAAATTGACCGAAATTTTGTGATCAAAAATTCAGAAAACAGTGCCATCAGTTTTGTGGCGATATTTCGGAAATATGTGGCATTGCGAAAGACAGGGACAACTCATTCAAAATTTTTTGTTCAATACATCAACAAAGAATGTACTACGCGAGTAGTAGGAAAAAACATGTTTGGTACATTTCCACGGCAAATAGCAGCTTTCTTGAAATTAGAAAATGCGACGTCTTATACGGGACATTGTTTTAGACGCACATCTGCGTCTTTGTTAGCTGATTCGGGAGCAACAATAGACGTGCTGAAGAGACATGGAGGATGGAAATCCTCCAACGTGGCCGAGGGATATATTGAATCGTCTAATAAAAATAAACAAAAAATTTCAGATAAAATATTTGGTCAAGTCGCCGATTCGTCCACTATAGTTATGCCACAGTCCTCATTCTCGCTTCCTGTTTCCGCAGGATCTTCGAAACAAACACCAGTTCAATATGAAAAGGACCTATCTGTTACTCGTCAGTTACCTGCTGCATTAACCCAGGAAAGACTGGTCAATATGACGAACTGTCACAATATTAATTTGAATATTAACGTTAATTACCATTCTAATTAATTATATTTTTCAATGAAATATCCCTTAAATTCGTTTGTTTGTGATTTAATCGTTCCGGGAGTTTCGTCAATATTTAATCCCGGAGGGATTAAATGTGACACTTTAGTACCTGTCACAAGGGAGTGAAGTTGTCACTTTAGGCCCGGAAGTACGAAAAAATCTTTTGAATTTTGAGTGATTACTTATAAGTACTTACTTATATTTACAAGTGTTTACTTATTTCGTTGGGTAAACAAAGATTAATACTAAACAAGTCGTGACATGTGTGCAACCGCAAGTAAGCATTTGTTTTCAAGTTTAAGCGTTGTATAGGTCTATTCGTCGCAATCATGTCTTCGAGTGAGGAAGAATTGCCGGTAAAAATTGGCGGTTACAGACTTATGTTTGTCAAATTGCTAAAAAAGTATAAGGTTCTTTTGAATAAATCAATTATTCCTACTATTGTTCAAGCTAATGAAAAGGCATGGAAAGATCTCAAAGGCGAATTTATCAAAATGTATGGCACAAATACTACTATTAAAAAGTTGAAAAAAATCCTCAATAATATGAAAACAGACGTGAAGAAAAAACTGATAAAAATCTAACCGGGAACAAAAGAATTAAACTACAAGAATGGGAAGAAGAGTTTATGAAACTTTTGAATTATGAAAAAAATCCAGTTTTTGTAAAAATTCCTGGTGCATGTTCTATTGGAACAGAGAATGATAAAGGAAATACTCCACACAATTCTACGAAAATTAATATGGATAAGCAGTTATTGCCTTCACCTACAAGCATTATACAAAAGCGGCCACAGAAAAGAATGAAACAAGAAACTGAAGAAACAAAAAACTTGTCAACGCAAGAACTGCAACGCCTTGTTCTACTTGAGCAATTAAATCTCGCTAGATTGCAAGCCAAAAAAGAACAACTCATGATAGACAGACTGACAAATCAGCCAAACCATGATCCCGAAAGTAACTTAGGAAGACATGAGGAAAGTTCAAGCGGCATTCTATCAGAATTACGAGAATATGTAGACTTGTAGTGAACCAGAAACCTGTAACTAAAGAATATGCATTTCTGTTTTGTATATATTATGTTAGTTTTTACATTAGGAACTTTGTGTAATAAAATTTTGTGTTTGCACTTTGTAATTTAATAAAAAAAACGGGAAATTGTTAATGGAATAATTATAAAAATCAGAAAACTGCTTTATTTAAACACACTCAGTATGACAGTCTACATTTAATATCCAGCTTTAACTTGGGTTAGTATTTAAATATTATCACCGAACAAAGTCTCCAGTATTGCTTGACGTTTCTCAGTGCCTCTCTGATGGATAGTAGTACTATTTCCATTTCATCTAATGCAAACTCAAAATCATCTCGTAAATGCTTGCTAATGTATTGTAAAATAGCACAGCAAACAATAATTTTTGGAACTTTTGACAAATATGTTTTAACCTTGTGTCCTAGAATGGGAAACCTTTGCTTTACTTGTCCAAAAACTCTCTCAATTACAACTCTTTCCTTGGAGTGAGTGATATTGAATAATTCTTCAATTCGGTTTTGAGGATTTTTAAAAGGTGTTAATAGCCAAGGAGCAATTCCATATCCACTATCTCCGAGTAGGTAGAAATTACCCCGAAATCTTGCCACATTTTCATATACGGAATTTCGTTTACAAATTCTGGAATCGTGAACACTTCCAGGCCATTGAGCGTCTACACTTGTAGTCAATTCATTAACATCACAAGTTACTTGCACATATATGCTAGCAAATCCTTTTCTGTTAATAAAATCATCGCCAAATTCTGGTGGTTTTTTAATTTGAACATAAGTGCAATCTACAGCACCAATGACTGTAGGAATTTGGAATCGATTCGACCATTTAATTCTTGCTTCTTCCGTGGCATCTAAATTAGATGGAAATTTTATCCAATGGTGGGCCTTTTCTAATATACAATCAGCTACTTCACTTATGGTTTTAGCATATTGCAGTATCATGAACGCCAAAATCTTCATCAATACCTGTTTGAAATCCGGTGTCACTAACATATCGTAGGAATATCTCCATCTTTTGCCGAGATGCAAGTGCACCTCCTCTGGATTCATTTTCTCTGGTAAAAAATAATCCGAAATACAGTCTACCCCTTAACTTTCAAAACGCAGCAAGAGCTTAGATTTGCTTGGGCTGATGCTTCTTCTCTTCCTATAGTTCTTCCTGTTACGAACATTTATGAAGTCCACCATGTTTAACACTAGCAACTACCGTAGGCAAAAAGGATGCTTTGTAGGTACCTTAAAAATCGTCCAGTTATAACTTACTAATTTAAGACAGATCTTATTTTTATTTAAATAAATATAAGCCAGTACTGGAAAAATCGTTATATTTTAAGTAACTACTTCAAACCAGAAGAGTTTGCTTATGGCCATAAGTAATCCCTTTTACATGAAGTAGTCACTGACCTTTTATTCAATTTATACTAAGAAAATACTTAAATAAGAGGAAGTAGAATACTTTTTTTATTCAATAGACCCAATAGAAGTGTTCGTGAAAATTTGTGTGAAAGGTTGAAGATAATGATGAAAAAATATCAGATCTGTGATTATTTTTATTCAATTTTGTTATAATATCCAAAATATTAAAGTAAATAATATTTAAATTTTGAAAATCACTTCATTTGTTCAATCTATTTTTCTCATTTTTCATGTAAACCATTTCTAAAAAACATCTTTTAAACCAATTACTTCACCATTTCTAAAAAACATCTTTCAAACAATTACTTTCTTTGGTTGAAATAGAAATATTATTGAAATCTATGTCATGTCCTGTTATATTGAAGTGCTGTGATAGAGCATAAGCATTCGGTCTTAAAAGAATATCACTTTTATGAGAAGTAATTCTTGATTTTAAATTTCTTGAGGTCTCACCAATATATTTTTTAGCACATTCTTGACAACTGATTTTATAAGCAACTCCAGCGTGATCAAGTATAGGTGTTTTATATTTCACTTTTGTAAACAATGTATTAACAGTTTTAATAGGTTTATTAGCCAGAATTATGCTTTTTTTTCTTCTTTCAATACATTGTTAATTTCTGGAATGAGTTCTTTTATATAAGGAAATGATCGAAATTTTTCAATGATATTTTGTTCAGAGTTTTCATTATCATTAGAAGATATATTTATAATATTTTCAATAAGTAAAAGTTAGTTTTCATCTTTATAACCGTTTATTTTCGTATGGGTTTGAATTTGAATTGCAGCTAGGTGACGCCGCCGTAGAAATCTCGCCCAGTGCGCTAAAGCCGACAATGAATACAATCTAATTACTTGATGTATGTTGAACTATCAATTTTCAAAATAATATCCAAAGAAAAACATTACGTTCGGCATACAGGACGTTTTCAACGAGAACGTGACAAAATCTGCGTCAGATTTTTTGTGGAATGTAAGACTGCAATAAATTCAATCCACTACGAAATTCGTTCGACTTATACGATCACGAAGACCAAATTATCATATCTGATACGCTGTTGTAATTTTAACTCTTGTTAGCGTTCGCAAAATGCAATGTAAATTGTTAATTCAAAGAATAGTATGCATTGTTCTAGAGACATCCCATTTGTAAGTTTAATTTTGTTACGACTAGAGTTTAAATCAGATTTAACCACATAAATACATCAACTTTGGAGAACATTTAACAAATTTTTTCCAACAGCAATGAATGACAATTTGGAAATATTACATTCTACAATGTGTCTACTAAGTTTGAATCATAAGGAGAACTTTTTATTAGTGATTTTAGGAAAAAAGTTCTGCATTACCTGGACTTTAAATTTTGTTATAGAGAAAAGTTAATCAGAATTGACAGATGGGTTGCATTTTCCGATGATGTTCGATTTATGCTGACTCCTCACAAATTGCAGATATTGGAATAAAATCAAAATTTTTAGCGAATTCAATAACGCATCTTCTCGGTAGTGAGGTTGGAGATGTTCTTCTGATGTCTAAAAGTTGTATCCTACAGTTTGACCTATTTTAACCGCCACTTTATTTTGTTTAGTGTATTTATTTTACTACGTAAAATATTTTGTTTGGCATTTCTATGTTATTTACTAATTCTCAGACATGATCACATGCTCTTTCTTGACATACAAAAAAATATTTCAATGTTTTTTTATTATATAATGTGGAGTTTTCTTTTATCGATCAAGATTTTGACTTCAATATTCTTTCAACTTTTTTTCTAATTAAAACGTCATCAATACAAACCAAGATATCCAACATATAATCTTAATTCCATACTATATTATATCATTTTTCACTCACTGTAATTTTGGTAACATATTCTAGTTTTTTAACGATCGTAAACTACGTGAAAAATCATAAAAATGAAATATTATGTTCCATATAATTTGTGGTCAGAAATGTAGTAAGCATCTCGAAGGACTACACTAAATGTCACACTGAACTTCTACAACAATTTATGACCTTTCGTAAGCAATACACGAGAGGAATGTCGCAATTGGAGATCAATAAAGGAAAATAATGAGACTTTTTTATTGAATTTTAAGAATTTTATAGGGGAAGTTTGTCGGAATTGTACGTTCTCCTCGATTGTACCACCCCCTGTCTACGTCATCTGCTAGTTTGTAATAGCGATCATAGGTGCCACTGTCAACGTCGTTTCCGCAGTTGATCTTTAGATGTCAATCGGTGAATATAGATTCTATGCACTTGATGTGTTATGGTTTTGTTTAACCTTAGCGAAGAGAAACATAAAGTTAAAAGTAAGAAAATAATAAGTACGTATTTTTTTTCAGTAAAGCATATGGTTATGGTGAATATCTACAGTTTTTTGTTTTTTACACATGATTTGTGATGTTTTGATATTCATTACAAATTTAGGTTGAGTGTTAAGCGCTTGTTGCTTCAATTGGACCACCTTTTATAGTTTATTTACGATAAAAAGACGATGACGTTACAAAACAAAATATTGTGATGTTGCCAAGCTGTAGTTTTTTCCTTTACTTAACGAAAACTAGAAAAGTCAATCTGATGTTAGATTGACAGTTCTTCTTTTTCATTGTTCCGTGCCTCGTAGGGTGTAAGTCAAAAATATGTATTCAAATTTAAATAAAAGGCTTGTATGATAGGCTTGATTAATTACATATAAATAGTTATTCCTTAAAAACTATGGATAAGATACGAGAAACAGTAACCAATCATTCTATATTCGAATTAACATTTAATTATTTTACAGAGAAGAGGGTTAAATGACGAACTGTAGGTCCTTATAGGTAGGTCCTTATCTATGCTCTATAGAACCATCTTCAAAAGCATTGCAAGGGTTTACGCTAAAAGGAATCAATACAAGCTATAATCATCTTCATGCAAATTTAAATAATGTTTCTTTATGAAATATCTATTATATTTATTATAATAAAAATAGAATGGAAAAGAAAAATAGATACACAAAATAAAATTTTGTTACAAGATATAAAAATGAAAAATCTCCCATATTATCAGTATTATTTATGTAGAGATACTGTGGTCGTTGTTTTAATTTGTGTATTATAAAATAACTGTACCTAATTAATTTAATAATAGTTATTAATGATTTTGAAAAGGTGGAAATAGAGCAAATTGGATGAAAATATACAAAAAATAAAACACAAGATTTCCACTACTCCACTACAAAATCATCACTATCTTCATTGTCACTGTCAAAATTAATAATAAGCGGAGGCACATCCTGTCTATCAAATACTACTTCTCTATCCCACCCATCTTGTATAATTTTTTCAGTATGCTCTACTGTATTTGATCAAATATCAGGAGTCACTTTTTCTAAAGACTTTTTCCATACACCTTATGCTTGTTCTGTTGAAGAACCATCAGTTCCCACATGATATCTATGAAAAATGTTAACTATGCCCCAAATATGTTCAATTGGTTTGAACATACAGTGGTAAGGGGGGAGTCGAAGCACTTTGTGACCATATTTTTCAAATAATATGTCAGCTTCATATACTGTTGGTGGTTTATTCCTACAAAAATGCATATATTTAAACAAAATAAGGTATCTAAGTATTACCATAATATATTGAAAAATGGTACAAAAACGGTATCGAAAAGTTATTGCCGCTAAGGGGAAAAAGCAGCTATCAGGTAGGTGTAGTGAAAAACTATACAATATTTTATTTTACAATTATTTATGCGTTTCTGTGAAAGTTGCCATTGAAAAACAGTTAGATATGTGAGTATAAATAATAATATCTCTCTGACAAACATTTTTGAGAAAAAATTTAAGTAAAAATGTTTCCAAATATTCTCCTTTGATAAAAATTTTTGGAGTTTATGAATTTGTTACAACCTTCAACAAAATTCCTTTGTACAACAAAACAAAGGAGTTTTGTTCCACCATAGTGACACGGAGATCCAAAAAACATACGCTAATATGAACTCGTTTCACAAATTTTAATTAGATGTTATTTGTTAATTAACCTTGTTATAAGGAGACTTCAAAGAGAGTTCCGACCAACCCTCAACTCCAAATCCTTCGTTTCAACTTCTCTCTAAGGTATGAAAAGTAAGTAGGGCACACTTGTCATTTTTATTCTGAGAAGGTTAACTTGACTTAACCTATTTACTAGGGCAAAGACGGAAGTCTACAATCAGTGTATGTTGAAGTAAAGCACGGAGCTGGTTAAGAAACGAACATGGTGACTAATTATAGTTTCAAGAAACAAATGAGAGAATTTATGAATTTTTAAAATTGTTGGTAGTTATTGTTGTTGATTATGAAAGGAAGATGCTTCCGAATATTTGTTGGACTGTATAATTGCTTTAATATTTGTACAATGAATAAAAAAATTGTTTTCCGCAAATCGCTAGGAAATTTTGACATTCCTGTCAAAATTTCTTGAAGAAAAAGTCAGGACTTCCCTACTGTAAGGAAATGTCATTTCCTTACTGTAAGGAAATGATATTTCCGTACAGTTGTTATAGTCTATTTGAAAATCAAGAGAGAGTAAATTCCCAGAATAAAAACTAATTCGGTATGCAAAACTATAGTACAGTACGTGCGGTAAAACTTCAATATTTGTAATGCATTCTAAATGGTTTTTGTTAATTTCAATACAAAATTATTTACATTTCTTGGACTATCACATTATTTTATGATCTTTCATTGTTACTACAGTAGGCCTAAGAGGATTAACGTGCGTCATAGGCGTAACCAGAATAGAAAAGGATAATTGTTATTTAACGACCTCCGAATGGCAAGAATGGCAACCGCTTCGGGCGGATGTAATTTCGGCCGGAAAAAGGGCAGGTACTAAAAGCCGGTAGGTAAATTCGGCCGGAGGTTTTAAGTTGCTTCCTTATCTCATAGGTATTTTCGGCCGCAAATCAAATAAAATAACAGAATGCTTTATATTAAAATATTTCTTTATTTCAATAAAATTATTACATCAACTTATTTCTATAACTTAGGTAAACTATAAATTTTTAAAAAACGTTTTGATGTGATACAGATTTAACGAAATTAATTCTAGAAATATTGTCAGATCGAAGCATATTTACCATGTTTTCGATAAATTTTAGTTTGTTTTTTACTTGTTTGTCTTTAATTTTTGCTGGAATATTTAAATTTTTTATTTTTAAATATGCATCGATCTGACAATCTTTTAATTTTTCTATAAAAATAAATATAGAAGGGTGACTTGAATAAAAACTAGAATTAAAGTGCGAATGGAATGATTCGCAGGCATTTGTGGTTCTTTTAATTGATGGGTTTTCATATGCCCATATATTTGGTGGAAAATGAGATTCTGGCGCTATGTAGTTTTCTAATAAATAGTCTGCGTATTTATCTATAAGTTTATGGTCCGGTTTGTATGACATGAGATCAAATATGAAACAATCTTCAACTTCAGAGGGGTCTAAATAAGTTAGCCCAAAAGTATGAGTAAGCCATTTGCTTTCCTCGCAGTTTTTATCTTTATACATTTGGGTTAACCCTAATGATTGTATTTTCCTATACCACGCCTGGTGCAAGTGGAATCTACAACCATTTAGTTTGGTTTTGGGAAAGACAACTTTTAATGCGTTATGAATTGCGATTTCAAAATCCACAAATACCTCCTTCGGTTCAAAAACAATATTATAAAGTTCAAAAATTTTAGATTTTACCAACAGAAAAAGTCTCATATATGTGTCGCTGGTCTTATTGGGCAACAGACAATATAAAAGAGGAACATAATGCCCATTTTCCAGTCCATGGATGGTAAATAACTGATAAAAATATTTTGTACAATAAGAAAATGTGCCATCCATGTAAAAATCTTTCATTTTACATAAACTTATTATATTTGTATGGCAAGAAAAAACAATGATATTATCAGCTGTGCTGTTAATAAACAAAAAATTTTCACCTGTTGTGGTTTTCGGTCCATAACTATCGAGTACAGAATGTACATCGTGAATATCCTTAGGCAGGGCTGGTAAGAGCTTACGGCGGCTGTTGTACAAATTTCTTCTTATTAGACTGACATCTATCGATGACAAATTCTCTGGCAAATGATTTGAAAGAACGCTTTTAATAATTTTTGAAGGTTTCTCCGATATGTCTTCCTCAGCTTTGCGCTTGCATGAAGTCGTCACTATTTTTCTCTCCAACGTAGTTTCATCGGACTCGTGGTTGTGGATTAATTCACTTCTAGTAACTGTGTATTCCGCACCAACAGTGTACAGTTTGGCTAAACATCTTAAATTTTTCTTTATACACCTCCAACGTACTTCACCACTTTTTAATACGTCCTGTTTACAAAACTGAAACTTTTCTACAACTAGTAAGTCACAACCGCGTGAACTCTTAATTACTGAAACTGATGCCATCGTATACAAATAATATATTTTATGCTTTCTATCGACTAGTAGCTTAAAGATAAGTTATAATACTGACTAGCTATAATAATTTTATACCTGTTATTTGTGAATTTTATACATTTAAAGGAATAATCTTAAGTAGGTACAACATAGTTATTAGAATAAAGAGATAAGTAAATTAAAGGTATTTCCGACAGGTACACAGGATTAGGTATTTCCAAATAAATACACAACTAATATTTTACAGAAACTATTAAGCGTAATTACCAATATTTTAATCTCATCGTAAACATCAACGCCTCGGCCGAAATTACCCCTGTCATAAATGGTACCCTTTGATTTATGCAGGTAGGCCAAGGGATTACCGGCCGAAATTACGCCCGCCGACCGCTTCTAATGACAGATATTTTGACTTAAATAGTGCTTAAGTTTCTAGAAATGCAGTTATTTGATTTTCGATAAACGTGACAAATAGTAGTGACTAAAAATGGAAGCAGTTTGTGAGTATACGCCAGTGAAAAAATTAAAACTAGACCATTTATCGCTCAATGAAAAGAGTGCTGTAGTGAATGTGTACCACTATTTTAAACATCAAAATCCCTCAAACACTATTGACAGTGTAGTTGAAACAACATCTAAGGCAATGGGATATGGAAAATCTACAATATATAGAGTTCTAAAGGAGGAAAAATCAGGTGGAGTAACCTCACCAAAGCCGAAACCAGGTAGACCAAAACTATTAAAAGTCAACGTGGACGAGTTTTTTAAAAATGCTATTCGTAAGCTTGTTCACTCATTTTTCATAAACAAGCAAATACCAACTTTAGATAAAGTTTTGCAAGCCATTACGAATGATGTTGATTTACCCACAATAAGCCGGGATAAACTATGGAAAGTGTTACATGAGTTAAACTTTAAATTTGAAAAAATGGGCAGACACTCAATGATAATTGATTCTGAAGAAATTGTATGTTGGAGAAGACAGTACCTCAGAAGAATACAACAAGTTAAAGCTCAAAATAAAAACATTTATTATTTAGATGAAACATGGGTTAATAAAGGACATTGTGTAGGAAGGGTTTGGAAAGACAAAAATATAAAATCATCCCATCAAGCTTTTCTAGAAGGATATACTACTGGTTTTAAGGAACCTATAGGAAAAGGTAAAAGATTAATTATTTGTCATATAGGCAGTACAAACGGTTTTCTTGAGAATGGTTTACTCTTATTTGAATAAAAAAAAACCGTTGATTATCACGAAGAAATGAATGGAGACGTGTTTGAGGAATATTTTGAACAGATGATTCAATTCATACCAAAAGGATCGGTTATTATAATGGACAATGCAAGTTACCACTCCAGATTACTTGAACCTTTACCAACCACTAAATGGAAAAAGGATGAAATTGCAAAATGGTTATCTTCTAAAAATTTAGCCTTTGACAATACAATGCTGAGGGCAGAATTGTTAACTATTGCTAAAAAACATAAGCAAAATTATAAAAAATATAATATTGAGGAGATAGCCAAAAAACGAGAAATTGAAATCCTTCGTTTACCACCCTACCATTGTGAGATGAATCCGATAGAATTAATATGGGCTCAAGTTAAAGGTTATGTTGCCAGAAATAACACGACTTTTAAATTATCAGATGTTAAAAATCTCTTCAATAAGGCAATATCTGAAGTAACAAGTGAAAATTGGCAAAAATGTATTAGACACGTTACAGAAATAGAAAAAAAAATGTGGGAGCTAGATAACATAATTGATATTACTATAGAGCCCATTGTAATTTCTCTAGAATCAGATGGTGAATCTTCTGACACAGAGTGCGAGGAACCATAACTTTAAAATTATTAATTTATGTACTTTAATTTTATTTTTAGATTTTAATTTTTTAAGATTTAATATTGTCGTATTCTTTGCATGTTGCTCGTCAAATTTTATCCTTGCGGTTGATTTTGTTTTTCTCATATACCTACTTAATTGTTTTTTTAGCTCCTCATATTAATTTATAAATAATTGTAATTATCTGTACATATTATATACATATTTTATAAATAAACATATGCCTAAAACAAAATGCCTAAAATAATATTGACTTTTTCTTCATTTTACCCAAATTAAATTACTACTTACGAATTATGTTTATCTATCTAAAATTGGTAATCTAGGTATAAATAACTAAAACAAATTAAATATTTCTATTTCCATATTAATTTAATTTTGAAAACGCCCGTCTATGGTTTACTGCCTTTAACACTGATAACTGCAAAACATTTCTGGAAATTTACTCTCTCTTGATTTTCAAATAGACTATAGTGTTCTACATAAATGATTGAAAACACATTGCTTATAAGGAATTAATTTATATTTTGAAAACATCAAGTCATTGCTGAATACATTTTTAAGATCAATTTGTTATATTTACAGTAATTTGACAGTTAGTACAATTATTGAACATTGGAGGAACACTATTAGAACTATGAGAAACATTTTGGACAACATGCAGGTTGGTAGGGTCATTTTGTTGAATATTTTGTACTGTGAAAATTTTATTTGCCACCTCAACCTTATTGTTAAGCGATTCTTCGATATATCCTTCAGCAATGTTTGATGACTTCCATCCGCCATACCTCTTTAAACTAGTTATGTCGGCACCAGAGTCAACCAATATTGTTGCAGAAGACCGACGAAAGCAGTGACCAGTATATTCTGTCGGATTTACCAAGTTCAAATAAGTAGCAACTATTTTGGGCAATTTTCTAAATTGATGAATTCCTACCACTTGTCTACAACCCTTTCCGCTTTGATATTTAAAGAAAAATCGGTCACTGTTCATATTTTCTGGTCCTCACGAAACATACTTTCGATAAACATTCAAGTAGATCTGATGATTAATTACAAATGATCTTGGTTTGTTGGTTTTCGAATCAGGTTTGCTGATTAAAAGCTTAGATTCTAAGTCTTCTATATCGTGTACAGTCATTCGGACTAACTCATCCATTCTACAGGCCCCAGAAATACCAAATATTACAGCCACCTAAAAAATAAATAAAGGTATAATCTAAATAGAAATTAAAACCTTGTAAATTACCTTAATCATTAAATTTTCTTTATCTGGAGCTTCCTGGATAAATTTTTCAATTTCTTCCTTCGTTAAAATCTTAGATTTCTTTGCCCTATAACCTTGAGCTTGCCGTTTCAATAAAGAACGAAGTTTTGATTATGTAGATATATCTACAATGTGTTGTGTTTAAGGGCAAGGGTTGACTTCAGCATTGAATAATTGGCCCATAATGTTGAAGATTTCATCTTTAAACAAAGGTCTAGGAAGTATGCCATTACAACATTTTCTGAGAAAGAACTCGTATTTTTACTCATGCGATAATCCATAAAACGTCTGTATGCATTTTCGTACTTTTCTCTTGATTTCTTTGGCAATAATTCTAATGAAGCAGTATTCACTGCCTCAACCAGCTCTTGAGGAGTCCCAGGAATGGAAATTTCATATCACTTATCATTTTACTTTCGAGAACACCAGCAATTAAATTTATAAGCGTCAAGTTTGACAATTCAACCTCAATACGTTGCCATAGTAACCCAAGTAATTTTATTAGGAATTTCAAAGCACCATTTATTTGGGAATAAAATTATCGCGTTTTTTTTAAATCAATCAATATCTGTCGAATTTTAAACGATTTGCGGAAAAATAGTATGTTTACCTCGTAGGAAAAGCCACATTCCTGGACTCTGTGTTGCTAAATCTCGGCTTGCGCCTCGACTTAGCAATCTTCACAGTCGTCCAGGAATGTTAAGCTTTTCGTACCCGGTAAACAATGTACTATTCTTTCACAGAATACATCGTGCTCAATAATGACATGCAATAATAATTTTGACAGTCTGTCAGCTTCTAATATAAAACTATCGTAGTATATTTGATAACCTGGTTATTTACAGTTTAGCGTTTTTAACGGTTATTGTGAACACATACTTAGTTTTAATATTGGTCGCTAATGTTTCTTTACTTCACATAATAATTTTCTACATTTTCATTCATTATCTTGAATTATGTCGAATAAAGTTCATATATTCAGAGCTTAGTTATTTCTGTTCAGAACAGTTTATTCGACATAATTTTCAACTACGGATCGATTTCGTCGACCGGAGAAATTAGATCCTTCGTCTCCAACTGCTGCCTAGGATTGGATTTATTGGCTGAGAACGTTTGAAAACTTTATTGGAACGGTAAATGAGATCACTCCAGAGATAAAATTGGGTTTACTTGTTAACCTTGTTTCATAGTCAGTATACTCCTACATGAGCGAATCTACAGATTATGACACAGCAATCAGTTCCCTTGAAGTTATATTTGTCAAGAAGGTGAGCGAAATTTATTCCAGGCACAAACTTGCAACGCGTTCTCAAATACCAAATGAATCAGTTGATCAATATATGTGTGCATTAAACTAATTGGCTAAAGAATGCGACTTCAAACATGTAACTGCAGCCGAGATGCGTATAGGTTATACGAGACTCTTTTATAAGAGAGCTAAGCGATCCGAAAATTCGACAAAGACTTTTTGAGAATACAACTCTTACTTTTGATCAAGCTTATTCTCAGGCAAGAGCGTTAGAAATGGCAGTTCTTCAGTCGAATTCATTCACTCCTGGCACGTCATCTATGAACTTGAATGTGTTATCCGAAAATGGTCTTCCTGAAAACGCTATCGAATCTCAACCTCAAGTTAATTCGGTGGCTTCAACTAGTAAGTGTTATTTTTGCGGAAGGTCTCAACATCCTCGTAATATTTGTCCCGCACGTGAAGCACTTTGCAGAAATTGTAACAAAAAGGGGCACTTCCTTAATGTCTGTCGCTTGTCTAAAAAAAGAGTAACTGCTAGCAGTTTACTTGTTAAAGAAGAAACATTGACAAATACTTGGAAGAATTATTTATTAACCGCTACAGGACCTACTTGCTTAGTTAAGACTTTAATTGATGTTACTATCAATTCTCAACCTGCAACGGCCTTGGTCGACAATGGCTCTTCTCTGAGTTTTTTTAATGAATCGTTTGTCAAAGCTTTGAAAATTGATTTAATCCCTGAATATGGAAACATTTTGATGGCATATAGTTCTTTGATATGCAAAATACACAATAGTTGTGAAGTTGACCTAAAGATGTTTGGGAATATTTACAGGAATATTAAAATGTCAATATCACTAAAAGCGTGTGCCGACGTCATCATTGGACATGATAATTTGAAGCAACATGAAACTCTACATGTGAATTTTGTAGGATCTAGATCGACTCTTACTATTTGTAACCTAGCGGCTACTGTAGTACCCGTTTCATCACTGTTTAGGCACTTATCGCCGAATATGGAATCTATAGCGATAAAATCCCGTAGATTTTCAAATCAAGATCGTGACTTTATCGAAAATGAAATCCAACGAATGGTGTATGAAGATATTATAGAGCGGAGCAACTCACATTGGCGGGCACAAGTGGTTGTCGTATTCGGAGAGAATGGAAAGAAGAGAATGTGCATTGACTATTCACAAACAATGAATAAATTCACTGTATTAGATGCATATCCTCAACCAAGGATCGAGGATTTAGTGAATAAAGTAGCTCTGTATACGGTGTTTAGTACTATCGACTTACAATCAGCCTACCATCAAATTCCTATACAGAACAGGGACAAAAATTTATACTGCATTTGAAGCGAATGGCAATCTTTATCTATTCCGGCGGATCCCATTTGGTGTTACGAATAGCGTTTCTGAATTTCAAGGAGCTATCGACAGGATAATCGAAACTGAGAAGTTACATGGCACTTATTCCTATCTTGATTACGTAACCATTTGTGGAATCGATCAAGCAGATCACGATCGAAATTTAGAACATTTTCTTCAAGTTGCACAGCAATATAATCTAACCTTAAATACTAAAAAAGCAAATTCTCAATAACGCGCATAAAACTACTGCGATATGTTATTGAAAACAACACTATTCGACCTCATCCGTTTCGACTAGAAGCTCTTCTGCATTATCTTCTCCCTACTAATCTTAATGCCATGAAACGAGTTTGCACATTACTCGAAATGGGTGCTTCGATTTTAAGAACGGATTGCACCGTTAGCTCACTGCATGACGTTTCCATTAAACGACAAAGCTAAAGAGGTATTTGAAGATCTTAATACATCGATTGCAGATTCGGTTGTCAAATGCATCGACGAATCATTGTAATTTGTAATAGAAACTGATGCATCCGAGACGCAATAGCTGCGACTCTTCCGCAACAAGGACGCCCAGTGGCAATTTTCTCCCGAACTTTGTCTCCGTTGGAAAGAAATCACTCTGCCATCGAGAAGGAAGCTTACGCAATAATTGATTTACTAAGGAAATGGCGACATTTCTTACTGAATAGACAATTTAAGCTGATTACTGATCAACAATCAGTTTCGTTTATGTTCAATTCTAAACAAAGTAGCAAAATCGAAAACGAGAAAATTCTGCGATGGAGATTAGAATTATCCGAATATAAGTATGACATAATATATAGACCTGGCCAATTTAATTCTGTGGCAGACGCATTTACTAGAATTCACTGTAATCTAGCAATTATCGAACAAACATTGGAACAATTACACACTACTCTCTGTCATCCTGGACCTACTCGTTCATATCATTATGTTAGAAGTAAAAATTTGGCATTTTCAATATAGGCGAGCGGGACACCCCCAAAAAGTCGCTTAGAAATAGCAGTATGTGACCACGCAGTACTAATCGCTAAGACCCCTTTTACTTTATGTGTTCGGGGTCGGTGAATACGAATATGGAATTATTTTCACGATTAAATTGGGGGAACATGGAAAAAAACGGCAATTTCGAGTAAAATTGAGACAATTGAATTTGGCGTTTTTCTGTGTTCATCTCGCTCTATCTTCCACATTTATCAATGTATGGTTATGAAATTTTTTATGACTATTGCGTATCTAAAGATCTAAACAACAAGTCTACTCCGAAAATTCTGCGACAATTAATACTTGAACAGTAAATAAGTTTTGTCGTACAAATGTAAAAGTTGTGTTACGAAGTTTCGAATTTCTAAAAACTAATTATCCAGTATTAAAATGCAATACCTAAAGAAGTTCTTGGGAAAGTTTCAGATCTAAATATTGAAAAGAAAAAAAGATATGCTATTCCAAAGTCGAGCGTAGCGTGAGGCTGCACGGCGCGCTATAGCACATAGATGCTGATACTCACTTAATATTTCATGTACAACGTATTCAACGCAGAATTAGTGAAAACCAGTTAAAAATTGTAGAATCTCCCGGTACAGACGTTTTTTTATTACTACTATTTAATTTTACAAGTTTCTAAAATAGACCTCAGCTATGGTTTTTCACGGGAAAAATATCCGTACGCACTGATTTCAGAAGGTATATACCTATTCATAGTTTAGCACAAAAATTAGGAAAAATTATCTGTTCGTCGTTGTTAGCTGCACACGCTCTAACAGGCTGTGATACTAATTCATCGTTATTTTACATAGGCAAGATCAAGGTGAATGCAGCATTACGACTTATGTCAGACGAACAATTGACTAATTTAGCTACAATAACCGACTTAGACATACATGTTGCTCAAGAAGTCGTCAGTACATTCACATCTTATTTTTACGATCCAAAGAAAAAGTCAAAAGGTACACGTAACGATATAAATTCATTAAAATATTATTTAACTATCGAAAAGAACTCTGAAATCGCAAGACTTCCTCCATCTGAACCCGCGATGCATAAACACATTTTAAGAGCTCTTTGGCAAATCAATGAGTGAAAACAAGCAATCGAACCTCTAATCATTTCCAAAGATGTGACAAAGTTTGGCTGGATGGTAGAAACAGGTAGATTGAGTTTCGATTATTACGATGGACCCACTGCTATGGAAATACTACAACAGTACTTTTGTTCGTGCACTGGCAAAATGCTTGCGAAACTGACGTTTGCCCTTGTAGACACTCTAATTTGAAATGCTGTGATGTTTGTAGTTGTAATGATACATGTGTAAATAAAGAAGTGATTGTAAATACAGATGAAATAAATGACGATTTTTAAGATATTTTAATGGTTTTTATTCTAATTGATATATTAAAACCGTATTTCGGACGCATGTAAAGTTCCGACTCGGATAGTCGCTGCTCGTGCTATAGCGCGCCGTGCAGCCGCACGCTACGCTCGACTTTGAAATAGCATATCTTTTTTTCTTTTCCATATTTAGATCTGAAACTTTCCCAAAAACTTCTTCAGGTATTGCATTTTAATACTGGATAATTAGTTTTTAGAAATTCGAAACTTCGTAACACAACTTTTGCATTTGTACGACAAAACTTGGAACACGTAAAAGTAAACAATTGTAAATTTACTGTTCAAGTATTAATAGTCGCAGAATTTTCGGAGTAGGCTTGTTGTTTAGATCTTTAGATACGCAATAGTCAAATAAAATTTCATAATGATACATTGATAAATGTGGAAGATATAGCGAGATGAACACAGAAAAACGCAATTGTCACAATTTTACCCGAAATTGCCGTTGTTTCCATGTTCCCCCAATTTTATCGTGAAAATAATTTCATATTCGTATTCAGCGACCCCGAAAACATAAAGTAAAAGTGGTCTTAGCGATTAGTACTTCCGTGGTCACTGTAAGGTCAATTTGGGGGTGCGTTCTGCTCGCCTAATAGATGAAATAGGAAGAATAACAAATATGTGTATGTTGCGAATTGAAACTACGATTCGTCAAGTCATCAGGAAAATTGATATTGACGAATATTCACTATTTCCTTTTGCCTTCCCATGTTCTGATGTGTCAGCTGCTATCATTAAATTATTTTTTTGTAGTACTGTAGGTAAATCGTGGACATCGTATTAATAAGTTAGTTAGGTAAATTGGTACGTAGTGCATTAATAAAACTGTAATTATTAACCAAACGGCTTATTTTATCGAATTCCAACAAGAGTTCCTTTTCGTTAGCTTAATGTGTGGGGAAATCAATTTCGATAATTTCATATAGGGTGTGCCATACCAGCAAAATTTTTGGATCACTAACCATTGCGAGTAGTCCGTCCCTGACTTTAAGGCATTACTGTAAATCTGTTTACCTTTCCAATACAAACATACATGTACATTATAGCTTTGCTGTGAATTTTATAATGATCAAATAACTATTACAAAAAATAAAAATAAAAAAATAAACCAAATTTAAAATTGAAACTTTGGAGGCCTATAACTCGAAAACGAAGGCCTGCATAGAAAAAGTTTATATGAAGTACTAACATTATTTTGGCTCAGATTATACGCTCCTGACTTTTTCCCATTAGTCCCGGGACACCCTGTATATGTATATATTTATGAAATGATAACTGAACCATATTTTATTTATTTGCCTCATTACAAATAATAAATGTACAATTTTGAAATGTTCCCTGAAAATTACTACTGCCATTGGAAACAATTTCTTCTTTTGTATGGCTGGAGCTTCTGTTCACTATAGTCGAGGTACCTCTCTCTTCTAATGGCAAAGTAGACAACATATGCGCCGTTTTATTTCTCAATTCGATGCTATCCTCCAGATACCCCTCCACCACCGTGAAACTTTTCCAACCTCCATGTCTTTTTAAGTTAGTTATAGTTGCTCCTGCATTAGCTAGAGCAGTAGCAGAAGTGCGACGAAGGCAATGCCCGTATAGGAAGATGGGTTTGGCAATCCTAAATACATTGCGATTTTGCTGGGAATTTTTCCAAACATGTTTTTTTCCAATTGGCTGAGATGTACATTTATTTTGTCGGAAGCACAAAAAAATCGTTCAATATCTTTAGGCCGCAAAGACATAAAGTCCCAATGAAGGCAACGCAGATAACTCTTTTTCATCCACAATTGTAAATTTTTTCGATACACCAGTTTTACTTTCCGATACGTTCACTACCATAACGGAGTACCGGTCCTCTATATCAGATATCTTCATATTCAAAAGTTCCCGACTTCTGCATCCTTCAAAATAACCCATAATCATAACAAAGTAAAACAATAAAAGGGAATAAATACACACAAAAAGGAAAATAAGAAAAAAATGACCTTATGCAATAAATGAATTTCATTAGGAGCGTTCTTTAAAAATATGTTAAAACCATTAGGAGATAAAACAGCAGACTTTTTCGGCTTATAACTCTTACTCTTCCGTTTCAAAAAAGCCTCTAGTTTATTGAACTTGGCGATATCTCGTTTCTCATGTATATTCACCTTCGATTTTAGCGTTGACCATTTAGTCCATAAATAATTCGGACTATACGTTTCTGACTGCAACGAATGAATACAATTACTACCAAATCTATCGAAAAACATAGAATATTCCTTACCAATTGTTGAAAATATGCCAGTAATACAGTTTCAGTGGCATCTTTTGGCATAACATTATTCCGTGTCAGCCACTCCAGATATTTCTCGTATTCTTTTTGGTATCCGGCTTCACTTTTCGATGGAATTAATGATTCTCTTGCTTTTTCAGCTTTTTTCAAAATCTGCTCCATTATATTTGGGGTAGAAAACACGTTTTTAACGCAAACACCACTTGATAACAAAGTTCTGTTTATAAGCAAGTAACAATTCGGTTTATAACCGAGTAACATAGCAACAACTTAGTACCAACAAAACTCTTATAATCAATGGGACCTGATTCAAATATACTGGGAAGGTAATAAATTGGTACATTTTTTTCAAACAATATTTCATTGAAATCGTTCAGAAAAAAATTATCTATGTACCATGGGAATTAATAAGCCTTAATAACCTCAGGCAATTGCCATCGGTAATTAAGGCCCTTATAATTCCCTTGGTACATAAATAACTATTTTGATCTTTGTAAACGTTGGAAAAAACAAAATATATAGAAACAACCACTTCAGTTCTGGAATGAAAATATCTATGGTAATTTAGATTGTTCCAATATAGAGGCCATTTTGAGCGGGATAGTAATCTTCAATTGGAATTTTTGGAGATTTGAAATATTGAAGCATTGGACTTTCTGTTTGATGAATTGGAATATCAAAGTGGTAACAGATATTGAAAGAATCCTATGTATTACATGTTCTGCGTAGATTTGCATTACTGGAATTTCATTGGAAATTTATGTCGTTGATGGCACAAAGTTTACCAAAAAGGTTAAGCTTTGGATTATTGTTTGCTGCTTTTGTCCCGATTTGAATTGAATATATTATTTAGTATTTTAATGAAACTTAAATATTGCATTTTATTTCTTTTTTATCAGTTAAACAAGGGCAAAATGAGATATTTTTTATTCTTATGCTTTAATTTGTAGTACTACCTTATTTCATATTCGAAAAGGCATTCGTCAATTTTTATACACTGTATAAATCTTCATTAAATTCGGTAAATATAAAGGTTTAATTAGAATGACTAAAAATATATAGTCTAACTGTCCACGAAATCTAAACACAAAGAACTATGTATAATAAGACATCTTCGAAACCTTAATGCCTTTAATGTATTCCTGTCTGCATTTTCCTGATTCATAATTCCAATTTAAGATGTTTTCAGTCGAGGAAGATTCTTAGTTAGACACCACGTTCATTTTACGGTTGCGTTCGTGAATAAAATTTTGATAATGAGAATCCAAGAAAAATGTATAGATGTACTTCTCTTTGCTAATAGGAATGTGAAGAGTCTAAGACATAATAATGATAAGCTGGCTTCTTTCGAGTTGTTTTTAAAATGTGTAATTGGCATTCACTTCGATGTTATTAAGCCCCCAACATTTGTTGACGTAAATCAATTAAAAAAACTGACTATACCATTAGAAGAAAATACACAATTAGTTCGTGTAATGTTTTCGATAGGCTAATACTAATTATTAATTTTACTTTTCCGCTCAACACTATCTAATATGCGAGAAAAGTATTGGTTTACCCCAAAAAAAGTTGAAATTTTGTAATTGTTATTGAGTTATTTTTAAGTTTTTCAGGAATAAGAAAACGAAAATCTTTTCGTAACATGTCTTGCTAGTATGATACAAACCCTTAGAAATTTTGAAATCAGATACAGTGAACACTTACGAGCGTACAGATTGAAACAACCAGTGAAATCCCACTACACAGCATCTACTTGACACCAAACATTCATTGACTCCTAACACAGAACTAAAAATATTATATATTTGTGATAAGAAAAAAGAAGTGGATTTCCTTGAAAAGTTAGAAATAAAAAACACTCGAGAGACCCACAATATAAAGTCGTCAATGAACAGATACATCTAGGGAGTTCTCCAGTTTTAAACTGTCTTCTTAAGAAATAATTGTAAAGATCAGCAGATATAGTTTTTCTGTTTTTCTATATCATTGGACAGTTATACTGATCTTAAATGGGAAAAAAATATCCAGGATATCCTCATAGGGCTAATAATATCTAAGTTTTAATATTGGTTATATCATATATAATAATGGCAAATAAAATTCTTAACGTAGAAAATAAACAAAACCAACCTGGAACTTCAAGAATCCAATCCAATAATATTAGTTACCTCCACAGTTTATTGAAAAAGGTTAAAAATTTTGAAAAATTGACAATTGTTTCGATATTACCCAAATATCATAGTCATAATGAGAGAAGTTACATTTCATTTGATGCCTACCTGATGTTTAATTATTTTTGGCAACTCCAAGAAGTGACCTTATCTTGTGATTGACTTAATATATGTTAATAGAAAAAAGAAGAGATGATATTACAAATAATAAAGCTTAGATATTATTAGCCCTATGGGGATATCCTGGATATCATTCTTCCCAATTAAGATCAGTATCACTGTGCAATCATATAGAAAACCAGGAAAACTATATCTGCTGATCTTTACAATTATCACTTAAGAAGACAGATTAAAAGTGGACAACTCCCTAGATTTATCTGTTCATTGACGACTTCATCTTGTAGGTTTCTTAAGTGTCTTCTAATTTCCAATTCTTCAAGGAAATCTAGTTCTTGTTTCTTATCATAGGTGTCAATGAATGATTGGTGACAAGTAGATGTTTGGCATAGTGGGATTTATCTGGTTGTTTTAATCTGTATGCTTGTAAGTGTTCACTGTATCGGATTTCAAAATTTCTAAGGGTCTTACCCAAATAGACAGCATTACATTCTGGACATTTAAGTTTATATATATCAGATTTCTTTAATGGTAATATTTTTGTTTTTACATCTAACAATTTTGTACCTATGTTACTTTTTGTTTTAAAAGAAATTGTTGTATTTGTTGAAAGAATATTTTTACCTGATATATTTTGTCAGGTAGGAATTAATACAGATAGAAAAGTCTTTTCCAGTATTAAGTGGCTTATTTTTCTACTAATTACTGATATTTTGAATTTTAAACTTCTCTAACTCATTTAATTTTGAAGGGAGTCTAACTTTCACCGCTTTCGAGTAATTGCGAAATAATACTTAAAATTTTTTTTTCTTACCCATGCTGGGGATTTAGGGCACCAAAACCTTTATACATTATTATTCTATCTTTGAAACTATATTATATCAATAATGAAAAGTTTTGTCAAAAATTTTGATTTCAGAACTTATTTTACTGCACTAAAAAGCTCCAGCAAGCTGTGATATCTAAAACACTTTTATTATAAATATTTCATTATTTTAGTAATAATTGAACAAATGAAAAAATATGCTATGTTTCACTCGCATTAAGTTGTCCTCTAATCAAAATTATAAATCCTCATGCCAAAGAAAACCACAAAACTCGCTCTTTCCTTATAAATGCCGCCGATGTATAAAAAATTATTACGATCTTCAAAAACCATTCTATCTGTTTTGAGTTTTCCTAAATTCACAAAAACTGTAACACACACAATATATTTATCACCTGAACGTTCATACAAGTAGCGTATCGTGCATCTCCTGCGGAGATATTGTCAATTTTGCGTTGTTTGAGGTTTTAGTATCCCCTACAACGTGGGTTGTGAAAAATATATGAAAGAATGGAAATAACAGAGAGCAGGAAAATACATAATTTCCACATATATTGGAGAGGACTGTTTCATGCATTTCTGTTAATCCAACCATTTATTTTTTTATTGAAATTAACTGTCTTGACCCTTACTTCGTGAAATCTACTCATATTAGTGTTTCAAATGAAACTCACTGTTTCTAGCTAATTCCACAATATAATAAAAATTGTTGAAAATTCTAAAAAATTGACAATTGTTTCGATAAATCAATATCATCGCCAGAATGACAGAAGTTACATTTCATTTGATGCCAACTTGATGTTTAGTAGTTATTTTTGGCTAGACCAAGAAGTGACCTAACTTGTGATTAACTTAAGGTGAATTTCCTCGAGACTAACCAAGCTTAACCAGGTTAACAAAACTGTGACGTCAGTGGTTAATGTAGTTTGGATCTGTAGTACGTCATCCTCATTTTGATAGGGGGATGTCAAATGTCAATATCGTCATTCTATATTATTTTTATTATTTATATCACTAATATAATATAAAATGTTCATCAGTTATAGGCAGAGAAAAGAATATCTATTCACAATTTGAAATTCGTTACCTTTTTGTAGAAGATTAATAATTTCTACTGTATCATTAATACGGTATAATTCTTCGTTTACAAACACTTCATATACATTCATTATTCTGACTTAGTTTTTCAACGAAAGTCCCGTTGCTATTAACATTTAATCTCAATAACAACGACAAACCACAGAGAAACTGACAGATCATCGCTTCAAACCACATGTTAACTACCTCGGCAGGATGGTTTGAGAGGTTGGTTAACTGTGACGTCATTGTTTGGAATATGTATCGAGGAAATTAGAGTAGTTAACTTTTTTCTAACCAGGTTAGCGTGGCTAGTCTCGAGGAAATATACCTTTAATATATGTAAAGAGAAAAAAGAAGAAGATGTGATATTACAAATATTGATGTTTAGATATTATTAGCCCTATGGTGATATCCTGGATATCATTTTTCCAATTAAGATCAGTATAACTGTGCAATTATATAGAAAACCAGGAAAACTATATCTGCTGATATTTACAATTATCACTTAAGAAGACAGTGTATTAGTGGAGAACTACCTAGATTTATCTGTTCATTGACAACGTCATATTGTGGGTTTCTTAAATGTCTTCTTATTTCCAATTCTTCAAGGAAATCCAGTTCTTGTTTCTTTTCACAAATATGCCGCACTTCTAGTCCTGTGTTAAGTATCAATGAATGATTCGTGTCAAGTATATGTTTTGCGTAGTGCGATTTATCTGGTTGTTTTAATCTGTATACTCGTAAGTGTTCACTGTATCGGATTTCAAAATTTCTAAGGGTCTGACCCAAATAGACAGCGTTACATTCTGGACATCTGAGTTTATATATACCTGATTTCCTTAATGGCGGTATATTTGTTCTTACATTTAACCATTTTGTACTAACGTTACTTTCTGTTATAAAAGAAATTGTTGTATTCGTTGCTAAAGATATTATCTTTGAAATATTATTAGAAATATTTCCTGCATATGTGATGGTTTTATAAGTTTTTATTTCATCAGTTTGTTTAGGGAATATTAGTTGTAATGCCACTTTTTCTTTTCTTTATTAATTAGCTTATTTATCATATGTAATGGATAACCGTTAGATATTGCTATTTGTTTGATTGTATTAATCTCTCTATCAAAATTACATTTGTTCATTGGAACTGAAAATGCCCTATGTATCATTGAATTATATGCCGCTAGGTTATGTGACATGAGGTGATTGGAACTATATGGAATTGTCACATCAGTGTGTGTTGGTTTTCGGTAAATTGTATAATCAAGTACATTATTAACTCTTTGAATTTTTAAATCAAGATAATTGATTGAGCTATTTTCTTCAATTTCTAATGTAAATTTAATTTTTTTGGTGTAAATTATTAATGTGGTTGAAAAATACATCTAATTGTCGTTCAGTACCCATAAAACAAGTTAATATGTCATCTACATATCTATACCAAAATAATAGTATATTAAGTACCAAGTGTCAAAACGGTTACTTTAGTCACGAGTTTTACTAGGCACGAGTGCAGCGAAGCGGAACGAGTTCCTTGTAAAACGAGTGACTAAAGACGTTTTTAACACGAGGTGCTTACTATATTTTTCTTCGCCCGCGGGAAGGAAAAAATTATATTATATTTGAATTATATTCATTACATTACGGACGATGGCTGACAGCTGACTGACAAATCAAATAACGCAGAATAACAAAATTATCACGGAACATGAAATTTAACATACAAAAGATACACTTGATTTGACGTTTAAAAAACAAAATATAAACGAGATGTGACTTTTGGCATTTTAAACACTAGTGTTTAAATAGTCGTTTTTTGCATGTCAAACTCGTGTTCAAAGTGCACTTTTAGTAACGGAAGTAGAAAAAACATTTTTCGAAATATTATTTTCAAAGATATTTCCTTCTAAACTGTCCATAAAAATGTTTGCCCAAATAGGTGATATAGGGCTTCCCATTGGTAAACCTTCATTTTGAATATATATATATATATATATATATATATATATACTAGCTGACCCGACAGACTTCGTCCTGTCAAAAAGATTTGTAATGTGGCAGTTTTTTTGCCTACGTATTTAAAAAAATTCTCCTGAACAGAACCGTCACCCTGGTGATAGGGCGTTGTGAATAAAAAATAATTAAATAAAACATATATAAGGATTTAAAAGTAAGTAATCGCTTTATTGTTAATCATGTGAATCATAATTATTATTATTATCATTGTAGTGCTTTGTGGTATACGATGTTTTTTGTTTGATTACCTGGCGCATAGATAAACAAATCTGATGGTTTTCCAACACGGGAACAGGCAACATACAATTGACCATGTGAGAAACATGGGTTTTCTAAATTAATACCACAAACACTTAATGATTGCCCCTGGGACTTGTTTATAGTCATAGCAAAAGCAAGCCGCACTGGAAACTGTAGTCGTTTAAACTCAAATGGCACATCAGTCGGAATCATTGGGATGCGCGGTATGAGAACATCTTCTCCTTTATACTTTCCTTTGAGTATAGTTGCTTCTATCACATTGTTTAGTAATTTTTTTATCGCTAACCGTGTACCGTTGCAAAGACGCGGTTGGTTGATATTTCGCAACATTATAACCACCGATCCAACCTTTAATTGGAGATTGTGAGGTGGCAATCCTGGCAAATCCAGCGAGTTTAAAAATTCCGGTGGATAGTTGACTACATCATCTTGATTAGTAGCCGAATCAACTGATTTATATATCCTCAATTCGCCTGTAATTTGTTCTTGAATTTTCAAATTTAATTCATTTACATCTATGTTTTTTGCAGCCAGTATAGCTCGTTCGCTCAACCAATCATGGTTTCTGTAATTTTGAGAAACATCTGGAAACACCTTCTGAATAAGTTCATCTTTTGATCGAGTTAACTGACAAAAACTTTGAGGAAAGTTAATGCAGCCAGTCAACATGTCTATAGGAAATTTGCCATTACCAATGTCAATGAGTTGTTTAGAGAATATGTTTCCAGATTGGTCATTTTGCAACTCGACACGCATATTCTTGCTTAAATGAAGTACTTTGACATGTTTCCACAAATTGGAGGACTTTAGACATGCATTGAGTTCATCAGCTGGCGTTGATCGTGGAATCACTGGCAATGTTTGACGAAAATCTCCTGCTAATAAAATCATTGCACCACCAAATCGATTATTATTGCTCCGTAGATCTTTTAAGGTTCTGTCTAAAGCCTCCAAAGATTTTTTATGTGCCATCGTGCATTCATCCCAAACAATCAATTTACATTGCTGCAAAACCTTTGCCATTGCAGAGTTCTTCGAAACGTTGCAGGTTGGAGTTTCATTGCGTTGCATATTTAATGGCAATTTTAGTGCTGAATGGGCTGTTCGACCACCTTCAAGCAAAGTTGCTGCGATTCCCGACGAAGCGAGTGCAAGTGCAATTTTATTTTGTGAGCGAATTGTTGCTAATATCAATGAAATCAAAAAAGTTTTTCCTGTACCACCAGGTGCATCTAAGAAGTAAATCCCTCCAGTTTCATCATTTGTTACTTTCATAAGAGTTTCAAATACATACTTCTGTTGTTCATTTAACAGTGGAAGATTTGTTTGAACTTGCGCGATTATTAGTTGAATGTCGCCCTCTCGCTTCACGCGTTTGTGATATCCGAATTCTTTCACGTTCATTTTCGTCGTCACGTTCTTGTGCAGTACGATTAGATCGGTAAATAGCTTGGTTTGTAGCATTTCTGGTTCTTCTACCTAAATTGCTTCGTCTTATAGGAGGCATATCAAATATAAATTATTTTTTCACTCATCACGAACTAAACAAACACTAACTCAGTAAACACTCTGCACAAAACACGATATACGAATTTGTTTCGTGTATCAGTTGACAATTAAACTCCTCCAACTATGTATTCTGTGCTCCAACGCACACACGCACATTGTTTTGATAGATATGATCTTTGACGTTAGGAACACACCTACATTGCTTAGACAACAGTGAGTGCTTGTAATTTAATATGAACTTTATACCATAGCAATGAAGCTCAAATTGACTACGTTTTAGTTACAAATCATTTGTATGGGAAAAAGAAAAGGGCTATTTTTAGGGTTTTTCCAGCAATAATTCTAATTTTTCTCGCCGTAAAAACCATCCTTGAACTTCAACGAACATTTTAAAAAAAGATTTGGCCAAATTGGTCGAGGCGTTGTTGAGTTATGCGCTTACCAACACATTTTGCGATTCATTTTTATATTATAGATATCTTATTGTCAAAAGTGAAATAATTCTGATTAATACATACATCAAATAAATTAAGTATATCTGATATCATTCATGGATTAATATTTTTATCTTCTAGTAATTTTCTTACAAGTATTAGACATTCTTTTGGAGGAATTTTAGTGAACATATAAGTAACATCAAGCGAAATATATTTATAGTTATCTTGCAAATTGATTGCTTTTAATTTTTTGATTAGGTCTATTGAATTTCTAATTGAGTACCGAGATGCATATCCGTAACTATTAAGTATATTGTTAAGCCTCTTTGCCAATGTATTATTAGGAGTATTAACATAAGGAACTACAGGTCTAATTGGTTTCGTTATTTTATGTAATTTAACGGTTCCATATAATTGTGGACAATGAGGATTCTTATGTATGATAGACCTCTTTTCGTAATCACTTAAAATATAATTTGAATTATTAACAATATCCCTTACATTATTAGAAAACTTTTTTGTTGGGTCTGCTTCAAGAACTTTTACATTGCTAGATTCTATAAAGTTAAATATTTTTGAATTAAAATGTTCAGTTGTCAATATGACAGTTGTATTCACCTTATAAGATTTTGTAACTGTTAGGTTATCATCTTCTACTTTCTTTTTGATTAAATACAGTAATATCTAAGCTTCAATATTTGTAATATCATATCTTCTTCTTTTTTCTATTAACATATATTAAGTTAATCACAAGTTAGGTCACTTCTTGGTCTAGCCAAAAATAACTGCTAAACATCAGGTAGGCATCAAATGAAATGTAACTTCTGTCATTCTGACGATGTAATTTTTTTAGAATGTTCAACAATTTTTATTATATTGTGGAATTAGCTAGAAACAGTGAGTTTCATTCAAAACACTAATTTATTTTTTTATCGAAGATAACGAAATTCAAATGAAAATTATAATACTAACAACTTATAATTACAAAGCTATTTGCTAAAGCATTTCAAAATAAACGAACATTGCCACGAAATGTGTGTTCTTCATAGATACTATCTAAAATGAATACTGTTATGGGTTTTGCTTACTTTTTTCGAGGTGGAAATAATAAATTTACCTGTTACCAGTTCTCAATACATAAATAGTGGCGCTCGTATAATTGTGCTTCAAACTTTGGCATTAAAATGCAAAGCTTGATGATAAAATGAAGTTTAAAAATGAACCGATCCTATTTCGAGGAAATCGTTGTTCCTTTATAAAACTAGGGCTGATAAATGAAAGTAGGTCGCAATCACAGCGGAATAGAGTCAATCCGCGTCTCTCCCGTCCATTGTAGGCGAATGCAAATGTTTGTCCTGAAAATTGCATGAACTCCAATTTTCAATTAACTTGTCAGATTTATTAAGAGTATTTCGATCAAGATCACATGAATGGCCTGCATTTTTCATTGGAATCACTTAACCAATTTTAAATATAAATCTATGTAGTTAATCAATATTTTATCAACAATAGAGCTTTTATGACAGTAAAAATGAGTCTCATCAAATATACTTATTTTTATATGATCGTTCTATGTCACAGAGTATATTTTATATCATTTTAGGTGTCGCAGCTTAGATATCTTGTTTACTTTACGTCCTTGAAATCATTATTTAAGAAATTTATAGCTATATAATTATGTAATAATTATCAAGTAGATTCTATTTACATCAACATAAACTCACTTTATCTATTACACATTTGTTTTATGTGTCCACATGAGATTTAAGGTTTAATATTCCAATTTGGACTTAGGAATTTTTCATGACATAAATTAATTCAGATATCCTAATAAACGTTCAAATTTGAAACACTTGCCTCTGAGGATAGACCTCTGGATCACCGGTTATACTCAACAATCATTCCAATTTCACTGTTATTGTTATCAGTAAACGGCATCTTAGTGAATGAAGTCAAAGGAACATTTTTCAAATGCTGAATTAAATAAGCTTAAACAATCATAAAATGTTTCTGTAAGGCAGCTGTTCTCAAACTTTTTTGGTAACGGAACCCTTTTGGAAACTGAACTTCTTGACGGGACCCTACAATAAAACAATTGTTTGTAAAAATGTATTCTTTATTAATAAGCATAATAAAAGTACAATGTAACTTATTACTGACTTTACTTAGTAAATTACTATATAACAAGCATAATAATAGAAGATATTAATAAGGAAAAAAATCTAACTAATGGGAGGTATGAAACTGTTTTTTATTTTTAATCAACTGGTTGATGTCAGGTTTGATAGAATACAATTGAAGTCTCATATCAGGTTCAGCGTCTATTCTATTGCGGTATTTTGTTTTCGTTGCTGTATAGATTGTGAATCCTGATTCGCACAAATATGTTGTTGAGAACGGGAGAAGAATATTCAGAGCCATTTTGGCAAGCATTGGATATTCATCACGAATTCTGCACCAAAAATCGTTGATAGGCGTAGTTTTGAACTTGTATCTGACAACATTTCTAAAATAGATTCATATATCTCGTTTGATATAATAATATAATAATAATTTATTCACAAGGTAAAGATAAAAAATGACAATTTATATACAGGTAATGTGTGAATAAATAGAGGTTAATCTACGAGGTATAGTATGTATAGTAAAAACCAAATAAAGTTGCGTTTACGTCACCAAGGGCGTATTTCTATCGCATGTGTGGCTACATTTCTATCGAAAAGTGCATATACTTAAATTTGTTAATTAGTCGGTTCTAAAGATAACCCAATCAATAAAAAAACTTTTGTACCAAAATAATGTATAAGCAGTATAGCTTTATTGGGTTTAGACTTCCCTCGATGCAAACATTTGTGTTAAAATTTTCATAAAGAAGCCTCCAATTATTGACGATAAAATAGTCACTGCCAGAAATAATGTCATGTTGCCGCGTTTTTGTGACTTTTCTACTCGTGTATTGTCATCGATTTTTGAGGTTATAGTTACGTGCTTTATAAAATTTTCTTGTGAGAAATATTTATAATCAAAACTGTTTTTGTTCTCAAAACAACAAAGCATTTTCTTCTGTGATTGTTAAAATGCCCAAATAGCTGAATAGCCGATGCAAAGAACGTGTGGCTTCATTAGTAAATTATTTTGAACAAGAAAAGAATAATATTGGTCCTTTATTGCCCTTAAATGCTGTACAAGAGGTAGGTAATACGTGAATAAAATATCCTTACGTTACTTTACGAAAATTTCTATTATTTTAGCGTGTAGCTGCTGCTTTAAAAATCAGTATAAGAACAGTAAGTCAAATTTGTCAAACAAAGAAAAAAGGTGAAGAGTTTGAGTCACCAAAGAAAAAACGTTGCGCTCATAAACGAGTAACAAATACAGAAACATTAAATTATTCGTGATACCATTTACAACATGTACCAGAGAAGTAAGTATAATTACGACAATTGTATATTTAACAAATTTTTATTTCTGTATGCTTTAGAACAGCACATAACGATTCAATCATTGTGGTCCCAGCTGAAAGAAAAATAATTATTTAATGGTAGTACCACTTCTTTAAATAGATTGCTCAAAGAACTTGGGTTTAAGTCGATGACGGATAATCCATGACGAGGACTTATGGAACCTAATGTTGTTTTGAAAAGAGTAGAATTCTTAAGATATTATAGAGAAGCAAAGGACGAAGGTATATACCAATTTGTGTTCATCGATGAAACCTGGATATTTCAAAATGGCATCATAGGTCATTCATGGCAAAATGAAAATATCAAGAGTATTAAAACCACTAAAACGGATGGCAAAAGGTTTGTTGTATTGCAAAACATAAGTGGTTCTTTCAAAATTATTCAAATAATACTATTACAGATATATTATACTCCATGCTGGAAATGAAAACGGATTTATTGAAGGTGCTGAAGCAATATTTTGTTCAAAAACCCAACTTAATGATTATCATGGGGAAATGAACCAGGCAAATTTCTTGAAATGGTTTGAATATCAGTTGCTGCAAAATTTAGAGAATCCTTCTCTAATTATACTTGATAATGAACCTTATCACAGCATGGTATTGCATAAAACTCCAAATACAGGATGGTCAAAATGTGCTATTCAGGAATGGTTGACAGAAAAAAACATTCCCTATTCTCACATGATGTTCAAAACAGAAATGTTGCAAATCTTTTCTCATTTTTTTTGTTTTTCTTTAGAAATAAGCCACCAATCAAGTATATAGTGGACGATATGGCAGAACAGTATGGACACAAAGTTTTACGTCTTCCTCCTCACCATTGCATATTCAACTCGATCGAATTAATTTGGGGCATAGCATAAAATTACTACAATAGGCATATTGGTAGGGATGGTAACAGTGCGAATAACTGCCTGAACATGTGGCACGAGGCACTGCACATGATAACTCCTGATATGTGGAAAAATTCTATACAACATACTGAAAGAGATATTTAAATAGTATGAGAGGGAAATAATATTTGATCATCCAGAAATTAGTCCGATAGTTATAAATTTTAATAGTGAAGAGAGTGACACTGATGTTGAATCAGATGAAGAAAATGAACAAGAATTTGAATCTGCCTCGTTTCATTTCACAATATGTTGATTTGTTTAATGTTAGTTTTTGTCTTAGATAAAACGTTCATTATTAAACATATTTTATTTTATTGCTTGTATTCTTATTACATTTATTTATTAAAAGATTTGGTAAGTCAGTAATAACCTTACCACTTTTATTCTAGAATTCCTTACTTTGTGAAATCTATTCATAAATTTAATTAACAAAAAACGTAAATGAAAAAACTCCACACTATATTAAACGAAAACTATCAAACTATCGATAATTTTGTAGTTTTCATTTATAATATTGTGAAATTTTCTACATTTACGTTTTTTGTTGACTTCAGATATTTTCTGTTAATTTCCATATTTCGTGAACACTCTGACAACGCTACAAATGTTCACAATGACGTAAACGCTACTTTATTTGGTTTTTACTATATATCAGAATACACATATATACCTGTATGTAGAGCGAGAATATATAAATAAATAAACCAACAAATATACAAAACAGCACACAAAACATAAGATGAAATGTACAGAATAGTTCCTAATTATAAAGTTAAAATTTAAAGTTAAAAATACATAAAAAGTAGTGCTTAAATAACCCAATTAAATATATGAAAAAAAAATATTAGTAGTACTCTAACATCATACCAATTGTTAATAATATAAATAGTTTTCATTTTAATTATCATTATTAATTGTTATTATTGATTTTACGTAGGTGGTTGGTAGCTCTCTGATATAATCTTTGACTGTTTTAGTGAAGCGTTGGATTGTGGATGCGTTTTTAATATTATCAGGCAATTGAATACCTTTGGTCCCAGATATCGGTAGCATCTCTGACCGACTGATTTCTTCATAAAAAACTTGTCCTTTGGTCGCGTCTTATGTTGGTGAGAATGTGTAAGGAGTTCGTTCTTATGCAAATATTGTGTTTTTCCTAGTTTCAAGAAATAAAGTTTCCTGAAATCATAAACTTGTGTCTCCTCAAATAGCGCTTCACTTGGATATCGGTTGTTTCTACACATTATTAGTTTCAAAAATCGATTTTGTATGGTTTCTAATGATTCCAGGTATGTTTTGGATACTCCACCCCATCCTATTATACCATAGTCCAGATGCGATTCAACTAAACTGTGGTAAAGATTTTTGTTTGTTTGAAGTTGAGTATATGTGAGACTTGTTTGATTCTATATAGAACACTACGTAATTTTTTTACTAAATAGTTTATATGTCCCATCAAAGGTGGCTGTCTATCATAATACCCAAGTATTTAACCCTTTTCGATGGTAAGATGTCAAGGTCATCTTCTATTGATATTTTGTCAAATGTTGGGAGGCTCCAGAGCGGCAGGTAGAAAGTTTTTTTGAAATTAATTGATAGTAGTCTATTATCGAACCATTTCTTAATGTTACCAAAGTCAGTTTCTATTTTATTCTTTAAGTCGTCCCATGTGTTACTTTCATAGAATATGACCGTATCATCTGCAAAACATATTATGCTGTCTTGTGTTCGTATGGAGAATAAATTATTTAGATAAATATTGAATAGCCAAGGTCCCAACACCGTTCCCTGGGGTACACCACATGATATAGTTTCTTTTTTGCTGAGTATGTTTTGTATTTTTGTTTGCTGTTTCCTGTCAGTTAAGTATGAGTTGAAAAGGTCATGTGATTTACCCTTCACTCCCAGATCGTCAAGGCTTGATAACAGTATATTGTGGTCCACGGTATCGAATGCCTTTGCCAAGTCTAGAAAAATTCTAATGGAGGGTTTTTTTTTATCTATAGAATCATATATTTTGCTCGTGAGTTCTAATATCGCATCACTAGTGGACTTTTTTTCTGTGAATCTATACTGCGCTACTGAAAACAGATTGTATTTCTTCAGAAACGAATTTTGGTTTTTTTTATGATCTTTTCCATAATTTTACCCAAATTTGATATAAGTGTTATGGGTCGATAATTTGAAACCTCTGTCTTTTCGCCAGTTTTGTAAACAGGTACCACAGTTGACATTTTGAAAGCAGAAAGAAAGTGACCACTTGACAAGGATTTATTTATAATACTCGTATAACTTAGAGGTTTGGCTATGTAAGTTGATAGGAGTTTCAGTGTTTCTGATTTCAAGCCATCAGGTCCTGGTGATTTTTTATTTTTCAACTGCAAAATAGTTTCTTGTATTTCATAGGCGTCAGTGGGAAAAAAAGTGTGATCTGATTCAATTTTCGTTTCCCTATAATTTCTGTCCCGCTCAATATTTTTTGCTATATTTGCACCTACATTGCTGAAGAATGAGTTGAATTTTTCAGAGATTATAACTGGATCGCAAGTTATATTTCCATCCTCAGGCTGCATCATTGATATATCGGTATGTTGTCTTGCCTTCGTTAATTCATTTACTAATTGCCATAATCGTTTTGAGTCTGCCCCTTCTTGTTTTGGTAGTATTTCACTTTTGTGTCTTTTATTGCTTTCTCTAATATTTTTCTGTAAGAATTTTATTCAGTTTTTAAAATTACATTTTGTGGATTTTTCTTTAATATAGCAAACATAGTATTCTTCCTATTAATGGATTCCAGTAATGATCTAGTAACCCATGGTTTCCTCTTTATATCTTTGTTTCTAACTTTTATGAATTTCGAGGATCCATCTATTGCAGTTTGGACTAGTCTGACAAATTCAATCACCGATTTTTCCGAATCATTTATTTCGAAGAAATATTTCCAATCCGTACTTTTAATGATTTGTATCAATTTTTTTTCGTTTATTTGCTTATAGAATTTGGAATTGGCTGTAGTTTCTTTTGCATACTTATTGTTGAATATTATTTGCAATAGTATTGTGTAATGGTCGGTAATACAAGTCTCCACAGTCAGCGAAATGATAGATTCAAGGATTCCCTTTTTCGACTTGATGAAAATGTGGTCTATGCATGTACCTGACTGTGATCTGGTGGTAGTATTTATTTCTGAGTTATACTTTCGGGCTTTTACTAGTTGGGTGAAAAAGGATTATGAATCCATGAATTCAGTCTCCTTTTTAGTTTCTGTTCTTCGGGAATATACTTCTCAAAAAATGCGCGCATCGAAGTGAAATATTTGACCAATTCCTCAAATACATCATCTAGGAACATTTCTGAATCGTTAACGCTAACAAACTCACTGAGTGGTGTAAAGCTTTCTATTTTTCTCTTACCAACGCAAATAATCCAAAAATCTAATTTTCTTATGAAGTCAGTTGTTTTGTTACAGGCTTGGAACACTGTTGTCTGTTCATCTTTCAATGATAAATTTAATTCGTTCAGTTTTTGAAAGATATCCACTATAGAACACCATTGGAACAACCAAGTTTTATCAAACAAACGATCTTTCAAATTAAAAGAAGTATATAAAAGAAACATTTGTAACTCGGCTCTAAGTTCAAATAGCCTTGTTAAAGTTTTACCCTGAGACAGCCATCGCACTTCTGTAAGGAGCAGCAGTGTTTTATGTTTGCTGCCATAATCTTCACACAATAATGAGAAAAATCGGAACTGTAGTGGTTGTGGTTTTATAAAATGAATTATTTTTACCGCTTCATCCACAACTAATTTTAAATTTGATTTTAAATTTGACGGCATTTGCTTAACCGCAAGTGCTTGTCTATGTAGAATGCAATGGCTGGAACTATAATTAGGCGTTTTATTTTTTATTAGTGACACTGCTCCTGCTATTTCACCCGTCATCGCCTTGGCCCCATCTGTACAAATGTCAATGCAATCCTTCCAACCGAGAATATTTTCTTCAAAAAATATATTTACTTTATTAAAAATTTCTTCGCCGGTAGTGTTTATGAGCAGCGATGAACACATAAGCATGTCTTCTTCAAAAGAACTTTCATATGGATATCTCACGATAACCAGACTAGCGACATCAGTCGACTTACCCAATTGCAAGACGAATCGTGTTTTTTGTAGACGTACTCGTATAACTAGTTCTTGTTGCCTCCGTGGCCTTTTCATTGATAGTTTGGGTTACAAGCATCATAGTTTTTTGACTTTCCAATAATTGTACTTTTTTACGTAAATTTCTTTATTCTTGTCTTTTGACTCGGGGTGTAAAGTTTCCAAATGTCGGCGCAATTTGGCAGGTGCCATGGAACTATTAGGGAGCAGTTTACTACATAACAAGCAGAGAGGTGAACCGTTGAAATCAACATATCCGAAACTGATATATGATTCATCATACTTCCTTTTTTTCGCCATTGAAACCGTGGAGCTTGACGTCGTTGCATCATCGTCTGGATCGGTAATTGCTGTATACTCCCCGCGTACTGCTTTTGAACATTCGGCTTCGTTAGAAGATGTTGTTGCAACACGTTTAACGCCTTTAAGCCAACGTTCCATTCTTCTCTATTAATAATGTTACTGCGTAGAGAGTTTGGTCCAAAGAAGAAATGTACAAAACAGAACAGGCGACGTACATTCCGCATGTAAAGTTTTGAAGGTTGTGAGACTGCTAATACGTAAGAGGGTAACATAATATTTTGAATTTGAAAATAATAAATTGTAGCACATGTATAATGCTATATAAAATCGAGTTTACAAAACAAAATAACATTAAAGTCTTCTTTATTATTAATTAAATGAGTAAGGAAATAAAAACCATTAGATTTTTCTACGAAAATTGGGGTTATTTTTGTACAGACATAATTATTTATTGCTTCAAAAACCATACGGGGAATTCTATAATTACCCTTCATTATTTTATATGATGAAAATAATAAAGAGTAAATGGATTCCAAGAGACATAAACTTTCACCTTTACTTCAAATTAATGGCATTTAAGTGGTCCCTTCATAATTTTCGTCATTGAGGTTTATTTGTATATAAATTGGAAGTTAACAATGGCCAACAATTTTTCCTATCTGTTCGTAGTAATAGTTAATGACATATCTACCTGTTAAGGTTTATAAAATTGTTATTCTTGATAATATGTAGTAGATAATAATGTGAAAATTCGGGTTAAGACATATAATTTGATAAGCAAATTGGGAAAATCGCCTTTAGAGATGGTCTAATAAATATACTAATAATATGAATAAAATATTAAAGCTTTTTGTGGTAGTTATTTCTACTTTCATATGTAAATTTTTGGGTTTTTTGCGAATATTTACTATGAAATTAGAACATCCCTTCACACGTTATACAGAGTTAGGACTGGCAAAACAAAAAAATCTTAGTTCTGGGTACCGTCAATTATTGTTGGCTGCTGTAGGGTGACTGGTAGGAAGGTAGGAACTTGAAAATGAATGGGAAAACTCTTAATTATATACAGAGGGCGCATTATAAAATTCTTCATGACCATAAAGCTTACGTCTCTCTCTCTCTCTCATAAAAAGTTTCAAAATTTGAAAGTTCATGTATTCCTAAACCTAATAGTTTTGAAGATATTGCAATCTTTTGCATTTCTGCTATACCTTATTTTTTACCACTGATTTAATAAAACTGAAAAAAATTGGTAATTTTAGCAAATATTCAGATGCTCAAGACAATATTATGGAGTATTATTCAGACTCCTCGCAAGAATTAAATTCCAAAAACCGCGAAGACACTGAAAATAAATATTTCGACACGTTATCGCAACTTCAGTCTTCTCTCGAAAAGTTTTATTCAACTTCACGAACCTCAATTCCAAGTTGCTCTTCTAAAACCGCCCAAAATAATGTGCGTTTGCCTGAAATTAGCATACCCACGTTTGATGGTTCCAGCCCCCTTGAATACGCATCATTTTTCTATTTGTTTAATACTTTAATTATTAACAACACAGAAATCTCTAGTGATAGCCAAACACTTTTCTACTTCAAAAGCTTTTTAAAGGGATATGCTTTGATAATCATCGTCAATATTTAGGTATGCGACGAAAACTTTACCACAGCTATTGAATTAATAAACAAGAGGTATACAAATAACAAAGAGATTCATTCAGTTTTTCGTCACATACTTGAGCAAGAGTCTTTAATAAAATGTGATCATGTTAAAATGCAAAAATTTGCTACAAATACGCGCGCTTTGCTGGGACGTTTAGATAATTTCAATATATCGCAAGTATTATTTGAGAATTTAATAATATTTAAATTAGAGAGTAAACAAGATTTCAATACGAAACGTACCTTTGAAGAAAGTTGCGGAATAGGTTCTCTCCCATCAATAAACACATTCCTAGACGTTTCAGATTGGAAATACACAATTTTGGAAAATGTCACTTCCTCCATACACAAACTATGTTCTATATTGAAGATAGTAAACCAAAGTTCACACCTCAGCAAAAGTTCTCAATGCATATGAACACTGCACCTAATACTCACACCAACCAAAGGTCCAACCCGTCGAATTTTGCACAAAATGCTAGATACTGTACATTTTGTAAGAACAACTTCCATATCATATATCCTTATCCTAACTTTACTGCTCTAGTTCCTGGAGATAGGCACAAATTTGTGAAGTCGAAATCCTTGTGTTTTAATTGTCTTGAAAATAAACATTCGATCCGATCTTGTCTCTATAAAAAAATGTATTATTTGTGCAAATAAGCATCACACTTTGTTACATCTGGAATTTTCACGTACTGCTGTACCTCAAGCTGTCAATACACCACCTCCAGCCAATAATCCTCAACCTAGTTCTTCTGGCACATCTTACATTGATGATAATTCACAACTTCCATTAAATAGATCACATATTTCGACCACCTCGTTAACCGCTCTCTGGTCCAAAAATACTCATGTTTTATTAGCCACCCCACAAGTATTTGTCAAGCCAAAGATAGAGCAGACATTTTCAGTTAGAATTTTTTTAGGCAATGGCAGTTAAACTTCATTAGTCACTAACTTTGTAGCGGCAAAATTATGCTACAAAATGTATCCTCATACTCTCGAAGTTTCTGGCATTTTAGAAGGCAGCACCACTTTTAACGAGATGATAGCAGTGGCGTGTTTATGAAGCTTGCTTTGGGGAGGGCCAAGGCAAAAATCAAAAATGTTGCCAAAATTAGTCGTGGTACTGATTGACCAAAATAACTAAACGAAACAGCACCAGAGCAACCATTCTTTTTTTATTTTGGCTAAGCAATGAACAAACATGGAAAATAGAATATTTATTTATTTAGTTGAATTATTTCAACCTGACCAGTCTTTGAGGATCATTCGTCTGGGTCTACTTGTGGCGAACCTATTTATCACATTTTCAATATTCAAATCAGCTTCCTTGTGAAAATTAAGTAAAGTTAGACTATTCAAACGCTCTTCCGCCATGGTTGACCTCAAATGGGTTTTCAGGCGTTTTATGGTTGAAAAGCTCATTTCGGCTATTGCCGTTGATACAGGTGGAGTCGCAAATATCTGCAGTAACATATTTATTGCAGGGAACAAACTCGCCCCAAAACAAAGTGCTTCGATTGCTGTAGAGGGTAAATCTGGTTTATCTTTCCATCTTTTTTAACACATTATTATTTCAGCTCTTAGTTCTTGTTTTGATATATTAATGTCTGCTTCATACACTAAACAAGCCTTGACAATTGTTTCTGTGGTGTAAATTTTATAATTTTTTTGGATGAGGCCTTCGAAAGGTAATATTTCAGTTAATCTATTATTGAATCGTGAATCAAGCTGGGTTATAAGTGATGAATATAAGGTATAAATACCGTACGTTCATAATATTCTGGAGCCGAACTTGAATCAAGGTTTTCTCTTTGAGTTTGTCGTTCACACACTCTAAAATAAAAAAAAATCTATGTTATTTCATCAAGTATACAAAATTGATTAGACTTACCTTCGCTTAGTTATTTCTACATCGAAGCCAGTTGTAATGGATTGAGCTTCTAAAAATATTCTATTGAATTCTCTTTCAGCATTTTCCCTCATGTCTTGGAAAATTAGTAAAAGAGTCTGAATATTTTCCAGTGCAGCAGAGAATTCCAATGTGGGACTTTGTAATAATTTGCTCAACTTCACACTATAAGAGAAGCAATATATATATATTAGGACATCTCTTCTCCTAATACAGGCACTGAAGCTCATTGAATTGGAGGCTGTATCACGGTCTTGATCATGTTCTAGGTCTGAGCTATGGAAGGGAGCAGCTCTTGCAAGATAGAAGTGTATCGTTCCTTTCTACCCAGCGTGTTTCACAATACGATTTTAATATTTTTTTCTTGATTTCGCTACTGTTCTGGTTTTCGGTGACTATCTTCTGCTATAAGTCAACCCGTTTTGGTGGAGCACTCAAGAATGTGGAAATTTTGCCAACAACTCCTATCATATTTTTCATACAATTTATATCACAAGATCTTGAAATGCATAAATTCAGTGAATAGTTGAAACAGTGAGTATAGAATGCTAGAGGATAGTCTTTTTGTATAAGTGCCTGTAAACCTACAATTTTAAGAAATAAAGTTTTATATCAAATAACAAATTTATCAACTGATTACCATAATCTTTGCCTGCCATATTTGAACCCCCGTCGTAACCTTGTCCTCTGCAGTTATAAAGACCCAAATTCATCTTCGTTAATTCATTTGACACAGCTTCTTTTATGGCAACTCCAGTCATGGATTTATTCTCTGCAAAACTCACGAAGTCTTATCGGATCAAAAGATTATTTTCTCCACTGCCGATATCTACATAACGAATACATATTGTCATTTGTTCCTTCCGCGAAGAGTCACACATCATTTTGTATAATATTACTCATCATAGTCGCATTTTTTCCACTTGTTTCGAAATGTTCTGATACATTTTTATACCCAGATTCAATTCGGAATGCCAGAAGTGCTCGAAAAACTCCCGGGCACCTCTGCCCCCCACCCTTAAACACGCCACTGGATGATAGATATCACTTTGTTTTCAAAAGTCGTTGTAAACAAAAAATTCAAAGTGTCGTGCGCAATTTTACCTAAAATTACTCATCCTCTGCCTCAGGTATCTCTTAATATCCAAAAGTGAAAGATTCCTTCACATTTTTTGTCAAAATTAGCTGAAAATCAATTCAACGCTCATTATCATATAAATATGTCGCTCAGTTGCGACATTTATTATGCCATCCTTAAAAATGGTATTCGACACCTAAGTTGTGGACTTCCATCGCTTATCAACACCCATTTAAGCTGGGTTATATCTAGAAATGTCCCACAAAATTGTATTGAGGAAAGTTCTCTTACACCTATACACTCCCATTCGTTCTTGGTCAATAGTTTTCCCTCAACTGAAACCAACTCAGTCCCTCATAATGACTTGCATCTTAACTTATTGCTTGAGAAGTTTTGGTCTCAAGAAGAGGTTAATTCTAGCACATCTTTTCGCTTTTTATCGGCTGATGAAGTAAAGGCCGAATAAGTATTCTCATCCACCACCAAAATTTTAGAAAACGGAAGATATCAAGTAAACGTTCCGTTCATAGAATCGAATGCTCACAAAAAACTTGATCTTTTAGTAGCAAAACGTAGATTCGAATCAATCGAAAGAAAATTCGCTCACAACCCATTTCTTTTCTCAGAATGCAAACAATTCATCGATGAATAAATTTCTCTCGAACATTGCAAATTTGTTCCTTTAGCTCTCACCAACTCCATCAACGAAACTAAGTATTTTGCACCTCACCTATGTGTTCTGAGAGAACACAGCGAAACCACTAAATTGCGAGTGGTATTCGATTTCTCCTCTAATAAAACAACTTCATCTTTCCCTTTTAATGACATATCTCTCAAGGGTCATCAGGTGCAGCCCGAATTATTCGACATATTATGTCGTTAACAGCTGATATGCAGAAGATGTACAGACAGATCTCCACAAATCCACATCAAAATTTTTACAAAATATATTATGTACAGTTTCTCCTAATGATGATTTTTTATGAATAGAATTAACTTGTGTGTCGTTCGGACAAAAATGTGTTCCCTCGCATGTCAAGTATTTCAAGTCGTTGCATAACGAAATACCCATTTATCTCTCGCTTCAGGCGCATTATTTAACCAGACGTATGTGGATGACATACTGTCAGGTGCTAACTCACTGTCTGACCTGAAGCTGTTGTAATCCGAATTAAACAAGTGTCTTAATGCATCAGGTTTTACGCTACACAAATTTCGTTCGAATTCTCTAGATTTCCATAACGAATCAGTGCAGTCTCAAGCGTTAGATCCAGACTTAAATTTTAAAAACATGTCTTGTAAAATTCATGAGCTTAAGTAGAATCCAACTCGCGATATTTTTCAAATCTCTACTCCTTTATATCTTGAATTCGAATCTTACATCACTAAGTGAACAGTTCTATCTGCTGTCTCACAATGTTATGATACTCTAGGATTAGTCAACCCCGTCTTTGGCAAGTACCTATCCATCTGTTGTGAAAAAACTGATTGAGATGCTCCACAACAATGCCTGCATTATGAGGTGGAGCAGCGTCCTGTTGCCAGATCATTGTATTTCGCTCTGCCAAAGTAATGTCTTCTATAATTTCAGGTAACTTGTTTTCAAGAAAATCTAAATACCTGTATCCAGTCAATGTGCCCTCGTAAAAGTATGGCCCAATCAAATAACCTTTGAATAACTCACACCATACATTTATACCCCAAACTGTTTGAAAACTAGTTGAACGAACCCAGTGAGGATTTTCGTTCGACCAATAATAGGCATTGTGTGTGTTAACGACACCATTGTTGTGGAAGCGGCTTTCATCACTGCAAAATATTTGATTTAAAAGTAAGGGATTGTCGGCAATCATAACATCGATTAGAGATATGAATTCTAATCTTCTGTCGAAATCAGTAGGCATCAGTCCTTGCACTAAATGTAGTTAAAATGGGTGGTATTTGTGTTGCTTCAAAATCCTCTGTATGATGCTATCGCTTATTCCTAGTTCTTCAGCTATGTTTCTAACAGAAGTACGAGGATTGATACCAACATACGCAAGTACATTAATTACATTATCATCAGTTCTCGCTGGATATCGGTACGGTGCATGGTTTTTGTTTGGGAACGAACCGCTGCGTATTTTTCGTTCCAATTTAGGAAACACCATGTGTGATACCTGAAGACGTCGAGGAAAACGTTCTTTGTATAAACGAACCGCTCGTCGAGCATTTTTATTGCATTTACCATAAACCAATAGCATATTAATGTACTCGTCTGAACTGAATGTAAATGGCATTGTGCTTATAACAAGAATAATAATTTTGAATTCAAATTTGTGGATAGTTTAAAAATTTAATTCGTCGATTACCAACAACACCCTAGGTACTATTCGCAAATGATTGTTGTTCTACACTTATTATTATTTACTGTCATTAATTTTTTTGACATAAAAAGCACCAGTTTTTTTTAAACAAAATATTAAACCACTTCTTTCTCGTGAAGTTTTTAAAAACAGTGGTGGAACCATTAAGAATAATTAGGTAAAGAAAAATATCAAAAAAATGTTAATTTATTTAGTGCTAATTATAAAAAACCAACAAGTAACTTACATCATTGTATTCCAAATAGAGCGACAAGAAATAGAAAGCGAGGGGTGGCTACCAAAGGACTGTGAAATGAAATGAAGTTTCTGATAAGGAAGGTTTTTGATGCCATTCATAACAGTTTTCACAGTATTGGATTATCTTTTAAATTAAGCGAGATATTGCTTGTAAACGATAACTTGGAACACCTTGTATATGTCATGGATGAAGATTATCTCCAATTACACGTCTGCAAGGCCTACCTACTAGTTTTAACACCAAATCAACATATCTCCTACCAATTAAATTTGGTTGAATGGAAAGCAAAGGTGTTTTTGTTGGGATCATAATACCTCCCCAGGATATCACAGTTCCTCTCTCATATTTTGGGATATATCTGGCAGCTTGTCTCCCTGGGGCTCGAAGAACCCGAATTCGATGGTCAACTGATCCAAGACCCACTCTGGATCCATCTGAAAAAAAGACATATTTGCCAATTTGTAATTGTCCAGTTTCGGCGTTAAAGGCATCAATTTTGCCTGGACAATTCAGGAAATCGTTATTGTCTTCTGCCGTACAGTCCTTAAGCTTGAAGTTTTTTTCGAATGGCTTCCACTCAAAAATACTAACAACTGTGGCTTCTCAAAGTTGTTGATTTAGTTCTGGATGAGGATCAATCGGATTTCTTCTGGCAATTGGCACATTAATTCCATGATGTATGATACCTATAGATCTGCGGTAGAGACGCTACATTTGTGAATATTATTTGTATATAAACTACAGTTCAAACTCTGTCCTTTGTAATCGATCCGTCTGTATAAATAATGGTATTATTAAAAGAATTACTAACAAATGATTTAGAAAACACTCTGTTGATGTGATTATAATCAGTATAGCTAGATTATGACTTCTCGGATTTTTGTTACAGCTTCAAAATGGATTTTGAGCAAGGTAAAACTTATCTTCATCATATAATTTGTGAAAGTGTCTGGTCTTAATGGAAGTGTTTTTACATCTTCAATTTGGATTTGATACATATTTTGTTGCCCTCTTTACTGATGAGAATTTTGATGAGACCTCAAATAAATCTAAAAAAAAGCTTCTAATTATTAGTGGAACACTTTTCGATAATATTTTTATTATCTTTCCCATTCGATTTCATTCAAAATCAATAAATAATGATTATTTATATATATTTTTTCGCTAATAAACCCTTATGCGTGGCCATATTTTTACAGTTCTTTGGGAACTAGCCGGAGTTTTTAAGAATCCCTAGGGATAATTTAGTTTCCCCCAGAAATGTAATATGTAGAAGTTTCAAGGAAAACTGAGTCGAAATTCGTAAATAATTTAGCACATTGTTACAAATATCTTGAACGTGAAAGTGACTATAAAAAATGATAACTTGTGAATAAAGAGCAATGCAAAGCGGAGTTAGTTGTAACTAAATTTTTTCCTTCATGATCTTTCTTTGAGGTGGATTATAACGATCAATTTGTTTTTTAATGTGTTTTAATTTATACAGGCGGCACTTCTGAAGATTCTTATGTTATCTAATATTTTGTGGAAGTCGATTGCTGACACTTTTTCATGAATTAAAATTTGTCGGTATTATAGGCATACCTTTATTGTGCATAGGCATATGTGCTAATAAAATGTTATAGAAACTCATTTAATAATACATTTTTTTAATATTTATTATATTCATTTAGCCTAAATCATATTTTACATTTAGTGTCCCATTTTTAGGTCGATATAAAATTTAAATTTCTTTGACTTAGCTTTATATAGTACGTTTAGCACACTTATGCATTGAAAGGGACTTTGTGAAATATTTTGTAATTTACTTATAGCTATTTTCTCACTAACTCAAAATAATTAGCGTTTACTCCACATAAAAAAATGTCGCAAGTCAAAATAGTATAGTATTATATTGATAAAATAATGACACATTTCAAATTATCACGCAAAAAAAAGAAATATTAAAAATTTTCTAGTAAAATATAGTGACAAATCTAAATAAAACATACAACCTAGTTAAACCTATATAGTCTTCGTAGTGTAATACTGATACTTTTTTAGTCATATCATTATTAAATTAGTTTGTGGAAGAATACTGTCACAAATCTAAATATTTTCGACTTCTGTCGTTATTCCACTGAACAAGCTTCAATACGCACTGTACCAAGTCACATACGACACTGTTTTACTGGCCGCGCCAATCAATTGGAAAGATTCTTTTGTGTAAGAATTGACAATGAATTTTCATCAACACGAACCTTAGAAAACGGAATACCACAAGGCTCAGTTCTTAGCGTAACTCTTTTTGTCATTGCAATTAACTGTCTTGTTTGTAACATCGGAGAAAACACCAAAGCAGCTTTATATGTCGACGATCTAACCATTTATTCTTACAGTCATTCAATTCCCGAAATTGAGAATTCATTACAAGGACAAATCAACAGCCTAGAAGAAACTGCTAGAGCCAGCGGTTTCAAATTTTCACCTTCGAAGTCCCACGCCATCCATTTCTGCAGATTAAGATCCGACCACGCCGAACCACAACTAAAGCTGCAAAGTCAGAATATCGAGATAAAACATAAAACAAAATTATTAGGTATGATACTTGACCAAAAATTAAACTGGAGACCGCACATTGAATATCTGATTAACAGATGCCGAAGAGTTATTAACATTATCAAATGTTTGTCGAGTATCCGATGGGGGTCCGACAGAGAAATTTTATTACGCATCTATCAAACTTTAGTGCAATCCAAAATTGACTTTGGCTGTATTGTATATGGTTCTGCAAGACGTTCACACTTGAACCAGCTAAATAAAATCCGAAATCTCGCAGTAAGACATGCAATCGGTGCATTTAGAACAAGCCCTATAGAGGCAATCTTATGCGATGCTTCGTCCTTACCCCTAAACTTAAGGAGAGATATGCAGCTCATAACATATGGCGTGAAAATACAAACGTTACCCAACCATTTAAATAACAAGATTTTCACAAACCTTCCCAGTCCACACACACTAAGACGTAGTTCAACTAAACCATCCAGTATTCGTTTTTCAGACACATCTGAAGAGTACAGGATAAACTTACAAATAGAAAAAATGACCTATACGTATGACACTCCTCCATGGCTAAGAAAACTACCACAAATAAACATATCTCTCAGTAAATACAAAAAAGAAGATACTGCTCCATCAATCTACCGAACGCTATTTTTAGAACAAATGGATCTATACAACGAACATTTAGTCATCTACACAGGAACAGGGGCGGCAATCGTAATCGGTGTAGATTCCTTCTTTTGGACCCTAAACCAAGAGTCTAGTATACTTAATGCCGAGTTGTATGCAATATGGCAAGCGTTGTTGTACTTCAGTCAGAGCAGCTTTGAAAAATGTTTAGTTTGTACGTATTCCTTAACTGCCACTCTCTCGACAAAAAATCGTTTTTCTGCAAATGAATGGGTTGTGCGCATTCAAGAATTATCAACCCATCTATACAGTATGCAAAGGACTATTTCAATAATGTGGATACCTGGGCATTCCGATATTACCGGTAATACTGAAGCTAATCTAGTAGCAAAAAAAGCCACAAGGAACAGTTGACAAAGGCATACCTAACACCTTCCTGGATATGAAAACGGATATAAAGAATAAAATTTACGAAGCATGGCATAACAGATGGAATACATATGACGGACAATTAAGACACATTAAACCGAGCGTACAAAAATGGTTCTACCCCAAAACTCTAACAAGGCGTGAACAAGTCGTCCTCAGCCGATTAAGGATAGGTCACACAAACCTAACCCATTTACACCTCCTCCTTGGAAAGAACAAACCTAGATGTGAGACGGGCGGCCTCCCACTGACAACACAACATATATTTACTTGTGCAGCCTTCAATTTTCACAGACAATTCCTCAAAATAGCCCAGATCGAAAACATTCTTAGAAACCAAAATGACGAGCTGAACCAGGTGATAACTTATCTAAAGTCCACAAATTTATTTTATAAAATATAAATTACCCCAATGATATATCGACGAGCACAATGACCTAGATGTCGATGCTCAAACACAAAAAATAATAATAATAATAATAATAATAATAATAACTTTATTCAAAAAGATGGTTTTACAAGAACACTACATGAAGTGAGTAAAGTAGGTTGGCGATAAGTTTTATTACACTTGTTTCGCAAAAAATACAATTGAATCATATACAATGGTCACATACAACAAAATTAGTTATAAACTATTTGAATTCAATATAAATAAAAACACTATAAATTATATGTATAAAACTGAATCAACGACACAAGGAATTTTAAATTATAATTAGGCCTAAATACAGTAGAACTATGCATAAAATCCATTGGAGTGAAGTCAATACAATAATGCTATAAACTACTAACAACATGAACGAACTACAGTACTAACTATCATACAATTAGATGTTATAAAAATAATATTTATTTACCATTTTAGAAAATATAATACTACAGATGAATTGGAATGTTAGTCGGTTACAACAATTTTGATATGGGTAAAAGAGTGAAAGAAAAAATATATGTAGGTTTGTTTTCGTTTGTCTAGGTTGAATAATATTCCCACAAGGTGAATATAGCAATTTTATTCTAAAAATACCTAAATTTACAGTCCAAATCGATTTTTTGAAGTTGTCCGTCACAATATTCTCTCGTCTCCCCCTTCTTGAATCCCCGGCAACCAAAAACTCTAAAGGTCATAAGATGATTCTCATCAAGTGTTCTAAATGTAAATAAATAAAACTTCAATAAAACGTTAAAAGAAAATCACAACAATAACAACAACTAAATACATTAGAAATTCAATTATCTACATTCGGCCATCCTATTATAAATCCGACCCGGATTCACTTTGGTTATCAACCCAAGGTTTTATGACCTCTGCACATGTAGAAGTATGCACTGGTCCCTCATGATGGCCCACTTTCATTACCTCATATCTGTCATTGGGTTTTACCTTTGTGACTTCATAGGGTCCTAGGAATTTTTCATGAACTTTAATTCCTACTCCAAATTGGGTTTTTTTAATGGCTACCAAATCTCCTTTTCTATATAACCTTGATTTTTTTCTTCTTAAATTATAAGTTCTTCTCTTTCTTCCAGTACTTTTGAAATCTGTTTTTTGCTTTCTGCTCTGAGTTCTTTTCTCTCTTCATCAAATTTTTGTATTGTAGCTTCTTCCAATAATTCCTTGATTACTATTTCTTCTTTATTTCTCATCTTTACTCCTGTTAGAATTTCAAAAGGTGTAGTCCCTATACTTCTCTGAATAGTAGAATTCAATGCTCTTTGTACGCGCTCAACATATTTAAACCATTTTCTAGGATCGTTCAAGGTAACTTTCGTAAGAACTGGAATGATAATACGATTCACTCTCTCAATCTGACCATTTCCTGTTGGAACTCCAGTGGTTATTATTAAGCATTGTATGCTTTCATCAGTACAATAGTTTTTGAATTCTTCAGAAGTGAAAGCAGTTCCTCGATCTGTTATAATTCTACCTGGGTTTCCAAAAACTTGTTTTTGTTTCTCCAACCAACTAATAACTTCTTTAGTTGTTGTAGATTTACATGCATATAGCCAGGTGAATTTGGGGAAATCATCAACAATCGCCAATATATAACGATAATTTTTATTAGTCGAAGGCATTGGTCCTAAATGATCGATGTGATATGTGTGCAGTGGTCCTTCCTGTTTAGGTATGGGATGTAACATCCCTTCCTTCTTTCCTTCCTTTCTGTTACCTAATATACAATGTATGCAATTTCCCAAACATTTTTTAATTTTTTCTTTCAACTTTGGAATATAAAGTTCTCGTCTTACCACTTCTTCTGTCTTCGGTGCAAAATGACCAATCTCGTGTGCTCTTTTTATTATATCCATCTACATTGCTTTTGGAGCTACTACCAACTCCTTTCCATTCTCAAATTTATAAAGTATATGATTCTTAACTGAAAAAATTTCATAATCTTCTGTACTCAATATCTTCTTTATCGCTATATGTGTTAGTCCATTTCTTGTGCTCGTCTAAGTCGTTCTATAACACCATCTTCTTCAATAAACGTCTTAGTAATTTCCATAACAACTGGATAACGACTTAAAGCATCTACGTGAGACATCCTGCTCCCTTCGCGATGTTCAATTTCATATGAATACTCCTCCAATAATAAAGCTCATCTAGCAACTCTGGTGGTCAAATCCTTCTTAGTCATAGTCTTCTGGAAAGCTGAACAATCAGAAAAAATTTTAAATTGTAATCCTAGTAAATATATTCGAAATTTCTTCACTGCTTGAATGATGGTTAACACTTCGAGTTCATAGCTACTGTATTTTCCCTCAGCTGGTGTAGTTATCTTGTTCATGTAGTAAACTGGATGGAATTTATTATCTTCGCTCGACTTCTGCATCAGACAGGCTCCATAACCATATTTGCTCGCGTCTGTATGCAATTCCGTTTCACCGCCCTGCTTATAAATGTTTATTACTGGTTTACAAGATAGTAATTTTTTGAGTCTTTCAAACGCCTCTTTCTGTTCGTCACCAAAAACAAACTTTTGCTCCTTCCTCAAAAGATCACTCAAAGGTTTTGCGATAATGGAATATGAGGAGATGAACTTGCGAAAATATCCTGTCAAACCTAGAAAAGATTGAATTTGTTTAAGAGTCGTTGGTTGTGGAAAATTCCTGATTGCCAAAGTCTTCTCATTTGAGAGTTGGACTTTCCCACCCTCAATGATAAATCCTAAAAATGCTATCTGCATTTAGTAATTGACATTTCTTCTTCTTTATGTCTAGACCATAGTCTTTCGCAACCTGAATAACTTCTCTTAACCTTTCAAGTCCTTCTTCTTCTGTAGAGCTTATTATTATTATATCGTCCATATAATAAAGCATAATATTTTTCAGCAACAATTTTCTAAAAACAGTACTCACGAATCTCTGAAAAACTGATGGACAATTGCATAATCCAAAAGGACATTTTAGAAGTTCAAATTGACCGTGGTGTGTAACAAATGCGGTATATTTTATACTTTCTTCTTCTATTCAAACGTGAAAAAATCCATTCCTCAGATCGATGGTACTAAAGCATTTAGCAGCCTGTAATCTATCCAACACATCTTCGATTAAAGGAAGAGGAAATCTATCCTTTACTATGTTTTTGTTAAGTTTCCTGTAATCACAACATATTCTAGTACTGCCATCTTTCTTTTTAACAAGAACTATTGGACTAGCGAAGTCAGATGAACTACATCTTATAATTCCTTCTTCTAGCCATTCTTCTATTTGCGTCTCAACGTCTTCTTTTTCTGGTACAGCTAACGTTCTCGGACTTTGGTATATTGGCTCTTCATTCTTCAATAGAATATGCATTTTAACATCAGCTTCCATAATCTTCTCTGGATAATATTATTTTATAAGTTTCTTTGATTCTTCCCGAATTTTTTCATTGTTTATATGTGTAACATCAAATATATCAGTTTCTTTATCAGCTTCTTAGTCTATTGTTATCTTCTACAAAAAATTCTGCTTTTCCTTCTAAAAACCACAATTTCACCATCTCTAAAGATAACATCTACTTGAGCTAAAACATCATTTCCCACAACCGCCTTGAAGTTTGACGCTTCAGAAGGAATAACATGGATTTTCAGAAATAACTCCTCTCCATTAATGAAGACATTTCTATTGAAAGATCCCATTGTTATTACTTTGTTTGACCCAATACCTCTAAGAGTAATAAATCCTTCATTTATTTCTATATCTTTGAAGTATGCTTCGTTTACGTCTTGTCGTATCGCAGTGATATCACTTCTTGTATCCAAAAGTGCTATTAATAGAATATTATCAATATTCAAGTTAACGCTATTTTTTGGAACCATCTCATCTATCGTCAAATTTGAACTTCCACTTCCAGTATTCTTCTCTGGATATTTATTTGATACATGCCCATAACCAAAACAAACAAAACACTTTGGTCCTTTCGCTTTATCGGGACATTCGTTGGACAAATGACCTTTGCATCCACAGTTAAAACAACATCGCAGGTTACTTTTCTTATTCCTTTTCTCGTCTTTGTCTCTCTTAGCTTCAGTTTTCCATTCCTTTATGTGTTTTCCCTCTCGGTTTCTCTCTTCGAACTGTGTAGTTTTAGAAGTTTTAATTTGTTCATATAGCCTAACATTTTCTTTGAATTTACCAAACGTTTTTGCACCATACAAAATAAGTTTATTTGATGTATCATCCTGTATACCATCAATTATATATTGAATCAAAACTTCAGACTCTATATTTGCTCTAATTCCGATCTCTCGCATTATTAGTAGATACTCTTGTACTGACTCTTCCCTCCGCCTTTTTCTTGTCATCAGTAATTTATGTATTTGAGCACTACTAACTTTCACTTCAAATTCCGCAATAAACTTTTTTTTAAAATCATCCATTTTGTAATTCTTTTTTCTGACTGAATAAATAGCCTAGCAAGTCCTCTCAATGATTTTTTCGCAAATATCAACTTCTGCAATTCATTCCATCCTGTCAGCTTTGAAATTTCTTCGAAATCCTCAATCCATTTTCGAACTGGATAATTGTCTCTTCCATCGAAAGTTCTAATACTATCCTCAACATCTTTGAATGTCAATGAAAACGAACTCTTTAGCTTCATATTTTCAAAAGATTCGCTATTCTTGTTAACGCAATTATTTTCATTCTCATCTTCATCGAAACTCACCTCACCTTCCGATTCTCCTTCCACTTCATCATCTGTTACTTCATTTCAATCATTTGACTGTAGGTCATTCATGAAGGAACAAATGCGTGCAACTACTTCTTCATCACTACCAGAATAATCAAGATCAAGTATATTACAAATAGCAATAAGATCAGGCAACTGCACTTTTTGTTTTACCTCATTTATTTTTTGTGCATATTTCGAAGACTTTCTGCTTGAATTGAAACCAGAAAATTCACGTACCTCTTTCCGCGTTTTTCTACCTTCCCCTCAATTCCAAAGGCGACTACATGTAAAGCCTATACTGCCTTAAGTGAACTACTGGAAATATTTTTTCGGATTCTTGGAATATCTCCCAAATTAGTCATTGTACGATTTTTTGAAGTTGTCCCTCACAATATTCTCTCGTCTCTCCCTTCTTGAATCCCCGGCAACCAAAAACTCTAAAGGTCATAAGATGATTCTCATCAAGTGTTCTAAATGTAAATAAGTAAAACTTCAATAAAACGTTCAAAGAAAATCACAACAATAACACCAACTAAATACATTAAAAATTCAATTATCTACATATATATAAAATGTAATAAAATAACAATATTTCTTGAGGCGTATTCATACTTAACACACACGGAAATGGGATAGAGATAAAAAATGTATACGAAATATAACGATGAATTCTCTTGGTCAATATTGATTGGTTAAAATAATCATTCTTAAAAGACTCGAACTTTAGATCTCTTCATGAACGTTTTCAGCTGTTTTTTGAATGGGAATGAGTTGGGTATAGCGTGAATTGTTTCAGGTAAAGAATTGAACATTTTTTGAGCGTTGTAAGAAAAACTAGTTTTCAGCAGTGATTTTGTTATTTGTGGTATTACATAGTTATTTAATGCAATTGACTGTCTCGACCCTTACTTTTGTCAATTTTTTAGAATTTTCAATAACTTGTATTATATTGTGGAATTAACTAGAGACCTTGAGTTTCATTTAAAAGCACTAACATAGTTATTTCTTTGTCTAGTGTTATAGGTCTGTTTTGGTAAGATTGACGAGTGTTTTGTTGTCTAGTACTTCATGTTGACATTGTAGTAATAGAATTGTTTAAGGTCGAGTACCTCTGATTCTTGAAATAGTAGATCACTTGGATATCTTGAGTTTTTACTTAGAATAATTTTCAGGAATCGTCGTTGTAGAACTTAGAGGGATCGGATGTGGGATTTTAGTGCACCTCCCCATGCTAATAAACCGTATCTAAAGTAATTTTCAACGAGTGCATGATACAGTGTGAGCAAATGATGAACAGGAATGATTTTTTCCATGTATCTTAAGTTATAAAGGATACATTGTAGTTTTTTGGCTACGTAGTTGATGTGTATGTCCCATTTCATGTGCCAGTGTATTATGACTCCTAAGTACTTTATGTTACTTTCGGCTGTAATTGTAAGATAGTTTTTACCATCGAGGATGTTGAGCTGAGTAAAGTGAGGAAGATATGTTTTATTACAACTGAAAGGTGGGAAGTTGGTTTTTTGAAAGTTTATAGTTAGCAACCTACTTGCAAGTCATTTTTAATGATAATCAAGTCTGTTTCTACTATTTCTTTTACTTCTGTCCAGGTATCCGCCTGGTATAAAATCGCAGTATCGTCTGCGAAATCGATAATGTTGCCTCTGCTTTTCAGAGAAAACAATTCATTCATGTAGATGTTGAAAAGTAAGGGTCCGAGGACCGTACCTTGAGGCACTCCACGTTGTACGACTAACGATTTATTGTCGACACCGTTTATTCGGATTGTCTGATACCTATTCGTAACATAACTTTTGAATAAATGTAAGCAAGTATTTCTGATACCGGTATCCTCCAGCGACTGAAAGAGTAACTCGTGGCTAACAGTATCAAATGCTTTCGATAAATCAATGAAAACACATAGACAGGGTTTGTTGTTGTCTAAATAGTTATATATTTTTTCAGTAAGGGTTAGAATAGCATCTTGAGTGGACGTTTTTTCTCGAAAACCATATTGTCTTTCGGAAAGTATGTTATATTTATTCATAAAATTTTGTAGTCTGTTCTTTAAGAAGTTTCTCAAATATTTTTGATAAGTGAGTGATTAATGAAATGGGTCTATAATTTTCTGTCAGTTTTTTGTTACCTTTTTTATATATTGGAATGATGACTGAATGTTTGAATGCTCTAGGCCAGATACCAGTTTCTATGCATTTGTTGAAGATGTAAGTTAAATGTTCAATTATTAATGACGCGATAACTTTGTGGTTTTTCAACTCTTGAATAATGCTGTCTACTTCAAGTGTGTTTGTGGGTACGAGTAATTGAGTTTGGAAGGTAGGGTCTATTGATTTTGTAGTTAGGGTCTGGGTTTATATTTTGAGCAAGTCTTTTCCCAGTGTCATTGAATGAGGTATTGAATTCGTTTGCGATGTCCTTAGGATTTGTTAATAACTCTCCTAGTTCATTCTCAATATTATCAATAGACATCTTCGATTTTTTGGTGTTACTTACTTCTTGAACCACATTCTATAAAGCTTTTGTGTTTGATTTTTTGAGTTCGATTTTGTTTTTATAGTATTTGAACTTAGTTTTTTCAATTAGAGTCGACAATTTGTTTCTATATTTTTTGTATTGTAGTTTTAGTTCGTTGTCATTTGGGTTTCCTCTCAAAAGTTGAGCCATTTCATTTTTTGTGGTAGTTGAGGTAAGTAAAGCATTTGTCATCCAAGGGGCGATCCTCGTGTTTTTCCTTTTACATTTTTTTGTATATGTACAGTCGTCTATATATTTTTGAAGTGTTTCAATAAAAGTATTTGTTGCATACTTAGGATCTGGATACTTGTTTCAGAATACATTTATTATGTTCAAACGTCAGAATAGCTCCAATGAAATCTCTTACGATTCCCAGATTAGAATTATGGGATGCGCAATTGGTCTCAAAAGTGGTAGAACATATGAAGGTAGATTTTAGTAATATAATTTCCTAGTCAGACTCAACAGTAGTTTTAAGGTGGATTAAAATATCTCTAGGAAGCCTAGATATGGTCGTAGGCAATATGATTTCACAAATTCAAACTATAACAAAAGATATGAACTGGCATCATATTCGATCAGAAGACAACCCAGCTGATTTATTTTCTAGATGTGTACTTCTATCAAATTTTATGGATAATGAACAAATGGAGAAATGGTACAGAGTGGTTACAATTAGAAGAAAATCGTTGGCCTTCTATATTAAATACCTTCCCGAAATAAAATTGGTTGTTCAACCTACACAAGTTGAGCACGTAGAGATATTTGAATCAATTAATTGAATCGGAAGTTTCAATAAGTTAAGAAGAGTTTAGCTTGTTGTCATAGGTGGCGTAGTAAAGTGAGGAAGTCATATCTAACTACTGACCTCCTAAACAAGGCTACACTAGATTGCTCAAAGGGAATAATTTTGTAAGGAAATATATCATTCAAAAAATGGAAGGGATTTTGGTAAATATTTAAGAAAACTTAATCCGTTTCATGACTCACAAAGAGTTTTTAAAGTAGGGGGTAGGATACAACTACAAGAATTCGATTCCAATAAAAAACACCCGATATTATTAACCTTTAAACATAAATTAACAGAATTATTGTTTAAATATTGTTACGAAACAGCACACTGGTATAGTCCCTAAATCCGACTCTGTCTAAGCCATGCATGAAAGTTAAAATTGTGGCGGACCCGCAGGTATTGTTTACGATTGTGACTATATTATCTAAACATTGTTTTTGTGACCAGTCTTATCTAGAAAATGCCAGAAAGCCAATTAATTTTGAGTAAGCCGCAATCTAGAAGTATCTAGTGAAAAAGGCATTAATATATAAGGGAAGGATCAAGAAGAGTTCGGTTGTTGATAATTTGACATCGTGATATAAACAAGTAAATAAGGGAATATAAATCAGTGAACTGTTTATATAAATTAGTTTAAGTGAATATACTGTGTTTATAATTAGTGAATAGTGTAGTGAATAAATAAATTTAGTAAGTGAATCTACCGTGTGTTTAAAATTTATCCCACCCGTAATAAAAACATTTACTGTTTAAATAAATTAGAAAAACATTACAATATGAACACATTAGATTACTTCGTGTAGGTTCTCTCACCTTATAAAGAATTATTAGGCAAAATAATGGGTTCAAGGGGGTAGAAAAATTTCACATAAGTGTGTTACTTGTTTCAGAGCAAATCCTAGAAATGTCACACAGTAAATGAGCATATTGCCTAAACAAAGAGTATCGACCTCTTTTTCGTTTAGTTCTGTGGGATTTGATTATGCGGGACCAATTTTCATAAACGTATACTAGGTCGTGGTGCAAAATTAGTAAAGAGTTGGATTAATTCATTTATCTGTATATCTATAAAGACAATTCGTCTAGAAGTGGTATCGGATTGAACTTCTGAAACTTTTATTGAATGCTTTCGTAGATTTGTCTCAAGGAGAGGAAAACCGTTATATAAGTTTTTTTAGATAATGGGTCAAATTTTGTTGGGGCTAATAGAGAACTTTAAGATCTAGCACTTTTTACTTAAAATTTATGGTGGATCTTTAGTTTATCCTTGTGAATTCCCCAAATTTTTGTGGTTTATGGAAAACTATAATGCAAGCATCATTTGAAAATTTTGACTCGCAGTTTTTTAACGTTTGAAGGGTTGTTAATTTTGTTAACAGAAATTGAAGTTGTATTAAATTCCCGACCTCTCATTGCAATGTCATTTAGTCACAATGACCTAGATATCTGACCCCCTCCCATATTTTAATTGAACGACTATTGGTATCGCTACCGGATCCAGATATAACAAGTGCCCCCTCTAATCGTCTGACTCAATATCAGAAAATGTAAGCTGTATTGGGATCGCTTGTCATCACAATATGTGAATGAGTTGCAGTGTCGTACCAATTGGAATAAAACGACTCCAAATGTTGATCAACAGGTATTAATAAAAAGTGACAATTTTCCACACATGAATTGGAGCTTAGGATGAATAAGTGGAGTATTTCCCAGTCTCGATGGACTTGTGCAGGTGGTTAAATTAAAAACTAAAAATGGTGAAGTAAAAGGGGCTGTTTAAAAACTTTCTTCATTGCCCATTAATGAATAATTCACTTTTTCTTGTTGAAAGTTGTCCCCTTTCAAAGTAGGGGGAATGTTTAGAATTATTAATGTTCATTTATTTTCTACTTTAATTGGATGTTTACGTTACCGCCACTCAAGTAAGCAGACGTCTTGTTAAAAAATAGAACTGTCAAAAATATATGTCTGACTTCTGTAATGGTAATTTTATATTGATATGTTAAAAAATAAATGTAATGAATTATAGTGATGAATATTCGGAAAATTTGGAAAAAAAGATAGAACATTTGAAAAAAGAGTGTCAAATCCTCGAAAAAGTTAACAAAAGAAGAATATTTAATTTTGAGTACAACAATGAAGATCTTCTAAATGTTCTAAAATATTTCAAGAAACTGTATAAAATTAAAAAAAAAGTATTAATTGCAGAAGATTCTTGTAACTGCTAATATGCAGTAAAATAGTATACTAATAAATGATAATGCGTATGGTAATTATTAAAATATATTCCTACCAATAAAATGTAATCAACAACATAACACTTCAATATTGAAATTTACCCACATGCCCTTATATCTCATATTTAGTAAAGTCAAATGATGCTTACTTGGAATATTTTATGAAGTAACCAGAAACGCTTTAAATTTAATTTGATGTTCTACCTATTATTTTTTCATATACAGCAGATTTGAACAAGTGCGTACTTGAATATTATTGTGCAAAATTGCAAAGTTGCGCTTTTCAAGGAAATGAGGGTTTCCAATAGAGAAAACTCGTTCAGTAGATTCAATTAGTATCGATCAAATAAAAGTGAAAGAAAAGCTTTACCGCAATAAAAGTACGACAAATAAAATCAAGCTTTTCAATTTTATTTTCTCCAGACTAAACAATTCTCAACGCCTGGACGAGCTCTTTTATTGAAAGAGAAAGGATTATATAGATTTGATTCGATTTCAAAGAATATTGTCACTTTCATGAGACAACAAAACTTGCATTGAATACGGAATTCGTTTTTTTTTCATCAAGTTAAAAACGTGCTACCACTTCTATGACTTTTTATAATATTCTACATGTTTTCATACCTTTCTACAATTCTCGATAGCTTTCAATGACTCTCTATTCCTTTCTATATATCCCTAATCCTTTTCTGTATCTCTGTATAACTTTCTATGACTCTCTATGAATTTCTATAATTTCCCATAACTTTCTCTAACTAAAATAACTCAATCCAATTTAGTTTCTATAACTGTCTATATCTTTCTTCATACTTATATAGCTCTCCATATCTTTCTATAATTTCCTGTAATTTTTTATAACTTGCAATGACTTTCTATAACTTCCTATAACTTGTTGTTATTCAGTTTCTGCATTTTCTATAACTTGACATAGCAATCACTAGCTTCAACTTTCTATCGCTATATAATCTTCCTACAACTGGCCGTGACTTTCTATAACTTTTTAAAACTCAGCCATAACTAACGCAACCTTACTTAACCAATTTTCTATGACTGCCTACAACTTTCTATACATTTTTGTCGCTCTCAATATCATTCTTTAATTTCCTGTAATTCTCTATAACTTGCGATAACTATCTATAACTCACTTCCTATAATTTTCTGACTTTCTATAATTTTCTTCAAATTTTTTTATCTTTCAATAAGATTCTAACTTTCAGTAACTCTCTATCTTTTCATCATAATTTGTATAACTTTCTTTAACTTTCAATCATTCTCTATATCTTCCTATGAATGTTTACAACCTAATTTTAATATCTTTCGATAACTTCACAACGAGTTCTGTAATTTTTTTAACTTCCTACAGCATTCCAGACCTTCATATTTCTTCCTTTCACTCTATATAACTTCCAATTACTATTTATACCTATCTATAACTTCCCACAATTTTTCTAACTTTATAATCCTCCATAAGATTCGAACTTTCAGTAACTCTCTATAGTTTTATAATACAATGTATGACTTTCATTGACTCCAAAAATGTATCTTTATTTGTATATATCGTCCTATAATCTAATTCCAATATCTTTCGATAACTATCATAAACCGTCCGGTAATTTTTAATAACTGCCTTATTATAATTTCGTACAACTATTTCCAAAAATTCATATATCTCCCTTTTACTTTCTATAATTTCTAATAACATCTATACCTGTTTATAACTTCCCATTACTTTTTCAACTTTCTATAATTCTCTATAAGATTCTAACTTTCCCCCTTTAAGAAGACTTGTTACGTCATAAAAAGTCAAACATCGCTATAAATATTAATAATAAATAATAAATACAGTAATTATATATTATGTTTACCAAAAGCTTCATTTGAGAATATAAATAATAGAATAAATATTACTTTATTAAAATAATCCTTTAATTTTATTTATTTTACGTCCACAAAACCAGCCGCTCCGAGTGCGTCTGAATTTAGGTAGTCGGCAAAATGCTCAAACGCGACGCTTCCCGATTGAAGATAAAGACAATCGCAGGCCGCGTCTTTCGTTTGCAGAACATTGAAATAAAAACGTGTTTTTATGCATTTTTCTCTGTGAAATGGCTTTGAATAATAAATCTATATTTCTGGAAGATAAGAAGAATTTTATTTTATTATTCAGATTGTGTTTGACGATCATAGCGAATACAAGTTATTTTTTGTCTCATTTGGACCTGCGTAAAATGAAGCGATCACAAACGACATTAACATTTTTTTTTACAAAAGAGCATTCCTTTGAATTTAAAGATGTATCGCCAATTTATTGATTGATAAAATATTTCATTATTTCACCGTTTATATTTAATTAAAAATCGTTTGTCTATGTTCGTCTTGCGTTTCTTTGATATCTAACCTATAGTTTCCTGTTGCTGACAATCGTAAAGTGCCGAATCTCATCCCTGAGATACAGCGATAAAGAGATAAAATAAATTTAGAATATCTTTAACTTATATATTATTTTTGAATTGTAGTTCGTGGTAAGCGAACCAATTCTGGCGCCCATAAACAACTAAATCAAATAAATTAACATTAATTAAATGAAATAAATTGACGTAATTAAAAAAAATACAATATATTTATATAATTCTCTTACTGTGATTTTCTATAACTCATCATAACTTTCTACAACTCTCCATATTTTTCTATAAGTTTATGCAACTTATAAGTTTCTAAGTCTTGCTTAAACTTTCTATAACCTTGTAAAACTCTCGATAACTTCCTATATAACTCTCAATAAGTGTCTAGGATTTCCTGTAATTTTCTATTACTTGTCATAAACCCAAAAACTTTTCGGTTAACGCTTCTATTAACTTGGCCCTTAAAATGACTGAAACTTTCAAAAAATATTATACTGACTTTATACGAGAAGACAACTTTTTGGTGCCAGAAGCTAGGCAACATATTTTCGAGGTGTATCCTAATAGGTAGGAAATGTCCCAATGCTTGGTAATCTAAAGATGCAGAACTTAATCCTACCTACTTTTGAATACTTGTATCGAGGTAAGCTAGATTCAATGGAGTCATTTTTGGCACAAGAATATGGAGTTTAATGTATGACCCACCTTTTCATTTCATCCTGTATATATTGACACAATTCTTACTGAGATCTGTGACAATATTTTCTTTAATGTATGGACTTTACTTCACAGCCAATTAACTTCTGACTAGTGGATTTAGAGAACACAATGGTTTATCCTTTTGTGAATTGCCATTTGGAATAAAATTTTGAATATCCTACAAGTTTGTAATTTCTGATTACTTTCGATAGAGAGTGTACAATATTCCTAGTTTGTACTGCGGGAATGGATGAAGTTGATTATATTTGTATCAAATGCTGTTGCTTTTATAGTGTGATTCATTATGAACGGTGACCGGTGATTGCTTTGAAACTTTGTTTATAAATCCTCATAAAAATAATTTGGAATATATTTAAATAGATAGTTTTCCGCTATTTCGTAGTATACAACTTTCTGTAACTTTTTGTATGTTCTTATAACTTATCATTTTTTGTAATTATCTATATCGCTATTTGACTTTCTACATCTTACTATAACTTCGTGAGTTATTAAGAACTACCGATAACTTTATATAACTCTTCATTTGTCCATAAATTATTTATTTTTATATCATACTGCGATCATCTTATACTTTTCTGTATCTTCTAGTAGCTTTTATTGAATTTTCAGAACTTTCTAGCACTTTACAACATTCTAGAACTTCATATATCTTTCTATTACTATTTAGAACTTCCTATAACTTTTTATAACTTATTTGAACTTCCTGTAACTTTCTGCCGCTCTTCTATATTTTTCTAATACTCTTTCCATAACTTCCGATATCTATATCTTCCTATGAATTCTTATAACCTAATTTAGGGGAGACCGGGGCTAAATGTCACAAAATTAGGTTGTTAATTTTTTGTGGAACCATTTTTAATCCTAGCAAAGTTATTTCTGGTGCACTTTGTCACTCTGTTATTTGACTATACAAAGTGACTAAAAATGTATTTATAAATAACGCGAATTCATTAATTTTTTTGCAAAACGTAAACTGTTACAAGTGTGACATCTTGCCCCCATTATGGGGCACGTTGTAGCACGGAAGGGGGTGAAAAGTCACGCAGATATCAGGTTAGATTTTATTTAAAAAAGCTCAAAAAAAAAGATACAAAGAAACAAATAATACATTATATTATGCTCTATTCCAATTTTGTTATTCAGTGTCGTCATCTTCACAGTTCTGACAGACGTACCACGGTGTACCGGGAGTGCACAGTTCATGGGCCCATAGCTTACAGACTGTACATTGAACCCAAACTTCTTTTGGTGAACTATTGGAAAATGGTTCCAAGCAGACAAGACAAAGACTTTATTCATCCTCGTCCTTTGATTCTTCAGGGAACTTCTCTTTAGCACTTTTATGGTTTTCTCCCTTTTTATTTTTATTATTTGGCACTCTTATATTTCCTGTTAAATTTTTCTTTACACTTTTTCTCTTAGCAAACTCCGCCTCAAGAGCCTCTGTCTCTGGCGCATCAGTTAGTACAGCCGACTTCCTTTTCTTTCTATTTGACCCTTTGTTTCTTGCAGCTGAAATTTAAGGTAACTGTTATATAAAAAGTGTCCTCACCTGATTTTGGTAAAAGTCTTACCTGCTTTAGGCAAGTGCCTTATATCTGAGACACTAAATATACTTTCCTTAGGCCCAGAATGCTGAGTATGGTTTGGGATTTTTTCTAAGGATGAGCCACTAGGACTAGGCTGCTGAGTGTCGTGAAGTTCTGTGTTTGCAGGTTCTGACACAGTTGTTTTTTTGTTGCCTATTTCAAGAAAAACAAATTATTGCAGAATAATTTTAAGATACTTAGGTAACTAACTCACTTGTTAACATTTCGTCAACTGTTGGTTCATCAGTTTGGAATGAAATTCCACTGGTCTCGGGCTTTGGATATTCGAGATCTGGTTCCTGATTTTCTTGGTGCAAGTCTCTGTCTGTTACTTTACATAGGCTAAATTCTGTTTCATCAAATACATTTTGGTTGAAGGGAAATATCCCTGATACACGAAATTGTATATGTTTTGGTGTTGCGGTTAGGGGATAGCTTTGAGCAACTAAAACTGGAATATCATATATCGTCATCGTTTGACTGGGATGATTCATCATCCACGCATCGCAAGCATTATTGTACTGTTTTTTAAACGGACCATAAACTGACCTATCAAGAGGCTGCAACTTGTGCGAGCAGTGGGGAGGAAAAGATAACATAACTATACCACTTTCCTTAGCCAACTCAAGTCCCTCGATAGAAAGATGCGACTGATGATTATCAAGAAGTAACAGACAGGGTTGCTTTTTGGAACATTTTGAAAATTTAATGAAATGTCTCAAAAATAGCACAAAATTTTCTTCCATCATCCAGCCACTTCGACTAGCTGTTCCCGCACATCCTGATGGTCTAGATGTTAGCCAGAATTCTCTAAAATGCACTCTTGGAAATATAAAGAATGGCGGGATGCTATTTCCCAAAGCAGATATGGCACAGGCCACTATGACGAGGGTTCCACGTTCCCCAGAAGTTATGGATCCGACTTGTTTAAATCCTTTTCTGGCAATTACTTTACAAGGCTTCTGAACAGTGGTCACCCCCGCTTCGTCCATATGCCAGATTGAGGACGGATCAAAGTCATATTTTTTCATAACCCTTTCCAGATTTGTAAAAAAGCTGTTCACATTTGCTTGGTTAAAATTTGTTGCGCGTGCGAAACTTGTTGGTTCTGGAGTGCGAAGAGATAAATCATTGTCTCTCTTTAAAAATGATGTAAACCAATCAGGTCCAGCAAACTGGAATGCAAGCTTTCTAATTTCCTTAGGACAAAGTCCGAAATAAATATTTGCTGATTCTAGTAGGTATGTTTTTAAATCCATTTCCATTTCTCGGCTTAATACCATGCGAGGTTTGCCATATCCCACGTCTATATTTAACTGATCTTAATTAAGGTCCTCTGCTGAAAGCTTTTTGCAATAGCGCCCCACTGTTTTATAATTGAAATCAAATTTGTTTGCTGCTTGCCTAATAGAAATATTTTCATTTTTTACTTGTAACACCGCTTTCCTTATTGTTTTCTTATCAAAACTCCCTCGATCTGTTCTTTTTCTGTATTCGCGCACCATCTAAAAATTAAATCCAATTCAGATCTTTACTTCTTTGATTACAGGGGTAAAAAGTCACACGTGACAACTTGCCTCACAACGTGTGAGACAAGTTACCCCAAACGGTCCTGCCATTTTCTTTCTAAAATAACTACCTGACCTAATTTTATAAATTAATAAATTTATTGTGACTTTTTGGAGAACACCTAGGGGTATCATAGATATAACACGGCATTTTTAAATTCTGGCACTGAGATAAAATATACGGTTTGTATTATTAATCCAAAAAATTACTTACATTGGCTTTTTCCGTAAATTCACTTATAAACACATGCGACTTATACGAATGGCGAATATGGCGGAACTAACTAGCATTAGTCCCTGGCGTATGAATATGACGACGTTGCCATATTTACTTTGCGCAGGACAGGGTTTGTGACTTTAAACCCGCGAGGCTGTAAGCCCCGGTCTCCCCTACATATCTTTCGATAACTTTACAAAACGTACAGTAACTTTTCATAACTTTCTAGGTTTTTCTATAACTTCCTACAGCTTTGAATGACTTCCCACAACTTTCTAGAACTACATATATCTTTCTCTTACTCTCTACAACTGCGAATACCTTTCTATAAACTCCTATAACTTTTCCTAAATTTCTATAATTCTCTAAATTATATTCTATCTTCCCGTGACGTACTCTTACTCTCTTTATGTTCCTTATACTTTGTATGTATTTCTTTTTCTTCCAATATTTTTCAATACTTCTATATATTTAATTTTTATAACATGATTTCCATATATTTCGAAAACTTTACAAAACGTTAAGTAGATTTTGATAACTTTCTAGCACATTCAATAACTTCCTACATCTTTTTACAATTTTCTAGAATTGTATATCTATCTATTACTCTCTATAACTTTTTATAACGCTGTAGACATTATAATAATTTCCTGTATCTTTCTCTCACTCTATATTCTTCTAATATTTTGTATATATTCATTCAACTTCCGATATATTTCTCTATGTTTCCTATGAATTTTTATAACCTAATTTCCATATCTTTCGATAACATTACAAACCATTCAGTAAATTTTAGTACCTTTCTATAAATTTCTATTACTTTTTATACCTTCCAACAACTGTCTTATAACTTCCGATATATTTCTCTATATCTCCTATGCATTTTTATTACTCAATTTCCATATCTTTCGATAACTTTAAAAAATAGTTCAGTAAATTTTAGTAACTGCCTAGAAATTTCTATCACTTTCTATACATTCCAACAACTTTCTATAACTTCCTATATTTTCTACTACTTTCTATAACTACCGATATACGGACATCTCCAAAAGTGTTGGCACAGGACCAATTGGACAGGCTTATTTCAGTAACATGTTTGCATAAAACCCAAAATAAAAAATTAGATACAAAAGTAATAGAATGTTTTGAGATGTATATAAAACCAAAGTAACATTCTGGCTTCAAATCATCAACAAAAAAATAAAAAAAAAATCTGGTAAATTTGTGAATTTTCTTAAATAAATGTTTTAATGTTCGATTTAGAGAAAAATGTTGAGTACAAAAGTTGTAGAACGTGATAAGGTCTATAAAAAAGCTCAGTTTTTTCAACTTTGACAGGCCGCCATTTTGTTTTTAGTAGGCCGATTTGGCTCATTAACGAACTCGTCCAAGATTTTAGCCTAACCGATTTTTGTAGCGAGTTTGGTTTCGATCCGTCAAAAAATACGACCTCTATCGTGCTTACAAATTCCGTTATAACACATAAGGAATAAAACTAGTGAATATTGGGATATGCAGCAAGAGAAACGGAAAAACTCGGAAAAAGTGTACTCTTAACGGAAAATTTTCAAGCTTTCGAGGATGTTTGTCCTCATCATCAGGAATACTGAAATGGAAAAACAGCATTAAGATACTGTAATTAACAAACCAGATACAATAGGAAAGAAATCACAACGTGTGAACTTACCTCCGAGTTGAGGTTGGATTCCATTATGTTATATGAAAGTAAACTACGGATATTTAAAATGTGAAACAGTTAACTAACAATGGTTAAAATATAGTTTAAAATAGCACAATCGCATTAAGATGACTAAAAAAGCCAATATCTAACACCATTTTGCAGACAAACGAACACGAGTGCTTTTTTGTCAAAGGCCGGCCAGGATATGATATCGTTTTCCCTCTAAAAAGGAGGGATTTGTTGACAATCAGTGATGCCAACCAATAGTTGAGTAGATAAATATGACATCAAGTACCCATTAGAGAATGGCCTCTGATGTGATAGTTGATATTTGAGATGGAAAAGAAGAATGCAGAGGGGTTGAATATTGCATTCATAAGAAGGAAGAAGAGGAAAAAATGTATACTCAACAGTGAGAGGTTGGTTTAACAATAAAACTTATACGGTGGAGAACATTGGTAACTCATTACAGCCAAAAAGACACAAAAGCAATTAAGGAATATAAGAATAATAATATTAATATTGTAATATAGTAATTATGAAAATAAATAATAATTATGTAATATATATATATATATATATATATATATATATTATGGGAGGAATTTTCTTGAATGAAGGTCCTTACTTTTTAATAATTTGTTTATTGTTTGCCAAATTATTAAAAAGTAAGGACTTTCATTCAAGATAATTCCTCCCATATAAAATATTTAAATGGTCAAGAATACAATGCGTTTCAAATATATATATATATATATATATATACATATATATATATAATATATATATATATATATATATATATATATATATATATATATATATATATATGTGTGTGTGTGTGTGTGTGTGTGTGTGTGTATAATAATAAGTGATGTTGGGTGCATATACCAACACCAATGCACCCAACAGAAGAGGTGGAAGTATATATGCTAGCTATCTGCAAAAAGGGTAGCGTCAATGGGGTGACCGTGATTGTCAATTGTGGAAGGAAGGTTAGAGTTGAAATCTAAGGACAACAGAAAGGAATAAATCTCACTCAAGTGGCCTGTGTCAGTTTTTTTGTTAATGACATTGTTGAATTGTGAAATAAAAGCTATTTCCAAAAATGATCTCTTAATTTTGTTAGACTCTGTCGCCAACACCTTTACAGCTTCAAAATTCATACGATGGTCAAGAGAATGAACATGATTTGCTAAATCGCAACGTTCTGGATGTAATCTACAATCACTCTTATGTGAAACAATACCGCTAGAAAGTGATCTTAAAGTCTGACCAATATATTGCTTATCACAGTCCCCACATGGAACGCTGTACACAACATTGGAGAGAAGTTAACGGACATTTATCTTTAACCCTAGTAAAAATTGATCTAATTGTTAGCAATTTATTACCATATGTCCGGAACAATCTGGCAAGTCTCGGAGTAATGTCTTTAATGTACGGAAAGGAAGCGAAAATTGGAGGAGCAGGGGTCGTAACAGCACCAAAATCCAATTGGGCCACGTTAGGATGGCTATCATCAGCCAGCAGTTCCATGATATTAGATGTGCTGAATAATAATTTATTAAGTGAAGTTCTTAGATGAGAATTATCCAAGAAAAGGTTGAATAAAGTGTTAAGATTTTTATTATGGAAGATATTATTTGAAATTCTAAGGACTCTCTGTTTCATTTGTTTTACCAAGTTCACCTTCATAGAATGTTTGTGGTAAGAATGGTAGTTTAAATATCTACCAGAACTGCAAGGTTCCTGTACCAATCGATAATGATAGTATTATTTTTACGAATGAATTTAGTGTCTAAGAAAGGTACGGAATTTTCGTTGTCTTCTTTTTCTATTGTGTACTGTATATGAGGATCGTAACTATTAAAAGTCTCAAGAATTTCATCCAGGCCCTCTCTAGGAAGTGCCACGATAATATCGTCTACATACTTCTTAATGAACAAAGGAGTAAAATAAAGTACTGGTATGACAATATCCAGCAAATCGTCCATGACGTATGCTGCTAAGATAGGAGAAATAGAGGCACCCATAGGAGTTCCAAATGTTTGTTTATAAAGTTTATTGTTAAAAGCAAAATAAGTACTATCAAAAAGAGGAACAATTAAGTTCAAAAAGGCATCCTTCTGGATGAAGCAATGGACACTAATACGTTCCCAACTCTTATTCGATTGCTCTCAAACAAGCATCAAGATAAACGTTACTTAACAACGAGACCACATCCAAACTGACCAGAACATAATTATCTGGAATTATAAAATTATCATAACTGTCCGAGACTTCAAATGAATCTTTAATATAATAAGCGTTATCATAAGCGTAAGCGATAGTCAAAATTTCTGTACAAAACTCAATATATATATATATATATATATATATATATATATATATATATATAAATTCCTTCCATTGTTCTTGGGCATCAGGTTAATTATAAATAATGTATCAAATTCTATTTTTTATTTGACGTTTCGCTCCATAGTTCGGAGCATTTTCAAAAATGTTTATATTGATGTTGTTACGATTGAACGATTGAACTATTAAAATTAAATGTACACACAGAGACGACAAAAACTGGTTACTAATAAAACTATTTCAAAAATAATAAAATCGAAAGTACCTGCCTTAAAAACAACAGTTTACAATATACCAGGGACATTCAACAAGTTGATGTTATTATTATAATATACAAGGTTAAAGAAAAACAAATAATTTATATATATATATATATATATATATATATATATATATATATATATATATATATTGAGATAATAGTATCTTTTATTTATTTAATTGTTTATATTATTTATATTATGTTTATATTATTTATTATAATTTCAGTTGTTGAGAGCCAGATGAAATTAGTCTATCAATTTTTTGTGTGTTATTATTGTGAGCCAGCTATACTCAGTCTATGAGGATGAAACTCTTAACTCTTTTACTTCATAAATTCAAACTCGAGATATAATCTAAATTGTAATATAATTAGTTAATAAAGTAATAAACACTCAAATTATTATGTTCCAATAACTTTACAAATAATTAAATATCTGATAAAACCCTGTATTTTCTGGTTATCTTATAGGAATAGAGAGGGCAACACTGAATAAATCAACTAATGTCGATAAGAAAGATCTCCTTCTCTATAGTTATTTGGTTTTGTGTCATAAATATCAACCTATTTTCAAATGTATTATTATTTTTTAGTAAATAATAATTTCTTAATTGACCAATACAATTATCGTTATGTTTTTAAACACAATTTAAACTATTAAAGAAATTCAAATATTTGACAAGATTATAATGCTGGCACAAATTATAAATCTTTTCACATTCGAGAGGTAAAATGTTTTGATATTGTGGTAAGTACTGATTGTTCAATATTAATTTGCTAATATAAGAGTTTTTTTTTCAATATCCTTTATACCTATACTTTTTTCATCAGTGATCAATAAGAAATTATTGTTTTAATTCATTTAACACAATAGTTTATTGTTTATTTTTTTAGGTTATATTGCTATCATTAGACCAGTTTATATAAAAAAAACTTTACCTCACAGTTCGTAGTCACTCTTAAACTCAGTTCTTCAAATGATATTCTTTTTTTTGTTTCTTTTAATTTTGAATAGGATGTCCAAATAGCTCAAATTTATAATTCTTCCTATAATGTAACTATCAATCTTCCTGTATAATAATGTAGGTATTCTCAATTTACAATTCTTTTTATTTCAATCTAATTCGTAATATCTTAACTTTGATTTTGCTATCATTATCATTCACTATTATACAACATTCAATTTCTTTCTCCTTCTTATAAATTCCAACAATTTACCTTGATTAATAATTATAAAGTATTCTTCTCAGCTTCAGCTTTTCGTTTATATAATTTAACTTCTTTGTAGATTCTTTTTACTTGATTTTTATATTGGGATAATTATTTTTACCTCTCCTTCAAAAATTCATCCTGTCATCCCTGTTTATTTTTCCTAGCAACCATCCATGACTTGTTATTCCTACTAGATTGATATTTTATTTCATGTAGAGATTAAGTAAGGACTTCGCGCGGTACTCTTGAACACTTTAAAATTTCTAATCTAATTATTTTTTTTTACAAATTATCATTTACACTAATAATTATTGGATTCATAATAATTATATCAGTAAAATTTATATTCTCTCAACCACCTTTATAATTTATTTGAGGAGAGTTTTCATTGAATTTATCATTTCAAACCTATCAATTTTATTTTAGTCCAATATATATATATATATATATATATAACCGTTGGAATGGAGGGTGATTTTGGGATCTAGGAACAACAAAACGAAAAACATGCTACTCTCTACAATAGCCCTATTCCATTCTGAAATAAGCCTAAAATAATTTTAAATTTTCAAAATGTGCTCAATCTTATACTTTAGTGTAATAACAATATATGTGAAGCTAAAAATTTTAAATGTACGTAGCCAAGAATATACAGTAAACCATGTGATGAAATATGTGTAAAATTGCTCAACGCGTTTCGGCATCCCGCTAATCAAGTTATCAATAACATGGTCAGCTATATTGTCCCACTCTTCTTGCACTGCAGCAGTCAAGTCTTGAAGGGTTAAAGGTGGGTTTTCTCGATTAAATGTTGCTCTGCCAATACAATCCCATACATGTTTAATGGGATTCATGTCTGGTGAATTTGATGGCCAATTCATTCTATGGATATCTCCTTCTTCTAGGATATTTTGTACCCTTTCCGTGCGATGTGGTCTGGCACTTTCATCTTAAAAAATGAAATTTTCTTCATATTCATTGCGCAAGGGCTGAAATATCGGTCTTATAATGTTTTCAGCGTATATGATATCTGTCATTGTTCGCTTAACCAGACATTATACCCCCCCAAAACATCACGGATCCACCCTGATTGGGAACATCTCCAGCAAAATTGAGTCGTTCCTGTCTACCCGGGTCTTTCCAAACCCTTTCCCGCCGACTATCACTGTGGAAACCAAATCGGGTTTCGTCGGAAAAAAGAACGATACACCATTGTTGTAAAACCCAATCCCTGTGCTCTTCACCCCATTGGAGTCGGGCAGCTATGTGTCGATGTGAAAGTTTAGGCACCCTTAAAGGTCTTCTTACCCTTAGATTCGATGAATGTAATCTGATGGTATTTGGTGAAACTGCCCTTCGGTACATTTGCAAAATATGACTTCGAATGACTGTTACTATTGTAAATCGGTATCTTCGGATGAACTTAGCTATGTATCGGTCTTCCCTCTCTGATATAACTCTGAGTCGACCCGTGACGAGTCTTCGCGCAACACTACCAGTTTCCTGGAAAAGGGCCACTATCCGCCTCACCGAAGTCCGTGGCGTATTCAGACGAAGAGCAGTCTAGTGATTAGATGAACCTTATTGATGTAAGGCCACTATTCTTGCTCGATCAAACCCAGAAATCAGATTACCCGGTATTTTCAACGGAATTTAAATGAGCTTGCTGTCAAGTTAATTCGTTAAAGCTGATTTCTTTTACAAAAATTCATATATTTACGGACGAAAATAATTTCTTGTTACGATTATTGTTTTTATTTGTATGATAATGTGCCACAAAAATTTAAAACAAAAAATGGGCTCTATACATAGGCAAATTTAAAAGTTTACAAGGAGGGCCAAGACTTTTGGAAATGTGTGTACTTCTCTATGTCTCCTATACATTTTTATAACTTATTTTCCATATCTTTCGATAACTTTACAAACCATTCAGTAAATTTTATTAACTTTCTAGAAATTTTTATTACTTTCCATACCTTCCAGCAACTTTCTATAACTGTCTATAACTTCTTAAAACATTCTATAGCTTCCTATATATATCTCTAAATCTCCTATAAATTTTTATGACCTAATTTCGATATCTTCCGATAACGTTACAAATAGTTTCAATTACTTTCTATGCCTTCCAACAACTTTTTACAATTGTCTATAACTTGTATTGACTTCCTATAACTTCCGATATATTTCTCTATATGTCCTACGAATTTTTATAACTTCCTAGAAATTTCTATTACTTTATATACCTTCCAACAACTTTCTATAACTTCCCACAACTTCTTATAACTTCCGATATATTTCTTTATATCTTCTAGGAATTTTTATAATTTAATTTCCATATCTTTCGATAACTTTACAAAACGTTTAGTAACTTCTAATAACTTTCTAGATTTTTCTACAACTTCCTAAAATTCTCTACTTCTTTATAGATATATGACTTTCTATTACTTTCTGTACCTTCCAATAACTTTATATAACTGTCTATAACTTTTTCCAACTTTCTATCACTCTATAATATATTATTCTAACATCTTAAAACTTTCTATATCTACCGACATTTTTCTAAAATTTTTTTATCTTCCCACGAAGATATAGAGAATATAACTTTACAAACCGTTTAGTAATATTTAATAACTTCTCAGATTTTTCTATAACTTCCTACATCTTTCTAGAATCGCATATGTCTTTCAATTACCCTGTGTACCGTACAATAATTTTTTATAACTGTCTATAACTTCCTCTAAACTTTTCTTACTATCTATATCTTATTCTAACGTCTTATAATTTTCTATAACTTCCGATATATTTTTATAATTCTCTTTATCTGCAAACGAATTTTTATAACTCAATTTCCATATCTTTCGATAAATTTACAGAACGTTTAGTAACTTTAACTAACCTTCCAGATTTTATATAAATTCCTATAACTTTCTAGAACCTCATATATCTTTCTGTTACTTTCTATACCTCCCAGTAACTTTCTATAACTGTTTATAACTTCCTATAACTATCTATATCATGTTCAAACTTTTTATAATTTCCTATATCTCCCGACATTTTTCTATAATCCTTGTTATCTTATTACGAAGATATATAGAATATAACTAAGTTACCCAAACTTTCGATAACTCAGTATCTTCCTACCTCCCTCTACAACTTATAGATCATAAATCTTAATATCACTATATATAACTTTCTATAACCGCCTATAACTTTATTAATTTTCTATAAGATCCTAACTTTTTTCTATATTTTTCTAATACCGTATTTTTGTATAATAACTTCCGATATTCTTCTATAATTACTTATACCTTCTATTAATTTTTTAACTTAGTTTCCATTATCTTTGCATAACTTTACAAAACTTTCAGTAACTTTTAATAACTTCCTATGTCTTTATATACCTTTGTATACATTTCTGTAGCATTCTATAACTTTCTATAACTTCTTGTAACTTTCTACAATTCCATAGCTGTCTGTGACTTTTTATAACTGTCTACAAATGGCTATAAATTTCCATATCTTTCCAGAACTATCTGTAACTTCCTATAACTTTTTATGAACTATTTTGTATAGCTTACTTTCTATAACTTCCTATAATTTTGTTTCGCTTTTAATAACTTTCAATAACATTCTAAACACTTCACTAGATTTTTTCTATATCTCTTCATAACTTATTATAAATTTATTTCACTGCCCATAGTTATCATTGACCATGACTTTCTATAACTACATATAATTTTCTACAACTTTCTATGAAATTTTATAACTATCTATGATTTCCGATAATACCGACACCACAAGCAACAAAACTTGTTCCAATGAATAGAAATGTATTACAGTAATAAATTATCGTACATATTCATTTAACCTTTTAACCCCACCTCTATTTTTTCAACTAATTATTTATCTAAGTCTTTATTTTTAAGTCAACATGTTTTTATCATTATACCATCATAATTCAAACACTTTCAATGATACTGAAATTAATTTTGTGCCTCACTTTCTTGACTATATCTGAATATTATAATATGATGTCCTAGAACGAACAATATTCATTACATAATTTATTTCATCATGGTCTCAAAAATTACCAAACGCAAAAATGAAGAGACAAATGAGGGAAAAACTTGGTTTCAAATATTGGCAATTCTGACAGGTAAGTGGTCAAAAGATTTTCCTTGATAAATTATACTCTACAATAAATACTTTCATTATTTGAAGATAAAAATATTTTATTCTTAATATTACATAACATAATTTACAATTTCACAAAGATAGTAAGAATGAATATAGGGCTCGAGATAGGTTGAACCAACATGTGAAACAGTGATAGGTTAATTCTGAATTATGATTTCTTTAAATTTTATGGAAATAAACCTATACAATCTTGTAAGAATATAACTCGGCGCAAGTTAACTGCAGACGGGGTTTATGACATGGATTAAAAGATGGTCAATTGCAGACGAAGGAAAAGGGTCAAGTCTGTTTACCTGTTAAATGAATTATAACTGCATACCGCGGTCTCTACCTATTATATATAACATTTTGTTCTTCAATAAAATATAAAACGAAAGTATTTTAAATATATCAAAATATATATACATATATATATATATATATATACAAATTGAAAAATATCTTATTGAGGATTGCAGCATAAGAGGAAAATTACACTCTATTCAATTCTCCAAGCTCTCGTAAATCTTTATTTACATCATCAGGGAACTACAATAAGGAAGAAAAACATAAATTATAAAAAGTGTTCATAAAAACATTTCTACAACTTACATTGATCGAGATTGCATCATTGATCTTGAACACAGCAAAAGTGCACAACAGAAAGTCATTAAAGAAATAGGTCCAGTCGGCAATACATTTGCCTATTACTGGTAAACATTTTTATTTAAAACATTATTAAAAAGTATAAAGTTTAAAAAACATTTAAAATCGAGAATCCACACACCCACGCGGACTTGTGAGAATAATAGCGGAAACTAAAAATGTCAGGTTAAGTACACCAATCATCACTACTAAATGAATGAAAAGAATCGATCATTGCAATGACGCGAGACACTGAAACAATCGAATTGAAATTTTCAAGAGAATACAAGGGTGGTACCAAAATTATGGAAATGTATTTGAGTTATCATTCCAATGAAAAAATTATTTTAATCACGAGAATTAATATGTGATTATTAATGTTATTAATTATTATTATAAATATTATTGTGGAACTAATAATAATGGGGGAACACCTACTAAAGAGGGGGGAACACCTACAATGATGCCACAAGTAGGAAACTAGTGAGAATTATTCATATTATCATTATTATTATTATTGTTATTCATATGGAGACAATTGTGCTTATCAAGCGTTAGGAGGAGGGAGTAGAGACTACTCAAATTCTGAATATCAGTCTTCCTATTAATACAACCTTCTTCCTGGAAGATGAAAGCCATTTCCAAAAACAGTCTTTTATTATAACTTCTCTCACGAGAAAGGATTTTAACTCCCTCAAAATCAATGACATGATCCAACGAGGAGACATGATTAGCCAGAGAACATCTTTCAGGATGTAACCTTATATCACTTTTATGGAGGGATACACGGCTTGAAATTTTTTGGGAAGTTTGACCAATATATGATAGACCACAACTGTTACAACAAAGCTTATAAACAACATTACTACAATCCACAACAGGTATCTTGTCTTTCAAAGGACTATAAATTGACTTAACAATCAAGGAACTCCTGGAGGCAAACCTAACATTCTGTAAGTATTGTGAAAAAATTCTAGCAAGTCTGGGCGTAATTTCCTTTATATAAGGCAGAGAAACCGTTAAAACGGAAGGAATCGTTCTGGAGGATGAGAGAGGATCCAACTCAGTTGCACCTGCTGCGTCAAATGAATGTATTGAAGTTTGTGACAAAACAGAAGACGTGTTGAAGATGATCTTTCTCAGTAACTGTTTTGGATAGGAATTGTCAAGGAACAAATTAAAGAGAATATTACGATTCTTATTTCTAAATACAGGGTCAGAGAGGTTCATAACTCTAGCTGTCATTTGTTTAACCAAGTTAACCTTTATGCTAAATTTATGGTAATAATTGTAGTTGAGATATCTCCCAGAGCTACTTTGTTTTCTATACCAATCAATTATAATCACATTATCAGGAGACCTAGTCCATAAAGTATCTAAAAAAGGGACAGCCATGTTAGAGTTTTCTGTTTCGATAGTAAACTGAATGTAAGGATCATAGCTATTAAAGGTGAAAAGGAGATCATCGGTGGAATCCACAGGGCAAGCTAGGATTATATCATCTACATATTTCTTGATAAAAGGCACATTGAAAGGAAGTACCGGAAGGACCACGTCCAACAGATCATCCATTACATAGCACGCTAATATCGGAGAAATACTAGCACCCATAGGAGTACCAAAAGTCTGTTTGTAAAATTTATTATTAAAAGAAAAGCAGGTAGAACTGAACAGGAATTCAATCAACTCAGTGAACATGTCAATATCAATATTACACACTGTACTAATGGATGGCCAGTGTTTGTGAACTGAACGTATAACTGCTTGTAAATAAACATTGCTAAAAAGTGAAACCACATCCAGACTGACCAAAACATAGTTTTGTGGAAGAGTTCTTCTGTTAAATAATTCAAAAACCTGGAAGGAGTCCTTAATGAAATACTCATTGTCATTACTGTATGCCTTGGTCAAGATATCTGTGAGGAAAGAAGCAATAAACTCAGTAGGAGAGTTAATAGAAGCGACAATAGGTCTCATTGTCAAGGTAGGCTTATGAATTTTAGGAAAAGTGTAAAATTTTGCTATGACAGAGCTATACGAAGTTAATTTTTTCCTTGTGATCTCATCAATCTGTCTCTTATTATACAGTCTCTTAACAAGAGTGTTAGATTTGGATTGAATCGTCCTACTGGGATCTCTCGAGAGGGGAACATAGGAAGAATCGTTGTCGATTATATCCTGAGATAACTTGAGGTAATCCTCCTTTAACATAACAACAGTCACATTACCCTTATCTGATTTGGTAACAATTAACTCAGGGTGCATTTTCAGGAAACATCAGGAAAAGACTGTTTTTGGAAATGGCTTTCATCTTCCAGGAAGAAGGTTGTATTAATAGGAAGACTGATATTCAGAATTTGAGTAGTCTCTACTCCCTCCTCCTAACGCTTGATAAGCACAATTGTCTCCATATGAATAACAATAATAATAATAATGATAATATGAATAATTCTCACTAGTTTCCTACTTGTGGCATCATTGTAGGTGTTCCCCCCTCTTTAGTAGGTGTTCCCCCATTATTATTAGTTCCACAATAATATTTATAATAATAATTAATAACATTAATAATCACATATTAATTCTCGTGATTAAAATAATTTTTTCATTGGAATGATAACTCAAATACATTTCCATAATTTTGGTACCACCCTTGTATTCTCTTGAAAATTTCAATTCGATTGTTTCAGTGTCTCGCGTCATTGCAATGATCGATTCTTTTCATTCATTTAGTAGTGATGATTGGTGTACTTAACCTGACATTTTTAGTTTCCGCCATTATTCTCACAAGTCCGCGTGGGTGTGTGGATTCTCGATTTTAAATGTTTTTTAAACTTTTTACTTTTTAATAATGTTTTAAATAAAAATGTTTACCAGTAATAGGCAAATGTATTGCCGACTGGACCTATTTCTTTAATGACTTTCTGTTGTGCACTTTTCCTGTGTTCAAGATCAATGATGCAATCTCGATCAATGTAAGTTGTAGAAATGTTTTTATGAACACTTTTTATAATTTATGTTTTTCTTCCTTATTGTAGTTCCCTGATGATGTAAATAAAGATTTACGAAAGCTTGGAGAATTGAATAGAGTGTAATTTTCCTCTTATGCTGCAATCCCCAATAAGATATTTTTCAATTTGTGTTCTAATTGATCAGCAACGATCACGGCGTTTTTCGCTTTTCAGCTATATATATATATATATATATATATATATATATATATATATATATATATATATATATATATATAATAATAATAATTTATATATAAATTACATTTAACTACATAAAATAATTTTATACTGCATATTTATACGAAACACACTTAACAAAGTCAATCCTTGCAATTTTATTGTTCCTGTAATCAATAATTTTATTTAAAATAAATTTTTGTCTTCCCTTTCGAATGTAAAGTTGCTGATTCAATCGTGGAGAATTAATTTTTAAGTACGTATCAGTCTGAATATCTATTAACACATCCAAAAACTGCATTATATTCGGATTCGGAGATGGACTCAAATTATTAAATTATGAGTGGAATGATTCGTAACAATTTGTAATTCGTATGAGTGACGCTGCATTTTCTGCCCAGATATGTGGAGGAAATAAAGAATTTTCTTCAATATAGGTGTCCACAAAATAATCGACGATATCATTCAGCCTGTTATCCCTTGGTTGTACCGATATAAAGTCGAAGACAAATGAATCGCACACTTCTGAAGGATCCAAAAAAGTCAGGCCAAATAAGTAATGCAGCCATCTTCCTGTCTCGGATTGTGGATTTTTATATTCTTTAGCTAACCCAAGATTCTGAATTTTCCTCCACCTAAACACAAATTTATTTTCCTTTATTATTTTACACACAAATTATTTCACACATTATTTTACATCACAAAATATGAGTAAATTCTTACCATGATTGTGCAAGATGAAATCTGCAGCCAATTATCGAAACGTCGGGAAATGTTTCTTTCACAATGGAATGGATAGAAACTTCAAAATCCACGGTGATGAAATTTGGGTTAAAATTAAGTCCTTTACTGATGCACTTGGATTTCAACATATCAAACAATGCCGAATACGTTTCTTTTTTTTGTTAGTTAATAAACAAAAAGCCACTGGTATATAAATGTTGTTTACAAGAGCATGAATACTAACCATTTGTAGGAAGTGTTTTACACAGTAATCAAATGTTCCATCCATATATATTGTTGAACTAGAACACATTACACTTAGATTTTCAGTGCACGAAAATACTATAATATATTTAATCCTGTCGTTTATTATCAAAAATTCTTCTTCTTTAACGGTCATAACTTGAACAGATTCCAAAAAATCGTGCACATCGGAGACGTTCTGAGGCAATTTTATAAATGATTTATTTCTGTGTATGTAAATATTGCGTTTAATATATTGTATATCTTTTTCTGCTAAAGTTGACAGAGTAACAAAGTATTAGAATTTAAGTTCACTACGAATTATTTTAGATGACCTTTCAGCGATCATATCGTCTACTTTTCTTTTTAATTTATCACTTAATGTTTGTCTGTCGATTGCACTGTCACTTTCCTGCTCATGATTATGAGTATTTCATATTTTAGACATCACTTTTTCAACGTCCATTGTATATATTTAAGCTTTATATGTCCTTTTCACACAGCACTAACAAATTTCACCATTTTTTAATTCACGATGTTTATAAAATTTAAAATTTTCAATAACAATTAGACTATTTCCACGTTCACTTATCGTATCTTTCACTTCCATCTTCAGTTTTTTGTATATCGTACTTAACAAATGTGTCGTCACATAAATTTTAAACTGATAGCCATAATAATATTTTTGGGTACATCCGCAGCACCGACCCCTGACCACCAGTCTGCAGTTCACCCACAGGATTAGGTACCCTCATAAAACCCTTTTTAGATCATAAACCTCGTCTGCAACTAACATGCGCCCATATAACTAAGAGTTAAGAAATAGAAAATGAAAGGATAATTGAATAAATATAAAAAGGATCTCTTCTGACTTCTTATTTTCGATTAATTTTGTTCCCGTTTTCCTTAATACCTTCTATATACGGGATGATTTATTTGGTAACATATTGAATTTAGTTAGTATTTCGGACGAATTTTATTTCAATAATAATATTTTGAATGTGTCTTGGATTATAAAAAGAGATTTTAAAGGAAAATGATCAATTTTCAGATTAATAATAGTCCTTTTTGAAAAAAAATCAACTGAAACTCTTTTTATTCGATTTTGTTGTTTTAGAAATATTGTGGCTTGAACCCTATCTTGCCCTAAACGCCTCATTTATAAAGTTAATCTATATGATACCTTCTCATTTTGGATGAAATTTTACAGATGTATTTTATTTAATACTCGAAAAAATAGTAAAATAATGACGGAAGTTTAACATCACTATAAAAAACTATGCTAGTAATTTGTTTTAAGCTGACCTAGTTTTCAATACAGTTCATAAATTGAATTGTAGATTTTGATTTTTCATTAACAACTAGGTAAACCAAGGACAAAACGCAAAATTTCATTCTTACTATTTAATTTGTTCTAGTCCCATGAATTATATTTAGAAAGAATTTTGAATATTGATAAGTTATTTTTTGTTTTAGTGTCATTCGTTAGTCTCTCTGCAGGTATTTTAATGACCTGGCCGTCACCCTTTCTCATAAAAATAGTAAATGACAAGGAAAAATATGATATAAATGAAGAAGAAGCATCATACTTTACAGTATTCAATACGGTGGGTGTTATATTGCTCCCACCTCTATTAACACCGTTAGTTAACCGTTTTGGTAGGAAAAAACTAATCCTAATGACTTCAGTATTTTATATAGCTGCATTTGCGATCAAGGCATTTGCTAGAAGTTTGTGGCTGTTTTATTTCGCTAGATTTTTAAACGGATTTGGTGATAGCATCACGTATACTTGTGTAGTTGTTTTTATTGGGGAAATTTCGACTCCTAAAGTACGAGGTGTTTGGGGAAACGCTGTCGTTTGGTTCGGCTTTTTGGGTCAATTCGTCATAAACGTTCTAGGTATATACTTCGATGTAGCAACCACGTCTTATATATGTTTGATTGTTCCAATATTTTTTTTGATCGTTTTCCCATTCATACCGGAAAGTCCTTATTATCACTTATCTAAAAGTAGAGAAGAAGATGCCAAAGCTAGTTTGAGGAAGTTTCGACAGAGAGTTAATATAGAAGAAGACTTTATGAGGATCAAAGAAGCTGTTGAGAAACAATCTAAAGAAGCTGGGTCTTGGAAAGATTTGGTACAAAATAAAGTTAATAGAAGAGCTTTAGGTACAGCTATGTTCCTGAGAATAGCTCAGATTATGTCTGGGGTTTTTACGCTCGGTCCTTACATACAACTAATTTTTCAGAAGTCGGGTAGTAACTTGAGCCCAGAACTCTGTACTATTATTTATACTTTCGGTAATTTTATTTTTTACTCTTCAGCGGCATACGGATCAAATAAATTGGGTAGAAGGAAATCACTCATATCATCGCTAGTATTAACTGCAATAGTTTTTTTATGTGAATCAGTTTACTTTTTCGTAGATGATTATTACAGTGTTATAGATCTCACATCGCTACGATGGTTTCCTTTAGTAGGATTAATGGCTTTTTTACTGTTTTCTTGTTACGGCATTGGCACTATACCGTTTCTGATGCCCGGGGAATTGTTTGCTCCTAGTATAAAAGCAAACGGTGTTGCATTAGTGATTTGCACGTTTGGTTTATCCAATTTCATAGTTAATACTTTGTTTTATAATTTAGTGAATGCCGCAGGTTTAGGGGCACCGTTTTTGTTTTTTGGAATATGTAATATTAGTTCTGCGATCATAACCTATAAAATCCTTCCCGAAACAAAAAACAAAACTCTCGAAGAGATTCAAATTGTATTGAGCAAAATGTGAGACTTTATAATATACTAGCTGACCAGACAGACGTTGTGTTAGCTATGCATATTCAATTCGAGCTGGAATAAATAATAAAAAAAATCTTCAAAAAACAGTGTTCACTATATTACTTTTTGATATACAGAGTGAAGTTTATGTATGGAACTCCTCAATTATCTTAGAAACGGATTGCATGATTTTTATAAATTTTGGTTTGAGTTATGGGAACACATATAGAGTAAGAGGACACTGCTGAGTTGCCATCGCACGGATAGTTTAGAATTTAACGTTTTTTATAATGATAATAAGATTTTATATAGATTCTGAGTTGTAATATCTCGCTTATTTGTTACAATAAAAATTATTTTTTAAAAGTAGTTTTAGTAACTGGCACAGTAAGTTAGATTGCAAATCGGCTCAACAAAAATCGTGACAACGCTCCCTATTTACGGTTTGTTATTGTTACGAAACAGCACACTAGTATAGTCCCTGAATCAGACTCTGCCTAAGCCATGTAAGAAAGTTAAAATTATGGCGGACGCGCAGAGATTTCTTAGAATTGTTTACGATTGTAACTATCTTATCTAGACATTGTTTTTGTGTCCAGTCTTATCTAGAGAATGTGAGAGCCAATTGTTTTTGTGTAAGCCGCAATCTAGAATTATCTAGTAAAAAAGGCACTAATATACATAAAGGACCGACCAGGGAGAATTAGTTTAGTTTCTAAAGTGATCTCGACCAATAAACAACAATACACCGAAATAGCGAACAGTAAAGTGTTGATATAAATTAGTAATTGAGTTCGTGTGTATATAAATTAAATTTAAGTGTATAGTTAAGTGTATATAAATTAAGTATTAGTGATTACTGAAGTGTTTAAATAAATTCGTAAGTAGCCAGACCGTGTGTTTAAAGTTTATCCCATCCGTTTAACGTTTAATTAAATAAGAAAAACATTACATTGGTGTCAGGTGTGGAGTAATATAAATAAATTGCTACGTAAAAATTGCCAAGAGACTATGTGATCTGAAAGTGACGGAACTAAGAGCAGAATTGGAAGATCGTCCGGTAAGAAAAGTGAATTAGTAGAAAGACTTAAAGTGGCACTGGAAAATGACGGCTTTGATCCAGAATTATTTTTATTCAATGACGAGGCTTCCACCGTAATCTCGTCAATTTCTGTCATGTAAGAGAAGATTTCAACCATGAAGAACGATATCTCTGCTAACATGGACAAGGTTTCTAGTAATATGGACGAGAAGATTTCTGCTATGAATGACATTGCTGCTGAAGTCAAGAATAAAATTTCGTCTCCAAAATCGGATATTGAGAATAAGATGACAACGATGAACGAGAAAATAAAATCAGACATGGAGAATAAGATGACGACGATGGAAAATCAGATAGACGAGAAAATCAAGGAGTTGAGACAAATATTGCCGATTTAAGAGCACAAGACACTTCAGCAGAAGAAAAGAAGATCGAGATCTGCAAGCCAGAAACACAACCCAAGACAGAAGACTTTGGTAGTTTTACCCGAGTGAAGGCCCCAACGTTCGATGAAAAAATGTCGTGGACCAATTATGTGAATCAATTTGAAGCAGCCGCTAGAGTGAATAATTGGTTCGATAGAGAGAAGGCAGTGAACTTAACTATCGCGCTTCGGGGAGATGCCTTAGATGTACTACAGACGATACCACTTGAAGGGGTTGGACATGCGATATGGCTACAAACATCTAGAGCACTTGTACCAATCCCAGCTGAAGAACCGAAGGCAGAAACGTGACGAAGACCTTCAAGAGTATAAAGTGGATATTGCCAGACTCGTTCGATTTGCTTATCCGTCAGCACCAGAGAACATGATGGAATGTCTGGGCATCCAGGCCTTTATTGATGGCTTACGTGACCCCGATATGCAAAGGACGCTTCGTTTAACCCATTCGAAAACACTAGTCGACGCATTGACAGCTGCTCTTGAATATGAAGCAGCAACGAAGGCTTCAGGATATAACAAAATTAGGACCAGCCAAGAAGAAGGTGACGAAGACATATTTGACCAGTTCGCCAGTTTTATAAAAAGTATGATGGACAAGAAGCCGAGAAAGATCAGATGCTGGAATTGTGGCGAGCTAGGGCATGTACGTAGTTCGTGTAAGCGCCCCAAGACTTCTGCAAACCAAGAACCCCAGTCACAGGAAAACTAGGACGGGTCGGCTACGAGGGGGCAGCACCGACCCATGATCGTTTCAAAAACCCTCTCATACTGATAGCTTCGCTCAAATGTCGCAACGACAGTGTATATGTAGATGGCGAAGTGAATGACAAGAGATATACAATGCTAGTAGACACTGGAGCAACTAGAATCATTATATGACCAGATATAATAAACTCCAAGAAGAAGCTTTTACCAACGAGTCTGCGACTGTGGACTGCCACAGGTGAGAGTGCCAACGTTCACGGTGAGACACAAATCCAATTGGGAATTGGCGCAGGAAAGTTCACGCATACGGTAAACGTAGCTGACATTGAAGAAGACGTGATTCAGGGAATGGACATAATGAATGTACATGGTTTCCAATTAGACTTTAGAAACAGAACCATTAAAGTGGGTTCCGAGGAGGTATTCCTCCATCCATATGAAGGCAGCGCGGTTTTGGGAGCTGTACAGGAAGATACAGTTCTACCTGCACGAAGCGAAACCGTGATAGTAGCACGGCTACAGGGAATCATGGAGGAAGTTACACCGGTGATGATGGATCCAAGGAACCACGACGAAGAAGTTGGTAAATGGGTACTAATTGGAAAAGGATTGGTTAAGTCGGCGAAAGACATCCCAGTACGTGTGATAAACGTGAATGATTACCCAGTTACCATCAAGAAGGAAACCAGGATTGGATCCTGCGTACCAGTGACGTCTATAGTTCGTCAAATAACGACCACTGACAATTCTAATGCCAGATTCGAACAGATGTTATCAGTAGCTGGTCAATCCTTAAATCGAACCGAAAAAAAGAGAATGAGAGAATTTCTCTTACTGTATCAAGACCTATTCGTACCAACAGGAGGAAAGACTGGTAGAGCATCAGCCGTAAAACACAAAATCGATACTGGTAATGCTAAGCCAATTAGACAATCAGCACAAAGACTTCCACGAGCGAAGAAAGAGGAAGCTGAAAGAATAATTCGAGAGATAGCAGACGAAAAAGTAATAGAACCATCTACTAGTCCATGGGTGTCTCCAGTAGTGCTCGTCAAAAAAAAGGATGAAACTACGAGATTCTGCGTGGATTATCGCCAGCTTAACAACGTGACGAAGAAAAACAGCTATCCTTTGCCGCGAATTGAGGATACGCTAGATACTTTGGCCGAGAGCAAACTGTTTTCCACCTTGGACCTGAAGTCTGGTTATTGGCAAGTGGAAATGGACCCAGAAGACATAGAGAAGACTACTTTTACCACCGGATCTGGATTATGGCAATTCAACGTCATGCCATTCAGGCTCTGTAATGCGTCTGCGACATTTGAAAGACTCATGGAAAATGTCTTGATTGAACTATTTCAAGAGTACGATTTCAACTTCGAACATCGAGCTGGTATGAGTCACCTAAATGCCGACTCCCTGTTCAGACGGCCGTGCCCACTGCAACAAGGCGGAATCTAGAGAAGCTGCAGTTCCAAGAACTACAGTAGTTAATGAAGAATGGTCACCCACCAGGATCAGAGATCAGGAGAATGATCATTGCCTAAAGAAGATTCGGCAGTGGAAGGAAGAAAATCGGCGACCTACCTGGTCAGTGGAAGTGTCAAGATTTTCACCGAAACTCAAGGCGTATTGGGTTCAGTGAGACTCCCTTGTCCTGGAAGAAGGGCTGTTGAAAAGAGTCCTTGAAAACGATGATGGTTCCGAGATGAGGAGACAGCTAGTTATCCCTAGAACGAGAGTAGCTGAGGTACTGAAGAAGTTACACGACACCAAAACCAACTAGCGCAATTCGAAGCAGACCATGACCTAGAGAAAGGAGTAAACCATATTCGAGATATGTCGTACCCTATCTTCGATGAATTTATGGGCGCGTATGAAGGTACCGGGAAAGCTAGATATGTAGTCACTTCAGAACAACGACAAGATTTGTTCACTCTCCCGGAAGATTATTCACTGGCATACAATATCCCCGCCCGTCTCAAGAACGCACGTGGGTTGGCATTCATCGTTCGAAATAAATTCGGGCAATTAGATAAACTTGAAGACCAGATTCCAGCCCCTGGCAAGACACTGAAACTGAAACATAATTCGCGGTACGTCTTCTACGTGGTAACTAAAAATTAATTTCAAGATCGATCTACCTACCGCGATGTGTGGAAAGCACTTCGAAAACTCCGAGAACATGTGTTAGAATCCAGCGTGAAGAAACTGGCTATGCCTAAGATAGCGAGTAACCAGTTTGATTCGCGAGTTATCAGGAACATGGTAGAGATTATCTTTCGAGATACCGGTGTCCAGATATTAATTTGCAGCTACAACCCCCGTTATCAGTATCCGATGGAGACGGTGCCTTGCAATTTCCATAAGATCGGAAAGTGTGGCCAGTGGGGCCAGTTGCCGATTCAAACATCCAGTCTCGGCTACACAAAATTTCCAGGAGGAACTGCCATTTAAGGAAAGGGTAATGTTACGAAACAGTACACTAGTATAGTCCATGAATCCGATTTTGTTTAAGCCATGTATGAAAGTTAAAATTATGGCGGATGCGCAGGGATTTTTTTAGAATTGTTTACGATTGTAACTATCTTATCTAGACCTTGTTTTTGTGTCCAGTTTCATCTAGAGAATACGAGGGCCAATTGTTTTTGTGTAAGCCGCAATCTAGAATTATCCAGTGAAAAAGGCACTAATATATATATATATATATATATATATATATATATATATATATATATATATATATATATATATATAAAGGACCGACCAGGGAGAGTTTAGTTTAAAAAGTGATCTCTACAAATAAACAAGAATACACCGAAATAGCGAACAGTAAAGTGTAAATATAAATTAATAATTAAATTTGTATGCATATAAATTAAATTTAAGTGAATAGTTAAGTGTATATAAATTAAGTGTTAGTCAGTACCTTAGTGTTTGAATAAATTTGTAAGTAGCCAGACCGTGTATTTAAAGTTTATACCACCCGTTTAACGTTTAATTGAATAAGTTAACCATCACATTGTTGTCAGGTGCGGGATAATATAAAATGTAAAACGTAAAAATGACCAAGAGACTATGTGATCTGAAAGTGACGGAATTAAGAGCAGAATTGGAAAATCGTGAATTGGAAACTCCGGTAAGAAAAGTGAATTAGTAGAAAGACTTAAAGTGGCACTGGAAAATGACGGCTTTGATCCAGAATTATGTTTATTCAATGACGAGGCTTCCACCGTAATCTCGTCAATTTCTGCCATGGACGAAAAGATTTCAACCGTGAAGAACGATATCTCTGCTAACATGGACAATGTTTCTACTAATATGGACGAGAAGATTTCTGCTATGAAGAACGATATTTCCGCAGATATTTTATCATTGAAAAATGACATTGCTGCTGGAGTCGAGAATAAAATTTCGTCTCTAAAATCGGATATTGAGAATGAGATGACAACGATGAACGAGAAAATAAAATCAGACATGGAGAATAAGATGACAACGATGGAAAATTAGATGGACGAGAAAATCAAGGAGTTGAGACAAATATTGCCGATTTAAGAGCACAAGACACTTCAGCAGAAGAAAAGAAGATCGAGATCTGCAAGCCAGAAACACAACCCAAGACAGAAGACTTTGGTAGTTTTACCCGAGTGAAGGCCCCAACGTTCGATGAAAAAATGTCGTGGACCAATTATGTGAAACAATTTGAAGCAGCCGCTAGAGTGAATAATTGGTTCGATAGAGAGAAGGCAGTGAACTTAACTATCGCGCTTCGAGAAGATGCCTTAGATGTACTACAGACGATACCACTTGAAGAAGCGGATGACTTCGAGCAGCTGAATAAGAGGTTGGACATGCGATATGGCTACAAACATCTAGAGCACTTGTACCAATCCCAGCTGAAGAACCGAAGGCAGAAACGTGACGAAGCCCTTCAAGAGTATAAAGTGGATATTGCCCGACTCGTTCGATTTGCTTATCCGTCAGCACCAGATAACATGATGGAATGTCTGGGCATCCAGGCCTTTATTGATGGCTTACGTGACCCCGATATGCAAAGGACGCTTCGTTTAGCCCATTCGAAAACACTAGTCGACGCATTGACAGCTGCTCTTGAATATGAAGCAGTAACGAAGGCTTCAGGATATAACAAAATTAGGACCAGCCAAGAAGAAGGTGACGAAGACATATTTGACCAGTTCGCCAGTTTAATAAAAAGTATGATGGACAAGAAGCCGAGAAAGATCAGATGCTGGAATTGTGGCGAGCTAGGGCATGTACGTAGTTCGTGTGAGCTCCCCAAGACTTCTGCAAACCAAGAACCCCAGTCACAGGAAAACTAGGACGGGTCGGCTACGAGGGGGCAGCACCGACCCATGATCGTTTCAAAAACCCTCTCATACTGATAGCTTCGCTCAAATGTCGCAACGACAGTGTATATGTAGATGGCGAAGTGAATGACAAGAGATATACAATGCTAGTAGACACTGGAGCAACTAGAATCATTATATGACCAGATATAATAAACTCCAAGAAGAAGCTTTTACCAACGAGTCTGCGACTGTGGACTGCCACAGGTGAGAGTGCCAACGTTCACGGTGAGACACAAATCCAATTGGGAATTGGCGCAGGAAAGTTCACGCATACGGTAATCGTAGCTGACATTGAAGAAGACGTGATTCTGGGAATGGACATAATGAATGTACATGGTTTCCAATTAGACTTTAGAAACAGAACCATTAAAGTGGGTTCCGAGGAGATATTCCTCCATCCATATGAAGGCAGCGCGGTGTTGGGAGCTGTACAGGAAGATACAGTTCTACCTGCACGAAGCGAAACCGTGATAGTAGCACGGCTACAGGGAATCATGGAGGAAGGTACACCGGTGATGATGGATCCAAGGAACCACGACGAAGAAGTTGGTAAATGAGTACTAATTGGAAAAGGATTGGTTAAGTCGGCGGAAGACATCCCAGTACGTGTGATAAACGTGAATGATTACCCAGTTACCATCAAGAAGGAAACCAGGATTGGATCCTGCGTACCAGTGACGTCTATAGTTCGTCAAATAACGACCACTGACAATTCTAATGCCAGATTCGAACAGATGTTATCAGTAGCTGGTCAATCCTTAAATCGAACCGAAAAAAAGAGAATGAGAGAATTTCTCTTACAGTATCAAGACCTATTCGTACCAACAGGAGGAAAGACTGGTAGAGCATCAGCCGTAAAACACAAAATCGATACTGGTAATGCTAAGCCAATTAGACAATCAGCACAAAGACTTCCACGAGCGAAGAAAGAGGAAGCTGAAAGAATAATTCGAGTGATAGCAGACGAAAAAGTAATAGAACCATCTACTAGTCCATGGGTGTCTCCAGTAGTGTTCGTCAAGAAAAAGGATGGAACTACGAGATTCTGCGTGGATTATCGCCAGCTTAACAACGTGACGAAGAAAAACAGCTATCCTTTGCCGCGAATTGAGGATACGCTAGATACTTTGGCCGACAGCAAACTGTTTTCCACCTTGGACCTGAAGTCTGGTTATTGGCAAGTGGAAATGTACCCAGAAGACATAGAGAAGACTAATTTTACCACCGGATCTGGATTATGGCAATTCAACGTCATGTCATTCGGACTCTGTAATGCGTCTGCGACATTTGAAAGACTCATGGAAAATGTCTTGATTGAACTATTTCAAGAGTACGATTTCAACTTCGAACATCGAGCTGGTATGAGTCACCGAAATGCCGACTCCCTGTCCAGACGGCCGTGCCCACTGCAACAAGGCGGAATCTAGGGAAGCTGCAGTTCCAAGAACTACAGTAGTTAATGAAGAATGGTCACCCACCAGGATCAGAGATCAGGAGAATGATCCTTGCCTAAAGAAGATTCGGCAGTGGAAGGAAGAAAATCGGCGACCTACCTGGTCAGTGGAAGTGTCAAGTTTTTCACCGAAACTCAAGGCGTATTGGGTTCAGTGAGACTCCCTTGTCCTGGAAGAAGGGCTGTTGAAAAGAGTCCTTGAAAACGATGATGGTTCCGAGATGAGGAGACAGCTAGTTATCCCTAGAACGAGAGTAGCTGAGGTACTGAAGAAGTTACACGACACCAAAACCGACTAGTGCAATTCGAAGCAGACCATGACCTAGAGAAAGGAGTAAATCATATTCGAGATATGTCGTACCCTGTCTTCGATGAATTTATGGGCGCGTATGGAGGAACCGGGAAAGCTAGATATGGAGTCACTTCAGAACAACGACAAGATTTGTTCACTCTCCCGGAAGATTATTCACTGGCATACAATATCCCCGCCCGTCTCAAGAATGCACGTGGGTTGGCATTCATCGTTCGAAATAAGTTCGGGCAATTAGATAAACTTGAAGACCAGATTCCAGCCCCTGGCAAGACACTGAAACTGAAACATAATTCGCGGTACGTGGTAACTAAAAATTAATTTCAAGATCGATCTACCTACCGCGATGTGTGGAAAGCACTTCGAAAACTCCGAGAACATGTGTTAGAATCCAGCGTGAAGGAACTGGCTATGCCTAAGATAGCGAGTAACCAGTTTGATTCGCGAGTTATCAGGAACATGGTAGATATTATCTTTCGAGATACCGGTGTCCAGATATTAATTTGCAGCTACAACCCCCGTTATCAGTATCCGATGGAGACGGTGCCCTGCAATTTCCATAAGATCGGAAAGTGTAGAAATGGGGCCAGTTGCCGATTCAAACATCCAGTCTCGGCTACACAAAATTTCCAGGAGGAACTGCCATTTAAGGAAGGGGTAATGTTACGAAACAGTACACTAGTATAGTCCACGAATCCGATTTTGTTTAAGCCATGTATGAAAGTTAAAATTATGGCGGATGCGCAGGGATTTCTTAGAATTGTTTACGATTGTAACTATCTTATCTAGACCTTGTTTTTGTGTCCAGTTTTATCTAGAAAATACGAGAGCCAATTGTTTTTGTGTAAGCCGCAATCTAGAATTAACCAGTGAGAAAGGCACTAATATATATATATATATATATATATATATATATATATATATATATATATATATATATATATATATAAAGGACCGACCAGGGAGAGTTTAGTTTAAAAAGTAATCTCTACAAATAAACAAGAATACACCGAAATAGCGAACAGTAATGTGTAAATATAAATTAATAATTAAATTTGTGTGCATATAAATTAAATTTAAGTGAATAGTTAAGTGTATATAAATTAAGTGTTAGTCAGTACTTTGGTGTTTGAATAAATTTGTATGTAGCCAGACCGTGTATTTAAAGTTTATACCACCCGTTTAACGTTTAATTAAATAAGAAAACCATTACATTGGTGTCAGGTGCGGGATAATATAAAATGTAAAACGTAAAAATTACCAAGAGACTATGTGATCTGAAAGTGACGGAATTAAGAGCAGAATTGGAAAATCGTGAATTGGAAACTCCGGTAAGAGAAGTGAATTAGTAGAAAGACTCAAAGTGGCACTGGAAAATGACGGCTTTGATCCAGAATTATTTTTATTCAATGACGAGGCTTCCACCGTAATCTCGTCAATTTCTGCCATGGACGAAAAGATTTCAACCGTGAAGAACGATATCTCTGCTAACATGGACAATGTTTCTACTAATATGGACGAGAAGATTTCTGCTATGAAGAACGATATTTCCGCAGATATTTTATCATTGAAAAATGACATTGCTGCTGAAGTCGAGAATAAAATTTCGTCTCTAAAATCGGATATTGAGAATGAGATGACAACGATGAACGAGAAAATAAAATTAGACATGGAGAATAAGATGACAACGATGGAAAATTAGATGGACGAGAAAATCAAGGAGTTAGAGACAAAGTTTGCCACTAAGTTCGAAAATAATGTATTAATTCTAGTGAGTGACGTTTACGATGTAACAAGTAACTGTCAATTTTTATAAATAATTTTCAAATTGTCATTCTTTAATAAATATTTGACAACTATGTTAACTATCTGAGAATTATAATCACTATCAAAAATACCAATACAGAATAATAATATAAGAAACACTAAGTAAACAAAAAACATCTATTTAATATATCCTACACCAGCTTCAAAACATCTCTCAATTCTCTTTCTAACTTTTTTGTAAGTACTTCGCAGAATTTCTGGGGTGATTTCGTTAACGGCATCAATGATAATAGCTCTTTTCAAGTCTTCAATATTATGGTTTAAATTATTTGCGTACACTTTTTGTTATAATCAGTCTCATAAAAAAGTCTAAAATAGTTAAATCGGGGAATCGGGGCGGAAAAAATATTGGTCCATAACGTCCCATCCATCGCCCGGGAAAATATTCATCCAGAAATCTTCTAATTAGCAAAGTCGAATGTGACGAACATCCATCATGTTGAAAGTACATTTTACGCCTTTGCTCCAAGGGAATATTTTCTAATTCATGTATTATGAAGTTATCCAGCAAATACAAATATACCTCCTGATTTGCTGTATCTTCCAGAAATAAGGTCCGATCATTCGATCCGGTACAAACGCACACCAAATATTATTTTTTTTAGCAAATTGACTATTATAGTTGATCCTGTAGCTCGGGTTTACAATAGCCCAATATCGACAATTCTGGGAAGATGAAAACGACTCAGTTTGTTGCTGCTATTTCTACTTATCAATGGCATTTGGTGAATTTTTGTTAATTCATTTCTGTCTCCAACATAATGTTAGGACATAATTTGACTTAGAATTTTCCACTTTACACGATGGTCAAGTAATTTGTTCCTCTATCAATAGCAGTTTTTGAGGAAAACGCAAAAAAGTTTAGTATCCCCACGCTCAGGCGTTTGCCTTAGTGGGTAAATCGCTTTATTATTTGTCTTTGTTGAGTTGTAAAATGTATTATCTTACTGGGATTTTGTAATTCTAAAAATATAATCACATTCATTATTGTAAAATTAATTTTTATAGATGAAGTAAAATAATAATACTAAGTTTACGGTTTTGGTGGAATATGACGCTATAACAATGGCAGTTCATTAATCATTCAAATATTTTCCTCTCTAAACAAATGTGTTGAAGGCCAACTTTTATCAACATTATTGTGTTGTAATAAACTTTAAATTTATTTGATAAATGTAATAATTATAAGAGTGCAAATTCATTTAGTTGTGGATAAAGTGAAAGCCATAATGGTTGTGGCGATACCTGAGGAAGTGGAAAAAGCAAAATCTTGGCCACAAGTGCTTGCTATACTTACAGGTACATACTTTATTATGTCTTAGAAACTACTGTGTGAAAGTAGTAATGAATTTTGCGCTATTATACAGGATATGTCGCAAGAAAATTACATAATCAGCGAATTGAAAGCTATTAATACTCCAATAATATTTATCACAGTTCGTACACTTTGAGTCAGAAAATATGGCAAATTCCACGTAATATATTCTGACATTGTGAAATTTGAATTTTACTGTGAGAAAATATTAAATGTCTATCACCTTATATATAAATTTTTCAAGTAAAGAGCTTACGGACGAAGAAGTAAATTCAGATAATTCTTCAGGAAAAATAAAAAATATTGTGCTATGATGATTATGAGGCGAATGTATTTGAGATATATTGAAAAATTTTTCATTGTAGTTGTTCACAGTTTTTGAATAGGGTGGCCCAAACCCGGAGCTAGGAGGTTTGTCAGGAGAGGCAAGAAGTTATTTGCTTTGTAGCACCCAGCCTCAAAACAGTTTGACACATACTTCGCAATAGTTATGTAGTTGTTCGCATTCTTGGCCAATAATATCGTTTATCAATTCGTCGATAAGCCCGTTCAGCACCATAATGGCCTGCGAGTTTTGAGTCACGATATTCTGCTTAAATAGATGGGATTTGCTTTTTGGGTACAGCCTACTGAACCTCTTCTTCATCGGTTTCTGGAACATATCTGTACAGTATCCCATTATTCATCACTTAACCTCTTTTTAGCCATTTGTCTCTCATAGTCTCTAGAAAGAGGTAATACTTTTAAGAATATCTTCCAGATACAGCTTGCGCATTTCGATAACTGGTTGTCTGAATATCTACCGATAACAAGTTAGTCTCAGTGGCTTTCGCCACACTTGGGCGAGTCAGCATGTCCGCTACAACATTAAAACGGCCTAGGTTATATTCAATTCTTAAATCGTAAGATTGCAAAAGTGAACTCCAACATGCTAAGCGACCTGAAGGTGATCGCAGAGACATGAGCCATATCAAGGGCTAGTGGTAAATTTGGATAATGATAGTAGATTTTTCTACGTAACTTCTTAATTTGGTTACTTATCAAATTACAGCTGAAGCTTCTCTTTCTGTTGTGGGGTAATTCTTTTCCGCTGCGATCAACAATCAGCTAATATATTCGATAGGACGCTCGTCTACCAATGTCTCCCCCTGGAGTTAGGACGCTCCAAGTGCGTAGGCACTGGGATCTGCTCATAGAATGAAATGATTTGATTAAACAGCATGTCGCAAGATTGGACGGGCGGTTAACATAGCTTTTAATCGACTGAGTGCCTCTATTTGACCAGGACCTCACAACCAATTTGTTTCCTTTTTAGTGAGCATAGACAATGGTTGGGGTATATCAGCAAATGCAGGTAGGAACCATCAGTACCAGGAGCACGTTTGCAGAAATGAAATTAGGCTCTGCACATACTTAGGTTCTGATAAATTAAATATGACACTAACTTTGTCATGATTGGGTGAAATTCCTAAAGGTGGAATGATGTGACCTAAGTACAGGACAGAATCCTGTGAAAAAGAGTATTTATTTCGATTTAGGTGAAGCTTGAAATTGTGAAAGCATATTAACAAATAAAATATATGTGTTTGTTTTGATCGTTTCTTGCCCCAAACATTGAGTCACATTCTAAGGGCACTTGCGGACACTTCCACTGATGCTGTGCCATATTTACAAAGTCTCTTTAGTTGCAGAAAAAATGAAATTAGGAGTGAAAATGAAACAGGTGAAAATTCAGTCGTTGTTATTATTTACACCATACACGATATCCATCATCATTATCGTAACCAGTTAAAACTCCTTTTACCGCTTTTCTGTCCATTTTCTTTCGACATTGTTTGGGAATATGTACGTAACAGGTGCACCCTATAAGTCTCAAATGCTTGATGCTAGGTATTTTCCCTGTCCAAACTTCATAGGGAGATTTTTCATTTACACCACATATACCTGTTCTTTTCAAAATATATGCAGCAGTAGTTATCATCTCAGCCCATAAAATTTGCGGTAAATTGTTTCTTGCATACATGATTGATCAGCAGTTTCAACAATAGTTCGATTATCTCTTTCTGAACACCCATTTTGCTCTGGTGTGTATGGCATGACCAATCCATACTTAATTCCATTCTTTTATAAAGTTTGTCGAAAAATGCTGCTGGTAAATTCACCTCCATTGTCTGAAAGTCGCTCTTTCATTACGTGTCCCGCTATCTTCAATTCATTCAACAGAATTTTTATTTTTTCTGCCACTTCAGATTTTTCTTTCATAAAATAAACATATCTGAACTTACTAAGATCGTCCTTGAAAAGTACAAAATAGCGATTTCCTGAGCATGAGATTTTGAAAGGTCCGCATACATCCCAGTAAATGAGCTCTCCAGATGCTTTGGCACGTTCTCTAGTTCCAAATTTCAATCTGTGGGATTTTCCGTAAATACAGCCTTCGCATATTTCACTATCTAATGGAACTTTTATATCTAAAACTTTTTCAATGATAGATTTCACGTGTCTTTTATTTTGATGTCCAAACCTTTCATGGTATACCTGCAACAAACTAGTATCCGAAACCATATTCACATCCAACATGGTTTTCTCAGGGATAACATTTTGAATAGCTAGTTTGTACAAACTTCCGTTTCGATGTCTATGGCCTATTAACTAGATTTCTCCATCAATTACTAAAGTATATTCTTCTACTCTCGAATGAAATTCACTATGTGGATTTTGGTCTTATGCAGCCAATACAGAAAAAATATTTTTCTTAATACCAGGAACATACCACACATTAGCTAATTCAATAAAATACTTTTTACTATATACAAAAGCTTCTATTATTATTCAACTTTGCTAATAGCTTCAATGGAGACTCAATTTGCGGTTGTTACTGTGTATGTTTTATTGAAGTGCTCAAATGTCTGGAAAATATCGTTTCTATTGCAGATATGGTTAGTTGCCCCATTATCTACCAACCAACTGTTTTTATCACAGTCTACATTGAAAATTTCTTCATTAAGGGCTAATAGTGTTACATTCGCATTTCTCTCTTCAGATTTATTACTATTATTGTTAACTGTATGCTTTGGAGGTCTTCCATCGGCTTTCCACTTGACACATAGACGAACTTTATGACCCACTTTCTTGCAATAGTGACATACTCTATTTCTTCTTCTCGAAATTACGTCTGTCTGAATTTTTTTCTGTATTTAAAGTCTCTTCATTTCTATTCTCCATTTTAGTAGATAATGCTTTTTCATAGACTCATAGCTGGTTGGTAAGATTGTCTACTGTTCTATCTGATTTCGACATTAGCATCCAGCTAGAGTTGAAGAGAACGCTACCATTTTCAACGCCTCATTCTTCAAGGTAAAATAGAGGGAGGGGGAAGAGGAATAGGCAGGAAAAAATTATCATGGCTTAGAAATATTCGTCAATGGACAGGGATAAAGGACTTCCAAACACTGCAGTATGCTGCAATTAATAGAAACATATGATAGGAATAGAGAAGATGAACGCCTACGCAGGAATCTACACGGCACTAAAAGAAGAAGAAGAGAGTTGAATGAAAAATATTCTTCTGGCAGTGTATCAAGTATCTTACATATTAACAGTACTTCAGGTAAATCACAAGAGTAATTATTCATAAGAACTAACTTGTCTTTGGTGATTTCTTGTTGAAGTTCTTGCCAAAGGTTTTTCAGCTTTGAAGTATGTGTTGCAATGTCATCACCTGCTTGTCGTTTATAACAGAAAAACTCAGTACATAACTCATAAGTCTCATCTTCAGTTTTCCCATCAAACAATCTGAAGTTCTAACCAAACATTTCTTGCTGTGCTAAATCTCATCACTTTTTGAAGAGTTTCTTCAGTCATATTAGTTATGGGTACCAGTAATGCACTAGTATCTGATTTAGTAAAATACTCAACCTTCTTATCATACTCCATTCGTTCTTCTGTAGATGCTGTAGAAGATACAGGAACGGGTCTGAGCAATTTACTTCCTATAACATCAGTTGCACCTGGTATTCCTCGTAGTAGAACACACAACTTATATTTCCATGTATTCCAATTTACTTTACCGTTTAGGAAGCCGATTTGAACTTTCATCGTTCCCATTTTTGTCCTTCAAGAATGCTCTTTACAAATGGTTTAAAAAAAATCGAATAAATTATTTCTAACAGTTGCGCATTTCTGGGCCCATAACCTGTTAAAGTTATTAACCGTGAACATGACTGTTTATTTTTATTTATTAACTTTACTCAGGAAAAACTGTAGTAACTTTTAGAAAAATGCTTTTATAAAAAAAATCGTTTTTTTGACATTACTCTATATATCAATCTGACATTATTTATATTATTTTATAATCCACCTATCTAAGTAGAGCTTAGAGTATATCAACAAAGTAACTATAATGTGAAAGCAACAGTATGAAGAGTCATATGAGTACTTGAGGAATTTAGAATTCACAACTGACGATGAACTAGGTTAAATCAATGCAGAAAATACGTATTTCAATATAGCTATTCAGATATTCGTGAAGGAAACAACACATATACTTAAAAAAACATTCAATTGTCAAATTACTCAGCAAGAAAAATAGTAACTCTTAGAATATACTTTATAGTAGTAGTAGTAGTGGTAAAATCAGGATACATTATTCCAAAAAAATATAAGAAATTGAAACTAACACTAAGAATATCTTTAAAGTTGAAAGTGTTCATTATTAAATGCTCAACAATTTTCTGGAAACGATAATGAATAAAATTTATATATATATATATATATATATATATATATATATATATATATATATATTTTTTTTTTTATGTTTACTTTCATTGACCTTTTTAGTATATTTACATATATCTGAAGTTTTTCTTGGTTTTAGGTCATTTTTCAAATTAAAAATATAAAAAGACGGTTTATATTGTTGAGATTACCATCATTTATTTACGTTTCGGCATATTCAGCCTTTTTCAAAATAATACTACATCCAAAATAAAATTATTTTCTCACTAAGAGATACAATACTACAAACAATCCTTTCTACTTACCCCAAACGTAGAATAATAGTTGTCAATATACATTAAAATGTTCAGTCAAGAACTTCGTCGAAACATAAAATATTCTTATCAATCTTACTAAAAACAAACATTCACAACAAAGAATCCACAACGTTTGTACACATTAAAATTATTTACAGTACTGCTAGATATATTTTACTGAGGTTGTTTAAATCTTTTTTATTGTTATTGGCCTGCTGGTTTTTTTGGATAGCTATTGATTCCAAAATTTCCCTTTTTTTGTATTTTGTTCCGACCTTATAATTTTTGTGTTTTCAAAATTAAACACAAAAATTATAAGGTCGGAACAAAATACAAAAAAAGGGAAATTTTGGAATCAATAGCTATCCAAAAAAACCAGCAGGCCATTAACAATAAAAAAGATTTAAACAACCTCAGTAAAATATATCTAGCAGTACTGTAAATAATTTTAATGTGTACAAACGTTGTGGATTCTTTGTTGTGAATGTTTGTTTTTAGTAAGATTGATAAGAATGAGTTATGTTTCGACGAAGTTCTTGACTGAACATTTTAATGTATATTGACAACTATTATTCTACGTTTGGGGTAAGTAGAAAGGATTGTTTGTAGTATTGTATCTCTTAGTAAGAAAATAATTTTATTTTAGATGTAGTATTATTTTGAAAAAGGCTGAATAAGCCGAAACGTAAATAAATGATGGTAATCTCAACAACATAAACCGTCTTTTCATATTTTCAATTTGAAAAATGACCTAAAACCAAGAAAAACTTCAGATATATGTAAATATATATATATATATATATATATATATATATATATATATATATATATACATGTAGTATTCTTACCTTTGATACAGTTCTGAAAATATGAACTATAAAATTGATAGTTAACTTCATAATTCAAATAATATATAATAGTTATACAGCCAATCAATTGAGGGGTTTTCAGCAAAAACGTCACAAGTCAAAAATTTTTGTTTTGCAGAAATTACAAATTTCTTTCGGGCTTCTTACTGGAAACAGGCACCTTCATCAAATTTTCCAGACATGTGTGAATTTGTTTTACATAGTGACTTCTAATGCTGAAATTATCAAAATGGTCAGAAAAAATACAAAATGATAAGACTGATGCCGTTTTTGACAAAAAATATTTATTAATTTTTTTTTATTTAACGTTACAATAACAATATATTAAATTCAAAGCTCGCAACCACTGCTGTTGTCATCTTCTGAAACATCTACGGTTTCCGTGTCTTCAGTGCTTTTTTGGGCCAAATTTTCATAGAATGCAATATTACGCACATCATTTAGGAATTTAGTAAGCGACATGATATTTTGCACTTTTGCCGGGGCAATAGGTAATGGTCCACTATGCAAAAATAGCATTTCGATTTCTCGTGACAAATTTTGTTTAGGGCCAACAACAATACTTTGTGCCCAAGGACCATTATAGCTTTCACGTGTAGGTACATATCGAGTTTGCTGCTTTATATTTAACATTCTGACACTTTTGATCTTCAATGGAGGCTTTGGCGTATTGAGAAATAGCTTATCGGTCGCTTTTTTGATGTCAAAAAATTCGTGGTTCTTCACTTCATGTAAATTGAAGGGAGAATGTGTTAAAAAGTTATGCAAATAAAAAAAGTCATACTAATTTATGCATTTGAGTCCCTATTTTTAAAATTAATTAATAATACTTGAATTTTATTTAATAAAGGCATATTCTTATATAAATTTTAAACCAGTATTTGTTATATCCTTAGATACATTAATGGTTATAACTAAAAGTGGCAACATTGCTCAAAATGTCACTACCTGTTTAATGTGTCAATAGTAATCTAAATAGTAGTTTTTTCCTTGTTTAATTACCAAATAAAGAGATATGCAAATATCGTTAGAGTGTGATCGACGTAGTATTGTAGTAAATAATGTCAAACGTGGTTTGTTTATACAAGCGCCATTACGACTAGGGAGTAAACATTTAGTTCTTTCGTTTTGATGTCTTTTTCAAGACTTTTAGTGATAAAATAAACTTTTGAGTTAATGAATTTAATGTTTTTGGATTATCATGATTCGTCGGTGCCAAGTTTGTAAGAAAAACAGCCGAAATTACCAAAGCCATGTATCTACAATACCATCCCCACTTTTTGTAATTCATTCATTATTTCACTACTGGCGTTTAGAATTGTTGGCCGCAAGAATAAACGTGTTTATGAATGAATAGCCCTCTCTATGTTTATTATTACTCTAAGGGTTGAATGCTGTTTTTAGGTCTTTTAAGTTATTACTAAAAGAAGGCGAAAGAACGATCAGATCATCCAAATATGCCAAGATATTACCATGAGATGTTTTAAATAGTGTTATTTTCATTCAATTGAACTGTTTACAATAATATTATTGCGAAGAGATTATAAACGGTTATGTAAACAAATATTCATTCTATAGAGAATAATGCAAAGGGCAAGCTAGATAACATTAAACCATAATTAAGGATAAAGAAAGTTATTGTATATTATATGATTGATAATTTCAGATATTTCGTTAATATACCATAACTACTTTTTTGGCATGAAAATATAAACTCATGATTTTCCTATAACATTTAAACTTCTTAAAGATTTACTTGCATTGATTTAGGATTTAAAATGAACAATCGCGGCCCGATAATGCTAAGATATATATATATATATATATATATATATATATATATATATATATATATAAGATCAAAAAAGGATCATGCGTGAATTTAACAAAAACAAAGAGCAAACAACAAGTGTTATCATGGGAAAGCACGCAAAAATAAAGAGGTTACTGAAGAGGAGTGGTAACCGTAAACATGCATGTTTCTAGCTCATTAGCCTTCATCAGTACGGTATAACCAAGTATGGATGTGAAACTTGGGAGCAACGATGTTGAATGAAACATGGAAGAACACAAAGAACGGAAAATAACAGGACAACCAAACGCACATTTGTGCCATCAATTGGAGGATTCCGATTTTGGAACAACAACCAATATCAACACGGAGGCGCATAAAGCCCTCCTGTCTGGAAAAAACCAACCCAAGGTAAAGAAACAAGATCAAAAAAGGATCATGCGTGAATTTAACAAAAACAAAGAGCAAACAACAAGTGTTATCATGGGAAAGCACGCAAAAATAAAGAGGTTACTGAAGAGGAGTGGTAACTGTAAACATGCATGTTTCTAGCTCATTAGCCTTCATCAGTACGGTATAACCAAGTATGGATGTGAAACTTGGGAGCAACGATGTTGAATGAAACATGGAAGAACACAAAGAACGGAAAATAACAGGACAACCAAACGCACATTTGTGCCATCAATTGGAAGATTCCGATTTTGGGACAACAACCAATATCAACACGGAGGCGCATAAAGCCCTCCTGTCTGGAAAAAAACCAACCCAAGGTAAAAAAACAAGATCAAAAAAGGATCATGCGTGAATTTAACAAAAACAAAGAGCAAACAACAAGTGTTATCATGGGAAAGCACGCAAAAATAAAGAGGTTACTGAAGAGGAGTGGTAACCGTAAACGTGCATGTTTCTAGCTCATTAGCCTTCATCAGTACGGTATAACCAAGTATGGATGTGAAACTTGGGAGCAACGATGTTGAATGAAACATGGAAGAACACAAAGAACGGAAAATAACAGGACAACCAAACGCACATTTGTGCCATCAATTGAAGGATTCCGATTTTGGAACAACAACCAATATCAACACGGAGGCGCATAAAGCCCTCCTGTCTGGAAAAAACCAACCCAAGGTAAAGAAACAAGATCAAAAAAGGATCATGCGTGAATTTAACAAAAACAAAGAGCAAACAACAAGTGTTATCATGGGAAAGCACGCAAAAATAAAGAGGTTACTGAAGAGGAGTGGTAACCGTAAACATGCATGTTTCTAGCTCATTAGCCTTCATCAGTACGGTATAACCAAGTATGGATGTGAAACTTGGGAGCAACGATGTTGAATGAAATATGGAAGAACACAAAGAACGGAAAATAACAGGACAACCAAACGCACATTTGTGCCATCAATTGGAAGATTCCGATTTTGGGACAACAACCAATATCAACACGGAGGCGCATAAAGCCCTCCTGTCTGGAAAAAAACCAACCCAAGGTAAAAAAACAAGATCAAAAAAGGATCATGCGTGAATTTAACAAAAACAAAGAGCAAACAACAAGTGTTATCATGGGAAAGCACGCAAAAATAAAGAGGTTACTGAAGAGGAGTGGTAACCGTAAACATGCATGTTTCTAGCTCATTAGCCTTCATCAGTACGGTATAACCAAGTATGGATGTGAAACTTGGGAGCAACGATGTTGAATGAAACATGGAAGAACACAAAGAACGGAAAATAACAGGACAACCAAACGCACATTTGTGCCATCAATTGGAAGATTCCGATTTTGGGACAACAACCAATATCAACACGGAGGCGCATAAAGCCCTCCTGTCTGGAAAAAAACCAACCCTAGGTAAAAAAACAAGATCAAAAAAGGATCATGCGTGAATTTAACAAAAACAAAGAGCAAACAACAAGTGTTATCATGGGAAAGCACGCAAAAATAAAGAGGTTACTGAAGAGGAGTGGTAACCGTAAACATGCATGTTTCTAGCTCATTAGCCTTCATCAGTACGGTATAACCAAGTATGGATGTGAAACTTGGGAGCAACGATGTTGAATGAAACATGGAAGAACACAAAGAACGGGAAATAACAGGACAACCAAACGCACGTTTGTGCCATCAATTGGAAGATTCCGATTTTGGAACAACAACCAATATCAACACGGAGGCGCATAAAGCCCTCCTGTCTGGAAAAAACCAACCCAAGGTAAAGAAACAAGATCAAAAAAGGATCATGCGTGAATTTAACAAAAACAAAGAGCAAACAACAAGTGTTATCATGGGAAAGCACGCAAAAATAAAGAGGTTACTGAAGAGGAGTGGTAACCGTGAACATGCATGTTTCTAGCTCATTAGCCTTCATCAGTACGGTATAACCAAGTATGGATGTGAAACTTGGGAGCAACGATGTTGAATGAAACATGGAAGAACACAAAGAACGGAAAATAACAGGACAACCAAACGCACATTTGTGCCATCAATTGGAAGATTCCGATTTTGGAACAACAACCAATATCAACAGTGTTTCTCATGATAACACTTGTTGTTTGCTCTTTGTTTTTGTTAAATTCACGCATGATCCTTTTTTGATCTTGTTTCTTCACCTTGGGTTGGTTTTTTCCAGACAGGAGGGCTTTATGCGCCTCCGTGTTGATAGTGGTTGTTGTTCCAAAATCGGAATCTTCCAATTGATGGTACAAATGTGCGTTTGGTTGTCCTGTTATTTTCCGTTCTTTGTGTTCTTCAATGTTTCATTCAACATCGTTGCTCCCAAGTTTCACATCAATACTTGGTTATACCATACTGATGAAGGCTAATGAGCTAGAAACATGCATGTTTACGGTTACCACTCCTTTTCAGTAACCTCTTTATTTTTGCGTGCTTTCCCATGATAACACTTGTTGTTTGCTCTTTGTTTTTGTTAAATTCACGCATGATCCTTTTTTGATCTTGTTTCTTTACCTTGGGTTGGTTTTTTCCAGACAGGAGGGCTTTATGCGCCTCCGTGTTGATATTGGTTGTTGTTCCAAAATCGGAATCTTCCAATTGATGGCACAAATGTGCGTTTGGTTGTCCTGTTATTTTCCGTTCTTTGTATTCTTCCATGTTTCACTCAACATCGTTGCTCCCAAGTTTCACATCCATACTTGGTTATACCGTACTGATGAAGGCTAATGAGCTAGAAACATGCATGTTTACGGTTACCACTCCTCTTCAGTAACCTCTTTATTTTTGCGTGCTTTCCCATGATAACACTTGTTGTTTGCTCTTTGTTTTTGTTAAATTCACGCATGAGACTTTTTTGATCTTGTTTCTTTACCTTGCATTGGTTTTTTCCAGACAGGAGGGCTTTATGCGCCTCCGTGTTGATATTGGTTGTTGTTCCAAAATCGGAATCTTCCAATTGATGGCACAAATGTTCGTTTGGTTGTCCTGTTATTTTCCGTTCTTTGTGTTCTTCCATGTTTCATTCAACATCGTTGCTCCCAAGTTTCACATCCATACTTGGTTATACCGTACTGATGAAGGTTAATGAGCTAGAAACATGCATGTTTACGGTTACCACTCCTCTTCAGTAACCTCTTTATTTTTGCGTGCTTTCCCATGATAACACTTGTTGTTTGCTCTTTGTTTATATATATATATATATATATATATATATATATATATATATATAAATATATATATATATATATATAAATATATATATATATATACTATATATATTAAGTTATAGGCAGTTGTGGCCTCCGACCATGTTAAAACTGCGTCTGCCGTGACCTCCGCGGCCTCGTGACTTCCGATATACGGAGGCCACGAGGATTTTGGCTAAAACTTATCGCAAATGGAAGGTATGGACCACTGCTATCGTTTAGCAAAATATCAGCCGGAGGCCCTCTCGGCCGATTTTTGTACTTTTTTATACACCATAGTTTGAGCAGTTACCGCGCGGTTCTCCACAGTTGCATGAAGTATACCTTGCGATCACTTACGCGCTGCTCCTGGCCTCAAGCATTGTTTTTACCTATGTATAGTACCTGATGGCTGCCATATACACTATTTTCGGTGTTGCCGGTTGTGTGGTTTGCATTTGTTTTAAATACTTACATTTCATTAACCTAATTTGCTACTAGAGATTTAAGTTTACATTTTTGCACAAATTCAAGGCACTGAAAAAATAACTTTCTAATAATCACATTTTTAGTACTATTTTATTATATATAAAAGTGAACATTTTTTATTTTACTGTGTTTTGTGACAAATAACATTATTAAGCAACAAAATTAATAATGCATGATAGATATTCAGGAAATGAATTTCAAGTTAAATTAATTGAATAAAAACAGATAGATCCTTTGTAATTCCTGGCATGTTTTACGAGATGTCCAAAAATATACAAGGTGATTCATAAGTAGTGGGCCAAATTGTAACTACAGATTCAGAAGACAAAAAGAATAATATTTTCATTAACAACAATGGATCTGAGTCTGCTCCTTACTGAGATACAGAATGTTAAATAGAAAAAAAATTAAATAGATTTATATAATTAGAACACTTATTTTTCGAGATAATGACTTGAAAATTGGATATCTGTTTTAGCAAGGACAAACAAGAATATGATAGAGGATTTGAGTAAACTCATAGATGTCGCCATATCAGCTACACATTAATTGTCACTCATTAAATTTATAACTCACTTATTTAATTTGTATAGCCTCATCATTTCTGTAGAAAGATGTGTATTTCTTTGATGTTCAAAATATTAACCGTTTTCAAGATATTTGAATTTTACTGTTTCACAACACTTCATCTTCTAGGTTTTAGAAAAGAGTTGTCATAAGTAGCTCTAGCCCAAGTCTGTTCTAATATTGTCCGTTTTTTTTAACGGGCGTATAGTATTTCATAAGCATTAATATGATTTATTACTCAATGTTTGTATAGTTTTATTCAAATATTATTATGAATTACGGTTAGATAAAAGTAAAGTACAGCAATTGGGTCCATGTGGTGAAATAATTAAATTCAAATATCTCAAAAATTTTGAAGATTATTTTCACAGAAATGAAGAGGCTATCCAAATTAAATAAGTGAGTTATAAATTAATGAGTGACAAAAAATTTGAAGCTGATCTATAGCGCATGTGGCGACATCTACGAGTTTACTAAAATCCTCTCTCATATTATTATTTGTCCAAGCTGAAACTTGTTCATACCAAATTTCCAAGTCATTATCTCGAAAAATAGCTGTTCTATCAATAAAAATCTATTCAATTTTTTTCAATTTATCATCCTGTATATCACTAACAAGCAGATTTACACACATTGTTGTTAATGAGAATACTATTCTATTTGTATTCTGAATCTGTAGTTACACTTTGGCCCATAACTTATGAATCAATATTGCTTAGACTTAGACTTATATGGAACTATTTTTTGTTAATTATCAAAAGGGAAAATGTACTAGACAAGTGGATGGAATCAACAAAATTCGTAATGAGTAAATAATTGTTGCTCATTTTTTAAAATGAACAAATGTGTATTTATATATTTTTTCCACCGTTCAATGGCCACTTCCCTACAGTTGTAGGAAATGATGCCTTAACAGTAAAAAATTCGGTTGCTGGAAATTAATCGCGGTGATGGAAACCTATAGAACATTCCTTGAGTAGGAAAAACAGATATCGCCAATACTATTGTAAGGTAATTTGACATAAAACCAGAAGCCATCCACACTAATTACATAAACTACTGTTATTTATTCTGCCAAAATTATAATTTAGTTGTGCAGCTATACTTATCGGAATTATTTAGCGAATTATTTCCATCTAGGAGAGAAAAATAGGTCATTACAAAATAAGTTCAATATTACAATATTTATTGTGAATAAAATGATTCATTGCCGTTTGAGATAGAAAAGGCCAAAAGAACTCTTAGCCCGAAGTTCACTTTACTATTCCTGTTTAATTTTTATATCTTAAAGCGTACAAAATAATATCTGAATTCAAATTAGAGCAACTTAATAATTATAATGTACATTGAAAAACCTGTATTTCTATTTTGTCTATCATAATCTTAATTAATAATATTGAAATATTTTTCGTACATAGGTTTTTGAAGTACAGTACAGTAAAGTACAACGAATAGTTTAGTCAATTTTTTGTTCTTAATAAAAAATTTCAAATTTAATTTTTCTTCAAACATCAGCACTACATAATAATTTTAAACCCATTTCTCAAGTTTTTTTTGTCTACAACTGTCTTAAAATACACAATACTATTGGCAGTATCAATATTGATCTCTCATTATCAACCTATAAGTAACATGTGATTGTAATATTTTTTGTAGGTCGCACATTGACATCTAAAATTCGAATCATACCGTCAAATTTTAAGTGCAAAGTAATTTAAGGATGTCTTCACTAAAATCTTCATTTGTCAAATTGAGCCAAGTATAATCTATTATATTCGCATATAATGGCTGTTATTCATGCAAGTTCCTAGGACTGGCAGAATTAAAACAAATCGCAGTTCCAATTAATCAACCTCTCACAATTTCCTAATTATTTCTCCATGTTTCAATCTACGTCTATTCAAAGGAGAGTATACACTACTGTCCAAAGTTAACTCACCACCTTAAATGTACCATGAGCGTGAAAATATGTTTCTTCTGAACCCTTGATTGGATTCCGTTTTCCACATCATAGGTCTATTTCTGTGTGTGTAAAAATAAAGATGTGTTTTTTCATCTTAGCTTGCAACACCCCGTGGAATTTATCAGAATCAAACGCTACATTTTATGAATAATGCAAGATAGCTTTTTCTTTCCTCAACATTTTCGTAAAAAAATCATCTTGGTATCTTTGTTATTAAAGAAGAAAAGTGCGTTGAAAGCATAACGTGATTTTATTGAATTGTAATACGCAATAATGGGATATAAGTAGGTAGTTTGCTATGAAAAAGCAGAAAAATTGTCTGGTCAGGTTAAAACGGACAATATTGTTCAAAATTTAATAAATTGTCTTGCTGCTTTGCGTATGTTCGTTAATTGACATGGACACTATTTTAAGAAATCTGAGCCGCGATGAATTTGTGAGGGCAATTATTTTAATCAATGAAGGATTAAGTTATCGTAAAATAGACTTTGCTCCTTATATATGAAATAACTTTCTTCTAATGACTGTTAAAGCACGACTACATGTTGCACGTAGGATCCGTAACTATTTGGATGAGGTTAGTAGACAAACCATGAACTGTCCACCCTGCAGCCCGGATCTAAATCCCATAGGGAATATCATTGATCGTGAACTCAGGATCCGCCAACTATCACCTCTTTTTTGACGACATAGAAGTTACGGTGCAATTGAGCAAGAACAAATACGACGCTTGATTTTAAGTATGCCTAGTTGCTGTGAAGAGGTAAATAAAAATAGAGGCAGTGTTTTTTGCGAGAGGGTTGTTTAGGATTATTTGTGAATAAAGTTTATGCGTATTACAATTCCATAAAATCAAGTTATGCATTGAACGTACTTTTTTACTTTGATAACAGAGATATCCAGATGAGTTTTTCACGAGAATATCGAGAAAAGATGAATATATCTCGCAATGTTAATGAGATTTAGCATGTGCTTCTAATAAATTCTACAGGGTGTTGCAAAATAAGATGGAAAACCACAACTTTATTTATACACCTCGTATATGGATAAAACGTTGACATTTCTTAGAAAACATTGTAACTCTAATTGTTTAGAAGTAGTCTCAAGATGTGAAAAAAAATTATTGGTATCTAATCAATGGTTCAGAAGAAAAATTGTTTAAAAACATTAATGCGTTAATTTTGGACAGTAGTGTAGCTTTATGGCTTGTGAACTGCAAATCAACAGAATCAACACTACAGTATCCACTTTTGTTCATAATAAAACAATATGATATAAATCAATTATTGATAAACGTATTACTTCCTATCCAAATTACTCTGTTATTAATCAGGATCTGAATTTTCGAAAAAAATATTCATTATATTACGGATAGTCGTATATAACAAACAATAATTTAATGAGAAGAAAATTAAAGGCTATTTTTGTTTTAGTGTTTTTCATTTCAAATCTTATTAAGATAAGTTACACGGATCTTAAAATTTACTACAATTCTTAAAATGTACAAAATAAAACTAAGTCTGAATCCAATATATGTTTTATAAATAGGTTTTGAAATAAGTGAGAAATATGCGGTCTGAAATAGATAATTTCCCAGCTGTGAAGGTCAACGGTCGATATAATAATCTCATTCAAGATGTATAAATATCTCAATTTTTGTAAAATAGGTGGAAGCCAACTCGTGCGCAATCTCTATACCAACAGTATATAGAGGCTTGAAATATCATAAAATCAAGGTCATTTCGTCGATACCAAGAGACGCAAAGTTGTCAACCAATATACACGCTGTATATTGGGCGGAGGCTAAGGTGGTTACTTTTTATACGGACGCCATATATATATATATATATATATATATATATATATATATTAAAGTGAAACATATCTACCAGGTTAAATTAAATCATTAGCATCATTCAGATAATGTGAATCTTAGTAGTAGTAGTAAATATTCAATAAAAGGAAATAATCCATCAAGATATAATTTTAGACATGTTAAGAAATATTTACGAATAAGTATACAATTGATAAAATGATTTAAGAGATAACTAATAAATTTAGTAAGTATTTTTTTCCAAAGTATATTTCAAAGTACAGAAAATATAACAACGACAAGTAAATTACGTCAAACATAATTTTGTACATAATTATAATGATCCCTGTATATAGGATCACATGAATTTTGAAACAAAATTCAACTATTATAACTTTATATTTTGTAATCACTTTCAGAAACTCTGTATATTGCATAAACTTTTCAATTATTTGTATGAAATGTCAAAATCAAAATATCAACGCGGAAACCAACGTTCTGTTAATAGTTCGGGTAGAGTGATTCGGAGTGACTATAGAAGTGCATAGAAACACAGTGAATTTATCTACAATAACGCAGAAATAGATATTTTGATTTATTAAAAACAATGTTTATTTATCAACAAATGAACAATGAAAAACAAAAAGAGACGCCGTGTGAATTAAATAGATGGAGGACGTGTTAAATTTTTCTTCTCCAAATTTTTAAGAAACTATTATAATTTAAACAAAATCATAAAGAAACGTTAACTAACATGTTTAGCAGAATCTTGAAAAGTAAACTAACTAAAAATATCATTCGTATATTAATGAATAAGTGAGAAAATTGTGATATCGTCTAGATTTGGTAAGATTGAACAATTAATTACCTTATTAATATAATTTCGATGACTATCCATATATCTTGCTTTTGATGAGATATTTCTACTGGTGAAATAATTCACATCTCATCATTTCCACATCCTGAGTTTCGCTTATTCGATCATAGGCGATCGTTTTCTCCAAATGCATCACATTCAGGGTCAAGAAGAACCAACTATGAACACTATTCCTCGTGTATATATTGAACTTCTCCTATAAAAACATTCACAGATATATTTATATGTTAGGTTATATTATTTTTGAAATCAATTTATTAGTAAAATATTAGTCTTAAACATTCAATCTCCACTAATATATCGGACACGAAACACTAAACCCATATTAAACAAGTACTTACCAAAATTCATACAATAAACTATAATAATAATAAATCAACACGTCGTATTTTTTCTTCATCTTGTAAACTAAATTATATCCACCACAGAATAACACACCACACGACGATCGAATTAGCAATAGCGAGAGTTGGGATTGAAGCGTTATGAATGTACATTCAGAACACATAGAATAATGATAATTGAGCGAAATTTACTTGCTGCGTTTGAGGTAAATGATATTTACAACTAATGAAAATCGTTTATGCGAAGATTTTCGCTAATAATATTCATTGAATCTATAAATATGTATTACTAATTCATTAATTGATAAATTTTTTTCTTTATTTCACTATCTATATTTAATTAAAATCGTTTGTCTATGTTCGTCTTGCGTTTCTTTGATATCTTACCTATAGTTCCTGTTACTAACAAGCGTCAAGTGCCGAATCCCATTCCTGAGATATAGCAACGACAAGATAAAACAAATCTACAATATTTTTTAACTTACATAATATTTTGAATTGGAGTTCGTGGTAAGCAAGCCAATTCTGGCACCCATAAAAAATTAAATCAATAAACAATACTTAAATTAAATTAATCGTAATTATAAATAAATATATAATAAATGGCATCCCAACGCTGGTGCATTAAATTAAATTAATTGAAATTATTAAATATATTATAATATATATATATATATATATATATATATATATATATATATATATATATATATATATATATACATATATATATATATATGTCATTGACGTTTCGGTCGTTTTTGACCTTCATCAGAATATAAAAAACATTAAAAGAGAATTGGTTCTTAATATCCTAGTGTATACAATGTAAAACTATGACATACCTGTGGAATATATTCCAGCGAGTGCCACATCACATATTAAAATAAACTGAAATAAAATAAACTTCAACGATACATTTAAAAACATTTTACAAGTAACGGTGTGTGTAGATCAACTTTCATAGTAGTTCTGGTGTCTAAGTCTAATGGTATTATTTGAGAATGTTGTTTTTCTCCCTATACGCATTTCTTTATAACAAATAGTTGTTATGGCTTTTGTTGAGTTACCTACATGAAATAGTTGTTTAATTCATTATTCTATTTTATTATATTGTTGTAAATCTTGCTTAAACATTTTCTGTCGGTTTTGTAATTTCGGTTTTTTTTATTTCTCTGTATTTTTATCGTTTAGTAAATTTCTCTTTTTCTGGTGTGACTTAAATTTTCTAAAATTTTTGTGTTTTCATAATCTGAACTATGTTTTTTTTCTTGCATATGTGTTGTTAAGGCAGTTTTATTTTTCTTCTCGTACTTGTGACCATTTAATCGATTTTTCAAATATTGGCTAGTTTGCCCGATATAGACACTATCGCAGTCCCCGCATGGAATTTGATAAACTATATTGCTTTGCTTTTGATCAGGAATTCTTGACTTCAATTTACTGAAGTTGGATTTTGAGAGGTTGTACCCTTTATGTGCAATTGTAATGTTATGGTTTTTAAAAATGTTGCTGAATTTTTCGGATAGTATTGGTTTGTAAGGCAAGGAAAGGTACTTTTGTTTGTTTGTTTTGTTTTTTTGCAGGTTTTGATTATGGAATTATGGAAGTTATGAATGCGTTGTTTAAAGATGGTGTTTATCAGTTTTTCTGGGTAGTTATTGATTTTAAGGGCTTTTTTTTATAGAATTTTCCCGGAATTCTGGGCAAGACAGTTTAATTGCACGATCGGCGAGGCCAATGATTACCGACTTTCTTTGGGACATGGGGTGTTGTGAATTGAAATCCAGGTATCTAGATGACCAGGTTTCTTTCGTATACCACTCTGTTTTTATACTATTGTTTTTGTGATGGAGTGCTAAGTCCAAAGAATAAATTTTGTCTTTCTATTTCTATTGTGAATTGACGTTTGTTGTGGAAACTGTTAAATTTGTCTAGGATGGTTTGAGTTTTATTTTTTGGTACGGCAGTGATACAATCATCTACATAGCGAATGAAAAAAAGAGTGTGAAAATTTAAACTTTTTAGAATGGTTTCTTCCAGGTCTTCCATCACTATCTGGGCTATTACGGTGGATATTGATGCTCCCATAGCATAACCATCAATTTGTTTGAGAAATTTTTCTTTGCATGAGATAAGTAGATTTAAGAGTAACTTCTATAGCTTCTAGGAACTCATTTAAAGGTATATCGGTATATCTACTTATTTTGTCGAATTTTTTTGTTATTATTTCTTTAGCTTTGGTTATTGGTATGCTAGTGTATAACGATACTACGTCTAGGGATATTGAGGAGTATTCATTTGGTATATGTAAGTTTTTTATTTTATATTTGAGGTCTACAGAGTCTTTAATGTAGTTGTTATTTTGATTAATGACATTTTGTAGAATGCCTTTTAAATATTTTGAAAGTTTTTCAAAGGGCGATTGGATACAGGAAACGATTGGTCTAAGGGGTATTCCCTGTTTGTGTACTTTAGGAGGCAGTAAATTCTTGGAGGTTGGGCATTTAGGATTTTTAGGTTTTTAACCGTATTTGGTGATATATACATTACGTTCTCCCAACGAGATATTAACAAGTTATTATTTTTTTGGTAGATATTAGTAGGGTCTGCTTTTAATTCTTTATAGATGTTATTGTCTTGCAAAAGGTCGTTAATTTTTTTATAATAATCATTTTCATACATACAGTTTTATTTGATTTATCAGAATTTAGGATAAGTAAGGTTTTATTTTTATTTAGAAAGGTTTTTGTTTTGTCAAACATATTCAAAAATGATTTTTGTCGTTTTATATGCAATTTTTTTTATTAATATTAATATTATTTTTGTAATTTGTTATTATATTACAACATTTTGACCTTAGTTCGTCTTTGGTTACATGGTTAAGACTTTCTAGGGAGATTTCTATGTTCGTAATTATGTCTGAAACTGGTATATCCTTAGGTTTTTTTTAAGGTATCGCAAAGTTGGGCCCTAAACTAAGTATTTCGTTGACATAGTCCGGGATATCGACTTGTTTGAAAACACAAAAAATTAAAGTCACACCAGAAAAAGAGAAATTTATGAAACGATAGAAATACAGATAAATAAAAAAACCTAAATTACAAAACCGACACAAAATGTTTAAGCAAGATTTACAACAATATAATAAATAGAATAATGGATTAAACAACTATTTCATGTAGGTAACTCAACAAAAACCATAACAACTATTTATTAAAATGAAATAAATGCGTATAGGGAGAAAAACAACATTCTCAAATAATACCATTAGACTTAGACACCAGAACTACTATGAAAGTTGATGTACACACCGTTACTTGTAAAATGTTTTTAAATGTATCGTTGAAGTTCATTTTATTTCAGTTTCTTTTAATATGTGATGTGGCGCTCGCTGGAATATAATTCACAGGTATGTCATAGTTTTTACATTGTATACACTAGGATATTAAGAACCAATTCTCTTTTAGTTTTTTTTATATTCTGATGAAGGTCAAAAACGACCGAAACGTCAAAGAAATACATTATAAATTTAAAAACCATCTAATGTTTTGAATAATCCACTACCAAAAGTTTCCAAGAAATATAATTGAAAAAAATATAAACTTTAAGGTCCAAGAAAAAAACTCGAATTTTCTATATATACATATTTATATATATATATATATATATATATATATATAAATTATTTGTTTTTCTTCAACCTTGTATATAAATTCCTTCCATTATTCTTGGGCATCAGGTTAATCGTAAATTATGTATCAATTTATATTTTTATTTAACGTTTCGCTCCCGAGTTCGGAGCATTTTCAAAAATGTTTACATTGATGTTAAAACAATAAATTGAAAACGATTGAACTATTAAAATTAAATGTACACACAGAGACGACAAAAACTGGTAACTAATAAAACAATTTCAAAAATAATAATAAAATCGAAAGTACCTGCCTTAGAAACAACGCATTACAGTATACAAGGGACATTCCATAAGTTGATGTTATTATTATAATAAATTATAATATATCTGGCTTAGATTTTTGATATATTGTTTATCGTTTGCGGCATTGTTCTCCTTTTTTATATGTATCATTTCATTTATTGTTAGTGGATCACGGTACTACTACAACGTGATAAGAGTAAAACTGTCATAACGAACACTACAGATTATGACACAAAAATAAATGAAATATTAAATAATACAAATGTATATCAAAAAATAAAATCTGATCAGACAAAGTCCTCTCAAGAAAAAAATAATAAATTTGTTAAAAAACTTTTAGATAATCAATCAATTAGTGCAACGGGAGCTAAGCAATTGCAAACACATAATGCCATAACACCAAGAATTTATGGTTTACCTAAATTACATAAACCTGACATATCATTACGGCCAATAGTTTCTTATGTTCAATCTTCCTTTTAGAAACTGTCTAAATATTTATCAAGCTGTCTATCACAAATAATCAACAAGAATGAATTCTATATAAAAGCTTCATTTACACTTAAACACTTTTTAGACACTGTTGAAATACCAAACAATTATAACATTATTTCTCCAGACATGGTCTCAATGTATACCAACATTCCAAACGAACTAATAACCCATATAATAAAACATAAATGGAGATTATTAAAAGAACACACAACTCTCACATATGAAGAATTCATAGAAGGAATAATGCTAATCCAAAACAATAACTTTTTTCAATATAAAAAAGATTTTTTTGAACAACTCAATGGGTGCACTATGGGTTCACCAATTTCATCAATCCTTGCATAAATTGTGATGGAATACCTTGAAGAAAATGTGCTTAATCAAATAAATTTCAATATATTATTTTTTAAAAGATACGTTGATGATTGCTTAGCTGCCGTTCCATCCAATCAAATAAATCATATATTGACTGCTTTCAATAATTTCCATCCAAAGCTTCAATTCACAATAGAAACAGAACAAAACAATACCATAAATTTTCTGGCCATGACATTTATTAAAACTAGAGAAAATAAAATTACAACAAAACATTTTATTAAAGAAACGTCATCAGGTCGCTACTTGAATTACCACTCCCACCATCCTAATTCACAAAAAAACAACGTAATCATAGGATTAGTAGATAGAGCCATCACAATTACATCACCTAAATATCGTCCAGAAATTTTATATCAAACAATAACAATATTACAAGACAATCACTATCCTTCTAAACATATTGACAGAATTATTAAACAACGCACACATAAATTTTACAATAGTCAAATCCAATCAACACAAACCAATACACTAGCCCCTCTTACATACATCGCAATGCCATATAAAAATCAACTCTCAGAAAAACCAAACTATATATTATCTAAACATAACATAAAAGTTTGTCATAGGGCACAAAATACTCCATCACCATTGTTCTCCAGATTAAAAAGTGAAATAAATGATTCAAAAAGTCTAACGTCATATTGCTTATTGCTAAACATCAATGTATAAAATTTTTGAAAATGCTCCGAATTAGAGAGCGAAACGTCAAATAAAAACATACATTGATACAGAATTTACGATTAACTTGATGCCCAAGAAAAATGAAAAAAATTATATATAAATATATATATTGAACCACATATCTTATATCTTAGAGCATATCAGCTGATTGAGAATGTTTAGTTTAGTATTTAGAATAAATTGAAACTATGTTAATAACAGAACACATTAAGAAAACCACAATCAGAATTAAAATTCATATAAAATCATTTGTTTAATATAATTGAAAGAGTAACAATAAATGTAGAGAAATTACCTTAATAATTTTCTTAAAGTATGAAAACGCCTCACAAGTATTGAAGAAAACATTAAATCTGCCCAATATGGATATTTGTTTGTCACTAAGGAATCAGCTGTTTATCTGAAAATAAACAAGCTTTAGTTAGCAAATTTAATACAACTATCAGTTGAAAAGTAATAATAATATTCATATTAGTCATATTTAAAATATAAATACAAGATGACATAACTCTAATGATATGTCAAAATTTGGTATCAATTTTATAGAATAACAAAAAGGAAATGGATCCTAAGATGGTGATAGATATATGTCAATATTTGAAACTATAAATTTTGTACAGTTCAAATAAAGAAATCAAGATATATATGTATATATCAGATAAAGGGATTTATGTTATAAACTTAAATGTTATTTCAAAGTTATCACAAGTAGAAAAACAAGAATTTACATTGTAATATAAAAGTATTAACCATGAATTTCACCTATTGTTAAAAGACTTATTTTATTGAAATTAGTATATAATAAAGAAAGAACAGACTTCTTTCACTGAAATTGACGATCATATGTTATTCAAAACTATCATAAAGTGCAATAAAAGTGAATAGAACTCCAAAGCTCAAGAAAGAAAAGCATTGGTTGTAATATGACAGGACAATATTGTTAAATTATAAGGAAACAAAACTTTATTTGGAACAGTGAGCTGGGAAACAAATAGTTCATTTATTAAAAAATTGACGATCAAGGGGAAGCGTTGGTAGATTGAGCTTGGCGTCGTAGGAGAGGAAATGAGAATGTAAGTTTTGCAACAAATTTTAAGCTAAATCGCAACAAATATGTATTAAAGTTAAAAATTCATAAGCTATATTAAACAACAAACACTTACGTATATGGATATCCAGTTATTCCTGAGAATACCCAAGTTTCTTTCAGAAAATATGAAGCGTGGTCGCCAATAGGCGTATTCCTGTTACCAGATGTGGTAAAATCCAGAATTCAGACTTCAGGTCAGTGTTTTCTTATATTATTGGCCAATAATAACAAACTCATTTAAATTCAGTGACTATTTCCATTTGTAAATAATTCTTGCGTCTATATAATCGATGAAACTAAAAGAAAAAGACTTTTATGTAGTTATTCATTAGATATAAATTTGAGATTATTAAAAAACCCACATGAACGTTCTTAATATTGTAATAAAATAATGGTGGTACTTACTTCATTTACAATCGTATAAGAAATTTGCATATTTATGTAGAGATATGATATTTCCAAAGATATATGTAGTTGGTATATAATGTATTCTAAATAACTAATAATCTGTATGTATAATTTTCACACATAAATCCTCTTATAAACTTGTCCATCACCTTTCTTATTACAAAGAAACGAGTTTTATGTATATAATACACATACCAATTCGTAAGCGTCTAACTGAAACGTTCGGTTTCCATTCGCATCATTTCGTTTTTATTTGAGCATGCGCATAGAATGTAGATAGTATAATTTATGACTGTGGTTTAACAATGTCATAGGCGTATCTATTATATATATTGAAATAAAAATTTTCTTTAAAAAAATTAAATTATTTAGAATCAATGTGCTTCATTTTATTTAATTAAACATATATCTCAATCTAAGCCTGAACTCAAAGGGTAGAACGAGTCTCATACTCCCGAATAATAATAATTAACTGAGCTAGCCAAATAAATAAACAACAAACTTCATTAAATAAATAATAATCAATAAACGAATACAAAAATAAATAAATCTATTTAACCTATAAATAAATTATAATAAATAATAAAATTAATATATATATATATATATATATATAAATATATAGGTATATAATTTTAATTACGCCTCTACGTAGGACGCCAAGATTGGTATATATTAATGTTGACGATTATTTATTTATATTTATTCAGTAATGCACCTGCGTTGGGAGCCAATTTGGAATATATTAATTACGTCTCAACTATTTATATTTTTAATTATTTATTTAATTGGAGTTTTGAGCGCCAGAATTGGTTCGTTTACCACGAATCTCAATTCAAAATAAAATATAAGTTTGAAAAATTGTAAATTTGTTTTATATTGTTGTTACCATATCTCAGGAATGGATTCGGCAATTGACGCTTGCCAGTAACAGGAAGTAAGATATCAAAGAAAATACAAAACGAACATAGACAAAAGATTTAATTAAATGTGAATAAACGAAATAGCAGTTCTTTGTTAATCAACAAATTAAATAATACATATTTGGTGAATTCAATGAAGATATTTGCGAAAACCTTCGCATAAAATTGTTTATATCAGTCATAAATTTATTTACATCAAACCAACCAAGTAAATTGCGCTCAAACTATCTATGGTGTGCGTTGAATGTACATTCACAACGCTTTCAATCCCAGCTGTTGTTATTTTAAATATAATCGTCGCATGTAGTGTGTATTCTGTGATTGGTATGATTTAGTTAGCAAAGATAAAGGAAAGGTTTGATGTATTAATATTTTATTATTGTTGATGATATGAATTTGGTATGTAATTATTTTAATAAGAAATTAGTGTTTCATGTCCGATATATTAGTGGAGATTGAAATGTTTAAAACTAATATTTATCTAAGAAATTTATATGAATGATAACTTAACCTAGACATGTAAATATACTTGAAAATGTTTTTTATAGGAGAAGATTTATATATACACGAGAATAGAGTTCATATTTGGTTCTTCTTAACCCTGGATATGATACATGTGAATCAAACGATCGTGACTACAATCCAATAAACCGCAACTCAGGATGTGAGAGGTGATGAAATGTGAATTATTTCACCAGTTGAATACCACAATCAATGGCAAGATATATGAATAGTCATCGAAACTATATTGATAAGGTAATTGTTCAATCTTACCAAATCTAGACGATAGTACAATTATTTTCACTTATTTGTTTAAATACGAATTATGTTTTTTAGTTCGTTTACTTTTAAAGCTTTGTTGAACACTTTGGTCAACGTTTCAATATGATTTTGTTAAATTATGTTAACTTTTAAATAATTTTGGAGAAGAAAAAATTTACGCGTCCTCCATTTATAAATTCACGAGGCTTCTCCCCAAGCTTAGAATCAACAACTTGCAACTGTTTTCCTTTTTTGTTTCTCATTGTCCATTGTTGTTAAGTGAATAATTGTTTTTATTAAATCAAAACATCCCTTTCTGTGTTATTGTAGATAAATTCACTGTGTTTATTTACACTTCTGTAATCACTCCGAATCACTCTACCCGAACTATTGAAAGAACGTTGATTTCCGCGTTAATATTTTGGTTTCACATTTCATATAAAATAATTGGGAAGTTTATGCAATATACAGGGTTTCTGAAAGTGTTTACAAATTATGATAATATAATAATTGAATTTTTGTTTCAAAATTCAAGTGATTTTATATACAGGGATTATTATAATTATATACAAAATATGTTTGACGTAATTTACTTGTCGTTGTTTTTTTTATATACTTTGAAAAATAATTACTAAATTGAATAGTAATCTCTTAAATCATTTTATTAAATGGATATTATACGTAAATATTTCTTAATGTGTTTAAGCTATGTCTTTATGTATTATCTTCTTTTATTGAATATTTACTAAGATTCACATTATTCGAATGATGCTAATTGGTTTAATTTAACCTGGTAGATATGTTTCACTTTAATATATATGTATATATACAGGGTGGCCCATTATTATTTAAAACGTTTCTTTGTATTTTTTAGCTATTGCACGTCTACACACTAATGAGCCACCCTGTGTATATATTACACAAACCAGTCAACATCTAAAAAATGGAATTATTGGTCACAAATATGACAAAAAAAATGCTTTGAGCAATCACGTGTGGGAAAGCAACCATAATTTTGAAAACACAAAAATATGGAAAACTGAAAATAATACCAAAAAACGGCAGTTCTATGAAATGGTATATAATCAGAAAATCCAACATTGTATTAATTCAAAAACTGATACAAAAAATCTAAGCAAAATAAATTACAACCTAATAAATGTAGTCTCAGTGTAGTGGGCTCTAATACATTTTCCAGTGTATATTTTAGATATATTTTAAAAATATAATTTATATATAAATATAATTTTCAACCAAATTTTATCGAAAATTGAATAGATGAGGCTTTTACTTGATGAATTTAAACTGGTTGACGCGTTTCACTAACACAGTTGTTGGTAAAGAAATCTCAACAAGTACATCAAATGGAAGAGTACACTGTAGTATATTCTCTATTCCTATATAGGCTGTTTCTATAAATATTAAGGAATATTATGTGCATGATATCGAAATAATATTTAATCTAAAAAATCTACTTACAGAAATTTATTTTGACATTAACAAAAATTTCGTACTATTCTGTATTTTCCTTGACATTGTCACTGTTCATAATACAGATTTTTTGTCATATAAAAATAATGTTTCGTTAAATCAGTTACAGAACCATTTCTGTTGCTACTAGTGATAGTATATTCTATAACAAGGGTGGAATAAGGAAAATTCTACACGAGTAGAAAGACTTATCTTTTTTTAAATGGAACACCCTGTATATTTCCACATTTTTTATTCCCCTCGATTTTTTTTTGTGCGATATGAGGTATTGTAATGTTATACGTGGTAATTTAACAGATATATGCACTTTTTTAGTAATTTCCTAGTAACATCAACACCCTGTACCATTGTATAGATTTTATAGATTTGATATCAAGAAATCTATTTACGTTCAAACGATTTTTGATATAGTTTACTATTGTCCAAAATTATTAACATAGCGCGATATTCGCTCTTTATATACAGGATTGATCATAAATCGGAATGATCATTTACTGGGTTTTCATAAATGGAACACCCTGTATTTTAGTATCGCAATGAAATAGTATTGTATGGCACTTTATTATTTCTTATACCTATACCTAATTGCTCTAATTTGTGAGTTATTGATGATACTTTCAGCCAAACATTATTTGAAACAAATATTAGTTTGACGGTGGAAATATTTAACAAAAATAATTTTCCAAAAACAATCACAAAATAATTAAGTTAATAATGTATTTACCTTTGTAGCGATGTATTTATCATCAGGCGCATTGTTTATAAAATAGTTAACTTCTTCTACAGTTAATGTTTTTGATTTTTTCGCTCGATTGTCTTTTTAAAAATGCTTGTAACCTGGCATATTTTGACAAAATCCTCTTTATGTTTTATGTTAATAGTGGTTCTTAGCATTGAGTATATTTTCCAAAGAGTAGATGGTTTATTTGACTTTGCTAATTCTGAAATGTATACAAGAAATACATTCTCTGAAAATGATTGGCCTTTTTTTAATCTATGCCATTGGATAAACAGGTCATATTGTTGAAGATAAATATGCTTAGATTCTTCATGCAACAGATTGCTTGCTGTCGCCTCTGCTAACTCCCTAATTTCTGGATGAGTAGGGGCAAAACTACCACTGCTGTCAGTATCAGACACTAAAAAGGAATGAAGCCATGTAATAGCTATTATTTAAATAAAATTATATTAATTTACTTACTTTTTATGAAGTAATATGAATTTGAATTTAAAATTTAAAAAATTAGACAATTTTTACAGTTGACAATTGTTGCTAATAGATAGTGTATTTTCTTTTTTCTTATTAGAAAGTGTCATAAAGTAAAGTTATTCTGCACTTCTGGCTCTAACAATTAATATTCAAGGATCATATTAGTCATTTTACGTTGAGTTTAGAGGATTTTTATGCATTCTGGTATTTCTGAACTACTTTTACTCTGCGCAGTGCAGTGCAGCAGGTGTACAAAACAGAGCACGCCTATTTTCTCTTTCTGTCAAATGAACCGTGATATTTACAGGGCGCCACAAGTATTCATTCCATAACAAGGTCGAGAATGAATATTCTTGCACTAGTGCTAGAATGAAGCTATTCCATAATCGAAAACTACGTCGGAATATAGAAATTCTACAATAGTCGTAGAAAAAATATTTTTTCTGTGAATGCGTCGAAAAATGACTCGGAAGAAAGTGATTAATTTTTTTTACAGTTGCAATTCAAAGTATTTTTTGACTTTTAATTAGCTTAGTTTTACGTTTTATTTCCTTGTTTTTTTATTAAAAGTGTTTGCAAAAACTTAGTGGCTACAATTTTTCTGTTCAATGAAACTAAATTTGTTTAACATGTTTCAACAAATGTGTTTTTTTCCAAAAATATATACAAAATTTTGTTTGGCAACTTAAATTGGTAAATATGACTTCTACTTGTTGCAAAAATTATTTAAAATCGCACAAAAACTTTATTTTTCCCAATCATTACAAACTTTAAATGCAATTATCTCAAAACTATAGTTTGACACATTCATGGCTTTGGCATGTGATCGATGATATCTGCCAATAGAAAATCAACCTAGATTTTGTGCTATGTTACTGTTGCACAAACAGTATGAATGTATTAGTATTGTTTAGCACAAAATAAAACAAAATTGTCGTTTTTTGAGTTGTGATAGTATTGCATTAGGGGTGCGATATAATCTTGTGAAATAAATACAGCAGTCGCTAATAACCCCTTCTTGAGTTGATGCGACTTTAAGCTCAAAAAGAAAATTTTTTTACGATTCCTCCAGCATAGGGTGGACTGTCCAACAGTGAGCCATGTCCCACAGTGGACCTGTCAAGTACAATGCGCGGTTGCCTACATTAGAAACAAAACGATCGGTGTGTTTGAAGCGTCGAAAAAATAAGAAAAGCAGCTAAACTTAAAGAACTTCCTTAGGCAACCTTGAGAAGATATTATTTAAAAACAAAAAATGCAAGAGAAGGTCTGAATATCAGATTAGATCCTAACTATAACGTTAATCAGATTTTCAATTCGGAGCAGGAAGAGGCATTGAAAAAATATATCAAAAATTGTGCATATCTCTTCTATGGTTTAACAAATAGAGATTACCGCATGTTAGCGTACGAGACAGCAATCATCAATAAAATACGCATTCCAGAATCCTGAAAAAAAATGGCAGGCTTGGAATGGCTCCGAAATTTTCGTGTTCGTCATCCAGATGTGACTCTCCGAGCATCGGAAAATTGTAGCTTGGCTCGAGCTACAAGTTTCAATCATCATAACATTGACGAATGTTTCCAAAGTCTAAAAGATGTTTTAAAACGCCATCCCAATTTTGCTAATGGAACACGCGTCTATAATTTAGACGGAACGGCGACAACCACTGTTCAAAAGCCTCCAAAAGTGCTGGCACCGAAAGGAATAAGATGTCTCTCGAAAGTTACAAGTGGCGGAAAAGGAACGTTATGTCCAACATGTGCTATTGTTTGTGCTGGTGGATATTCACTTCCACTCGTCATAATTTTTACTCGAAAAAACTTCAAGAACTTCATGATAAAAGGCGCCTCCCCTGGTACTTTGGGTTTGGCCGCACCGAGCGGATGGATGAATTCGGAATTATTTCCGGAAGTTATGAAACATTTTATAAAATGTAGTTCCTCTTCAATGGATAATCCATCGCTTTTAATATCATGAATCGCACCTGTCAGTACAGTCTTTGAAACTGGCCAAATCACACGGGGTTACGATACTCACTTTGCCACCCCATTCATCTCATATAACACAACCTCTCGATGTTGGATTATTCAAGCCCTTCAAAACCTTTTATAATGCTAGCATGGATTCCTGGATTATGAGAAATTCCGTCCAACCAGTAACAATTTATGATGTGGGTGGTTTCATTGGTGAAGCATATCTAAAAACTATGACACCTACCTCGATAGTAAATAGCTTTGAAGCAACCGGAATCGTTCCTTTTGATAGAACGATTTTTACAGATATCGACTTTTTACCAAGCACAGTCACTGATCGCCCACAACTTGAAGAAATTGATCCTTCTGCTGTGGCAGCGGACAACAATATATCAATAGATCTGGAACCTGATTGTTCAGAAAAAGAAAACATCGCCTCCAAGAAAATTCATCAGTAAATGAATCGTCACAAACAGGTCACAAAAAATTCATAGATCAGACAGAATTTCGTCAACCTTTCAAAGCAAAACCAAGAAAAAATATAAGGAAGAATAGGACACGCCAGAAAAGGAGCAAATTGAAAAAGAAAAACAAGCAAAGAAGAGACAAATGAACACAGAAATCCTATGCGCCAATAAGAAAGGGAAAGGTGTGAGGAAAGTGTTACAGGATAGTTCTACATCTGAATCTGATACTTCCATGATTTTGGAAAGTGACGGAGCTATGACAGATGAATTTGATGAAAATTCAGATGGAGATACGATCCCTGTTGCAAAAAAACAGTTAGGAAATCTTACCACAGATCCTGTGGAAGGGGAATTTGTTCTGGTTGAGTTCCAAGGAAAAAAAAAGAAAATTTACTACCTAGCCAAAATTTTAGCTGTCCAAAAAGGTGAATATGATGTGAGTTCCTTGCGGAAAAAATCTCCAACACCATATGTGTTCTCCATTCCTGACATACCCGATTTATCTACAGTTTCAAAATCGGATGTCAAAATTATTTTACAAAAACCATTAGACCATGGCTCCACCTCCAGGTGCAAAAATTCCTTCTACTCTTTCAACATGGACTCTCCTGTGTTTATGTCATCTCTTTTTTGTATTTTTCAGAGATGAAAATGACTATAGGTTTACTAGTCTCATTGTTTCCCAAATAATATTTTAAGGAGTTTGTTGTTAGTTTTGGTTAAAAACAAAATATTTAGTTCTGTTTCCACATTTTTGAAGATTTTTTTAAATTAGAAATCAACCAATTTTTATACTTGCGTCTAGTACGTATATCAAGAATGTTGTATTTTATTTTTTATGTTAAGTCATGAGATATCGATAAAGTTTTTGAAATAATGTCTTCGTTTTATTTGAATTATGAACTATGATTCACTGTGTACTGGCTGGTGGTTCACTGTATACACATCATCGTACACAGTGAACCATATGTCATAGTTTTTAAAAAAAAAAAAACTATATCGAAAAATCAAATGAGTACCCGTATGATTACACAGATAACGTATCAAAACAGGGAGTATTCATTCGATATGTTTTCTGAGGTATTTTCATCAAAAAGAAAAAGTAGTGACCCTATATATGAAAATTGGTTCACTGTGTTTACAGTTTACCCTACGGTACTTATTTACGGGATTATGCAAAGTAATAATTTCTAATATATACGTTTTTTACAGCTTCACTAGTGGCTTTCAACAGTGGATATCTATACGCATGGCCATCTCCTTTCATCCTCAAAATAAGTCAAGATAACGTTACTTACAATATAACGGAAGAACAAGCATCCTATTTCACAGTCGTCCATGCATTAGGGATGTTAGTGCTACCAATATTCCTCGTTCCAGTGGTGAATATATTTGGTAGAAAGAAAACCCTCTTGATATCAGAAATACCGATGGTGACAAGTTTATTAATCAAAGCATTCGCTACCAACATATGGCTGTTTTATCTCGCCAGATTTTTAGCTGGTTCTGGAGATGCTATTATTTTTGCCGGACTTCCGGCATATATAGGAGAAGTATCGACCGCAGAAATTAGAGGAATATGGGGCAATTCCTTTATCATAGCTGTATTTGTAGGACAATGTGTTATAAATATAGTTGGGAGCTACTGTAGCGTAGAAAATACCTCTTACATCGGTTTAGTGGTACCCGTTTTATTTCTAATTGCTTTCAATTTTATACCTGAATCTCCGTATTATTTAATTATGAGAGGTAAGGAAGAGGAAGCTACAAAAAGTTTGAGGTTTTTAAGAGGCGAACAAAACGTAGAAGCTGAACTAGACGCATTAAAAACTTCAGTTAAAGAACAAATGCAAGTGAAGGGTAGCTGGTCGGATTTGATTAAAATAAAACCGAACAGAAAAGCTTTAATTGCTGGATTATTCTTGAGAACCTCTCAATTGCTCACCGGTGTTTATGTATTCGCATCGTACACGCAATTTATATTTGAAAAAGCCGGAGGGACTATCAGTCCTCAAACATCAGCTATTCTTTATACTGGTTTAACAGTATTTATGTACTCATGTTCAGCTTATGCATCTAAATTGATTGGAAGACGTATAGCTTATATGGTTACCCTATTTTTATCAGGCATTATTGTTTTAATTGAAGCAGTGTATTTTTATATAGACATTCAATATACGTATATAAATTTAGAACCGATCAAATGGCTTCCGTTAGTAGGAATGCTTAGTTTCGTGGTAGTGAGTTCGTTTGGTGTGGGTATAATCCCGACTTTAATGTTGGGTGAGTTATTCGCTACTAGTGTTAAAGCTAAAGGAATCAGTTTATTGACTGTTGCCTTCGCTTCAAATATTATAATAACAAACAACATTTTTTACTATCTTAATAGCTATACAGGATTGTACGGCCCATTCTTCTTGTTCGGCTGTTGTAATATCGTATTTACTTTAGTGGCGTATTTTGTTGTACCTGAAACCAAAGGAAAAACTTTGGAAGAGATCCAAGAAACATTGAGAAATATGTGATAGATACTTTTAAGGATAAACGGTGTTTAGATAATTATTTCATTATTTCAAAATTAAATACTGTGATACAGTTGTTTTTTATTAAAATATGAGAGCAGTCAACTAAAGTTTTCACGCACACTATTAGGGATGGCAAAAAATATAAATATATCGATATAATCATCATATGATATATCGAAACCTATATATCGATACAAGCGATATATCTAAACAAAAATATCGATATTATGAAAAATATATTTTTTTATTATATTCAAATCATTCAAATCTGAAGTTTTTGAAACGTAAAGTAGGTACTGAGAAAATATTGAAAGGTAATACATTAAAAAAGTGTATTTTTTTATTGAGTAAGTACAAGTTAAAACTGTTAAAAGTGTTCTACAAAATTGCATGTTTTTACAATAAAAATGAAAATGTATTTTTTATTACAATTTAGTCAAGTTTACAATTCAATGTCTCACAGGAAGTAGACTGTTTGCATGCATTTGTGATTTTGTGGATTAGGTGAATACATCCGTTCCACAAATGCAAGTTATCAGGCAAAGAGCTCAAAAATAATAATTTGGAAAACCTACTTCCCGTGAGACGGTTACGACTTTTAGTAGCTGTTGCTCCGGCTTTTGAAAATAGCCTCTCGCTGGGGACCGACGTTGCTACAACACAAAAATATTTTGCCGCCACTTTAAATAAGTTGGGATATACCGATTTCATTTCGCTCCAGGTGTCCAAGGAATCGTCTTTCAAGTTTCTAACTGGCAAACTTAAATATTGATTGAGTTCACTATCTTTATGTGATTTCCCTTGCCCACTTTTTTTAGTGTGCGCTAATTTTTTATGGTGCGCCCATATATCAAATTCCGGTTCTTCAGTATCCGAATCAGAAGATTCTGATGAAGAAGAAGTGCTTTGGAAAGTCGCGATCTCACTTTTGATGTGTCGCATCACAGTGCCCAGGGATTGAGGATCCCTGAAGTTTATTTGTTTGAATCGCGAATCCAATATTGTGGAAACAGCTGGTATATAAGATTTCTCAATAGCACCAAACCTTTTTTCGATTTCTTTTAATAATGTTGTTTTCAAGTGTTTACCTACTTCATACTGGGGCGAATAATTGTTGTACTGGTTTATCAGACAACCAATCATTGGTATTACTTTACTTATTGTGGGGTAATTTTCGCCACTTATCTCTACTGTCATCCTTTCTAAAGGTTTTAAAAGTTTGCATATTCCTCGTAAATGCTCTACTTCGGCTGCAGTAATCATATTTGGAGCATTAACATCGGAAAACAAAATATTGCTGACCATAGATGACATTAGTAGAAATCTCTCTATCATGTAATATGTGAAGTTCCAGCGAGTTTTGACATCCAAAATCATTTTTTTAATGTTTCCTTCTATCGTTCCTGCATCGATTTGTATTTTTCTTAATTGATCACTTGTCAATAATAATACTCAAACCTTCTGCGTTTGTAAGTGAATTTTCACACACCAAATTGAGGGTATGTGCGAAGCATGGGATGTGTCGGTTTTTCTCAAATTTGTCACGCATAGCTTTGACCATATTGGCTGCATTGTCCGTCACTACAGCAACAACATCATTAGGATCAATTTCCCAAATTTGAAGAGCTTTTCCCAATTCTAAAGCAATATAGTCTGCCGTGTGCGACTCTGATAATTCAACAATACCTATTGTAGCTGATGTTAACTTCATGTCATGTACAAAGTGGACAGTGATGCCCATAAAACTTTTGGTCTGCATATCGGCAGTCCATATATCCGTCGTAATTGTGAAATACTTCGATTTTTCCAATATATTTTTAAATGCTGTTTGAATCACTTCGAACTTTCTATCAACATTATTTTTGATGGTGTTTCTGGTTGGTACTTTGTATAAAGGTGCCACTTGTTTCATCAGACAGAAAACCCTTACCTTCTACAATATTGAATGGCAAATTATCCTGAACAATAAATTTTATTAGTGCTTCTGTTAGTTTCACCTTTTTAGAGCCACCAACTAAAAATAATAACCAATGATGCATTCATGCAAGTACTATAAACTTTAGCTTTACCTTTGAAAGATGAAATTGTTTTGAAGGTAGACACAATTGTAGCTTGCTTGTATAATGAACTTGATTTTTCTGTACTTGTGCTTGGTTCAACATCATATTCAGAAACCGTCATTGTTAAAGTTGATGAATGATGATCATCATCATCAATTTCTTGTGAAGCGATCAGCTTTTTCTAGAAATATTAACTAATAAATTCATTAACAATTGCGGTTCTATTAGTCATACCTCATCTTGATGTAGAGAACTACTAGTCTCAGGCGTTTCTACATCCATTCGACTTTCGGGTTGGGGTGGACATTTTTTCTTTTTTGGTTCATCAGTTTCCTTTTTCTCCTCAGTTAAATGTTGTAAGATGGAGGAGTGTTTTTGTTTTAAATGTGTTTTCAAATTTGTTGTATTGCCCGAAGTCTTCAGCACCTTGGCACACAAATTGCATTTAGCAGTATTTGGAGTAACTTTTTGAAAATGTTTCCAAATGTTACTTCTCGGAGGAGCCATATTTTCAGTCACTTCAAATTTATGTAATAAATCAAGTTTATTTTAATTTTAACTTCACTAATTTTTTGAATAATCACACTATCATTTATTCACAGCAAACACTTTCAAAGCTCTTTGTAGATGGCAGAAAAAATATTTGTTGAGGTGTATTCATAAACTTTGGACGGGTATTCCCCGACAAAGATTTTCGAGGAACAACTTAATTCCGTTCAAGTAATTCAAAGGAATCCCGATTATAGCCGATAGTTCGGGTACCTATCGTATCAAATACAGGTACCTACTAAGTTATTTGCGCTTCTCGACGCTAGATGGTGCTAAGAAATTTAACGAATGTTGGTGATAAAACAAACTAGATTGAAATTTCGCCAAATTGTGGTGTGTGCAATTTGCAATTAATTAGTTTTTTGATATAGGTATTTACACTAAAATATCGACATATTTTGCAATATATCGAAACTATTACATCGATATCTATATATCAATATATTTGAAAAAATATCGATATATCGTTGCCATCCCTACACACTATACAATAATCATCGCAATCCTATCAAAATTATTAATTTATCTCAACTAATAAAATTGATTTATAATTTTTGGCTTATGTAACACTTTTATTTTAATGTTTATTGCGATTTGGCGAGCAGTGTATATTATGAAAACAAATTAACAGAACTTTCTCCCTCAATCTATCAATTCTCGGACAAGTAAATGGCACCAAAAGAGAAATCTTCTATTCAGGAGTCAGGTACTTGAAAGTTTAACTCGTTCTAAAAACCCATTCATAAGAAATAAATTATGGAACTTCATAAGGCCATTTGAAAATAAAATAACAAAACAACTCAAATAATGGATGCTGTTCCACAATTATTGATCTGAATCATTTACGTATCTCACACTAGGACTAAAACATATTTTATGGCTTTAGTCTTTCAATAATGGGTGAGAATGCGTCTCCTATTCTATTACAATGAAACAACTTATCTCTATTGTCAATGGGCAATTTACCCGACATCGAGGTCTCAAGTGCCGACCTCAATATAATGAAAAGAAGAAACGTTTCTTATATGACATCTATATATAGCTTGCGAATGGTTTTTCAGTAAATCACTGTCGAAAATGAACATCTAACACTCTTTTCAACTTATGATAAAAAGGCGAACTCTCGTGTAAACTAGGTAGTAGTGAAATATCTCTTGTCCGAGAAGCAGTGATGAAAAATATCTTGTCCGAATCGGATACATTTCAACTCAATTGAGTGAATTTCTCCGATCAGAAATACACTCTAAACTATACTAAATCGGGAAAATAACGATTTTACCTTAAAGTATAAAAATATCGATTGTGTTACGACGCGAAATACAACAGTGCTAACTAGAAGTGTTTTAGTTCAATAATAATCGGAGAAAAATATTTATTCATTATACGAGCATCTAATATCTGTGAGGAACTGTAACTAATTATCTAACTATCAATTCGCTGCATCATTTAAATATCTCTTTTTGCAAGATTTGATTCACGTTTGTTATTATTGCCCTACTTAAGTGTTTCTTATTAAACGTTACGTAAAATTTCGACAGATAACCCTTTCCAAAAACGCAGTCGAAGGAAAACAAAATAAAACCTTTGGTGTATCGGTCAACGACAAACATAACAGTCCATCTAGTTCATCTACAAAAAAAAAGGTCCTACAGACCTAGATCTAAACAGTTGCAACTCTAAACTCAACATTATCTCATACACGTAAATAAAAGTGAACTCTCTCGCTAAACAAAGTGCAGAAAATAATGATAAATACAACAAGGGTGCCTTCAGAGAAATTCAACCGATCGAATCATCTACAAACTTACACCTATAAGAAAGAGCTGCAGATATCTTGTTGCTGGATTGGAAAATGTCAGTTTATTCCAATTTTATTGTACATCACTTTTAATCAATGAATGTGAATCGATTGATTAAAGGAGAAATCATTAGAATAATGAATCAACTAGAATCAAAATTAGAGAGTTGATCTAGACATTTTACAAGAAGAATTTATAAAAAAACTTTAACCAGTATAAGCTCATATGAAACAAAATACCCACATAACAAAAATGAAAAATAAATCCCAGAGAAGGGTGATAGAAACAAAATAGAAATTGTTTATCGTAAAACCAGGAGTCAGTTAGGAGCGATTAAAAAATTAACTATATCTGAAAGTAACCGTAATGAGTCAGTTAGGGACACAACAGAAGAGTGAAACTTTAACTCAGGTACTGATTATCTGAAATAAAAATAAAGAAGTTTTCCGGGATTACCACTTAATGAGAAAGTTTTTTTATCCTGTTTAAAACTACTCTCCTCGAAAATACACAATTAAAATCAGATGCTGCGAAATTTTATTATTTAAAAGGTTATCTAAAAAGTGAGGCCCTACCTATTGTAGATGTATTACGTATTACAAATGAATGATAGAAATTTGCATGTAGCTATAAACTTGTCAAAAGAAACAGATGAGAACAAAAGGAAAATTGTTCATGTGTGAGGTATATGTATGTAAAAATAAACGGTTTTAAGGATTAGGTTAGGTTAGGTTATTTAAAAGGTTATCTAAAAAGTGAGGCCCTACCTATTGTAGATGTATTACGTATTACAAATGAATGATAGAAATTTGCATGTAGCTATAAACTTGTCAAAAGAAACAAATGAGAACAAAAGGAAAATTGTTCATGTGTGAGGTATATGTATGTAAAAATAAACGGTTTTAAGGATTAAAACTAACTTTTCCGCATATGTGGCCCTGAACAATATTCTAGCATAAAATTGTTTTTTGTATACACTTCGGAGGATGTATCGTGCTAACAAACCGAAATTTCTCCAAAAATAACCAAACATTCAGTATAACTGGAGTTATAGGACCCCCTGTACTCTCCCTCCGCATCATACCATCTCTCCACTACGGACATTGCCCTCTGCATTAGTTCCAGGCAGATACCAACGTGTTTTCCCCGTATTAGAATGATGATGTCGTCAGCATATCCTTAAGCATACCACCCCTGCTCGTTTAGCGAGACAAGAAGGTCGTCGATTACCAGATTCCACAGCTTTGGTGACAGAACGCCTCCCTGTGGGCATCCTCTTCCTGTCTTCACCTCTCTTGTGACACCACACAGGGATGCTTGTGCTCTCCTGCTGCTTAGCATGTTCTCTATCCATCGGGTGATTGTCCTGTCTGTGCCTCTGGATTCCAGCTTTGACAATATTGAGCGAGTGCTCGTATTGTCAAATGATCCTTCGATATCCAGGAACACAGCCAGTGCAACTTCTTTGTAAGTAATGGCTTGCTCTATCTTGCTCACCAAGCTATGCAAGGCTGTTTCGCAAGATTTGCCACTTTGCTAGGCATGTTGATTGGGGTGCAGCGGCTTGTCGCTCAGCACCGTGACCCTCAAATGCCTATCTATCATCTTCTCTAGTGCCTTAAGAAGAAATGACAAGAGACTTATCGGACGATGAGCCTTTGCTGAATCGTAAGAGGGTCTCCCAGGTTTTGGTATAAATGCCACCTTGGAGATTACCCACACCGTAGGTATAACTCCTGTGGCTAGGCTTAGTCTGAACAGATTCACAATTCTTGGAGTTATTATGTCGGCGCTTTTTTGGAGTAGCACAGGGTAAATTCCGTGCATTCCAGGCGCCTTGAAGGGATTGAAAGATTGAAAAGCCCATGTCACAGACCCATATGTGACTATGGACTTTGCACAAGTCCAGCTATCACGAGTTGGCAGACCGCGGGCAACTTGCCGTTCTTCTCTGACTTCGCTCGTTGCTTCGACATGTATTTCCGTGGATCCCGGGAAGTGCGTACTGAGCATTACTGCCAGTGTCTCCTTCGGTCCATCCGTGTGTGAGCCGTCTTCTTTGAGTACGGTCACTGGAGTGTTAACTGGATTTTGAGCCATGACTCTGTGGAGTTTTGCACAGACAGAGACACTTTCAATGTCCTGATAGAAATTTCTCCATGAGCTTCTCTTGGCTTTCCTCACTGCTTTATTGAATTCAGTGAGCGCCAGCGTGTGACTGTCCCAATTTCCTGTGCGTTTGCACTGATTGTACAGCCTTCGAACGTTCCTTCTCATCGATTCGAGCTTCCTGTTCCACCAACGTGCATTTCGGTTGGTCGTTCTGACCGTCTCAGGGCAGGTCTAGGTATATGAGTTCATTATGGCCTTGGTAATGTCACAAGTCATTCTCTCAACCCCTTGCCCTGAGACTGGGTCAAGTGAGGCTAGATTGGTTTCCAATTTCTTCCGAAATGCTTCCCAATCTGTATTCCTTGGGTTTCTATAAGTCTTTTTTTTATAGGTCGACTTAATAGTAAAGGATATGTAATTATGATCCGATGCTGAGGCTTCGTCTAATACCCCCAGCCCTCAATTTTGCTAACCACAAAGTTAGATTCAACTCTATTAGGTAATCAATAAGGTACTCACCCCGTTTATTGGTATTGGAGCTCCCCCAGGCCAGATGGTGGGCATTGGCGTCCATTCTCAAGATGAGGTGCTTCCCCGTCTCTGATCCGTGTTCCATTATCCTCCTCATTTCCATGGACGAAGGTGCTTTTGTGGAACCATATGGCAGATACACTGATGCAAGCAGGATTCTGATGTTTCCATCACCTGCCTGCAGGTGTACCTCAGTCACGGCAGTGTCCCTAGAACATAAATCCGTTATTTTCAACATTTTGATATTATTCCTGATAAAAATACATGCCCTTGGGTTTGCATTATCAGTGTCGTAGATTAACTTACCCTTCGCAGCGTTTATTCCCATTACTCTGCCTTTGACGGTCCATGGTTGTTGGACAAGAACCACTCCTATGTCATCAGCCAGGATCTTCTGGCAGAGCGTCGCCGTTGCCGCTCTACTGTGATGCAGGTTGATTTGCAGCACTGCGGTCATCATTGCTACCTTCATGCGATCCCCCCTGCAACTTGAAGAGAACTCTTTCTGCTCCCACGAATGGGCGCATACCAAGTTTCCTCGACGACGACATAGACACAGGATTTTTTTCTAAAAACCTTTTTTTCGTGTTGTTGTTGATGGAAAACGTAAAAATAACTCAAAAAAAATCAAAATTCCAACTTTTATTTGAGGTAAACCAATACTTTTCTCGCATATAGAAAGGTTGGACGGAAAAGTAATAATTAGACCGAGTAATATCAAAATAATATATACTAAAGTAAACAAGATATAATAACAACAAAAAATAAAAATATAAAAACAGTAAATTAACTAACCACTTAATAAATGATCAAAATGCAAAATAAAGGTGGGGCGTTTTGTAACGTTTTTATTTGACATTAACATATTTTGTGTTAATAGGTCCATTTGATACGCTTATGGCCGTATACATTTTATTACACCTTATTGCTAATTTTTAGCAACGTATAAATCAACTTTTTCGTATTATTCGTTTCGTACTTTTTGCACGCGATAAGAAACTGGAAGATTTGTTTTGTTGTTAGTACTAAGTAATTTAGATTTCGTTTTCATAGTGAAACTGAAGTAGATTCCACGAAGTAAAGGTCGAGACAGTTAATTCCAATAACTGCTCCATAATTTTATTTTTGTTCTACAGGCCACTGCTATTCTAGTATTCTGTTTCTTGTCTCTAAGATTATCGGAATCAGTAAGTTTTTGGTGTAGTTTTCCCGTTTATTTTGGTGTTTGCGGCTTTTTTCTTGAACTGTGTTATGGAATGTTGTTGTAATGGAGGAACATAGCTATAAACTATGATAAAGCTAATAGTCCAACTCAAAGAGAGAAAAAGCAATCTTTCGGAACATAGAGACGAGATCCAAACTATGTCAGATTTAGTTTGCGCCAATACACACAGTCACTTGAGATTGTAATAAACACGAAATATGGCAAAGGGAAATTTAGGGACACCCTATATAGATATAATTTTCTTGATAATAAAATAAGTGGAATTCAATTTAATATAAAAACAAAAGTTGACCTACAGCAGAAAATAATTTAAACAAACAATTTACTCAACCGACAAGGTCGATGACAAAACACACGATGGTTTGTTTATCAAAAATATAGACAAACCTTGCAACTAAGTATAAATAAATTAATTGAAAATTATCCTTCAATTACGAAAATGAAAAATATGAGACAAGGGCAACACGAAGAAAATTAAATAATGTGTCCCAAATCTTCTGAAATAAATAGCAGAAAATTTGTTGTTAACAGAGGCAGGGAGGAAGTAACCCTCATAGAGTGCTCAGGTACCATATGGCCTGACACTCTTCCATCTTCGACGGCCCTTACGTAAACAAGTGATATTGTGTTGTTGTGATTTGTGATATTTCAAAAATAAAGTTTTTCTCTGTCAATATAATTATTTTTTTTGAACAAATATCGTATCGACATTTATTTGATTTGTCTGGGTGTCCAAAGATACAATTCCTGGTCATATTAAGTGCACTATTGACTTTTTGCACTAATCCTGATACTTACTCATATAATACAGGGATTATTCATACGCCCGATATCTTTCATTTATGTCATAGTCAGGAAAGACTACTTTCAGATTTATGGAAGACAGCTTTCCCGACATATAATTGTAATCATACCTCGTACAGGAATAGTCATATGCAAGGCATCTTTTACTTTGTCATAATAAGGAGAAACTACTTCCAGATTTATGAAAGTCGTCTTTTCCCTAGTTAATTTTTAGTGTATTGTACCGGGACATTCTCCCCCGATTAACTTTTATTTTGTCCCAACCAGCGCTGAATTACTGTACTTAATTATTTTGTGTTTATAATATATATGTACATATTATCCACCCAGTCTGTTTTCTTTATCAACAACCCCTACCCTCGGACCAGCAGGAGTGAACGGGTTGACGCGACCGGCCTTAGAACTCAGGATTGGCACATTGTATGAGCCCAAGAGGCCCCACGGAGACCCTTGTCCGCTCGCGCCAGGAAACCACCTCCACCGAGGTTACCCACTGGGGGATTCCTGACTCTAAATTGTGCCATAAAGCACTGGTGACAGCATGCTGCAAAATTCAAGGAAATAGGAATCCAAAGGTTGTCATACACCGGTAACGGAGTGCTGTGAATTCTAGACGACCACAGCGGTTATTACAGTGGTGACCAAATATTCATTACACTGGAATACATATAAAGGATAAAATTACCGATCACTACACTGGTGACAGAATAAATAGACAAATTTATTACAGTGGTGAAAGTTCACATTATTACACTGGTGACAGCAGCCACTGCATTATTACAACGCATTCAATAACGATTCAATACAGCGGTGAGATTCAGCAACATCAGCTGAGTTGATCACTACTTCACCATAAGAATATAATAAAAGGGATTCTACCGATTCATTACAAGATGTACAAGATCTTATCCCTACCAATGAATTAGCAGCACGTGTGGCAAAACGTTGGGAACAATCACTATGTAGAAATATAGTATCCAACAACAAAATTATTTTTTAAATAAACCTAGCAAACTGAAATCTTCATTCTCATAAATAATTCACCTGAGACATATCAAAAACGTATCATTGCTCCGTGATTAACTGTTTAATCCGAAAATACCAGCGTATAATAAATTTCACGACAGGTTGTTTGGATTCCTGCGATAGTGTATAAATGCGGAGGGAGGATTAAAAATGATAAATAATAACAAATGATTGCATTTTTATACGTATTTAACTGTATATCTAAATGAAATTAACTGTATCGACCCTTACTTCGTGGAATCTACTCATATTAGTGTTTCAAATGAAACTCAACGTTTTTAGCTAATTCCACAATATAATCAAAAATATTGAAAATTCTAAAAAATTGACAATTGTTTCGATAACAGAATATCATCGTCATAATGACAGAAGTTACATTTTATTTGATGCCTATCTGATGATTAGTAGTTATTTTTGGCTAGACCAAGAAGTGACCTACCTTGTGATTGACTTAATATATGTTAATAGAAAAAAAAGAAGATGTGATATTACAAATATTGAAGCTCAGATATCATCACAGGGCTTTATTTTCAAATTAAGTGCCGATTTTTATATACAGAAAGAAGCGAATTGTAATTTTTTTTTATTTAAATTAGACAGCTATGGCCATTAGCACGAGATACAATACAGACAAAGTTACATTACATAATATAAACCAAAACTAAAAGCTTAAACTAACATGAATATGGTGTTACGAAACAGCACACTGGTATAGTCCCTAAAACCGACTCTGTCTAAGCCAGGTATAAAAGTTAAAATTATGGCGGATACGCACTGTTTACGACTCTACGACTATCTTATGTAAACATTGTTTTTGTGACCAGAGTTATCTAGAAAAGGACAGAATCCATTGTTTTTATGTAAGCCGCAGTCCGGAATTTACTAGTAAAAATGGCTTTAATATATAAGGGGACTGATCAGGAAGAGTTAGTTAGATGATAAAGTGATCTCGAGAAATAAACAGAAATACACCGAACAGTAAAGTGCTAATATAATCAAGTTTGTGTGCATATAAATTAGATTTAAGTGCTAGTTAAGTATATATAAATTGAGTGTTAGTGAGTTAGTGTTTAAATAAATTAGTAAGTAGCCATACCGAGTGTTTGAAATTTATCCCACCCGTAATAAAAACTCTTAATAAATAAGAAAAACATTACAATGGGATTACATGATACATGGCATGATATAAGCGAAGATATTTGAATAGTAGTTTTTTTAATTAAATTCAGTTAATAAATTATTTTCTTCTAGAAATTTGATCACTTTGCGAACTTGATTTTCACTATTTAGAATTTCTTTGTAGTTTGTATGCATTCCTAGTTGTAGGCGTCTTGTGCCGAAGTATAGACAGTCAACAAGGATATGCTTTATGCAGAGCTTTACGTGGCAATAAAAGCAATTAGGGCTAAGGTGATGATGTCATTAGGTAATCATGCGTAAGTCTAGTATGATCTATACGTTACCTTCGTATGACAGATCGAGACAGATAAAATGATTCAGTTAGTTGAATTTCACCGTCGCAGTAGCAGTTGAGGCAGCTTCTTTGGCAAGGCAATCGGTTTTTTCGTTTCCAATAATCCCAACATTTGAAGGGATCCACGTTATTGTAACTGTTGTATTTTGTCTTTGTTGTTGTTGATATATGTCGTGTATATCTTGGACAAGGGGGTGGATAGTGAATATATTCTTAATGGAATGGATGGATGATAATGAGTCTGTGCATATGGCTATTTGTGTATTTGCAAGTTGTTGGACATGTTTAAAGGCTTGTAAGATAGCGAATAGCTCAACCGTGTGGACGCTACAAATGGAGGATATTTTATAGGATCAGATCGATACTTTTACCGTGGTTATGGAACATCCAACTCCTACTTCTGTCTTATATGCATCCGTATATATGACCATGTTATATTCTTCATTATTCAGCAACTCAAGGAAAGCTGATCGAATAACATATCTATTGGTTTCTACTTTGTTAAATTTGCAGAGGGAGTGATCGTATTGTGGGAGAAATTTGGACCATGGAGGAGTGTTGAAGAGTGGGCGAGTTCGAGTATGTAATAGGTTTACGTCTTGAATTAGTCGTTACATAAGTTGAGGAATAGAACGTATAGAAGGTATATGGAGGGTTGTTATGAAGTTGGTATGATGTTAATATAGGATATACTGGATTGGAGGGATTGGAGGAAATCGCGGCAATATAGTTGAGAAGGTGTTCTCGTTTGAGCCAGAGTGGGGTTTCATTAACTTCACAATAGAGACTTTCAGCCGGGCTTGACCGAAGCACTCCCATAAACGGATGGCGGTATTATGTATTGTGTTGAGGGAACGTAAAATAGTTTTTGTTGCAGACATGTGAATGAAACTTCCATAATCAATTTTAAGACGAATGATTGTTCTATATACTTTTACCAAAGTAGTTTCATCCGCGCCCCATTGATAATGCGAGTGCGTTTTAATAATGTTTAGTCGCTTAAGACATATTCCTTTAATTTACTGTGTATGTTGTCTCCAGGATAATTTGGAGTTACAATCATCTACGACAGGTAATTGAAAATTGGTGAGTGTGATTCTAGGGATATAAGTTTGCGAACTCCTACGGAGTTTCATAACTTTCGATTTAGAATGTGAGAGGGTAAGTCCTAGAGTGGCAATTTTGCTTGATAGGTTATTTACTGCTTGCTGAAGTATTTTGCAAGTAGTGACATTGGTTTTGCCATGGCAGTACATTATTAGGTCATCTTCGTATAGAGAGCATTTGACCAGAGAAGGAAGATTGTCGCATAACTTGTTAATGGTGACGATGAACAAGGATGTACCTAAAACTGAGCTTTGAGCAATTTGCACATAGTACACGTAAGTTAAATCGGTCTGTAAGATTTGAGCAAGATAGGTGACTGATTCGGTTAAGGATTTCGATCTATTTTAATATATTTTTATCCAACACATTTTCAATCTTTCTTAATTTTAAAATTCAGTATTTAACAATGGAACTGCGACGGATTTTATCCGCGCCTAGAACAAATTCAGCATCTAACCTCAATTTATCGCGCTCATCTACAGAAAACCAATTTTAAAACAACTAATATCCCACGAAGTTAGTCTTTTGAAAGGTATCATTCTATTAGAAATAACTGCAAAAGAGCCAGCGGGGGTTCATCAATATTCGCCTCATGCGAAAAGTATTCAGAACTACTTCCTTTAACAACAAATCGCCATAACGACATACTGCCCCAAGCTAACCATATGCACCATATATATTCCTCCAGATCAACCTCTAAAAGAAAAAGAGCTTCTTAAACTAATATATCAACTCCCCCAGCCTTTTATGCTTAGAGGAGACTTTAACGCTCACAATAGCATGTTGGGTTCACAAAAGACATTTGAACGCGGAAAGGTAGTCGAAAATATTTTGAATTGTTCAAACTCTTGCCTACTCAATACAGTGTGTAATACACACTCTAATATTTCCTCCTTCTTCCTGAATCAATATTTGAAAAACAAAAGTACCGACAATCTACAAAATACTCAAGGCTAAAGCTAAAAAGTAGTAAAGCAGATTAAGAAACCATCTTGGAAGGATTGAGTATCGACTATAAACGAAAATTCTCACCCCAGTCAACTATGGAAGAATTGTAATTTAAATATATTGAATGTATGCAAATTACAGAATTCATGTGCTCATTACACTCGAAATCCATTGCAATGAAGAAAATAAACTTTGTCCACATTTTTTCAATCGAAACAGAACATATCGGAGAATTTTGGAAGTAAAACTTACTATCTTGTAGTAGAGTTATACGATCGTCTAGGGGACTGTAGCCTTCTCCGTGGGAATTTCCACCTGAGTAGTTATACAGGGTGGCGCATTAGAAACAGTCCACCTCAAATATTGTTGGCGGGGGAGGTTTTTGCGGCAAATCCCGAGACACGTCGATTTTGTTTTCGAGGAGGACAACTTTTGATAGTTAACTTATGGTTGTACGGTCATCCCCCTAAAAGGGGTGACTACCCCTTCGAGAATCTTTAATGGGATGGGGGGTCGAGTGGCACATAATTTGAAAGGTATTTCGATTCTCTTTAAAGGCATGCTAACATTTTTGTGTTAAGTGTTAAAACTATTGACAAAAGCCAGCTAGAAATGTAAGTGAAAGAAATAAAAAAAAAGTTGTCAGAAAAGTTTTAATCAAAGTAAGTGTTCAAATTGTGATCCGTTTACTTCCAAACAATAATACAACCTTTGTTCAACACTGTTCCGAACATTTTGTAGCATAACAGGAGTTATTTCACTACATGCCACAGATATCCGATTTCTTTAGCGGAGATTTCAATCTGGTTTTTGTCATTGATTTTAACACTTAACACAAAAATGTTAGCATGTCTTCAAAGACAATCGAAATACCTTTCAAATCATGTGCCACTCGACCCCCCATGCCATTAAAAATTCTCGAAGGGGTGGTCACCCCTTTTAGGGGGATGACCGTACAACCATAAGTTGACTATCAAAAGTTGTCCCTCTCGAAAACAAAATCGACGTGTCTCGGGGTTTTCCGCAAAAACCTCCCCCGCCAACAATATATGAGGTGGACTGTTTCTAATGCGCCACTCTGTATATCATAGCTTCTAATCTAGTAATGTCATGCTACTTGGCCAATGCAGAAGAGGAAGTTTCCATTAATCTTACGTCTGGGCAGTTGACGAAATCTATTATATGGTTTCCAATGGTCTTGTTAACTCCAGGACTGGTTACTTGACAAATAAATTTGTTGTGTATTTTAACCCTTGAGTTAGATGTGAGCCACGTAAGGCAATCTATGACTACTGTTATATCATTGTTTACAATAGCGTTGCACATTTCCTTGTACTCTCCATGGATGCAAAAGTTAAAGTTGTTGGTTAAATAATTAATCATTTCCTCTTTGTTAAAAACTCCTGCAAAATCCTGCGTTTTGGCCAAGTCCATTAGGTAGTAATCTTCCTTCCGGAGTTGCTCCAATAAATTTGGTATTTCTTTAAGTAGCCTGTCGAGTTTAACGTCCGCCAATTCTACTTAGTATGGAATGCACACAGGTTCTTTATGTTTCCTTTTAATAATTTCCAAATCTTCTCCGATTATTTCTCTTGTTCCAATGGCAAGCGGGTTGTTACTTACTAAGAGGAAAGGCAGCTTAGCTTTAACTCCATGTTTTGCAGAAACCATTTCGCCAAACTTTCCACTATTAAAAGAGCCACATATTTATTTTTTAACAAGTTTAGAATTTCCATCGCAGTTCTCTAGTCCGCATACCTTTACAAGAATTATGTTGTCGCAAAATGGTTCTGTAATTCGAATAAATCCATCTCCTAGTGGGTGTTCGCCTTCCGTGTAATTAATATTTCCAATCTGTAACCATATTGTTACCTTCCAAATTTTTCAACAGGTGCCACAATACAAATCTCTCATCGGTCGGTTTGACCTTCCTGTCGTAAAGTTGGGAAACACTAAACATTTTGGAGCTTGCCATGTGAACACTTTCAGCAAAAATCAAATACTGAGCGTTAAAAATGTTACTTCCTCTATTTATGCTATCGCAGAAAGGCGTGCGGGAAGGGGTGGGGGTCGCCGAAACTGCTTCGCCAAAAGTAAAATAATGTGGTTTTTTTACCTATATGAAGAATGCCTCGACACCTTCACACAGAAAACAGTTTCCCAAAATCTAATTCGTGCCAAGAAAGATCTAGTCCATTCAATTGTTCAATATAAAATAGTCCTGAGGATGACAAACGATTTATTGTCCCTGGTTCCGATGAAACCTTACAATGGGGCCATTATTATATTGATGCTTATATGGATGTCGATGCCAATCATTTCAATATTCCATCTTCTTAAAATTTATATATTATGAGAATAAAAATTATTGTAATATTACTTATTATTTTGATTTATTATACTTTTCAATTTTATATATCACAATAAAATGTTTGTTTATTCAATTGTTTTTTATTTTGATATATACCCCATTATCAACTGACTGAGAAGGGGTGACGTCATCAGCAAGGTGGATGCGCACACTGTACAAGATGGCTGACAGCTGCCTCATGATTGACGCATGCGCAGATCGATGAATCTTGGCGATTTCCCATATTATTTTACATAAGGAATGCCAAGAACCGACCTTGCTCCTTTACGGAGTACAAGAAGCAATGAGAATTCCAGAAAACTGTATACGACATGGTTGGGGGCCGGCCAGAGCTGAGCAAATCTTCTACCAAAGCACAACTGTTTCAGAATACACTGTACCACTCAGAGCTACGTTTGTTTTGATCGAATCCATTCAATGTTTTTTTCTTTTGCACACGTAATATCAACTTTTTAGCCTAATGTGTGCATTAATGTGTAATTGTTTTGTCAGTTCTTTTTTGATTTCATATTAAAACATTACAGAAACATTCTATGGAAGCAACGTTGCCAGAGTACTACAACATAAATATTTAAGAGGGTATACCATGCATCAATTTACCCAAAAGCGGTAGACCAAGAATTTTGAGTGTAAGAAGAGAAAGAAGACTAATGGAAGCTGCTAAAGACAAAGTTGGAGTTTCTCAGAGAAAATTAGCCCGGAGATTTGGTATTTCGAAAACCACTGTATCAAGAACAATTGATCGCACAAACTTAGTGTTTGGGAAAAGAAGAAAGGCACCAAAATACACCGCAGACCAGCTACAAAGGATTCCGCGTTGTTGCCGCGCATTAAGGCGTATCCACTTTGCCAATAAATTGATTGTCATAACATTGACTTTGAACCTAAGCTGGACAATCCTCCTAATGTACCTCAGGCTAGGCCAATAGAGGAATTTTGATCAATACTATTGAGGAAAGTGTACGATAAAGGATTGGAAGCTACATATGAAAATCAATTGCGGCGTCGCATCTTCCAAAAGATTAGAGAAATAGAACCTGCTCTTGTCCAAAGGAAGATGGGACAAGTCCGAAGAAAATTACGACTCATTGAGGATAACGGGCCACTATCCATAATGTAATTTGTAATTATTTTTCGTTATTAGTGTTGTTTATTTGTTGCCACATGTGCTTTTAAAATTAAAAAAAATTGGAAAAATTTATTACCATTTAAAAATTTTCCAATAACTTTAGGACCGTACGTTATGTGTGGGTATCTGTGAAATATATTACAGCACATAATATAGTGAATTATTTACCAAGTAATACACATAATTTCAGGAAAATCTTGAGATTTCCAATTCAAATTATAGCGGTTTAAGGGGCAGATTACTTCATGTAGTCACTTGGATATATTAACACAAATTACCTAGATATATATTCATAGATTATAAAATGTATTATATAGTTATTTTCGTTAATCTCCGATTTCGATTCATCGACAAAATGGTAACTATATGTATAATTGGCCTTTGGGAGATTACATTTTCGAATGTTTTGTACCTCAGATTGAATTCCCTACACTGAAAATATGGGATTTGGAGTGATACATTTGTTAGGTACACAATTATTACGGTAACTAAGTTTGGATTTATACAGCAATTTATTCATAAAATTGCTATATAAGTTTTATTTTGAATAGATAAAGCTTTTACTTGATGGAGATCGATACTGAACGCACTTACACACTACGGAGGCTGTATCCTGCTTACATAGCGAAATTTACTAAAAAATGACCAACATTGTATAATACCTGGATTTATAGCAACAATTGTACTGGCTCTGGTGAGCTGAAAATTAATAGGGTTCATCTATGAGATGCCCCGAACAATGTTCAATTATAAAATTGGTGACTTCTATTACGGAGGCTGTACATTAGGCCCATTGTATGTTAATGAAAATATTTTTTTCGTGAAATAGTTTTTTGACCAAGTCAATGTGTGTAAGTACAGGTTATGGGATTATGGTCAATAAAACAACGAAAATCTATTATTTTTTCAGCCAACGTTTCGACCTTTATTGGGTCATCTTCAGGGCGTCTACAAGAAACATACAAAGAATGTATTTTTTTTGTGTGATACACTAAACACAAAAGTCATAAAATTTGTTAAAATCAAATAAAATTTGTACAATAGTATATGTAAGAAACGACAAAAATTATAGTTAAATATATTAAAAGTTAATTTTTTAAAATAACAGTTATGAAAACCACGGGAAAACAGGTGAGATACTTTTATGTCATTAATTGCGACATGCAGTTAGAGTTTACTTATGAATTATATGATGTTTACTATCTTTCAACGCCCAATATCCGCTAGTTTAAGGTTGTATATTGTTGCAATTACTTGTGTAGGTGCAATCCCCAGTATAGTTCTACAGGGAGATAGACCAGAGAAAAAAAATCAAATGAAGAAAAGAACTCCTTCTCTCAATTAATTGATAGGTGGGGGAGAAGGAGTTCTTTTCTTCATTTGTTTTTTTTCTCTGGTCTATCTTCCTGTAGAACTATACTGGGGATTGCACCTACACAAATAATTGCAACAATATACAACCTTAAACTAGCGGATATTGGGCGTTGAAAGATAATAAACATCATATAATTCATAAGTAAACTCCCTACTGCATGTCGCAATTAATGACATAAAAGGATCTCACCTGTTTTCCTGTGTTTTTCATAACTGTTATTTTAAAAAATTAACTGTTAATATATTTTAACTATAATTTTTGGCGTTTGTTACATATACTATTGTACAAATTTTATTTGATTATAACAAATTTTATGACTTTTGTGTTTAGTGTATCACACAAAAAAAAATACATTCTTTGTATGTTTCTTGTAGACGCCCTGAAGATGACCCAATAAAGGTCGAAACGTTGGCTGAAAAAATAATAGATTTTAGTTGTTTTATTGACCATAATCCCATAACATGTACTTACAATATTTTTTTCTTCTGAACTTGTAGTTACATATTGGCCCGTTACCTATGAATCCCCTGTATATTCAAATTTGAAATAGTAGTATATTATTTCAAAGCAAAAAATATTATGATAAAATAACAAACAAAACTAAAAAAAAGGTCAAAGTCGCACTCGTAGGTATATTAAAGAAATGCTTTATGCGATTTAAATCAAAGTTTTGTGAGGTGTTCACGATCGGTAGGGTTTTTTCCTAGAATGCTCCGTACCTTCCCGTCAAATTTATTCCCCCTAAACGTATTTTTAGATAGTTCGGTGAAGTATATGTCGGTGGTGTATAAGATGCTTTTACTCCTGGTAAGTTAAAGTATGTTAATATTTGGAATATTTTATGAATTTTCAATAAAATAAATAATAATAAAAATAGTTGATAAGAAAATACATCTTAATGGAAGAAAAAGTGAGAAACTAGTAAAAATAGAGTGCGTCAATAAAATAACGCATAAATTCAACCTGCCTCTGGTAAAAAAGAAACATGCGCATAGAACCGATCATAAAGCCTGTGATATCGGACGGAAACACCAAAAGACGAACTCAGCAAGAAACAGGATTACGAGAAAGGATACGAAACTAAGAGTTGCATGCTGGAACATCAGTCCTGGACTAAACGAGACCAAGAAATACTAACAGAAATGAATTCCTACAAAATCGAGATATGTGCCCTATCGGAAACCAGGAAGAAGAGAAAAGGAACATCAAAATACCAGAACTATCTACTCATATATAGCGGAATGGACGAAGGAGACTATGCAAGCTCAGGCGTCACAGAATCTTGAAGACAACCTTGAAGACAACCTTGAAATTTAGCAAACTGTAAACTTCATATTATATCTGTCTATGCCCCAGACATAAGCAAACCGGAAAATGAAACGGAAGATTTCTATAACACGCTACAAGATGTGCTGGTGTGCTGGACAAGCTACAAGAGAACGATAAACTCATGATCCTTGGAGACCTTAATGCAAGAATTGGAAATAATATCATACACAATATTAAATAACAATTCAATGAAGAATAGGAATGGAGAGCACCTTAATGACTTCTGCGCTCAAAAATTTTTTGGATCACTAACCATTGCGAGTAGTCCGTCCCTGGCTTCAAGGCAGTACTGTAAATCTGTTTACCTATCCAAAATAAACATACACGTACATTATAGCTTTGCCGTAAATTTGATGAAGATCAAATAACTAGTACAAAAAATAAAAATAAAAACCAAATTCAAAATTAATACTTTGGAGGCCTATAACTCGAAAACGAGGGCCTCCATAGAAAAGTTTATATGAAGTACTAACATTATTTTGGCTCAGAATATACGCTCCAGACTTTTTTCCCATTACTCCCGGGACACCCTGTATATATATATATATATATATATATATATATATATATATATATATATATTCATTTATGTAATTTTCTTGGGATAGGTTAATTTTTCTAAAAATTCCATAACTAATTGTGCTATACATGAGGAATTTGGTGAACCCATTGCACAACCATCAGTTTGCTGGTAAAAATTATCCTTATATTGAAAGTAGTTGTTATTTAATATCATTTTTACTGCATTTACAAATTCTTCACAACAAGAACATGTTTTACAAAACTCCTCTACAGATTTAATTTTCTTCAAACGCTACGTAGATGACTGTATATTAGCTCTACCGTAAGATCAAATAACTAAGATACTTCAAGAATTTAATAACTTTAATTCCAAGATTCAATTCACACATGAGATAGAGGAGAATGGTTGCATTAATTTTTTAGATTTGACACTAATTAGAAACCAAAACAATGATAACATAAAAACTAAACTTTACAACAAACATACATGGTCAGGTAGATACTTAAATTTTAGTTCTTATCGCACTAGAAATCAAAAAGAGAGCGTAGTTATGGCTTAATAGATCGGGCCATAAATCTAACTTCTCCTGTTATCGGCCAGAAATTTTAAAAAAAGGGGAAGAAATACTCGAACAAAATGGTTACTGTCAAAATCTCATTAGAAAAATTCAAAGCCAACGAAGAATAAAATATTACAATAATTTGAAATTTAAAACCCCACAAAATAGACACTACCCCACAAAAATATATAGCATTGCCTTACGCAAATAGACTATCGGAAAAATTAAAATACATTCTAAAAAAACAAAATATTAAAGTATGCCATAAGTCACACTATCTTATATCAACAGCCTTTACATGTTTGAAATGCAAAAACTCCACTAAAAAACAATCAAACTTGGTATACTCGGTCTCTTGTCTTAATTGTCCAAAAAAATATATAGGAATGACAACACAATACTTGGAAAATAGAATAAACGGTCACAAATACATGAAAAATGCGTCGACTGCACTCCGCATGAAATAAACAAAAAACATGAATTCGATTATCCAAACACAAAAATTATATATAAAGACCAAAACATTACTAAACTTAAAATCAAAGAAATGATGGCCATTAAGAATGAACCCGAAGCACTAAATGACAAGAAAGGCATAGAGAACTTTAGTAAAATTTACCATAACCTTTCCCATGCCGGCTCATAATTTGTGCATAATAAACCAACAACAACAAAAAATTAATATACCTCCGTTTATATTATCTGACGCCCTTTACATTGACAATACTCAAACAATGCCAAGACACAGCGTATAAAATTAAATTAAACTCTAATTAGCTGTTATCAGTGAAAATAATAGAAAAAACAAAAAAAAAGTCAAATACTTGAACCATATGTACCCTTACTTTTCTGTGCTATTTTCAATGTAAATTGTTTGTCGGTGTTATCCAATGTGAATTTTTATTGTAGACTGAAATTGAAGTCTTTTGATAAAGCCTTGTAATTAAGGCGAAACGACAAGAATGACAGAAAATTAGTAGTATATTAATGAACCTATCCCAAGAAAATTATATAAATGAATATATAGTAATGGTTCAAGAACATTCTTCCAATATATATATATATATATATATATATATATATATATATATATATATATATATATTTATATATATATATATATATATATATATATATATGAAGACGAAGAAGAAGATAAATTCAACCGCAGAAAACATGTAACACGGACGAACGTAACAGCCGCTAAGCTACAAAATGTGTAAGACGAATTTATTACCAGATTAAGATTGTTCTGCTCAGTGGTCAATGGAGAAAAATTTGAACATTTACTGTAAATTGTCTTTGATTTGTATTTGTTTATTCTCCATCAATTATTTTGTAAATAATAAATTGGCATAAACAACTTTTTATCCACCCTGTACCGATTTAAATCAACTTGTGGTACATTTTTGGAATCAGCTTAGCAAGTGGAATCCGCAAATTGAGAAGAAGAGAGATGTTTTATTTAAAAAATTTGCTCAAATAACTAATGAATGTATACGTTACTCTATGAACGTACTGTATACGAACAGATATATCCACATTTGCATTACATTCCATTGCTTTTTATGGCTGGAGAATATTAAAGAGCATCCTTTTTCTCCGATTCAACAATACTTTATTAGATGATTTGTAGTTTTAAAAATTAATTATTAATATATTATTATAACCCTACAAATGCTTCTTATATTCTACTTGACATTGATGGAAATATTGTAATAGAATTTCCAAATGAAACACTCGAAGGAATATTGCGTATTATAATATAAATGGAAAACTTCCTAGATATATACTTTTGCGAGTTGTTGCAAGTGGGGAAAAACATTCAAACATAAATCTTCTTGTTGGCGATTTAAATGTTTCCGTGCCTCAGGAATCCTTTCAGATGGTTCAAATGATGCATTTTCGTTTATTCGATTTCGTTTGTGCACTTTTCCGGGCATGAATTTTACATAAAGTTATTTTGAACCAGATGAAGGTTTCACGGCAATATGTGACATTCAATAAAACAGAATTACAATATGAATACAATTTTTAGAATTTACCGAATATACCGGATCAACAAAAAATTTTTTTTATAATTTAGTGAAGTCAACGTAGACGAAAAAGGGTGTTTATTAGGAATTAATTACGGAAGTCATGAATTTGAATAAAATCCTTTTTTGAAATACCTTCAAATATACTTGTATTTAAAAGTAAGTTATGTTGGTAATTGTTCATCAGAATAGAAAATGGACGATATGATACCTATATCGGGAGTAATTCAATATCTAATGTTTTTTTATACACATAAGTAATTTTTTTATTTGAAATGAAGTTTATAAAATACCTTTTATATTCCACTAATGTTTGAAAGGTGAATATTCACTTCTTTGCTTTCTTTTTAGGCTGTTATGGGCCCTGGAAAATGGTTCATTTGCATAAATTCATTTATGAAAATCCTTCAGTATTTATTTTCTTCAGGAATCGTTTAAAAAAGGTTAGCTTCACTATTCAAACTTTTTGGTACTTGTATTTTGTTATAAATTTTACAATTTTTATTATTAGGGTAAAAAATAATGTGCTTCTTGTAGCTTTACATTTTCTAGCACCCACGGTCAATCTCCTCTTTTTTTAAATCAACAAATTTTCAAACACACTTAGATTTTTTTATTAATGACAAGAATCTGTCTTCTATTTCTTAAATTCAAAAGATTTAGTCTTTTTAAATTTGAAACATCATAATTTATATTTCTAAATAAACAACTTATGATTTCATCCATTCTTAATTCTCATTTTTCTAGCTGGCAATTCTAGTTCACACCCTGTCTTACACCAGACAAATACTTTCACAAATATCACAGATTTTATAACCGCATTAATTGTTTTACTTTTCCGCTCAACCTATCTAATATGCGAGAAAAGTATTGGTTTACCCAAAAAACAGTTGGAATTTTGAGATTTTTTTTTAGTTATTCTCACGTTTTCCACCACAACAACACAAAGAAACGGTTTTTAGAAGAAAAAATCCTGTGTGTATGTCGTCGTCGTTGTCGTCGGCCACTTTTCCTTACATGTCTTGTTAGCACGATAAAGCCTCCGGAGTGCAATCAGTCACCAATTTTATGATGGAATATTGTTAAGGACATGTCACAGATGAACCCTATTTATTTTCAGCTCATCAGAGCCAGTACAACGGGTGCTATGGTACTTGAAGTACGACTTTTTTGAGAAATTTCAGTTTGTTAGCACGATACAGCCTCCGGAGTTCAACAAGTCACCAATTTTATAATTGAATATTGTTCCGGACATCTCACTGATGAACCCTATTGATTTTCAGCTCATCAGAGCCAATACAACAGGTACTACAGTACTTTAAGTACGATATTTTTGTAATTTTTGGAGAAGTTTCAGTTTGTTAGCACGATACAGCCTCCGGAGTATATACAAGTGACCAATTTTATGATTGGATATTATTCAGAGCATCTCAAAGGTGAACTCTATTGATATTCAGCTCACTAAAGCCAGTACAACGGGTGCTATGGTACTTGAAGTACCAAATTTTTGTCGTTTTTGGAGAATTTTCGCGATACAGCCTCCAAAGAGTATAAGATTGATCAATTTTGTGATTTAATATTGTTCAAGGTGTCTCACAGATGTATCCTATCAATTTTCAGTTGACTGGAAGAGTACAGCGGGTCCTATAAATCCAGATATACTGCATTCTTAGTTATTTTTGGAGAAATTTCGGTTTGTTAGCACGATACATCCCCCGAAGTGTATACAAGTAACAATTTTATGATTGAATAATGTTCACGGCCACAGATGCGGGAAAGTTAGTTTTAATCGTTAAAACCGTTTATTTTTATTTTAGATTCTACCCTTGATACATTACAAGTAAAATGTTTTTTTATTTTATACCAGGTGATTTGCTTAAGTTCTCTTTATATAATTGAAATTCATACTATATCTACTGTATATATGAACAAGGTACATTATAAAGTTTGAATCACTTTCTTTAGTTTGATTTATTTTAATTTGAAACCTTAAATACTTTTCTATTCATTACTAATGTCAGATGTTGTAATGGTCTATCGATATGTGATTTAGTTGGATTATTGGGGTGAACTTTTATAGCTTAATATACATATTTCTAAGTTTTTATTGTGTATTCGTTTAGTTTTGGTTAACTTTCACCGGTTTTGGTCGCTCAATATTCTCATACCAAAAATTACACTCTGCTTACTTATTCTTCTTAGTACCACGTGTCACTCATATTTGAGTCGAATAAAACACTTTAAATTGAAGTATTTAGACTTTTTTTCAGATTCTCGTACATTAGTAATGTTACCAATATTTGTTGAAGATTCTCATTATTACCATAATTAACTATTTACAATTGAGTAACGTAATCTCCCTTAATTCACAATCAACCTTGAACGTTGAACAATTAGTTTGTTTGCAGTAAAGGGTGAGATATTCCCTCGGTAGGGTGAAATACTTGAGAAGTTAATCATTCATTCAGATTATCCTGGTCAGTTGTAAGGATCTTAATTTCCATATCAGTGGCGGAATGATTATAACAGTGCTACATACAATTTATTTTTGCCCATGCTTCTGCAGGTACAAAATAGTATTTTACGATCCACAATTTTCAATTTGGTCCCTTAAAATTTTCTAGTATATTGGAGACAGAGGTATTCGAAAAAATTCGAAATATTTGGATAATTATTTGGATTTTCCTATTGTTTTTTTTAATATTATCGAATCTGTGACGCCTTACTTCAACTCAAACAGGTTCTTACCAACTGGCGCGTCACTTTGAACACCCTCGATGCAAAGTTTTTGAAACAAATGCTCGGGCGCTAGATTATTTTACGTGGTTCACTCCACGGCCCCTTGACCTTTAGCGTCAAGAGTTCCAGGTAGCCTCAGATGGAGGTTACGGAAAATTCCAGGGGTCTCGTTGAATTTAACACTTCTACAAAACTATAACCCTTGGACGGCGCGGCGGGCGTAATTTCGGCCGGTAATCCCTTGGCCTACCTGCATAAATCAAAGGGTACCATTTATGACAGGGGTAATTTCGGCCGAGGGGTTGATGTTTACGATGAGATTAAAATATTGGTAATTACGCTTAATAGTTTCCTTTAAATGTATAAAATTCACAAATAACAGGTATAAAATTATTATAGCTAGTCAGTATTATAACTTATCTTTAAGCTACTAGTCGATAGAAAGCATAAAATATATTATTTGTATACGATGGCATCAGTTTCAGTAATTAAGAGTTCACGCGGTTGTGACTTACTAGTTGTAGAAAAGTTTCAGTTTTGTAAACAGGACGTATTAAAAAGTGGTGAAGTACGTTGGAGGTGTATAAAGAAAAATTTAAGATGTTTAGCCAAACTGTACACTGTTGGTGCGGAATACACAGTTACTAGAAGTGAATTAATCCACAACCACGAGTCCGATGAAACTACGTTGGAGAGAAAAATAGTGACGACTTCATGCAAGCGCAAAGCTGAGGAAGACATATCGGAGAAACCTTCAAAAATTATTAAAAGCGTTCTTCCAAATCATTTGCCAGAGAATTTGTCATCGATAGATGTCAGTCTAATAAGAAGAAATTTGTACAACAGCCGCCGTAAGCTCTTACCAGCCCTGCCTAAGGATATTCACGATGTACATTCTGTACTCGATAGTTATGGACCGAAAACCACAACAGGTGAAAATTTTTTGTTTATTAACAGCACAGCTGATAATATCATTGTTTTTTCTTGCCATACAAATATAATAAGTTTATGTAAAATGAAAGATTTTTACATGGATGGCACATTTTCTTATTAGACAAAATATTTTTATCAGTTATTTACCATCCATGGACTGGAAAATGGGCATTATGTTCCTCTTTTGTATTGTCTGTTGCCCAATAAGACCAGTGACACATATATGAGACTTTTTCTGTTGGTAGAATCTAAAATTTTTGAACTTTATAATATTGTTTTTGAACCGAAGGAGGTATTTGTGGATTTTGAAATCGCAATTCATAACGCATTAAAAGTTGTCTTTCCCAAAACCAAACTAAATGGTTGTAGATTCCACTTGCACCAGGCGTGGTATAGGAAAATACAATCATTAGGGTTAACCCAAATGTATAAAGATAAAAACTGCGAGGAAAGCAAATGGCTTACTCATACTTTTGGGCTAACTTATTTAGACCCCTCTGAAGTTGAAGATTGTTTCATATTTGATCTCATGTCATACAAACCGGACCATAAACTTATAGATAAATACGCAGACTATTTATTAGAAAACTACATAGCGCCAGAATCTCATTTTCCACCAAATATATGGGCATATGAAAACCCATCAATTAAAAGAACCACAAATGCCTGCGAATCATTCCATTCGCACTTTAATTCTAGTTTTTATTCAAGTCACCCTTCTATATTTATTTTTATAGAGAAATTAAAAGATTGTCAGATCGATGCATATTTAAAAATAAAAAATTTAAATATTCCAGCAAAAATTAAAGACAAACAAGTAAAAAACAAACTAAAATTTATCGAAAACATGGTAAATATGCTTCGATCTGACAATATTTCTAGAATTAATTTCGTTAAATCTGTATCACATCAAAACGTTTTTTAAAAATTTATAGTTTACCTAAGTTATAGAAATAAGTTGATGTAATAATTTTATTGAAATAAAGAAATATTTTAATATAAAGCATTCTGTTATTTTATTTGATTTGCGGCCGAAAATACCTATGAGATAAGGAAGCAACTTAAAACCTCCGGCCGAATTTACCTACCGGCTTTTAGTACCTGCCCTTTTTCCGGCCGAAATTACATCCGCCCGGACGGCGATGCTATGGGATATGAAGAAAATACTGATTGTATTTATTTGTATATTACAAGTCCTATTTAAAATATATATTCAAAATAACACTTAACAATTTCTGAGTATTTTCAAGCAGTATCGAATCAGTTAAATATATACAGTATGCAAATGTGTCCAAGCCTTATTTTATTATGCACCATGCAAAATTTGCCGGTATTAAGATATGTGAGCAATGGTACAATAAACCAGGTGTAAGCAAGCAAATGCAATTGTTAATAACAGCGTAAGTAGTATAAGCAGTTAGTAATTATGCGGTGAGCAGCAGTGAAACAATAAATACCTGTCACTGTAGTAAACGGGATATAACTATCTTCGCGGTAGGAACGGTCAATCGGGATAGGTGGAAAAATGCGACCAGACCAGTTTATCAAAAAAAAAACGACTGGACATTAACTAGATTATCAATCAACCCGTGGCCTCAGACTTGGTTGAAATCTTATTATTGTAAGAGAAAATAAACTTTTCTAAACGAAAAAAAAATTGAACTCAAGAAAAGTTACTCCCGGCCGACTGTTGGACAGCTGGTGGCAAAAGTCTCTGCTCTGCCCGCAATCAGTTATTAAATATCAAATTTTCGGTTAAAATTATTCTAGTTTGGTCGGAAGATAGGACAGCAGTTACCCAAATACAAGCAAAAAGAAACAACTGTGTCTTAGAGTAGATAATCAAAAAATTTAAACAAAATTATTACCGGCTGAAAGTGGAACAGCTGGTGGCAACAGTTCTGCTCAGCCCCACAGTCAGTTTTAAATTTTTCAAATTTTCGATCAGATAAAACTATATATAATGTTCCCTAATGGACGTGTCTCGTGCGGCATCGTAGGGCTGCACATCAGCACTTCCATTGAAGGACTCTTTCGGTGAGAGACAACTGTCCTGTACCACGTAGCTCTCACTCATGAACGACATGTTCGCAAAATTCATAAATAAATAAATAAGTATGTTGTATGTATAAATATACAACTATACTCGATCACTAAGCTCAGACGTTCTTGAAAAAGAACTAATCTGGGCCGTAATTATGAGACACACAATTAAAGTTGGAAAGTAAGTAACGAGTCATATACAATCCAAAATGCTTAAAAAAATAACTTTTTACAAATTGTTTTAACTGCTCGAGTTTTTCGGCTATTTTAGAGTTCCTGCAGCTCTTCAATTTATCTTTGAATTTTCCCGACTTTTTTACTTTTTGTGAATTGTTTGAACTTTCGAATTTTTTTCGATTTATATCTTTTGGAATCCCCTGTTTATTTCGAATTTTCCACTTTTTTCAACTTTTTTAATTTATACCTGAATTTATTTTTTCGTTCGAGATTTTTTCATGTTTCTCTGAATTTACAAATTTTTCACTCAACAGATATTTTCAAATTTCTCAGATTTTTTTCAAAAATTCTCGAAGAATTCGAGAAAAGAAAAAAAAACGACCTCCCTTAAAAACTAAGAAAATCCATGGATTTTTCGAATTTTTCTCGTATTTTTTTACTCTTCGATACAAGAGTATTCGAATTATGCAAGCACTTCAAAATCCTCTCGAATTTTTCATATTTTTGGGCCATGTCTAAATTTTACGAGATTTCCAATTTTTTTGGATTCTCCGAACTTTTTAGTGCTCTTGATTTCTCAAGTTTATTTCTGAATTTTTGTAGATTCAATTTTCAAGACTTTTCAATTTCAGCTTGGATCTATCTTGTATTTTCTCATCAATTTCTTAAATTTTTGGAATTCCCTTAATTTTTATGTAATTTTTCAAATTTGTTAGATTTTTTTCGAGCAATTCTAGAAAAATTTGAGAAATCCTGGAAAGAATTCGAGTCCTCCTCTATCAAAAAACGAATTTTTCTCATATTTCCAACTTTTTGTTCCTGAATTCTGCTAGTTCTTCAAAATCCTCACGACTTTTTTGGGTTGCCAGAATTTCTTAGTTTTCCCAATTTTTCAGTTTCCAAATTTTGAAGATTCTCCGAACTTTTCGTTCTTTTCAATTTCTCAAGTTTTTTCCGAACCTTCCCAGTTTTTTTCGAATTTTTTCTTACTTCGAATATTTCGTGATTTTTCGTATTTTTTTTAAAATACCGAATTCTTCTCAAATCCCTAATATTCGAAAAAATCTAAATTAATTGGAAAATTGTATGATGGAAACAAAAGTTTGCTTAGTAGTAAAATCTACTAATTGAACATAGTCTCATGCATCACTGTTTCCTCAATTTTTATAGCACAATATTTACCTGCCCAATTTTTCACCCTCCCCTTTAACATAAACAATTCATTTCGAATTCTTTTGAGAAAATGCATAATTGTACAGAACAGTAAAACCGTACGCCTATGAAAAAGCGAAGTTCCTGATGCCCTTGAGAACTCAGTAGTAATTAAAGTAGGAAGCAGGATATATTACCAGACCCCTGAGGAAGCCTACAAGATATGTAATCTTCTTGATTATGATTTGTATACTTGGTGAAAACGTTGTAGAGCAAATAAAACTGCAGCACATGTTTGAATGAAACACCACATGTAATAGACATTTAACTGTTATCTATATTTCTACAGCTATCTTCTATTTATAAATTAAATTAAAAAAAACGCTTAAACATGAATTTAAATGTGCATTCAGTACTCTTCATTTTTCACTTGAGGACTTTCTATATTTTTGAAAGCTTAACTTAAGTTTAACTATCTAAAGAACATAAGAATTATTATTAATAATACAGGGTTGAACTGACAATTTGTTAGGAGTTAAATAGTGGTTTTCATTTCTATCCTAGTAGGCGATGATTACACATCGCTTATCGGTAGGGTAAAACCGGGATAGACGCCCCACTTTCTGAAAAAGCCTCTCAATTTTAATAATATCAATTTTATAGGAATTATTTTTATTAATGTAGATAGCTCAACCCTTTATGTTAAATAAGTATTATATTTTTTATCATATCAAATGCAGATTTTGCAGAATTTAGCTTTTTGTGCCTACCGGTATGGATAGTTGCTCCACCATGAAAATATTGGGAAGGATAAATGCCTGCAGTGCAGGATATATTCCCTTCATACCGTGTAAATGAAAAACCCAAACCAAATATTAGGTACATCTACTCCTAAGTAAAACAGCAATTGTCTTCAAGTAACATGGGTCATAATAATGAAAAACATTTCGTGTTTTTTTAAATCTTTCAATTGTTATCATTAGTAGATAATCCTAATATCACGCCAATTAATATAATTAAATATTTAAAGCGTTTGTTTAACTAAAATATCTATTTTTAATTGTTTTTATGACATATTCAACAAAAATATAAATTCTCAATTGTTGATATCTTCATTACTCTGAACTTCAATATTTAGCCAGAGAGTGCTTTTAATTTTCCACACCTTGAGCAATAATTTCTGAAAAGTGTAGAGCTTTCATGTAGCCAGTTCTTACAACCTACACATTAACATTCAATGCAGCTATCTTTACTTGTATCTTTAGGGCGATCCTGTCCATCTGTCTTAGTTTTTTTTACGGGCAAACCTTTAGTTCTCTTTCCTTTTATTCTATAGTTAGGTGGATTGTATTCATCTTTGCTGCTTGAACTGTGAATAATTTGTCTTTTTAGTGAAACTCGGTCTTGTTTCAAATAATTACAATTTTCTTTATCACAGAAATTGTCAATTTTTTAGAATTTTCAATTACTTGTATTATATTGTGGAATTAACTAGAGACCTTGAGTTTCATTTAAAAACACTAATATGAGCATATTCCACGAAGTAAGGGTCGAGACAGTCAATTTCATTAAATTATCATCGTTATTTTTACTAGAAGAATTAGTTTTCTTTATTTTTGTTGTCTTGTTTTTTATTCCTGGATCCTTTATTTGTTTTCCTAAGTTCACTGGTAGTAGTGTTTCTTGTCTAAGTTAGTTTTTATTTGTTTTTCGTTCCTTTCAGCCATATTCTTCTTGTGTTTTATATTTTCTTTTGATTTCAAAATATCTGCTGATTGTTTCACCCTCTTAGCCATAGTCAAAGGAATTTTTGGAATAGGTGCTGCCTCTATTAGAATTTTCGAAGTTGTTCTTATTCTACATTGCTTCCTAAAATCTCGGAATCGATCAAGAGACTAGGATATTCCCTGTCAATTGGAGTACCACGAATCGGATTTGGTGGTGTCTTATTTTGTTCATGTTCAGAAATATTTTCTTTCTGATTGTTCAGCTCTAGTCAACAAACTACAGAAGCAGGAATCTTAGGTAGAGATGTTTCTTCTCATTGTTCGACCGCGATAGGCTCACGAGATTCAATATTTCTCGAGACATTGGAGAGCTCTGATAGGCAATCTAACGAATAAGGCGTTTGACGCTGGGGTGTTGACGTTCGTCCTGCAACTTGATCTGGCGCACGAGAAGTGCCAGGATTTTCACTACCCAGTGCAGTATCTGATATCAGAAATGTAAAATCTCGCAAAGCATTTGGGTCTACTAGGTAAATTCCACTACATATAAAACTACAAAGAGCGTTTACAGGGGTGGCAGCGCAAATCCAAGCATTATGTATAAGCCTTCCAGCATTGTAACGACTGATCTTTTTATTTGGATTCAAGCAAATAAATTGATAAGTTTTATGGTGGAAATAGGTTTTAAATGGCCCAAATACTGATCTGTTTAAAGGCTGTAAGGCTGAAGTAGTGTGACTAGGTAAACACAATAAAATTATGTGATTATCAGCAGCAGTTTGCAGCATATCCGGAGCAGTTGAGTGTGACAAGTGACCGTCTAAAATCAGCAGAACCTTACCATGGGGCTTCTGAGGTATGAAGTATTCCGTTAACCATTTATAGAAAAGCTCAGCGTTTATGTAAGCTGACTTTTTGTTCATATAGACTTTTGACCCTTTTGGAAGTCCAACTTCAAATTCAGGTTTTTTATTCACACCTTTTATTATAAGAGTTGGTGGAAGGAAATTACCAATTGCATTGCAATAGCCAACATCGTCATGGTCTCACCTTTCTCGGCATATGTGACTGAATTGACGACTTTGGCACCTTTTTTGTTACGAATTTTCCAGGTTTATTATTCAATTGAACTCCGGATTCATCCATATTGAAGATCCTTTCAGGTTTGTCCAACAGATCATTTTTGGTAAGAACTTTGATCAAAAGATCGTAGAAGTTATTTACTTTTTTTCTACTAAGATCTTTAGCTCTAGCCACGGATAAACATTCAGCTTGTCTGATAATACAACTCCCGATTTCGTTCAATAAAACTTTTGAACCATGCACCTCTAGCCATTTCGTTTTCGTGGTCAAAATTATGTTTTAGCTGTAGCTTTTCAGCAAATTGATAAGATAACATGCGTGTAGCTTGTCTATTTGGGGGAAATCCTGCATAACCAAGCTTGAGAATGTGCTTCACTAGCCTTTTCTCGTTGTCAAAATCCAAAATAGGACATTTTTCTACAAAAAAATTTTTACGTCAATAGATCTATTACAGCAATTAGTTAGTCTAATTAAAGCTACCCAGTGTCAACTTTGTTGTATTTTTAGCAGTAAGGTCCTCGATGGAATCCCAAATTGTCGGGATATTTCGTTTATCCTCATTGTATTTTTGTCCATTTCATCGAAAGCTGACAAGAACATACTCGAGCTCTCGTTCCTTCCTTTCTTAAATACTTTCGTGGCATAGTTCTGCTAGAATCAGTAAAAGGTCCAGATATAAATATACCTATCTACGTAAATAAATAAAAAATATTATAACACACACTAAAAATATTTTAAAAATATATACTTACTCGATATATGGTGTATGGAGGGATATAATGCCCCTAAGGGTACCTATACCTCGAAAAATCAGGGCAATTATTCTTTGTGATAGGGATAGATGCCCACGTATTTTTTTAATAAAGTATAAAAAAGTAGCGTCTATTCACACCTGGATGCAGACTCAATAAACCAGCATATTGACGTAATAAAAAATATAACGGAATTTATTACTAATTATAAAGTTATACAAAGCAGAATACGAACCTTTATATCTTTGAGGTGTTCGTAAATTTCGCCGTGGATAATTTACACACACGAGCGAAACGCGTCCTTGCAGCACGACTGTCCGTGGGTAACTGAGGTACAATGTGACTTGGGCTTAGGCACCTACTTATGCAACTAATTTTCAGTTGCGAGTTTGGCAAGTTAGGTTTTTAGAATATGAGGCATCTATCCCGCTGCGGAATCTATCCCGGTTTTACCCTACTTATAGTCTAGGGCATTTAGCACTAAATCACCCGAATAGAGGAAATTTGGGAGCACAACAGATATCGAGATGCGGTTTTCTGCATTGTGTTGGGGAAGGTCCAAGAAGGAACTGACGAAAATATGGGTTAGCAGTTTTTTGAAAAACGCCTTCTGGGCCCGTTACAACACATATTATAAAAACAATTGCTTTGGGAGTCTTGTGTGCCTCGAAACTGGATTTGAGAAAAACGCCAACGCTATAAAGGGAGTAGAGTATCGTTACCACGGAACCGAGCGTATCGAGCACAAGCATATGCTGAAGCCACCAACAAAAAAGTCGACCTTGCACGCATAATTCCGACTGCCAATTCGTTAACCGAGCATATCAAGCGTGTCTATTTCCAAGTACAGTTTTGGTATGGTTCACCAGGTCACGACGAGACCTTAGATCCGTTACAATGGGGGTGGGAATTGGTGGATGGAGAGCTCAGTCCTGGCACCATGACCCAGGAAGCCGGCCCCGAGGAAATTTTGAACAAAATTTCGTGTTCTTGCCAAACTGACTGTGGCATGAGGTGCGGTTGCCGCCGAAGTGGGTTGGTGTGCTCACTGGCATGCAAGAATTGCGATGACAATTGCTCAAACCAAAAAGGCGCTCCCGATGGGGCCGATAATAGTGACGACGAAGAAGATAAAGAAGAGGAAGAAAATGGAGAAGGGGAAGAAGGAGAGCAACGGGAAGAAGAAGATGAGGAGTTTGAACAAGATGTTTAGTTCTTAAGTTGAAAATTTCAGTTTATAATGAATAATTCAAGATTAATAAAAACTTCTATTTGTTATTTGAATAAAGAATTATGTTCATAATTTGTGATTTTTCACTAGCTGCTTAACCATTTCCTAGCCGCCCATGAGTGACCTGGATTTTACAATGCCAGCATTGAATTCAGCATCTCCGAAAACCCCCAAGTAACGAGTTTGGAGCCATTTACATGGACTACGCGATTTCCCCTCAGAATGACCCACCAGATACCCCCACAGACCCGCCCCCGTGCACCCCCGGATAATTACAATGCCACAGTTGAATTCGGCATCCCCAAAAACCCCCGAGTAACGAATTTGGAGCGATTCTCATGCACGCTGCCATTCCTGCCCCAATTCACCCCCCGCGCACTCCCGCAGATCCACCCCCGCACACCCTCGGGTAATTCTAATGCCAGAATTGGATCCAGCATCTCCGAAAACCCCCGAGTAACGAGTGTGGAGCGATTTTAATGCACGCTGCCATTTCTCCCCCCAATTCACCCCCTGGACAGCCCCACAGAGCCACCCCCGTGCACCCCTGGGTAATTAAAATGCCAGAATTGAATTTGGCGTCCCCGAAAACCCCCGAGTAACGAGTGTGGAGCGATTTTAATGCATGCTGCCATTTCTCCCCCCAATTCACCCCCCACGCACCCCCACAGAGCCGCCCCCGTGCACCCCCGGGTAATTCTAATGCCATAATCGAGTTCGGCAGCCCCGAAAACCCCCGTGTAACGATTTCCGAGCGATTTTTCCGCGTTTACAATCGTTCCCATAACGGTACAAATAATGATGCAATTGGAAAAGGCATTTTCCGGCCCAGAAGGCGTTTTTCAAAAAACTGCTAACCCACATTTTCGTCAGTTTCTTCTGGGACCTTCCCCAATACAATGCAGAAAACCGCATCTCGATATCTGTTGTGCTCCCAAATTTCCTCTATTTTCGCTAAATGCCCTAGTCTATTATAACTCATTAATTTTAAATCAAAATACGAGTTTTTTCTGTGTTCTGCGAAAAAGTGGTAAACAAACATTATGTGACATTTCGCAAAACTAGTGATTGACATTATGAACAATTAAACATAAATAATTCGAAAAAAATCAACAATTGAATACATTTAATTCTACCAGTGGCGTAACATCAAGTTAAGTAACTGTTAGTTCCTATTAAACATTCCTAATGGTCTATCCGGGACCCTTGTTTCCTTTTTGATCGTATTTGTTTTGGTATCCAGGGCCACTTACAAAATGAATAATAATCATAACCAATCAACATCAGCAATTTATGTGCTCCGGCTATAATAATGTGTGATATGAATTTAAATTTTAGTTTTTATGTAACTGTCTATCTTATTTTAGAACTCTTTGCTCCTGCTCTCTGGGTGTACGGGTTCAATATTTCAACTTTCCAGACCTATGGCCCCCAGCTGTGTCAGACTTTCACTATATCAATGCCCAACAAAATTACTACAGAAAAACAAACTAATTAATTCCAATATATGTTTATTAATTAGTTAAGTTTGGAATTTTTAGGTCAATGTTAGACGTAGTAGATTGAATGCATTCTCTCTACGAAAAATAAAAGTGAAGAAACTTAACCTGTAAATCTACAAAGATAAATACTACAATACGAAACCAAGTTATGTCAAATAAAGTCTTTGTACTGTTTCTAATTTTTGTAAACCTAAATGCAAAGCATATATATCGTTTACGATATTTATTCAATTATTCTAAAGTTTCCAATCAATATGATGATTCTCTCCGACAAAATATTTATAAAGATTTGTTTCCTTTCAGTCCACTGTCAAACACTCTTTATAAAGGAAATCCTCTTGAAGAAATTATTCAACTCCACACTAACCCAGTGTATACGGTATGTACGATTTACCCTTTCTTATCTTCTCCTCAAAATTTTGGGAATTCAGCTTGCTCTCTTTTTATAGACAGTGTCTGTTTAAAAGACTCCCATTTTATTAATTGTATCTTTTTTTGAGAAAAATTTTTGACTGCTTCAAAATTTTGATTCTTAACAGCTCTTTAAAAATTTTCTTAGTAAGACTATTTTATTTAATTTCAGTCACCTGGATGTGTATCTCTTGGAAACCGCAAACAATCAGAGAGTAATCATTAGACATAGAACAAGTATTCTTTCTCATTACTTATCAATAATTTTTTCTATAACCTTAATTTGTCACCATTTGTCCCCCGCACATGACAAATATAAATTTTATGAAATACTCTGTATGTTCGGGTAAATTACTCTACCTTCTTATAATTAAAATTCTACGTAATATATAAAATAATTTACAATCAACAAATAAAGCTTTGAGACTCCTAGCCTTTGGTCAATGGCTTCCAAAAGTATGTTTCTTTATCAGACTGTATGTACCCTTTCGATTCCATTTCAATTTCAAAATCTTTACCTAACTTCTGATTAATTACTTAGCTATTTTTTAAATTTCTACAGTGTTTGCCAAATTTATCTGATATTTTATAAATCATTTATTGTTATTTGGTACATTATTAGAGAGATATTGCAAGTTCACATAACACTCAGGCAGTAATAGTGTGAAGTAATTTTGACATTTAAGCATGCGCAGAATGCTTGAATTATAATGCCAACTTTATTAAAGATAGTGGCTGCTCTTAATTGTGGAGGTATAAGAACTGTAAATTGTGGTGACCTTATTCGTTTTCGGGTACTCTCGCGTCCCGATCGCGTACATTTGTTTAGTTTATAGTTTGAAGAGAGTCATGTACTGAATAAAATATATATTATATTTTGATTTTGTTAAAAATGGCGAAAACTGTTAAGACTATTCAACGATTACGATTTACATACCAAGATGACTTGGCACTGTTAAAGGAATTTTTGGCACACATACCATTTGAAAATGTGGATAACTGGAACATAATCCAGGAAAACGTTGCCAATACGCAACGTAAAAAATGTTTAGTAAAAACTTTAAAATACCACGTTCAACTCTTATTAGAAGCATGGATCAAAAAGGGAGAAATGCTTAAAGTTCAGTAAGTATATTGCTAGAAAGAAATAATACTCATTTCTATAAAAAATGTACCTAAGTACCAATATACTATTATATACGTTATAAGATTATTTTAAGGGACTTAATAAAGTATATTCTAATTGTAGATCTGGTGTAGAGGGACCATACTCCGAAAAAGATGCCCTTTTACAAGAGCTACATGCATTATGTGGCGAATCAAAAATGGTAAAAAAGAAAAATAATGTGGACTCCAAAGAAAAACAAATTCGTACACTAGGTATCCAAGCAAGAGAAAATTTTGCAATGCAAAGCTTTCAAGAACAATATATAGGGGATAGTATTGCTATGTCTAGGGACAAAGATAAGACGAATACCCCTGAAAATTATGAACACTTCGATCATAACTATGGTATATAAATTGTAGTTCTAATCTTCTGTTTCATGTTAGTCCTAAATAATTTTAGCTGATGAAATAGAAATATGTGAAACTGATTCTATTGATAATAAAGATATGATGATCAGACCAAGTGAAGAACAAGAAATACAAACAGCCAGTGCAGCAAATGCAGAAACTTCTAGCTTGAAGTCTATATTACGTATGTGTCTATTTTTTATAAAACATTAAGTACATAATATAATTATATTTTGTAAAACCTAATAGAAGAAGAAAAAATAATGAAATTCAGCCTTTACGAAGAGAAGCACTTAATTATTTAGACGAAAGACACAAGCGTGAATTAAATATAAAAGTACAAGAACTTGACTTGCAACAACGAAAGGAAGCCATAGAAGAAAGAAAAATAAGACTTGAAGAAGCCAAATTGCAAATGGAAAAAAATGGAAATAGATTTGGAGGAGAGAAAACAAAATATGAAACGGGAAAAACAAAAAATTCAGATGGAATTGACTGAAAGAAGCTCAGTTATGCAGTTGCTACAGTCACAACAAAAATTAATAGACCGTTTTGCAAACATACTAAACAGCTAAATTATTAAATTAAAGGAAATGTTAAATATCAAACTACAAACAGGAACCACCTTTAATTGTTAATACATCTCTTTTTTGTTGAACAAGGTTCAATGTGCTCCATGTTCAATGTTTCATCGGATATAATATAAAATATAATTATAAAATAATCCAATAAAATTGTATTTATTTTTATATGGCAATGGATTTAAATAATACTTGTCCATTTCAGAACAAGACTTTATTATTACAAAATATATCAAACTCCCAAATATGCTTCTACTGTAGGATGATCAATGTCAAAATAAGTGGCAGTCTGACTGCCATATAAACAGTGGCGATTTGTGAGTAAAACACCTACTTTGTATAACCCCTCAATATCTTGCAATAACAACTTTAGATTCTTTTTATAATCAAGAAATGCAAATGAACTGATTATTTTCTGAAATCCCCATTCTACACTAACACGTAATGTTTTCATTGATATATTAAATTGTTCTTCATGTGGAAGTAAATTTTGTCCTCCAAATGGAGCTAAGAGTAACTGTCTGATTCCATAAGCCTGGTCCCCATATAAAACATACAGAGTATTTCCAAACACTGTTTTTTCTTCTAATTGTGTGTACAGTTGACTTTCTCGGAAAATACCAGCATCATGACGCCTACCTGGGTAAGCTCCCTTTAGGCAAACTACAATACCATCTGGAGTAATCACCGATTGATATTTGACACAATGACATCTTCTATGTCCAGAGTAGTAGTCTTCCTGCTGTTTAGTTGGTCTAAAAATTTGTCTAATTTGTTTTCAATAATTATGTACCTGTGAGTATGACTGCAATCTATTTCTATTAAGCCATTGCAATACATTAAGATTTGTTAATTTCATTTCATGGTTTTCCAAGATAATATTTATAGTTTTCTTCAAAATTTGCGATAGTGACTGAGGGGATATATTAAACATGGGACATATATCCGTCAATCCGTTCGGGTACGTTGAACGCCTTAATAACATACACAAGGCTGTTATTCCAGAAACAACACATTTTTCTTAAAAATTAAATAGTTACCTACAATGAATTTACTAACCATTAACTCGGTTACGAGTATTAGTAATTATATCTTCGACTAACGCTAAAGCAGGAGCTAATCTAATAATATCTGTTCTCTTAAAACGGAAATTTAGCTTTGTTTCTTCATCGGTCATGTGTTCTAAATTAAAATGAGGATTTGGATTTACATCGTCTCTGTCTACTAACGCATTCGCTGAAATTAAATATTCCATCTCCTCATCATTTAATTCTGCCAAAATCCCAATTTCTAATTCCTCTTCCGTATTTAATTAAATCAATCTACTCGTATTCTAGTACTTGTATTTACAATGCCTATTAGCTTCATTGTTTATTTTAAATATTAAGGTTAGAAATAATGTCAAAGTAAAAATAAGAGTTTGCAATAAGTGTTATTTTAGCGCCTGCTTTAATTTCCCACTAATTACGTCGCTCTATTAGTGCTTGCAGTTAAGTTGAACTTGCAATATCTCTCTAATCTATTTAACATTTTCTAAGACAATTTATTTGTCTTAATACACAGTCAAAACAGTAAATGTTGCGTTTAGCAAATAAGCAAGTTAGAGAGCATTAAAGTTAAGTGTGCCAACATAGGCGACCTTTCCCTACATGTTCATATTCTCTTTTCTTTACATTTTATTAGCAACTGTGTAGTAGGGTTCTGGAATGATAAAAAATAGAACTTTTGCTACAAAAATTTTGAAGTTGACCGTAGTTAACATAAAAATTGTGCAATCAGTAATAACTTACGTTTTGTTAATAGTTCGTTGTATACTGGATTTCTTTTATTCATCGTTTTGAGAAAAAAATTATTTGTATTTTCTAATGCTGAACATCTTTGCCAAATATTATTTTTAAATATATCCCAAATTAAGGGTACTTTACTTACGCTCAAAATCAAGTTTTTCGATGAACCAATTTCCAGACAAGCACAAACTTTTATCGAGAATAACTTTTTGTGGAGAACCCCATAATAAAAATGTTTCCCATTTGGTGTTTACTTACAGGATGACATTGTCTATAGTCGTATTGCTGTTTAAATGGAACAGATTTGTTCGAAGCGTAATAAGTAATTTAACAGTATTCAAACTGCATGACGAAACCAACTTAATATGTTCAGTTTATAGGAACTATAAGATTGTAATTGAAACTGTCCTCACAATTAGCAACTAATACCTACACTACATGAAATTTAACAGTAACTTGTTTATTACTTCTTATTTTTGGCTTTAGGTCTGTTATACGGGATAGTTCATATTTTGCACTAGAGAAATACAATGAGATCAGAGCCAACCTGTAGAAAATGCGTTTCGACTTTCTATTGTAAGCGATTTAAATCGACTATTCTGGAGGAATTGGCATTTTTTGGGCGCCCTTGCCATAATTTTAAATTATTTTTGAAATTATGGTGGGAGCGCTCCTGATCCATTTACTCTTTGCAAGTTTTCAAGTTTTCTGTTACTTCGATGGAAAGACAAAATCGTAATATACGCATAGTTGGTTGGACATATAAAAAAACCTCATTGTTTCTAGTTAATTCTAAATTATAAAAAATTGTTAATTTTTTAGAATTTTCAACATTTTTTCAATATATTGTGGAATTAGCTAGAAACGAAGTAAGGGTCGAGACAGTTAATTTCATATAAAAACCAATTGAAAAAAGAAGTAAAGGTATATCATGAATAAAAAAACTTTTTTTTCGGTTTGATATTGTCTACAACGGAAAATAAATATATTCAGATTTTGACAGATTTTCAATAATATTTCTCCTTATTTTTCATCTCTTCCTCTGCCATATTCTGTAATGCACAAAAAGAATTTAAAACCGTTGAAATGGTGGTTCAGACATTGAAATATGAAGAATATACCTGGCCAATAATAAGGTATTCCAAGATGGTTGGTTTTCTAATGTGAATGCGAAGAACATAAATACTGAATATCCTTATTACTGTTTAAAATGAAACTAACTGTTTCTAGATAATTCTACAATATATTGGTAAACTGTTGAAAATTCTAAGAAAATTGTTTCGATACTAAATACCATCGTCAAAATGACAGAAGTTACATTTCATTTGATGCCTACCTGGCTAGATGAAAAAACCTACCTTGTGAATAATATATATTAACATAAAAAAGAAGGAGACATGATATTACAAATTATGAAAGCTTAGATATATATTATTAGCCCTATGGGGAAATCATGGATATCTTTTTCTAATTAAAAAACAGTATAACAGTGCAATGATATGGAAAACCAGGAAAACTATATCTTCTGATCTTTACAATTATCATTTAAGAAGACAGTTTAAAAGTGGAGAACTCTCTAGATGTATCTGTTCATTGACGAATTCATATTGTGGGTTTCTTAAGTGTCTCCGAATTTCTAATTCTTCAAGGAAATCTAGTTCATGTTTCTTATCACAAATATGTAGTACTTCTAGTTCTGTGTTAGGAGTCAATGAATGTTTGATGTCAAGTAGATGTTTTGCGTAGTGGAACATATCTGCTTGTTTCAATATACATGCTCGTAAATGTTCACTGTATCTGATCTCAAATTTTCTAAGGGTTTGACCCAAATAGACAGCATTACATTCTGGACATTTAAGTTTATATATGCCAGATTTCTTCACAGTACCGTTCGAATCTTCGAATAGAATAGTTGGTTTGTGTGGAGTGTCTTATCTTTAAATAGTACAGTAAATTATCTTTGACTAGTTTACAATTTCTTAGTATAAATAATAAAATATTTGGCATTGGGTAAGTTAATTCCTTTATAATATTATGACTGAAGATTCAGATGGGGAAGGGCCCCCATCTCAACACGACCCTTCTGGTTAAATGGACATTGAAATAAATAAAAAGTACAATTTAAATAATAAATATACTTCAACTGATATCGGACCGTTCTATGTTATCGTTGAACCTTTAGAAACAGGTATTCGTATTTCGGCAGTTAAGGTAGGTCATTATCTTTTTAATGAAAGGAATTTAAAAAATGATATTGCATATATTAAGTTAGTCGGTAGAAAAAAAGTGGAAATTATTTTTAAAAACTATCATACTGCAAATTCAATTATAGGACATGAAATAATGAAAGATAACAAATTGATAGCGTATATTCCGACCTTTTTCAATCATAAAAAAGGCGTAATTAGGGAAGTTGATACATTTTTAAATGAAAAATATATATTGGAAAATATTGAAAGCGATAAAAAAGTCGTAGACGTTAAAAGAATGAAGCGCAAAATTATTGATTCCGATAAAGAGATGCAGTACGTACCTAGACAAATGTTAATTGTTACATTTTTAGGAAATTCTTTACCTAGTTCAGTTGAAATTGATTTAGTTCGGTTCGTAGTAGAACCTTACGTTTATCCAGTAGTGAAGTGCTACAAATGTCTTCGATATGGACATACTAAAAAATATTGCAAAAGTACCACTGACAAATGTATAAAATGTGGACAAATTCGTGATGTTAAAGACGGCGTAGAATGTAAAAGTGAGGAATTTTGTATATATTGCGAATAAAACGGTCATAAGTCTGTCTCAAAAGAATGTTCCAAGTACCAGCATCAATTAAAGGTTAAAAAACCATATCTGAACAAAATATATCATTCAAAGAAGCGGAATCAATGGTTAATAACTCAAGCTACTCCAAAGCTACCTCAAACAATAGGTAGAATTTATTAAACAACCTCACAAACTTCCCACATCTGAATGACGACAAAGATAGTGAGAATCCTTCAGGTGGTAAAAACTGGGTACTACGTCCACAAGCCCAACCTCTTAAAAAACGCAAGGCCATTTCTCCTCTTATAGTTAAAAAAACCCCTACCTTCAAATCTCAGGCCGCAACTAATAATTCTGTTTTGCCTAATCCCCATAAGGATTATTTCCAGTCAAACAGAGAAAAGCTAGAAATCGAAATTTTACATAAAATTCCTTACATTTTCGAACATCTTATTAAAAAATTTAATTTAGTTGTGCCAGACTGAGATATTTTTCAAGAAACACAAAACGAAATTAAAACAATTATAAATTCTTTAGCTGATTCTAACCATGATGAATTCTATTAGAACCTTAAATATAATTCAATGGAATTGTAATTCATTAATAAAAAATAAATCTAACCTTTTAAACTATTTAGCTAGATCAACTACTAGATTCGAACTAATTGCTCTAAATGAGACTTGGTTATCACCAAATAAAACGTTTTATGTAAACGGGTACAAATTTGTACACGTTGACAGGACTGACGGATTTGGTGGTGTCGGAATCCTCGTCCGAGACCACTTATCATTCTCAGAAATAGTTCTCCGTAAAAATTTCAATTCCAAAATAGAGATTTGTGGAGTGTATCTGAATGACCTTAATATATTTATACTTTGTGTTTATAAGCCTCCTAACATACAAGCGACTACGAAGGACTGGGAACATATTTTCTTGCAGACTCAGGGTGATGTTATTGTATGCGGCGATTTAAACTGTCACCACAGTCGTTGGGGATCTACACTCGACAATACACAAGGTAACAGATTAATAGACGCTATAGATGAAACGATTTTAATTATTATAATGATGGCAATCCAACAAAAGTTGGTGAGCCTAACGAACGACCTTCGCCAATACATCTTACCCTAGTTTGATGAGTTACTCAGAATGGAATATAATAGATGATACATTAGGATCTGATAATTTTCCTATACACATCTCTATATCCCGACAATATATCTCATCTCCTGTATTACCATTAAGAAAATGGATAGAGTCTTCTGCCGATTGGGAGCTTTTTCAGGAGTGCATAGTAAACGACCTCCTCATTAACGATATAAATTCATTAGAATCTTTTCTTGAAATAATAAATAAAGCAGCATCCAATTCTATGAAATCTTGTACTGGCGGATATAAAAAAGTGTCAAACCCCCTTTGGTGGGACAATGATTGTGTTAAAATTATAAATAAACGGAAGAACGCGTATAAAATGTACAAAAACACTGCAAACTTAGAGAATTGTACAATTCAAAAATATTCAAGCTAGAAGCAAACAATTATTTAAACAAAAACAACAGGAATGCTGGAAAAAATCTGTTTGCAGTTTAAACAAAAACACACCGATCGCAAAAGTTGGGCATTTGTTAGAAAAATATCAAACAAAAATTCTACGATGAAAAAACAACCAATATCTGGAAGCCTTATAAATCAAATTTTTGACAACATTTCCACAAGTTTTGTTCCAAATATAATAGAAGAATCGACAGAAAACCACAGCAACACAATGTCGACAAATCTTTTGATTGATATCATAGAACTGGAAACGGCAATCAAATCCACAAGATGTACAGCTCCTGGTAACGATAATATAACATATTATATTATTAGAAATATGCAATTACCTGCGAAAACAATTTTACTACAAATATATAACGATTGGTGGGTAAAAGGTAAGTACATCGAACAACTGAAACAATTAACTATTTGTCTAATCTTGAAACCACAAAAAGACAGAAATTTATTTACGTCTTATCGACCTATATCACTGATGTCCTGTTGAGACCCTGTTTTTCAGCTGCTTTTCAGGGATAACCTAGCCGAAAGATTCTGGGAGCCAAAATTATATGCCGGGGACACAGTTGTAAATCACTGAAATTTTTGGATAATGCTGTTACCGCAAGGTGCCTTGAACATCACACAGGACGAACACGGACTACAAGATGACAGCCAGACCATCGGCACTTCATTTATTTTATCTCTGTAATCTGTAACTGGGAAACAAAATTTTTTAATAAAGAACCTTTTAAACAAACAACTGATGTCCTGTATAACGAAAACTTTTGAGAGGATGATTAAAACAAGACTGGAATGGCACTTGGAACAAAATTCAATTTTACCCTGCACACAGTATGGATTTAGAAGGGGCTACGGTACTTTAGATGCGATAACTCATTTAGTTAATGATGTTCAAATTACGTTTTCTAAAGAGAGATATTTAGTTTGCTTATTTCTTGATATAAAAGGTGCTTATGATTGTGTGGATATCAATTTACTAAACAACAAAATAGTAGAGGTTGATTTTAGTGAAATGACTACTCAGAGTATATCACAATTATATTATTTGCGTACAATTTATATTAGGGATCATAAAAATCAATTGCACGGTCCCAGATTTATTTATCGTGGATTGCCTCGGGAATCTGTATTGAGTCCTTTATTATTTAATATATATTCTGCCGATTTACATACACGGTTTTCTAATACAATCAATGCATTCAGTATGCAGATGATATCTGTATATACTCCATCCAGGATACATACGCTGATTGTCTTAAGACCTTGGAAAATATTATGCAAACTGTAGTCAAATGGACTGAAGAAACATGTATGACCCTCTCAACTGGAAAATCCACAATTATTATGTTTTTAACTAGACATAGGCTTCGCTCACCGGAGAGCCTAACTCTGTGTGGGCGAGCGATGTCGGTAGTAAACGAGTATAAATACTTGGGTATTATACTAGATACTAAATTATTATGGTCCAAACACATCATACATATAAAAAACAAATGTGAAAAGGGGTATAATCTCCTAAAATGTGTCACAAACCGCAGATGGGGCGCAGCCCCTGCCATTGCTATAATGTTTTACAGGTCTTATGTCAGATCAATTATAGATTATGGATGTTGTTTATATGGATCAAGTAGTAATTCCAACATATTGAAAATCGATCGAATTCAGTATAAATGCCTTAGAACCTATGTCGGCGCAATGAAATCGACACCCGTGAATGCATTATTGGCAGAATGTAACGAACCAACTCTATTTTTACGACGTCAATTATTGTCTCAAAAGTATTTAATTAAACTTAAAACCCTCAGGTCTGACATCATAAATAATTTATATAGTATTTCAATAGAAGATCTTACAAATCGATATTGGAGATTTGAAAACACACCTCCACTTGCGGAAGCCTTCATTCAAACCAATGAGTTCAATAAAATATACAGAATCATCAAAACATTACCTATATATAACATTCCTTATCAAGCTATATTTAAAGTCCACAAATCATAATCCCGAATTATACGGAATCTAACCATATTAACACAATCCCGTTTAAATCCATACTAGCAGATTTTGCTGACGAGACAATAATATACACTGATGGATCTAAGACGAGGGATGGAGTTCGATGTGCTGTGTACATTCACAATACAAATCAAACGTTACGAATCAGATTACCCGATATATGTAGTAATATACTGCGGAGCTGTATGCTATCTTACAGGGCCTCTCCTGGCTGAAATCAAATGAAAAAGATGGCGGTGTGATTATATCTGATTCTAGATCAGCATTGTGTGCTATAGAAGGGACTCATCTCGAAAGAATGAAATGTCCTATTTTATGTGTTGAATTTGAGTATGACATTTATTTGGGTTAAGGGGCATATTAGAATATATGGCAATGAAATAGCTGATCGATTAGCAAAAGATTCGGTACTGAATGGAGATTTTTGTAATGTTTATACTGGAGAAGATGCGATTAGCCCAATAAAAAATAAAATGTATGTATCCTGGCGAAAACACTGGGAAAACGCTTCACAATCCTCAAATAACACCTACTTTCATGTTCACCCTACCTTACCCTCACCTCCAAACTATACTTTTGATTATACAACTCCTAAATTTTATTCAGCAAGTATATTTAGAATGAAGACTAGCCATGGAAGATATCACGCCCATCTTGCCAAGTTGGGTATTATACAGACATCATCCTGTACCTGCAACGATAATTCTTATGCTGATCTTAATCACATTTTCTTTGGATGCAGCAATCACATTAACAAAACAAACAGTTCAATAAAGTCACTTGTTGAACAAAACTACTCCCTACCTTTAAACCTCACTCACCTTTTAAGCTCAGATAACTGTCATATTTTAGATCTACTGGTAAATTTCATCAAAGACGTAAACATTAGTATTTAGGTGGACTCATTGAAAATTTCTGTGGCTAATGGACTTGCTTCCTAGCCATTTTCTTTCACGCACACACACACACACACACACACACACACACACACACCCTCACACACACACACACACACCAGATTCCTTTAATGGGGATATTTTTGTTGTAACAGTTAACAATTTTGTACTCATAATACTTCCTGTTTCAAAAGAAATTATTGAGATTGTTGCTAAAGATATTATCTTTGAAATATTATTAGAAATATTACCTGAATATGTGATTGTTCTATAATTTTTTGTTACTTTAGTTTGTTATTTTAGTTGTAATGCCACTTTTTTTTCTTTTTTCTATTAATTAATTTATTAATCATAAGTAATGGATAACCGTTGGATGTTGCTATTCGTTTATTTGTATTAATTTCTATATTAAAATTACATTTGTTCATAGGAACTGAGAATGCTCTATGTATCATTGAATTATATGCTGCTAATTTATGTGACATGGGATGATTGGACATAAGTACGGCCCTCTAATCACATTTTTTAGTGGTCTGTACTTGTAAACAACAAACTCTATTGAATCTCTAGGATGCTTCTCTAGATGCATTAAGTAGATTTCATTTCAAACTAAAAAATAAAAAAAACTCTCCGATACCATTGTTAACCCCCAAAACGTGCATAAATTATAACTTTGACGGTCAATTTTTGGTAGTAAAATTGTCTGCGGAAAAATAAAAAAGAAATAAGTAGATTCGATTTTTTATACTCTTTCCAATTATAAAGAGCAATTTAAAAAAAAATCTATATACAGGGTGTTGTTTTTAGGAAAGACGAGTTTTGAAATTTTTTGTTGAGCCGGACCTGCATTTTTTTTGGAGATGCTTTTGATGGAGTTTCTAGGTGATATTTATTACGTGTACCAAATTTCAAAATAATATACAAGGTAACTCGGAAGTTATGAGGTTCGAAAGAAATAGGATAAATTTATAAAAGACCCTGTATCTCGGTTATAAAGTGCAGAAGACACATTAAATATAGGTTTTTGGAAGCACCAAAGTGATCCCCATCTACAGTTAAAGTTAGGCCCTTCCCAATGAAACACCCCGTATCAACTAAATAGAGTTAATACATTTTCTATTGATATTTTTGATAATGTATTTAACAATAGAAAGACCATCTGCTTACACGTTTTATATAAGTCACACTTGATTCTAAACCAAGGAAATCCGCAAATTTTACAAAAAGATGAATTTCAGTCAGGAAATATTTTTCACCCGATAAGATACTTTGATGTAACAAAATAGCGCTTTTTGTCTACTCTTATAATTTACTCTATCTCGTAATTTAGTCACCCAGCTTATAAACATCAAAGGCCTCTTTTGATCAGATATCTTGCTGAATTAGGTGCTCAAGATTTATTGAGTGTAGACCATTTCCATTTTGCGAACGCAAAAATGCGTTACAATGATATAGTCAGGCAATCATCTTTTATTTCTTGAGCAATTTAACATTTATAAAATTGTGTTGCAATGATAAATACAGTATGGAATTTCATTAATTCACTTTTTTCGAAATTAATATACTGTCGATAGATCATAATTCATTTGTAAGATATTCATTGCAATACTGATATGAACATTTCAACATTATCATTTTTTGTATTTGTTTATACATTTAGAAATATTTTTCTTGAATAATCAATATGATATGCTGACAATGCAGAAATCATATTTGAAGACGAAGGTTACTCACAAAGGCTTCTATATAAGTACCAACCAATGGCAAAACTGTTTGATTGCGATTTTTTTTTTTTAGGATTATAAACTAAGTAATTGCATTGTTCCTTTTTGTATATATTTAAATAGTTCAGGAGTCTCAATGACTATACACAAAATGATAGATATTTTTATAAATTTTCAAAACTGTAGAGGATTAAGGACGAAGACGGCTGAGTTTTATAATAATTCCTTACAAAATAATTATGATATAATTGTGGCAGTTGAAACATGGCTTCATGAGGGCATAGCAGATGGGGAACTTGTTGATTTAAATGTGTATAACGTAATAAGATCAGATAGAAATTTGGAAATAACCGGAAAATCCAGGGGCGGGGGTGTTATGATAGCAGTACAGCGGAAATACAAAATTTCAAATTATGTGCAACATCAATCGTTTTTCGAGATAGTGATTGTTGATATAAAGATAAATAATAAATTTAAAGCTCAAATTATCGGCATATACATTCCACCGGATGCTCATCTAACCCATTATGTGAATTGCTTGGAATTACTGCAACAACATATCTCTAATATTAACAATACATTTATTCTGGGTGATTTCAACTTACCGGAAATTCAAGGTAAAACTCTAAACTTTACAAAAACTAGCGATAAATTAGACGTTCTGATTGACTTTTTAAGTTACAATTCATTAATGCTATGTAATAACATAAAAAATCATCAAAATAAAACTCTAGACTTGGTAATTACCTCCACCGACATGATAAATAACTGCACAGTATCTCATGAACTGTTACCTTTAGTAACGGAAGATTGTTTCCACCCATCTCTAGACATCAAAGTAACTTTTAATAGAGTAATCGATAATGTGGTCACCAAGCTTGGCAACAGTAATAATTTCAATTTTAAAAAAGCAAACTTTGAAAATATGAGCAAAATGCTAAGGGATACAGCGTGGGACGACGTTACTGATCAGACAGATGTAAATACTGCATTGGATAATTTTTATAAAAAAATTTATAGTGTATTTGAAACAACTGTTCCCAAATATAAAGTTTATAAAAACTTCAAAAAATTTCCCAAATGGTTCACTTCGGATATTAAAAAGTTATTAAAGGAAAAAAATAATCACCGAAAATTAAAATTTATTTCAAACTATTATAACGAAAAGTATATAGAAACGAGAAGAAAACTTAAGGCATTAATAAACACCGAGCATAAAAAGTATTTGCGTCAAGTCGAAGATAGTTTAAGTAATAATATGAATATATTTTGGACATACGTAAATAAAAATAATAGTTTTTCTAAGCAGGTAGGTACATTTAGATTTAAGGATGGAAAAGTTGTCGAAGGGGAAGTAGCAGAAAAATTTGCTGAATATTTTGCATCGGTGCATTGCCCCGAACAGTCTAATTATAATATCGACTTCAAGGATTTAATTAGTAATAATCCTATTTTAAATATTTCTGAGATTACAATAAATGATTATGTGATAGCAATAAAAAAATTAAAACCCAAAAAAGCAGCTGGATCCGACGGAATTCCTCCATACATACTAAAAGGATGCTATGAATGGCTAGGGACACCTTTATTACATATCTATAATAATATACTCACAAACGCACAATTTCCGGAAAAATGGAAATTATCATTATACTCTCCTATACACAAATCTGGAGATAAAAATATTGTTGAGAACTACAGGGGTGTTTCGATTATGTGTGCTGTTTCTAAGGTTTTTGAACAGATAATATATCTGAAAATTTATAATCACGTAAAAAATAATATAATTGTTGATCAACAGCATGGATTTACGTCGGGACGCTCAATAAACACAAATTTATTTAATTTTGCGGAAGTTGTAAACGATACGTTCCAGGATCGATTACAACTGGATGTCATATATACAGATTTTAAAAAAGCTTTCGATCAAATGAATCACGACATATTGCTTAAAAAATTACACAAGTATGGAATGTCAAATAATTTATTGAAACTTATATCAAACTATCTACGTAACAGGCATTTTGTAGTAAAATATAACGGAAATACATCTGGAAAATTCCATGCAAACTCGGGAGTTCCACAAGGATCAAACCTTGGTCCGATGTTGTTTGTTTTATTTATCAATGATCTTCCAGGTTATGTTTCGAATTCTGAGAGTTTGGTATTTGCAGATGACTTCAAGATGTTTAGGAAGATTCAGACTGTTCGGGATTGCATACTACTACAAAAAGATATAAACAGCATAATTAGATGGAGCAAGGAGAATAAATTACGTTTTAATGTTGAAAAATGTTGTGTTATGTCTATATCTAAGAAAGAGGAGTGTATCATTTTTGATTATCTCATGGACCAAGAAGTATTAGAAAGGAAGGATGAAGTTAAGGATCTTGGAATTATCTATAATAGTCAAATGTCTTTCTTTGCACATATACAAAAATCAGTCAGGAGTGCCAATCGTATAATGGGTCTAGTCTTCAGACAAAGCATTCTTTTCTCAAATACAGAGACTATAAAAAAGTTGTTCAATACCTTAGTAAGACCTAAACTTGAGTTTGGGTCTATGATCTGGGGAGATCAACCCCAAATGTACCTGGAAAATATTGAGAAAGTGCAGAACAAATACTTACGGTTCTTGTATTATAAAAAATATAAGCATTGGCCGGATTATAGAACAATCAGAACAACTAGATTACGAGAAGAATTTGATGTTATGTCTATCACTAGTCGGCGTAAATTAAACATGATGATTCTCTTGTATAAAATAATAAATTGTATGTCGACATCAAGTAATTTATTGTACTCAATTCCTTTCAAAGTTCCGTCAAGGTTAACTCGATCCTCCTTATTGTTTGGGAGATTAAGAATGTCAGTTTGTTCTCCTCTGGAGACCATGTTAAAACTTGCCAATAGGATAAATAATGTTACTGAAATAGATTGGACAATGTCAATTAGACAATTCAAGAAAAATATTTGTGAACATATTAAAAAGTTCGGTGTATGAAGGGACACTTTTGGAAATTAGTCGTCTTTGTCTTTATTCTCTGCATCAATCAATATCACTGCTTCATGTATCAATAGTCATACTATATAATGTTAGTATAGAATTTTGGAATTGTTAATACTTATTCCATGTAATTAGGTTATACAACCTGTTTGGAATAAATAAATAAATAAATAAATAAATAAATAAATAAATATACAACAAATATATGAAATTAACTGTCTCGACCCTTACTTCGTGGAATATGCTCATATTAGTGTTTTTAAATGAAACTCACGGTCTCTAGTTAATTCCACAATATAATAAAAGTTATTGAAAATTTTAAAAAATTGACAATTGTTTCGATAAATCAATATCATCGTCAGAATGAGAGAAGTTACATTCCATTTTATGCCTACCTGATGTTTAGTAGTTATTTTTGGCTAGACCAAGAAGTAACCTAACTTGTGATTGGCTTAATATATGTTTATAGAAAAAAGGAGAAGATGTGATATTACAAATATTGAAGCTTAGATATTATTAGCCCTATGGTGATATCCTGGATATAATTTTTCCAATTAAGATCAGTATAACTGTGCAATGATATAGAAAACCAGGAAAACTTTATCTGCTGATCTTTACAATTATCACTTAAGAAGACAGTTTATTAGTGGAGAACTCCCTAGATTTACCTGTTCATTGACAACTTCATATTGTGGGTTTCTTAAATGTCTTCTAATTTCCAGTTCTTCAAGGAAATTCAGTTCTTGTTTCTTTTCACAAATATGCAGCACTTCTAGTTCTGTGTTAGGTGTCAATGAATAATTGGTATCAACCAGATAAATCCCACTACGCAAAACATCTACTCGACAGCAATCATTCATTGACACCTAACACAGAACTAGAAGTGCTGCATATTTGGGAAAAGAAACAAGAACTGGATTTCCTTGAAGAACTGGAAATTATAAGACATTTAAGAAACCCACAATATGAATTTGTCAATGAACAGTTAAATCTAGGGAGTTCTCCACTAATAAACTGTCTTCTTAAGTGATAATTGTAAAGATCAGCAGATATAGTTTTCCTGGTTTTCTATATCATTGCACAGTTATACTCATCTTAATTGGAAAAATGATATCCAGGATATCACGATAGGGCTAATAATATCTAAGCTTCAATATTTGTAATATCACATCTTCTTCTTTTTTCTATAAACATATATTAAGCCAATCACAAGTTAAGTTACTTCTTGATCTAGTCAAAAATAACTACTAAACATCAGGTAGGCATAAAATGAAATGTAACTTCTGTCATTCTGACGATGATATTGATTTATCGAAACAATTGTCAATTTTTTAGAATTTTCAATAACTTTTATTATATTGTGGAATTAACTAGAGACCGTGAGTTTCATTTAAAAACACTACAACAAATATACTTTAAGACAGCCAATCATGCGCTTTGGCTGAACATAGTAAAGAAACTGGGCATCATCCAAATTTTGATAACATCATGGTTATACATTCGGAATCCCACTATCGCCAAATATCTTGCCTGGAGAAATGTTTGAGACTGCCTTAGATGAAAAGTCACTAAATAAAAAGAGAGAAAGCAACCATGTAAATCGCACTTATGCATATCTTCTTTCATTTGACCAACAACATAAGAACAATCAAATTCTAGATATTTCTAACTTATAAATATAAACAACTATATAACTAATGAGTTATAACGGAGTTGTTGTGTATATACTACATTCACTCATGTTATCGTGAGATCAGAGTGAGGTTATTAGTGAGAGTAATATACCTTACAACTTTCGCTCGTTGACAAGGGAGAATATATGATATATAGGACTTCCTTTGTTCATAGGATCATGATTAAGTGACAAGTCATGATACTAATAATGAAGACTGTCTCTTAAGTCATAAAGTTGAACACATCAACTAGGTTATGTCTGAACCAAAAAACTGTCACTCAAACTGTGACACTCTGACAAACATATATGTTCCTTTTGAATTAATACTTGAAAAGTATCTATACATAAAATATTTTTTTTGTTGTTCCGAGTATGAACTGTTTTAATAATTATTAACTCACTTTACACGTAAGTATAAAAAAATTGTTAATTAATGGAATCTACCAACATGTCCATATCTCATCCTTGAAAAACAAAATAAAATTTTTCGAAACGTTGGGTAGTAAATAAGAGTTTAATTCAGCCCTACTTACGACGGAATCCCTAAGATATTGAGAGATTGTTATATATATATATATATATATATATATATATATATATATATATATATATATATATATATATAAAAATATGTACGAATAGTGCGTGACACATGAACAATAAGCAACGAATAGATTAGTGGGTATTGCACGCAAATAGAACAAGGGGCTACTGAAAAGAGTGGTAACCGCAGAAATGCATGTTTCTGGCTCATGTTTCATTCAACACCTTTGCTCCCATGTTTCACATCTTTTCTTGTTTGTACCGTACCGATGACGGCTAATGAGCCAGAAACATGCATGTCTGCAGTTACCACTCTTTTCAGTAGCCCCTTGTTCTATTTGCGTGCAATACCCTCTAATCTATTTGTTGCTTATTATATATATATATATATATATATATATATATATATATATATATATATATATATATATATATATATATATATATATGTCACCTACGCCATTGCCCTTAGGTGGACAGTATATTGTGCTGATTAAGTATTTATATTATTGTAGAATTGCTTAGTTTGTGTTTGTTACGAGGTTATTTAAATTCATGTTTATAATAAAAATATCAGTCTTGTAATTGAAATTATTGTATTAGTTTGTCTTAGAAATAAAGTTAGTTTTTAAAAACACGTTTTCAGTAAATTAAAAGTTAAGTGGCGCAGTCAGTAGGATAGTCAATCGAAAGTTAAAGTATATAACATTCGGTTCGTTTCTACGATTTATTGACTATTCGAACAAGTGAATTTTAATTATTAGAACTCTTAGTTGGGCGAACTGAGTAACTCAACAAGAAGATCTGTGTTGTGCGAGAAACCGGAAGAATCAAGAGGAGATTGGTTGTTTGTGTGCAGTCCGAGCCAATGGAAAGGATCTTCGTTCTATTACTGTAAGTGTTTTTATGTCATATAGAGGGAATATTAATTATTTTTCTGACACATCTGACGATTCTGACTCAAATTCTGATTCAAATAATTCAAATTCAGGCTCAAACTCTTCTAACACTAAAATAAAATTAACTTTAGCATCACCAAAACTTTTTCACATAAATAATTTTAATAAAATGGCTACTCCACAATTACCTATTTTAAAAAAGGATCATCTGGATATGATACCAGAATTTGATGGAAACAATGCACTACTTCCTAGGTTTATTGAAATTTCAGAGAAATTAGTTAGTAAGTTTTATAATATTGTAGATGTAGGGGATTTTCAAAATGAGTATTTGATGTCCAGCATCTTAGCAAAAATAAAAGGTGAAGCAGCTGTAAACATTTCTTCTTGTACGATAAGAACTTGGGAAAATCTAGATGTACTTCTTAATACTTATGCTGATAAAAGAGATATTTACACATTAAATATAGAACTTTCAGAAATGAAACAAGGTAATGAAACGCCTTTCGAATTTTATAATAGAATTCAACATTTATTAAATCTCCAAATTTCTTATCTCATAACACATTCTAATGTGAATGAACATTTAATTTTAGGAAATTACTTTAAAAACTTGGCACTCAGAGTATTGCTACGCGGTTTAAAAGAACCTTTAGGTACATTAATGCGTACAAAAAATCCAGAAAATTTAAATATTGCTTTAAATGTTCTTACAAATGATTTTCAAGTTTATATGACCCAGAATAATCATCCAAAAAATATTTTTTCAAATTTTAATACGCAAAATTATTCTCATAAAAATAAAACCAATTTCCAAAATAATGTGGCACATAGGCAGCCACCTCCTAAGCCAAATTCTATGCAGAGTTATCAACACACTAATCGAAATCCCGCATCAAACCCCCAAAATCGTCCATCAACTCCTTATAATTCTTCTAATAGGAATAATACAAGTTTTTCTAATAATGGTCAAAACGTTTTTAAACCTAATTCAAATCAAAGATTTTCAAATCCAACTCCAATGAGTATGTCTACCAGAAACACACCTAGACCCCAACCCCAAAATTATCAAAATAGGTTCCAACACAATCCTAATCAACCTAGAAATTTTATCTCGGAAGAACTCCATAATATAGACGATTCCGATTGTATTAATAATGAATCCGATAATTTTTTAGAGACACCAGCCTCGGAACTAAATCAAACATTATCGAATTATTAAACTTAAATAATTCAGAGAGTGTGTTACCCTATATAATTTTCCCAGAACAAAATCTAAAAGTTTTAATTGATACTGGTAGCACAAGATCCTTTGTGACACCAGCTGTAGCTGAAAAATATTTCAAAAAATCGTATGTCAAAAAACCATTCCATGTAAAATCTGCCTTTGGTAGCAGTCAACAAAGTTTCTGCACTTTTATTCCAATCCCAAAAATGTTTAATTATAGGAAACCGCTTAATTTAGAATATTGCGTTTTCAAATTTCACGATCATTTTGATTGTTTGTTAGGATTAGATAATTTAAGAATACTTAATGCAATTATTGACTTAAATAATAATTTGCTTATGACTCCTTATAGTCAAATTAAAATGAATTACTTTGACATTAAAACTGAATCCACGAATTGTATAGTAGTGCTTCCACGTTGTGAACAAGTAATTAAATTAAATATTGAAAATGTAAAAAATGGTAATGTAATTATACTATATACACGAATTGGGAAATTAGAAGACCCGGAATGTTTAACAAAAGTTGAAAATAATATAGCTTTATGTACAATTTTAAATCCTTCAGAATCCAACTTTCGAGTAGACTTAAGCCCTTCTATTAGTGTTGAGACATTCGATGAATACGAACAAACCCTCAACCCAAATTTTAATAACATTTATTCTGAAAATGTTAAATTTGATATTTCGAAAGTTAGAACTGAACATATGAATTCCGAAGAAAAACAATCTGTATTAAAATTAGTTCAAGAGTATAGTGATATTTTTCATGTTGAAGGAAATCAGCTTACCTTCACAAGTAAAATAAAACATCATATTAAAACTTCTAATGATATACCTATTTATTCAAAATCATACAGATATCCTGAGATTCACCGAACGCAAATTCAAAAACAAATTCAGAAAATGTTAAATGATAATATTATTAGGCCGTCCAGCTCTCCGTGATCGAGCAATATCTGGATAGTTCCAAAGAAACTAGATGCTTCTCAAAAGCCAAAGTATCGACTCGTTGTTGATTATCGAAAACTGAATGAGATGACAATTGGAGATCGATATCCATTACCAGATATTACAACGTTACTAGATAAGCTTGGACGTTGTCAATATTTTACAACATTAGATCTCGCTTCTGGTTTCCATCAGATCGAGATGGCTGAGGAGAATATTCCGAAAACAGCCTTTAATATTGAGAATGGGCACTATGAATATGTGCGCATGCCCATGGGTCTGAAAGGGGCTCCTGCAACCTTTCAAAGAGTCATGGACAATATCCTAAGAGGTATACAGACCGAGAGATGTTTGGTGTACCTTGATGATATAATTGTGTTCAGTACCAGCTTACATGAACACATCACAAATTTAAAAGAAGTATTCAATAGATTAAGAGATTCTAATTTTAAATCACAAATTGATAAATGCGAATTCTTGCGAAAAGAAGTAGCATATCTAGGACATATTGTCACGCCAGAAGGTGTAAAACCGAACCCAGATAAAATTTTAGCAATTCAAAAATTTCCGATACCAAAAAATTCAAAACAATTAAAAGGATTCCTAGGACTCCTAGGGTATTATCGAAAATTTATGAAAGATTTTTCAAAATTAACTAAACCATTAACTATCAGATTGAAAAAAGATGCAATTATCAATGTAAATGATTCAGATTATGTCGAATGTTTTGAAATGTGTAAAAATCTGTTGATAAATGAGCCAATACTTCAATATCCAGATTTCACCAAACCCTTTAACCTTACCACAGACGCCAGCAATTATGCTTAAGGTGCTGTTTTAAGTCAAGGCAACAGGCTCTGATTTACCTGTGGCTTACGCCAGCAGAACCTTAAATGATTCAGAATGCAACTATTCTGTAATCGAGAAAGAACTTCTTGCCATAGTTTGGGCAGCGAAATACTTCCGCCCGTATCTTTTTGGCAGAAAATTTACAATAGTTACCGACCATAAACCACTTCAATGGTTATTCTCACTTAAAGATCCAAGTTCAAAGCTTGTCAGATGGCGCTTGAAACTTGAAGAATATGATTATGATATCGTATACAAAAAAGGTGCTTTAAATACCAATAGCGATTGTTTGTCCCGAATTCAAATAAATATTAATGAAACTGAATTACAAGAACCCCAATGTTCTAAAAATTTATTAGTTTATATGGACAAATTTAATAAAAAACTTTCATCATCTCCCGATGATAATAGATCTCTAATAGTTGAAACGGATAATGAAAGTAACAATAATGATGATGATGACGAAGACATCACAGTTCATACAAATGAAGAGAATCCTGTAATCGGTATACCAATTTCAGATTCAGCGATAAATATTGGTAAAAATCAATTAATATTTTCAGAAGTAAATTTCGAACCAGCCATACCCACTATTATAAAATGTATGAAAATAAACAAAGAATCATTGTACAATTATCTAAAAATAATTTTGAGCAAGATGTGATTAATTTCGTGAAAGAATACATAGTACCTGAAACTAAATATTTTATCTATTTCGAAGACCCAATTTATGAAAAATTCAGTGTTATTCTACAAAATCACTTTCAAGATTCTCAAATTGACTTTGTTAAATGTAATAAAAAATTAATAGATGTTCCTTTAAATGAAGTTAAAGGAGTTATTCAAAATTACCACGAGGGTAAGACTAATCATAGAGGTCTAGATGAAACTGAAAATCAATTAAAAGCTTTGTATTATTGGCCTAATCAAAGAGCTTCTATACAAACTTATATAAACGAATGCGAAGTTTGCCAGTTGAGCAAATATGATAGAAAACCAATAAAACCATTTTTAAATGTTACTCCTACAGCGACTAAACCTTTCCAAATTTTGCATTTAGAGACGATAACCTTAGAAAATAGTAAATTTCTTACGATAATAGATTCATTTTCTAAATATGGTCAAATGTATGAATTAAAATCTAGACAAGGAATAGAAGTAGCTCATAGTCTAATTAAATATTTTACACACCATTGTATACCAGAACAAATAATTTCGGATAATGGAACTGAGTTGAAAAATTCTGTTGTAAAGGAATTATTAGAAACGCATAAAATAAAAATTCATTTTATAAGTTCTCAACATCCAGAATCGAATGGAATTGCCGAAAGATTCCACTCTACGATTATTGAACACATCAGACTTTTGAATAATCAAGAAGATTTTAAACATGAGACTATTGAAAATAAAATACTTTATGCATCATTAGCCTATAATAATAGCGTTCATTCTGCAACAAAATTGAAACCTAACGAAATAATTACCGGACACATAGATAGTAATACACCCTTCAATATAGAATTAGATCGACAAGTAGTTAATAATTATATACAAAATCATAAAGATAAAATGAAAATTTTGTACTCGAATTTAAATCAAAAATTACAGGAAAATAAATCAAAAGTAATATCTAAAGCCAATAAAAGCCGTGAAGAATTACCAGATACAATACCCACTAAAGTGTATGTACGTAATAAACAGGCACAAGTTAAAATCAAAAATAAATATAAAAGTGAAGAAATTAAAAGTAAAAATATCCGACTAAAAACAGCAAAAATCGCTGCTAGATACAAAAATACTTCAGAAAATATTCATCTTTCAAACATAAAACGTCCTAAAAAGACTCCATATAAATTCATTTCAGGTTCGTCACCGTCGGAGACGCAACAATCAAAATAAAAGATGTTACCCATAACTTGGGAATACTTCCCATAAATCTTGGATATGCGAAACTGCAGAAATCCAGCCAAACTTTTGTTCATTTCTATAATTTAAGTCCACTACTAGTAGAATATAATAAGTTAAGTATACAATACAATCACGTTAAATATAATATGTCTAATAATACATTTTTTCTAACTGAAACAGAAAATATTGTAAATATAATAGAGTACACTAAGAATAGTATAGATGATAAATTTAATAACATTAATATTCATTCAACCTTAGATAGACCAAAGAGAGGGTTAATTAACGGTCTTGGATCAATAGTAAAAACAATTACGGGAAATTTGGACTCTGAAGATGGAGAAAGAATTAATTCAATCATAGAACATTTGAATCAAAATCAAGAAAACTTGCAAACTCAAATTAAAATGCAATATTCTGTTAGTCACCAAATAATTGGTAATTTTAATAAGACAATTCAGGACATCCAGTATAATGAAAAAATATTAAAAACGAAAATATTTGAGATAAGAGATATTTTAGATTTTCAAGCAAATGCAGAAAATATTATTTATTTAAAACAGCTATTCAACGAACTTCTTATCACATTCAATGTAATTTTAGACGTTTTAGAAACGGTAGAAAATTCATTAACCTTCTGTAAACCTAAAACATTACATCCAAGTATTATAAAATCTGACGACTTATTTGCAGAGTTGCAAAAAGTGCATTATTATTATCAAACGGAATTACCTTTCGAATTAAAACATAAAAACATTTTAGAATTTGAAGCCGTCATAGACGTAGTTTGTAAAGTAGAAAATAATCAAATACAATATTTTTTATCGATACCTATTAATTATGATGTTTTATTTAATCTTTTTTATATGTTACCTATACCTACAGAAATTGAATCAGAATACGTAACATTAATACCTAATTCAAAATTTTTACTGAAATCAAAAAATGTCATTAAACCTCTAAATGACATTTGCACTCGCGGAAATATTTTTCAATGTCCTAACCATTTGCAAGACAATAATAATTATAGGTGCGAAGAAAACATATTGCTAGCAGGAAATTCTACATTTTGTCAATATACAAAAATTGGAATAATTAAGAATCACATTGAAATTATTCCGGAGATAAATCAATTTTTGGCAATATTTCCACTAGAAGAAAAATTAATCATAAAATGTAAGCAAGAAACTGAAGTGAAAACTCTTAAAGGCATTTATTTAATTGAAAATTCAGCATGTAAAATTATATTTAGAAATCAAGAGTTATTATTTCAACAAAAAACTTTTGGACAACCTTTTGTAATGAATGAATTAAATTTGAAATTAAATCAATTACACGTTTCTCCGGTGAAGATTGATTTAAAAAGTTTAAAAATAAAGGATATTCCAAATCAACTGGTAACGCCAATATTCACAGAAAACCATAATTTTCACATTCCCAGTATTTGGACTATTCTTCTTTATACAGCATTGATAGTGGCCTTCCTGTGGATCATGTACAAGAGGAAACATTCAGGAAGGACGAGTAAGAGTCAGCAGGAGTCAACGGAAGATGGGATCCAGCTTCCAGGAGAAGCTTCCTTCTAAAGGGGGAGGTGTCATATATATATATATATATATATATATTTGTAGCAATTCTTAAACCATTGTATATATTTATTATTTTGCATTTTTCTTTTGGGTATAGGTTTCGTTGAAAAAATACGACGTTCTTATTACGTATCGCCTATCATAGTAGGCTTTTCCAAAATATTTTTTTATTATGTTCGAAATACCTCGATGTTTACATGTTTACGTTGAAATACTGAAATACTTGAAATATATTCACTATTTCAACGTAAACATGTAAACATCGAGGTATTTCGAACATAATAAAAAAATATTTTGAAAAAGCCTACTATGATAGGCGAAACGTAATAAGAACGTCGTATTTTTTCAACGAAACCTATACCCAAAAGAAAAATCCAAAATAATATATAAATATATATATATATATATATATATATATATATATATATATATCCTTTAAAACGGGGGGTGAATTTGGCATCTAGGAACACCAAAATGAAAAACTGCATTGAAATTTTTCCGAAGTCGCGTCATGCTACTCTCTACAATAGCCCTATTTCATTCTAAAATAAGCCTAAAAGAGACGTGAAATGGAATTAGAATTTAGTTTTTGTTGCTTCCATTCCAGTTAATCTCTAGTTCGTTCTGCAATTCCAGGTCATCTTCCGAAACTTCTAAAGCTCATCTTCGAAACTTCAAGAATTACTGCCGTCATATTGTCGCAACTGTTTCCGCAGTTCAAGCAGTTGTGGCCTGCTTTCTTACAGCCACAACTTCTTTGGCAATTTGTCCCAAATTTAGATTCGAAGGGACAATCTATACGTCGATACTATTCTTTGATTTTAATACAGTTTGTGACACTCATTACACACACATTTCCTCTCATAAAAAGTTCAATAAACAATTTGTAAAGATAGCTATTCAATTTTATTGATGACACTAACGCCTTACCCAGAACAGTTTCTGGGTGTCAAATATCTCTACGTCTTGTAAAATTTGCAAGTGGAATTAGAGTTTTGTTGGTGGGATCCCACTAAACAAGAAACATAACAAGTCTTTTTTCTGATGTTCTTTATAGAGACTTTTCGTGATGTTTATTTAAAACGTTAACTATTTCCTAGATGTTTAAATTTAATAACCAACATTACTAACTTCCATTTCATGTAATTAAAACATATTTTTGATGTACACAATAATACTTGAATTCGCAGTTACATATACATCCTATGAATTTCTTTTTAGCAACTTCCTATAAGAAACATTCATACGATGTTAATTTGTATACTTTTCACCAATGTCACGTAAAAAACATTACTGTAATATTACAAATTAACTTGTTTCTAAGATGATCACATTTTTCAGTTCGTTTTCGTTAGTTCCAACTAAGTAACAGTTCCTATACTTAGGTATAGTTGTTGTTATAATGGACGATCAACAGTTATCGGTAAGTACTTATTTCATTGTCATAATTACTAAAACTTACTCATATATTTAATACTTTAATCGGTTATTCCACATTGAAATTCCGGGTGGCGGGATTGTACCCTCAAATTATATAATAGAGTTTACAAAATAAGGTTTTTTTAAACTTTTAAATTGTTTTCGTTAGTAGGTTTATTTTAAAAACTATTAAGAATATATCAAAACATAGATATACATTATACATACACAAAAACTTAATATTTCAATAGGGTAGATATTATTATTAATAATAAAAAATGCTTATATGTTTGCAGAGATTTGAATTTAAAAGAAAGTCTGTTCAATGTTCAAAGTATTCCAGTATTAAAAGTATTTCAACATACACAGTAAAAAATGAAGGTAAATTCACATGTAGTTTACATAAGAAATAGGTGGAACTTCACTGTAAATAAAATGTAAATGATTATTGTACCCTGGATTATAAGCGAAATTACATTGTACATGTACTTATCCAATATTTTTGTGGTTATACACACATTTTTCAATTTTCCTTTAAGATTACATAGCATTTTCACGAAATATATGTGGACAATCTATCACTCTGGAAATATTTTATTTTATCTTGTGAATTTCAACAATTACTATGTTACTTTCAAAAATTGTTGTAAATGTACATGACACTTGACCAATAATTCAGTGCAAATTTACTCAAAATAAATCAAACTTTATTTTTTATGTAGTTTTCAAGTAAAATCAGATTAGGCCTGTAATTTTACAATGTGCATATAATTAAACTCATATTTTTTAATAATCTTGTAACTTTACGTAGGATTTTGATGTAATATTTGTGCAAAATCTGAAATGATGTGAATAAATTCTTTTAAAATCTAAATTTTAACAGCGAACATGCGAGGTCAAAAAATATTGTTAGTATACATGAAATTTTGGTAAATAAAGAAAGAATAAAGAACTTTATTGAAAATTCATTATAAAATTTCGGAATTTAAATATTGTTACGAAACGGCACCCTGGTATAGTCCCTAAAACCGACTCTGTCTAAGTCAGGTATAAAAGTTAAAATTATGGCCGATACGCACTGTTTACGACTCGACGACTATCTTATGTAAACATTGTTTTTGTGACCAGAGTTATCTAGAAAAGGACAGAAAAACAATTTGTGTCTGTGTAAGCCGCAGCCCGGAATTTTCTAGTAAGAAAGGCATTAATATAAATAAGGACCGATCAGCGGAGGAGTTAGTTGATAGAGTGATCTCGAGAAATAAACAGAAATACACCGAACAGTAAAGTGCTAATATAATCAAGTTTGTGTGCATATAAATTAAATTTAAGTGATTAGTTAAGTATAAATAAATTATGTGTTAGTGAGTTAGTGTTTAAATAAATTAGTAAGTAGCCATACCGAGTGTTTACAATTTATCCCACCCGTTTATTGTTTAAATAAATAAGATAAACATTACATTGGTGTCAGGTGTGGGGTAATATAAATAAATTGCTACGTAAAAACAGCCAAGAGATTAAGGGATCTGAAAGTGGCGGAATTAAGAGCAGAATTGGAAGATCGTGAGTTGGAAACGTCCGGTAAGAAAAGTGAATTAGTAGAAAGACTTAAAGTGGCACTGGAAAATGACGGCTTTGATACAGAAACAGTTTTATTTAATGACGAGTCTTCCACCTTAGTCTCGTCAATTTCAGCTAATATTTCTGCTAACATGGACGAGAAGATTTCTGCCATGGAAGAGAACATGGACGAGAAGATTTCTATTATGAAGAATGATATTTCGACTAACATGGACGAGAAGATTTCGGCTATAAAGAACGATATTTCTACTTTGAAGAACGATATATCTGCCGATATCTTATTAATCGAAAACGGCATTGTCGCTGACATTGAAAATGAAATTTCGTTTCTAAAATCTGAAAACGAGGATAAAATGTCAACGATGGACGAGAAAATCGAGAATAAAATGTCAACGATGGACGAGAAAATCTAGAATAAAATGTCAACGATGGACGAGAAAATCGAGAATAAGATTACGACGATAAACGAGAAAATCAAGGAGTAAGAGGAAAAGATTGCAGATTCGAGAACGCGAGGCACGCCAGAGGAAGAAAAGAAGACCGAGCAAACTAAACCTTGCAAGCCAGAAACACTATTTAAGTTTGAAGACATTGGCAGTTTTACCCGAGTCAAGGCCCCAACGTTCGATGGAAACATGTCGTGGACCAATTATGTGAAACAGTTTGAAGCAGCCGCTATAGTGAATAATTGGTCCGATGAGGAGAAAGCAGTGAACTTAACCATCGCGCTTCGCGGAGATGCCTTAGATTTACTCCAGACGATACCTTTGGAAGAAACGGATGACTTCGAGGTCCTGAAGAAGAGGTTGGATATGCGATATGGTCACGAACATTTGGAACAGTTGTACAGATTCCAGCTGAAGAACCGAAGGCGGAAACGTGACTAAACCCTTCAAGGGAATGAAATGGATATTGCCCGACTAGTTCGATTTGCTTAGCCATCAGCACCAGAGAACATGATGGAATGTTTAGGCATCCAGGTCTTTATTGACGGCTTGTGTGACCACGATATGGAGAAGACGCTTCGATTAGCCCATCCTAAAACATTAGTCGATGCATTGACTGCTGCTCTTGAATATGAAGCAGCCACGATGGCTTCGGGATACAACAAAGACAGGACCATACAGGAAGAAGGTGACGATGACAGACTTGACCAGATCGTCAACCTGTTAAAAGGTATGGTAGACAAGAAGCCGAAGAAAATCAGGTGCTGTAATTGTGGCGAGCTAGAACATGCACGCAGTTCGTGTAAGCGTCCTTCGACTCCTGTAAACCAAGAACCTCTTGAATGCAAAGCAGTCTAGAAAAGCTTGTGGTACAACAGAGGTAGGACCATGCAGGAAGAAGATGACAATGACAAACTTCATCAGATCGTCAACTTGTTGAAAGGTATGGCAGACAAGAGGCCGAAAAAGATCAAATGCCGTAAGTGTGGCGAGTTAGAGTACGCAGTCCGTCTAAGCGCCCCAAGACTCCTGTAACCCAAGAACTCCAGACACAGGGGAAATCAGACAGGGGTGAACATCCAGCTAATGTGAATCACCAAAAAGCCAACTCCTTGCCTAAACGGCTATGCCCTGTGGACTATTCACAATGCAACAAGTCGAAATCTAAAAAAGTTGCAGTTTCAAGATTTACAGTAGTCAATGAAGAATGGTCACCCACCAGGATCAGAGAAGATCAGGAGAATGATCCTCACCTAAAGATGATCCGGCAATGGATGGAAGAAAATCGGCGACCTACCTGGCAAGAAGTGTCAACATTTTCACCGAAACTCAAGGCGTATTGGGCTCAGTGGGACTCCCTTGTCCTGGAAGGAGGGCTGTTGAAAATAGTCCTTGAAAACGATGATGGTTCTGTGATGAGGAGACAGCTAGTTATCCCGAGAACAGGATTAGCTGAGGTACTGGAGAAGTTACACGACAGTCCATCGGGAGGTCATCTGGGAGTGAAGAAAACCCTTCAGCGAGTCCGTGAAAGGTTTTATTCGATAAACAGCTCCGCCGATGTAAAGGACTGTTGTAAGAAATGTGAGACTTGTGCTACGAGTAATTGACCACATCGCAAGAGAAAGGCACCCATGAAACAGTACAATGTTGGAAGCCCTTTCGAAAGGATTGCTTTAGATATCGCTGGACCATTTCCGACGACCGAAAATGGTAGCAAGTACATACTGGTTGTAATGGATTATTCCACAAAGTGGGTGGAAATTTACGCTATCCCGAACCAAGAGGCCACAGCTGTCGCGGATGTATTGGTGAAGGAATTTATCAGCAGATATGGAGTACCCTTGGAAGTCCACAGTGACCAGGGAAGGAATTTTGGAAGCCATCTATTCCAGAAGATTTGCGACAAGCTGGGATTGAAGAAGACCAGAACAACAGCTTTACATCCACAGTCAGATGGAATGGTCGAGAGAATGAACAGGACTATTGGAAAATACCTATCTTTCCCTATTCGCATTGGCTTATCGATCTGCTGTCAATGAGTCCACGGGTGAAACACCGGCGAAAATCCTGTTTGGACGTGAAATGATGCTTCCTTGTGACCTGGAATTTGGCTGCCGGCCTGGAGAAGATATAGCAGGCGAAGACTACGTGATCTAATTGAGAAGAAGGCTGGACGATATTCATGAATTAGTTCGAACAAATCTTCAAGTTGCCAGCGACAGAATGAAAAGTCGGTACGACACGCAGGCCACAGAAGGCAGTTTTAAAGAAGGGGACAAAGTATGGTTACACAACCCGACGAGGAGAAAAGGATTTTCTCCAAAATTACAAAAATCCTGGGAAGGTCCATACTTAATCAAGAAAAGGATCAATGATGTTATATATCGCATAAGCAAGATCCCCAACGAAAAACCAAAAGTAGTTCACCAAAACCGACTAGCGCCATTCGAAGGAGACCATGACCTGGAGGAAGGAGTAAACCTTATTCGAGATGTGTCTGACCCTAACTTCGAGGAATGTATGGGCACGTATGGAGGTACCGGGAAAGCTAGATATGGAGTCACTTCGGAACAACAACAAGATCTGTTCACTCTCCCGGAAGATTATTCACTGGCATACAACATCCCCGCCCATATCAAGAACGCACGAGGGCTGGCAATCGTCTTTCGAAAGAAGTTCGAGCAATTAGAAAAACTTGAAGACCAGATTCCAGCCCCTGGCAAGACTGAAACTGAAACATAATTCGCGGTACGTCCTCTACGTGGTAACTGAAAATGAATTCCAAGATCGATCTACCTACCGCGATGTGTGGGAAGCACTTCGAAACATCTGAGACCATGTGTTGGAATCCAACGTGAAGAAACTTGCTATGCCTAAGATAGCGAGTAGCCAGTTGGATTGGCGAATCATCAGGAACATGGTAGAGATTATCTTTCAAGATACCGGTGTCCAGATATTAATTTGCAGCTACAACCCCCGTTATCAGTATCCGACGAAGATGGTGCCCTGCTATTTCCATAAGATCGGAAAGTGTAGAAATGGGGCCAGTTGCCAATTTAAACATCCAGTCTCGGCTACACAAAAGTTCCAGGAGGAACTTTCATTTAAGGAGGGGGTAATGTTACGAAACTGCACCCTGGTATAGTCCCTAAAACCGACCCTGTCTAAGCCAGGTAAAAAAGTTAAAATTATGGCGGATACGCACTGTTTTTTATAACTGTTTACGACTTGTCTTATGTAAACATTGTTTTTGTGACCAGAGTTATCTAGAAAAGGCCAGGAAAACTATTTGTGTCTGTGTAAGCCGCAGCCCGGAATTTTCTAGTAAGAAAGGCATTAATATAAATAAGGACCGATTAGCGGAGGAGTTAGTTGATAAAGTGATCTCGGATATAAACAGCAATACACCGAACACTAAAGTGCTAATATAATCAAGTTTGTGTACATATAAATTAAATTTAAGTGATTAGTTAAGTATGAATGAATTAAGTGTTAGTGAGTAAGTGTTGAAATAAATTAGTAAGTAGCCATACCGAGTGTTTAAAATTTATCCCACCCGTTTATTGTTTAAATAAATAAGAAAAACATTACAATATGTATGGATTCTAAACAATGTGAAACTATATCGATTCCAAAAAATTCATCTTTTGACAATAGAGAAAAAGTGATACGGCTGAATATGCGGTTTTTTGGAAAAAATCGATATGATTTTACATCTATTTCTTTTCATATTTGGCAAACTAAACAACTAAGTTACTCTTAACATATTCTCAAAATACATCAAGGGCCTAAAATGTTATTGTGTTCCAAATATTAACCACCACTTTTTTGCCAGAGATATGGCATTGCATTGCCCCTTAAAAAGTTTAAAATTAAATATAAACATCCCCTTTACATAAACTAGTGAAATTAATTATAAGAAGTTAAACATTTTTCCCTAAATATTGTGATTTTTACAAAATCCGTGTAATAGAATTACACCATTTAAAGAATTATACACATAATTAACCAAAAATCACATGATTTGCGTAATTATTACATTATATATGTGTCACTATACCCCACGTCATAAGTTAAAACCAATGAGAGGCGATTTCTCTTACTGGCAAAACAACAGCGTGTGTTTTTGTTAATTTATGTTTGCAGTTTGCAGACGAGTTTCACGTGAATTGTATTGTTTCGCAGGATAAATAATTTTTAGGTAAGTTCCTATTATTTCTCAAAAATGCAACTTTATGACATTTTCACAAACTGACCAATGTCGATATAGGTTCTCTCCCAACCATCCTAATAGTGAAATTAGAGAGGTTTCAGTTGTTCGCAAAAAATCAGAAAAATATGAAAATTCCAGAACCATTAGAAAATCCAGTCCATGAATCCTTATATATAATGACGATACACTTCAAGGAAGATATTTCTCACCTCTATAGGGATATTAAGGTGAACGAACATTACTATCACTATAATTATTTCGTAATATGAAAGCTGATTCCTACTTAAATAAAATAATATAACAATAGTTTAGTAAGTAATACTGTAATTTTTCTTTTCAGGGAGATTCAAGAAATGATGTGAAAATTGATACTTTGTCACCTTGCATAATTGATATAGGTAAGTGAAGTAGAGCAATGTACAAATAAACAAATATTTGAAAAAAAATTGTAAATTAAAGCTTCTTGAACAACTGATATCCACCAACTATAACATTTTAGTCATTATTTGTAAGTAGATGGTTAAAAAGTAATGTAATGTTTTTCTAATTTATTTAAACAATAAACGGGTGGGATAAATTTTAAACACACGGTATGGCTACTTACTAATTTATTTAAACACTAACTCACTAACACTTAATTTATATATACTTAACTAATCACTTAAATCTAATTTATATGCACACAAACTTGATTATATTAGCACTTTACTGTTCGGTGTATTTCTGTTCATTTCTCGAGATCACTTTATCAACTAACTGGGCCGCTGATCGGTCCTTTTTATATACTAGTGCCTTTTGTACTAGATAATTCTGGGCTGCGACTTACACAAAACAATTGGTTCTGGCCTTTTCTAGATAACTCTGGTCACAAAAACAATGTTCACATAAGATAAGTAGTAAACAGTTAAAAAACAGTGCGTATCCGCCATAATTTTAACTTTTATACCTGGCTTAGATAGAGTCGGTTTTAGGGATTATACCAGGGTGCTGTTTCGTACCATTACCCCCTCCTTAAATGGAAGTTTCTCCTAGAACTTTTGTGTAGCCGAGACTGGATGTTTAAATCGGCAACTGGCCCCATTTCTACACTTTCCGATTTTATGGAAATAGCAGGGCACCGTCTTCATCGGATACTGATAACGGGGGTTGTAGCTGCAAATTAATATCTGGACACCGATATTTTGAAAGATAATCTCTACCATGTTCCTGATGATTCGCCAATCCAACTGGTTACTCGCTATCTTAGGCATAGCCAGTTTCTTCACGTTGGATTCCAACACATGGCCTCGGAGGTTATGAAGTGCTTGCCACACATCACGGTAGGTAGATCGATCTTGGAATTCACTTTTAGTTACCACGTAGAAGACGTACCGCGAATTATGTTTCAGTTTCAGTGTCTTGCCAGGGGCTGGAAACTGGTCTTCAAGTTTTTCTAATTGCCCGAACTTCTTTCGAAGGACGGTTGCCAACCCTCGTGCGTTCTTGATACGGGCGGGGATGTTGTATGCCAGTGAATAATCTTCCGGGAGAGTGAACAGATCTTGTTGTTGTTCCGAAGTGACTCCATATCTAGCTTTCCCGGTACCTCCATACGTGCCCATAAATTCCTCGAAGGTAGGGTCAGACACATCTCGAATAAGGTTTACTCCTTCCTCCAGGTCATGGTCTCCTTCGAATGGCGCTAGTCGGTTTTGGTGAACTACTTTTGGTTTTCCGTAGGGGATCTTACTTATGAGATATATAACATCATTGATCCTTTTCTTGATTAAGTATGGACCTTCCCAGGATTTTTGTAATTTTGGAGAAAATCCTTTTCTCCTCGCCGGGTTGTGTAACCATACTTTGTCCCCTTCTTTAAAACCGCCTTCTGTGGCCTGCATGTCGTACCGACTTTTCATTCTGTCGCTGGCAACTTGAAGATTTGTTCGAACTAATTCATGAATATCGTCAAGCCTTCTTCTCAATTGGATCACGTAGTCTTTGCCTGCTATATCTTCTCCAGGCCGACAGCCAAATTCCAGGTCACAAGGAAGCCTAATTTCAAGTCCAAACAGGATTTTCGCCGGTGTTTCACCCGTGGACTCATTGACGGCAGATCGATAAGCCAATGCGAATAGGGAAAGATACTGGTCCCAATCTCTCTGATGGCTGGATACTACTTTGGATAGGTATCTTCCAATAGTCCTGTTCATTCTCTTGACAATTCCATCTGACTGTGGATGTAATGCTGTTGTCCTGGTCTTATTAATTCCCAGCTTCTCGCAAATCTCCTGGAATAGATGGCTTCCAACATTCCTTTCCTGGTCACTGTGGACTTTCAAGGGCTAATAAATTCTTTCACCAATACATCTGCTACAGTTGTGGCATCTTGGTTGTGAATAGCGTAAATTTCCACCCATTTTGAGAAATAATTCATTATAACCAGTATGTATTTGCTACCATTGTCTGTTGTCGGAAATGGCCCAGCGATGTCTAAAGCAATCCTTTCGAAAGGGCTTCCAACATTGTACTGTTTCATGGGGTCCATTACTCGTAGCACAAGTCGTACATTTCTTACACCAGTCCTTCACATCGTCGGAGCTGTTCGTCCAATAAAACCTTTCACAGACTCGCTGAAGGGTTTTCTTCACTCCCAGATGACCTCCCGATGGACTGTCGTGTAACTTCTTCATTACCTCAGCTACTCTTGTTCTCGGGATAACTAGCTGCCTCCTCATTTCGGAACCATCATCGTTTTCAAGGACTCTTTTCAACAGTCCTTTTTCCAGGACAAGAGAGTCCCACTGAGCCCAATACGCCTTGAGTTTCGGTGAACACTTTGACACTTCTTGCCAGGTAGGTCGCCGATTTTCTTTATACATTGCCGGATCATCTTCAGGTGAGGATCATCCTCCTTATCTTCTCCGATCCTGGTGGGTGACCACTCCTCGTTGACTACAATAGTTCTTGAAACTGCAGCTTCCCTTGATTCCACCTTGTTGCAGTGGGAGCAGTCTGTTGGGCACGACCGTCTGGACAGGGAGTCGGCATTTAGGTGACTCACACCAGCTCGATGTTCGATGTTGAATCGTATTCTTGAAGTCGTTCAATCCATCTAGCTATCTGGCCCTCGGGATTCTTGAACTGCATCCACGACTTAAGTGCTGCATGATCAGTCCGGATTAAAAACTTCCTACCATAGAGATACTGGTAAAAGTGTTCCACGGACTTCACTGCTGCCAAAATTTCTCTTCTTGTGACGCAGTAGTTTCGTTCTAATTTGGAGAGGACTTTACTGAAATATCCCAGTACTCTTTCTTGCCCTCCTTGGATCTGTGAGAGCACTTCACCAATTCCTACGTTACTTGCGTCAGTGTCAAGAATAAAGTCTCCCTCTGGTAATCGATATCCTAATATCGGCGCCGAGGTTAAATGCCTCTTCAAGGTTTCAAAAGCCGTTTGACAGTCTCCGTCCCATTGGAAAGCTCTTGCTTCTTCTGTGAGTAGCGTTAGAGGCTTGGCAATATCTCCAAACTTCCTGATAAATCTCCTATAATACGTGCAAAGTCCAAGGAAACTCCTAATTTGATGTTTGTCGGTTGGTTGCGGCCATTGCTGAATGGAAGCACTTTTCTCTGGATCCACCGCATTTCCTTCATTGCTCACTATATGACCTAGATAGTTGACTTTGTTTTGGAATAGCTGACATTTCTTCGGGTTCAACATGAGCTGGGCAGCTTGGAGTCGTTTGATTACGTCTTACAAATTCTTCAGATGCTCGTCAAATGTCTTCCCCAGTACTACGATGTCGTCCAAATAGACCAGGCATGTCTCCCAAGACAACCCTCTCAAGACATTTTCCATGAGTCTTTCAAATGTCGCAGGCGCATTACAGAGCCCGAATGGCATGACGTTGAATTGTCATAATCCAGATCCGGTGGTAAAAGCAGTCTTCTCTTTATATTCTGGGTCCATTTCCACTTGCCAACAACCAGACTTCAGGTCCAAGGTGGGAAACAGTTTGCTGCCGGCCAAAGTGTCTAGCGTATCGTCAATTCGAGGCAGGGGATAGCTGTCTTTCTTCGTCACGTTGTTAAGCTGGCGATAATCCACGCAAAATCTCGTTTTTCTTGACGAGCATTACTGGAGACACCCATGGACTAGTAGATGGTTCTATTACTTTTTCTTCTGCCATCTCTCGAATTATTCTTTCAGCTTCCTCTCTCTTCGCTCGTGGAAGTCTTCGAGCTGATTTCCTAATTGGTTTAGCATTACCAGTATCGATTTTGTGTTTGACGGCTGATGTTCTGCCAGTCTTTCCTCCTTTTGGTTCGAATAAGTCTCGATACTGCAAGAGAAATTCTCTCATTCTCTTTTTTTCAGCTCGATCCAAAGATTGGCCAGCTACTGATAACATCTGTTCGAATTTGGCATTAGAATTGTCAGTGGTCGTTGTGTGACGAACTATAGACGTCACTGGTACGCAGGATCCAATCTTGGTTTCCTTCTTGATGGTAATTGGGTAATCGTTCACGTTTATCAATCGTACAGGGATCTCCTTCGCCGACGTAACCGACCCTTTCCTAATTAGTACTCCTTTGTCAACCTCCTCGTCGTAGTTCCTTGGTTCCATCATAACCGGTTTACCTTCCTCCATGATTCCCTGTAGCCGTGCTACTATCATGGTTTCGCTTCTTGCAGGTAGGTTGTACAGCTGCCAACACCGCGCTGCCTTCATATGGATGCAGGAATACCTCCTCGGAACCCACATTAATGGTTCTGTTTCTAAAGTCTAATTGGAAACCATGTACTTTCATTACGTCCAATCCCAGAATCACGTCTTCTTCAGTGTCAGCTACGATTACCTTATGCGTGAACTTTTCTGCGCCAATTCCCAATTTGATTTGTGTTTTCCCGTGAACGTTGGCACTCTCGCCTGTGGCGGTCCGCAGTCGCAGTCTCGTTAGTAGAAGCTTCTTCTTGGGGTTTATTATCTGTGGTCGTATAATGGTTCTAGTTGCCCCAGTGTCAAGCAGCAGAGCATATCCCTTGCCATTTACTTCGCCATCCACATATACACTGTCGTTGCGACATCTGAGAGAAGCTATCAGTATGAGAGGGTCTTTGGAACAGTCATGGATCGGTGCTGCCCCCTCGTAGCCGACCCGTTCTAGTTTTCCTGTGACTGGGGTTCTTGGTTTGCAGGAGTCTTGGGGCGCTTACACGAACTACGTACATGCCGTATCTCGCCACAATTCCAGCATCGAATCTTTCTCGGCTTCTTGTCAATCATACTTTTTATTAAACTGACGAACTGGTCAAATCTGTCTTCGTCACCTTCTTCTTGGATGGTCCTAATTTTGTTATATCCTGAAGCCTTCGTTGCTGCTTCATATTCAAGAGCAGCTGTCACTGCGTCAACTAATGTTTTGGGATGGGCTAAACGAAGCGTCTTCTGCATATCGGGGTCACGTAAGCCATCAATAAAGGCCTGGATGCCCAGACATTCCATCATGTTCTCTGGTGCTGACGGATAAGCAAATCGAACGAGTCGGGCAATATCCAATTCATACTCTTGAAGGGCTTCGTCACGCATGTCCAACCTCTTCTTCAGCTGCTCGAAATCGTCCGTTTCTTCCAGAGGTATCGTCTGAAGTACATCTAAGGCATCTCCCCGAAGCGCGATAGTTAAGTTCACTGCTTTCTCCTTGTCGGACCAATTATTCACTCTAGCGGCTGCTTCAAACTGTTTTACATAATTGGTCCACGACATCTTTCCATCGAACGTTGGGGCCTTGACTCGGGTAAAACTGCAAATATAATCTGTCTTGGGTTGTTTCTGGCTTGCAGATCTCTATCTGCTTTTCTTCTGCTGAAGTGTCTTTTGTTCTTAAATCGGCAATCTTTGTTAACTCCTTAATTTTCGCGTCCATCTGATTTTCCATCGTTGTCATCTTATTCTCCATGTCTGATTTTAGGGACGAAATTTTATTCTCGACTTCAGCAGCAATGTCATTTTTCAATGCAGAAATCTTCTCGTCCATATTAGTAGAAACCTCGTCATTGAATAAAAATGATTCTGGATCAAAGCCGTCATTTTCCAGTGCCACTTTAAGTCTTTCTACTAATTCGCTTTTCTTACCGGACGTTTCCAGCTCACGATCTTCCAATTCTGCTCTTTATTCCGCCATTTTCAGATCACATAGTCTCTTGGCCATTTTTACGTTGCAATTTATTTATATTACTCCACACCTGACACCAATGTAATGTTTTTCTAATTTATTTAAACAATAAACGGGTGGGATAAATTTTAAACACACGGTATGGCTACTTACTAATTTAGTTGAACACTAACTCACTAACACTTAATTTATATATACCTAACTAATCACTTAAATCTAATTTATATGCACACAAACTTGATTATATTAGCACTTTACTGTTCGGTGTATTTCTGTTCATTTCTCGAGATCATTTTATCAATTAACTGGTCCGCTGATCGGTCCTTTTTATATACTAGTGCCTTTTGTACTAGAGAATTCTGGTATAGAAAAATATAGAAAAACTCAATTTTTAGAATCAATATACTATGGTAAAAAAATACTTAAATTCGAAATTTTTATGGAAGAATTCCTTATAAAATGTATTCATTATAGGAGAAAGAATTGAGCTTTTTTTCTTGACAAAATGTTTAGTTTATTGATTTAGATTTATTGAAATCAATTCTACAAAGAACATTTAGAAATGCAAAGTATATTGGGTTATTTTATTCGAGATAGTGATCATACCACGTATGGCTTAAAAAATATATCATCCTAAATTTACGTTTTCTCTTGAAACTTGTAATGACCGAATATTCTTTCCCATTTATTTTGCTCGGGTAATTACACTGAACTCTTAACAAAAAATTTACAAGGTCTGGCGAAACTTCGCGTCATAGAATTGTATAGTAATTGTAATTTATAAATGTTTGCCATTACTTTCCATTTTTCCATTAAACTGTAGACGATACTAAAACAACTTCAAACTCACGTTGTAACTAAACCAAAGCTATGACAAATGTGCGACTAAGTTTCACTGGATCGATAAATGTGATATAATTTAACCTATAAATTGGTTTTAGAAGGAAGCTACAAAATCTTTTTCGAAAAGTTATAGTTGATTCAAGTTTTCCAGAAGAACTAAAGTTTTGCTTTGCGCTATATTTCATTTATAATCTAGAATATCCGAAATAAATTTTGTGTGTTCTAGAAATGATTCAAATATATTTTTTGAAAATTCACCCAGATGAAGGAACTAAATAAAAAAAAATCAGCAATCAAAAAAAAGGTGATTGCTTTAATTAACTTAATAACCAAATCCTCATAAGTTTTTTGTCACGATAACTAAGGAAATGTATTTTTTCAAATAGTTTTCATATTTATTTTACTTTTTATACGTATTTATTTATTACAGTTAGGTACTTGTTGCTTGGTAGAGAATAATGAACTTTCTGTTTCTCTATACAGTTTGCCCAAACTTACTATAGTTGATAATTTTAGGGAGATATTCGATCGGATATAAAAAAATATCTAATATTGAATATGATTCTACTAACATTTTCAAGAATTTCTTTTGTTCAATAAATTTTTTAAACGGTAGACATTGTTTCCTATTACCTAATTTAAAAGATTTACCTTTTATAAAACAATTTGCTACACTTAAACTTTCTAATTTCAGAAGTCTAAGGAGAATGTAAGGTCGATTTATGTACCGTATTTGAATTAATAAATATTTGGAATATTTAATATTTTAATTTGAGTAATCACGGAATGTCAAAATTTTCAATTTTTTAACTGTTGTGGATTTGTAAATTTTGACAGAAGACAGTTAAAAAATTAAAAAATTTCACATTCCGGGATTACTCAAATTAAAATATTAAATATTTGAAATATACATGAATCGACCTTCACATTATTTATGTAAAACAAAATTACATTAATACTATGAAATTCACACATTTTAGGTAAATTCACATCTTATCTGTACAGTTATAGGGGAAATTTACATCAACCATGTAAAACAAAATTACACTGATTTTGTAAATTTCACATAGGTATTCTACGAAAATTCACATCTTTAGTGTATTACTAAAAATATCTAGCTTTACATTTATACAGGAAATTTACATCAACCATGTAAAATAGAACCACATATATATAGTGAATGTCACACAAATTTAGGAAAGTTACTTTTTTAATGTATCGGTAAAATTATTTAATTTTACAAATATATATAAAATCTACATTAATTATGTAAAATAAAATTACATAATTCCTGTGAATATATTACCATAAACATGACAATTTACAATAATTGAGAAAATTTACACTTTTTCTGTAACAAAACATACAGGGATGGCGTGAAGTTCACACATACCTACGAGTAAAATTCACTTGTTTAATGTAATTATTTAATTACATGAAATATTTGCTTTTACAACAAAAATGTAAATTATGGGTAAAAAAATTTTTCTATCCAGAATCGTTTCACATTTATCCTGTGAATAACAAATTACAACAAAAATGTGACATCATATTATTACAAAGTTTAAGTAAATTTACTTAAAATTGGTTGGTCACCAAAAAGCATGAACCAGAGTGTAAAATATATTAAAGACTTTTTACTGTGTAGTTTTGCAGGTTTAGAGAATTTTAACATTAATACTAAAAATTCTTGTGAATTCTTGAGACTATTGAGACTTTAAAAAGAGAAATTTTGGCGGAAGAACAAAATGAGGTTTATATCTCTTCTTCATAAGTAGTTTTTTTGTATACAGTGTATTAATAATGCTTAGTTTTCATTAAATTACAATTTCACAATGTAAAAAATACAATATGTTTTAGGATGGGAATAACAAGATGAGAATAGTATATTATTTTATACAGAAGGTAGGTAATAGAAGGTAAACCATGAAAAGTCACTTCTCGAAATAAAATATGTTTTTATTTCATTAAAGAGCCCCGCACGTTTCTCTAGTCGATAGGCTGAAAATCTAGTATGATGTAGTTTATGATGTTATGATCAAAGGTCTCCAAGGACCCAATTTGATCTAAAGCAGTTATTTTTTTAGCTGCTACCTACACCTTACAAGGACTCACAGTCAGAGATTTTGAAGTGTACGTTATGGAATGGTTGAGGTACTCGAAACAGCGACACTTGCGCGAAAAAATTAACCGTAAGTAAACGATAGAATTTCCTTTAAACAGTTTGGATTTCAGCTCATTTACCGTAATGTTTCGTAAAATTTAATGGTGTAAAATTTTTGTTAGTTATAGTATTATTGAAAAACTATTCTAATAAATATTCTGTAAACTAGCTGTAATGCATGTGTACTTTATTAACTCAGTATTAAATTATGTTATGGCAATGGTCAATAAGTTCCCTTTTTCTTAGAAATTTCAATTGTAAAATGGAACATTCTTTTAATTTTCGAAATCTGATATCGTAATTCTTATATCTTGGAAAAGTATTGAGATTCAGACTTGTGCTTTCCACTAAATCCCTAATTTTTAAACCTCTTTTCATCGGAATTTGAGAAATGCCTTATTACATTTGAAATTTCCGAGAAAAATGGGAAGATTGTCGACTTTTTGATATAGTGACATATTGACAAAAATGTCTAATGTTGTGATTTTTTAAGCATATCTTATTAAAGAGGAAAAACTTTTTTAAATGACGCCAAAAACATTGAAATCGGTTTAAAATAAAAAAAATTAATGAAATTTCTTTTTACCAAGTTTTTACCTTCCCCCACCAGTTACTTGGAGAATGAGAGCAAAAAGTCCATGAATAATTTTTTCAAAATCTCATCAATATTTCAAAAATTGTAATTTGATGATACCTTTATTATGCCTTATTTGGAAATAATTACATAGCAAAAATTTTTGAGAAAATAATAAAAAAGAGAATGGTACATTTCATGAAAAAACATGATATTCTATCTGATAATCAGTATGGGTTCAGAGAGGGGAGGTCAACCGAAGATGCAATACTAAACCTGACAACGTACATTTACAAATTACTCGACATTTCTAAACCGTCGCTATGTATCTTTGTTGATCTTTCCAAAGCCTTTGATACTGTTTGTCACAAAAGGCTTCTAGAGAAAATGGAAAAAATTGGTATGCGCACGATCTTCTGAAATCATACCTGTCGAACCGAAAACAAGTAGTAGATATTGATGGTGTGGTGAGCACTCCGAGGACAATCACTTACGGGGTTCCTCAAGGCACGGTCTTAGGTCCCCTACTATTCACTATCTATATAGACAGCCTGTTGAAAATGACAACGGTAGGTAATATTATAAGTTATGCTGATGGCATGGCAGCAATTTACAGTGACAACACATGGCAACAACTGAAAGCAAAGACGGAAAAAGACTTCAACAACATCTTTAAATGGTTCCAATACAATAAATTAACTGTGAACGCGGAAAAGACCAAATACTTACCTTTCACCTCCTATAGCAATAACTTGCCGAATATGGGTCCATTAAATATATATCAAAATATATCCATTCCAGAAGCCAGCTCAATAAAATATATTGGTATACAAATTGATAGACATATGAAATGGAACTTACATATATCGTATCTAATAAGAAAACTACGTGGATTCATGTCAAGATTCAAACTGTTGAAAGAATTCCTTGGAAATTCTCAGTTGAAAACTATATATTATAGCCTAATCCAATCTCAACTTATATACGGTATTATAGGATGGAGAGGCGTAAATGATACGCATTTAAATAGTCTGAATATCGTGCAGAAGAAGATTCTCAAAATAATCCTTGGCAAAGGAAAGACGTACTCTACCGATAATTTGTATAACGAATGCGGCATTTTTGATAATAGACAACTCTAATGCCAAAATATGTTACAAGGAATTTACAATAATAAAATTGAAATAACGCACCCAGATCATCTATATAATACAAGAAGGCGAAACTACAGCGTCGTGGTACCGAAATGTATTAAAACAGTGGGTCAGAGGCACTGCAGCTTTCTAGGTCCAAAAATTTGGGAATTGTTACCTGAAACAATAAAAACCAGCCGAAGCAACGAAATTTTTGAAATAAAAGTTAAGAATTGGTTTCAATGCTATGATAGATAGATATTCCAAAAAATAATTCAAACCCTCAACAAATTATTCATCAAACTTATAATACTGTAATGCATGTGTATGTGACCCCAACCCCGATTATGACACTCACATTATGTGAAACCTACCTGGATGTTACCCTTTTACCAATTGTGATATCAAATCTTATGTGATACTCACATGGGATCAAAATCGTATGACTGTAATATATGTGTATATGAGACACTGAACCCGATTATGATAAACACTTTATGTGTAACTTACCTGAAAGTGATACTTTTACCAATTCTGATATTTTATTTTATGTGATGCAATTTCTACCCATATGTTTTATACTTATACTTTATCTAATTTTGAATGTATATTTTATTCTTAAGTATTTTTATTATATTTAGAGGCTATATCACGCACAAGGAGTGATTTTCTACGATTGCTCCTTCAGTGATGCCATTGTTTATTTCACTCAGCGCACAAGTACTAATCACTTGACATTGTTTTATCAAAATTATACTTGATTGTACATTTATGATGAATAAACATTATTATTATTATTATATGTTTTTAAGTGATTATTCCACCCTCTAGCAGATATTTTAGGAACTCAAAAATATTTTCCAGCGATTTTTCAGGATTATTTTCCTTAATTTATATTTTTTTAAAATTGTATCATGATGATTTTTTGAAATATGGCCGGCATTCTTAGTTGTTGTTTTCCGTTCTCATCTTTAATAATGGGACATCAAAATGCGGGAAGTCGTAATGACTTGTATGTTCAATGAGATCTGATGGACCAACCGTATATTACAGTAATGACCGCTTTTACATGTATGTGAGTTGGTTATTATATTAAATGAAATTCGATGATCACATGCACTTTCCCTATATTTGCATTATTTAACATTTTTTTTCATATTGCGTCACAACTAAGTATATCACAACTGCTTATGGTACAATGCAATTGATATGGTTTTACTTTTTCGTGATTAATTCATGACAAGATGTGACATTACATTTTTTTGTTACTTGACTAACAACGGTTTTTTGTATGATGATGAGATGAAATTGAATTCATGTTCGTGTATGCGAGTGACATGAGCTCCTGTAAAATTTTAAATAACTTAGGAAGTTTGTTAGTGCAAATGATGTGTTAACAAAAATCATAAGAAGGCAACTTCAAGTAATCCGGTAGTATAAATAAACTGTATGTATTATTGTTTTTAAATTAAACTCAAGGTCTCTAGTTAATTCCACAATATAATACAAGTTATTGAAAATTCTAAAAAATTGACAATTGTTTCGATAAATCAATATCATCGTCAGAATGACAGAAGTTACATTTCATTTTATGCCTACCTGATGTTTAGTAGTTATTTTTGGCTAGACCAAGAAGTAACCTAACTTGTGATTGGCTTAATATATGTTTATAGAAAAAAGAAGAAGATGTTATATTACAAATATTGAAGCTCAGATATTATTAGCCCTATGGTGATATCCTGGATATCATTTTTCCAATTAAGATCAGTATAACTGTGCAATGATATAGAAAACCAGGAAAACTATATCTGCTGATCTTTACAATTATCACTTAAGAAGACAGTTTATTAGTGGAGAATTCTCTAGATTTAACTGTTCATTGACAACTTCATATTGTGGGTTTCTTAAATGTCGCCTAATTTCCATTTCTTCAAGGAAATCCAGTTTTTGTTTCTTTTCACAAATATGCTGTACTTCTAGTTCTGTGTTAGGTGTCAATGAATGATTGGTGTCAAGTAGATGTTTTGCGTAGTGGGATTTATCTGGTTGTTTTAATCTGTATGCTCGTAAGTTCTCACTGTATCGTATTTCAAAATTCCTAAGGGTCTGACCCAAATAGACAGCATTACATTCTGGACATTTGAGTTTATATATACCTGACTTCTTAATTAGTGGTATTTTTGTTTTTCACATTTAACAATTTTGTACTAACGTTACTTTCTGTTTTAAAAGAAATTGTTGTATTCGTTGCTGAAGATATTATCTTTGAAATATTATTAGAAATACTTCCTGCATATGTGATGGTTTTATAAGTTTTAATTTCATCAGCTTGTTTAGGATATATTAGTTGTAATGCCACTTTTCCTCTTTTTTACTAATTAGCTTATTTATCATATGTAATGGATAACCGTTAGATGTTGTATTATGTTTTTTTATTAGAAAATGTTTGATTGAAGCTTCAAAATTCAACACCAAATAAACTAATGAGAAGAAAAACAATTAAAATAAGTAGAAGAAGTTCCTCCGACTGATAACACTGTTTATTTATATATTAAAGCGGACAACACACTAATAGTTGTTGGTTATTAAACAAATGGTTTTTAATCACGAAAACTATGACTGAGATAGTTATTAAACGATTACTTGAAGACAACACTAAAAAAATTCTTGCGGAACTCGAAAAGTCAAAAGTAGAACTAAGAAAGGCTTCAAATTTTTCTGAAAAAAATTTGCTGAAAAAAATTACCGAACTAAACATAAAAATTAAAACGATCGAGGAAGAAAATAAAGATCTGAAACAAAAGGTAGAGGATCTAGAAAAGAAAAATCGTATCAACAATTCAGTTCTCTGAACTAAAAAAACCTCGAAACGGGTTATTGACACCGGGATTCATATGCGACGAAATTAATGGTAGATTGAATTCGGATTTGAAGGAAACAGAAATCAAAAATCTATACTTTCTCGGGAAAAGCGACGCAGCGCCAATAAAGATAGAATTAGTTTCGTTCTTTGCGAAGCAGGCAGTCCTAAAACAAGTAAAAAAGCTAAAGGGATCTGGAGTATTTATAGCTAATGACGCAACCCCTCAACAAAGAGAAAACTATAGAAATCTAAAACCATATCTGGTACCATTCCGTGCAAGTAACAAGTATAAAAACTGCTTTATCAGCAATAATAAACTAATTTTAGATGGTAACAGCTATACCCTGGACGAACTACTAAATCTATCGCTTGAAGAGTTGCAACCTAAAAGTGATCTGGCAACCTCCCATCAACCTCCACGATCTTGAATTAGTCATCATAACTCAGCAAATCCAGATGAAGCAGCTTTAACTGCTGTAAACGAAAATAGAATTACTAAAAGTGGTCCGAAAACACGTTTTCGTTCTAAGTCCAAAAGAAAACTTAGTTAGCATAATAATTACCTTTTTCCCATTGTACTACTTTTTACTGTGACCCCAATATATAAAAAAAGAAGTAAATCAGACGTCAATAACTACCGAACAATATCACTTATAACAACATTTTGCTAAAATATTCGAGAAATTGATTAATTCAAGACTTCTTATTTACCTAAATGAATACAAACTTCTATCAAATCAACAATTTGGTTTCAGGCAAGGTAAATCTACTCAGGACGCTGTAATCGAATTAACATCTAAAATAACCGAGTCACTTAGTGAAGATGAGCCGTGTTTGTGTATATTTATAGACCTAACAAAAGCCTTTGATACCGTGAGTCACCCTTTATTATTACAAGCATTGGAGGATATAGGGATCCGAAACGATTGCCTAAAATTTCTTTAAAATTATCCAACTAATAGACATCAATTTGTAAGGGTGAATGATGTGAAGAGCTGTGACAGACCGATTGACTTTGGTGTACCTCAAGGTACCGTTCTAGGCCCAACGTTGTTTAATATATATATAAACGATTTATTTTCGTTCTGAGAGAATGAGAATATTATTGGTTTCGCAGATGATACTGCTATATTCTATAAAGCAGATAACTGGGAAGATTTAAAAAGAATGGCCGAACCCGTTTTTTCTAAAATAAAAAAATGGTTAGATTTCAAATTATTAACAGTTAATACAGTGAAAACCAATTACCTGCCTTTCAGTTGCAATGAATTCGGAATGCCTTTATTTCATGAGTTAATAATAAATACTGAATCGTATACATACCGAATATTGCCTGAAAAGAATATAAAATATTTAGGAATTATATTAGACCCGCATTTCAAATGGGATGTGCAAATTACATATGTGGTTAACAAATTGCGTACTATACTATGGAAATTTAGAAAACTCAAGGACATTTTATCATCAAACTACTTACGAACTCTTTACTATTCGTTGGTGGAAATTCACTTACGTTTTGGAATTACTGTGTGGGGCTCTGCTTTAAAGACTCATTTGCACATACTCTAGGTAACACAACGAAGATTTATAAAATTAATATATTGAAAAAGCGCGAGATATCACAGTAATCAATTATATACAGAAGCAAAAATGCTGGATCTCAGACAACTATATTTCTTATCCGTATGTATTAGATACCACACACATAAACACTGTAGTAAGTTACCTACTCATTCGTACGATACAAGACAAGGTCAGTATTTTGTGGTTCCCTTCATGACAAAAACGGTTTCTCAAAAGTCTTATTCTTATTTGGCCCCTAAGTTGTACAATACAATTCCACAAGACTTAAAAATATTGAATATTCATAGGTTTAAAAAACATCTTAAGCAGTATATTATCGGAAATAATCGCGTTAATATAAGAAGTTATTTTGAAAAATAGTTTTATTTGGACATGCTTAAAAAAAGTTGATTCGATTAACTGTTTTAGTATTGGCATTCACCCTGTTTTCAATAATAATTTTTTTGGATATTAGTGTATGTATAGGTATTTTATATTATATATTCTCTTAATATGTTTTGTATACCGTAACAAGTGTTAGTATACTTTTCGGTTCTCCGCTCTATTCAACAAATTGAAAAATGTAATATGTATCCATATTAACCTGTGAATAAAGCTTATTATTATATGTGAGGATGTAGCCAATGGGGAATAGGGATTTAAATGAAACCGTCATACGACTGTTGAAAACTCAGCCGATGCATGTATTTTTTGTGGACAAAAGAAATTGATATATAGTTATCTGTGGTTTTTATATGGAAGGAAGTTTGAAATGGGTTTTGTATGGTTAAATACATATTAAATATGTGGGCAGAATGATATTTTTATTTTATGATATATACGGAATATATAAATTATGATATACAGGGTGAAGACAAAGTAAGAATTTACAGTAGGAATTTGAGTGTTAATTCAAATTCGTACAGTTGTTCACTTAATATTTGCTGATTAGGCACAGAAACATCTATAGGATGTCATCTAGAATGTTTGCGGTATATTATAAGGTTTAAGTAATGTCCATACAACATCTAAGAGAATACACTGTTTTGTTTTTGAAATGTTTCATGTAGATCATTGGTAAGATGTTATTTTATAGATATTGCACTGACATCTACAAGACGTTAAAAGGCATTTCTGAATGTAACAGAAATGTTGTTTTTAGTTCATTATAAAGACTTCCTTTCGAGGAAAATCTAGTAACACCACAGTAATGTAAAAGGCAGCGCTTTAACATCGCTGAGCAATTAAGTTGTAACATCTCAAAAGTTAACAGCCCTAAGCTGGGCATTAGCGGTTGTATAGATGTGCATGTGATGAAAACCTAGTGAATCGGTTCAGCTCCAACTTTGAGTTTTGCTCAAGTTGTATCTCAGTAGTTTACTAAAGTAACTCTAGTGATTGATTTCATTATTCTTACGCATCTATCTTTATCTCTCGCGAGTTTCTCTATTCCAGCTACGAATTCTCAGGAATCTTTCACAATTTTTTCTCTGGGTATCTCGATTAGTAAACGAGTACGTATCAAGTAGTAAATTTTCGCAACCATACAAGAAACATTGTAAATTAGTAATAAGTGTAAATAAATTGTGTAATAATTTTTTGTGGATATTGAGTTTCATTTAACTACAAATATTAATAATTGAAAAAACAGTGTACTAATTGTCAGATCACGTACACATACCTAGACAGTCACTACATAATATTCAATATTGTATTAGAAGTAACTTGCATACAAAACTGAGCTCTTCAACTCTTATGATGACGTAACTAGAAAGAAAGCCTCGAAAATGTTTTGTAATAGTTTCAAAAACTTCACTATATGAGTACAAAAAATATATCACAAAATCCTTACGTGATGGGCTTTATAAATGACGATTTTATTCGAAAACAGTCGATAAAGTAACTAAAATTTTTATTACTCACCCCCTGTTATCAACAGCTTATCTCCATTCCATTTTTTAAGCACCACCGAAATCACCGAATCGAAGCGGTTGCGTTCCACATACATTACTGACATAAGGGCATACTACATCACATAATCATCCGCGTAATCCTGACGTGTTAGTCCACTACGATAGAGCAACCTCACGCCATTAACCGTTGTTCACAGGGAACTAATTTTCCTCAAAATTCGGTTGGATACTATTCATACCATATAGTACAAATTGAGTATACCGAATCGATTGTTGAAAAAAATTAGCTTAACTCAACAGCCTTGTCCATGTAGTCCAGGAAAATCTTAGCAGAGTCATTAGAAGTTAACTATCCAAATAAAAGTCTTCTTATCTATGAAATCAACATTTTTTTTTGAAAAAGTAGCACTAATTGTCATGGTAATTAATGGTCAGATTTCAAGTAAATAGGACGGAAAGAAAGAAGGAAGAAGAATTTGAAAATTAATTAATTGTTTTGGTATAGATAACATTGGTTTAATTATAAAGAATTTCAGATATTTTTGTATAAATAGAATTAGTAAAACCATGGAAAATAATTTAGAAAAATGAAGTTTTCGATCATTTCCTCGAGTTGAGAAAAAAATAATTTTGACCAAAATTATACGCATCTAATTTCGAAGATATCTTGTTCTCAAATTAACGAACTGTTCTGAGTAATCTCGAAAATGTATGAATGAAATTTGTTAAAAATGGGTAAGTTAAAAATTGATAAAATGTATTGTACACGAGGATAACCTAGTGATCCTATTTATTCTTCCCACGCATACTTTTCTGCCTGCTGCTACTACTGCCCCCACTGCTCCTGCTGCTTCTTCTCCGTCGTCATCTACTTTTTCTTCTTTGGAACTGCCCACTCTGATTCCCACAATTTATACGAACAATTTTTTAAATAATCCTAACGAAATATGGAATTTATGCCAGTTAATGTTTTGAATGAAACTCAATGTTTCTAGCTAATTCCACAATATAATGAAAAATGTTGAAAATTCTAAAAAAATGACAATTGTTTCGATAACTGAATATCATCGTCAGAATGACAGAAGTTACATTTCATTTTATGCCTACCTGATGTTTTGTAGTTATTTTAGGATAGACCAAGAAGTGACCTATCTTGCGATTGACTTAATATATGTTAATAGAAAAAAGAAGAAGATGTGAGATTACAAATATTGAAGCTTAGATATTATTAGCCCTATGGTAATATCCTGGATATCATTTTTCCAATTAAGATCAGTATAACTGTACAATGATATAGAAAACCAGGAAAACTATATCTGCTGATGTTCACAATTATCACTTAAGAAGACAGTTTAATAGTGGAGAGCTCCCTAGATTTATCTGTTCAATGACGACTTCATATTGTGGGTTTCTTAGTGTCATCTAATTTCCAACTCTTCAAGGAAATCCAGTTCGTGTTTCTTATCACAAATATGTAGTACTTCTAGTTCTGTGTTAGGTGTCAATGAATGGTTGGTGTCAAGTAGATGTTTTACGTAATGGGATTTATCTGGTTCTTTCAATATGTATGCTCGTAAGTGTTCACTGAATCGGATTCCAAAATTTCTAAGGGTCTGACCTAAAAAGACAGCATTGCATTCTGGACATTTGAGTTTATATATACCTGATTTCTTTATTATTGGTATTTTTGTTATAACATTTAACAATTTTGTACTTACGTTACTTTCTGATTTAAAGGAAATTGTTGTATGCGTTGCTAAAAATATTATCTTTGAAATATTATTAGAAATATTTCCTGCATATGTGATGGTTTTATAAGTTTTCATTTATTTAGTTTGTTTAGGAAATATTAGTTGTAATGCCACTTTTTCCTCTTCTTTATCAAATAACTTATTTATCATATGTAATGGATAACCGTTGGATGTTGCTAGTTGTCTAATTGTATTAATCTCTCTATCAAAATTACATTTGTTCATAGGAACTGAAAATACTCTATATATCATTGAATTATATGCCGCTAGTTTATGTGACATGGGGTGATTGGAACTATATGGAATTGTCACATCAGTGTGTGTTGGTTTTCGGTATATTGAATAATCAAGTACATTATTAACTCTTTAAATTTTCAAATCAAGAAAATTTATTGAGTTATTTTCTTCAACTCCTAATGTAAATTCAATTTTTGGTTGTAAATTATTATTGTTGTTGAAAAATATATCTAATTGTCGTTCACTACCTATAAAACAAGCTAATATGTCATCTACATATCTATACCAAAATAAAACATTTTTTGAAATATTACTTTCAAAGATTTTTCTTTCTAAACTGACCATAAAAATGTTTGCCAGAATAGGTGATATTGGGCTTCCCATTAGTAAACCTTCATTTTGAATATATATGTTATTGTCAAAAGTGAAATAATTCTGATTAATACATACATCAAATAAATTAAGTATATCGGATAATATTCCTGGATTAATACTTTTATCTTCTAGTAATTTTTTTATAGTATTAGACATTCTTCAGGAGGAATTTTAGTGAACATATTAGTAACGTCAAATGAAATAAGCTTAGAGTTATCTTTTAATTTGAAGTCTTTTAATTTTTTAATTAGTTCTATTGAATTTCTAATTGAATATTTAGATGCATATCCGTAACTATCAAGTACTCGTATATTGTTAAGCTTCTTTGCCAATATATTATTAGGAGTATTAACATAAGAAACTACAGGTCTAATTGGTTTCGTTATTTTATGTAAATAAACGGTTCCATATAATTGTGGACAATGAGGATTCTTATTTATCATGGACCTCTTTTCGTAATCACTTTGAATAATTTGAATTATTAACAATATCCCTTACATTATTAGAAAACTACTTTGTTGGGCCTGCTCTAAGAACTTTTACATCGCTAGATTCTATAAAGTTATATATTTTTGAATTATAATTTTCAGTTGTCAATATGACAGCTGTGTTCCTCTTATCAGATTTTGTAACTGTTAGGTTATTATCTTCTACTTTCTTTTTCATTGCATTTAAAACTAAAATGTCCTTTTTTGTTTGACGTTTAACATTTGAAGGTTCAATATTTTTGATTATATTGGCAATTTTTAATTTCTCATAAAGAAAATTATTTGAATTACATTTTAAAGCTATTTCTGACTCTGAAGCTATAATTTGTTTAATATTATTCGTAAATTTTGGTGGTATGCTGTACTTTAAACCTTTATTTTTTTTCAATAAAAGACAAAATCAATTTTATTAATATTTAAACGGATACAATGTATATATGAATATATAAATAAATGTTACAGAAAAAAAAACAAATAAGACATTGATTCACAATGAAAATACACAATTTAAAAACTAATAAAAAAATTATTAAACTTAAACGTGGGATTTTGTGTCATCTTGTTCATAGAAGAGAACATATGCTTCTTCACTGACTAAAGATTTTCACGATATTAATAGCACTCTTGAATCGTTATATTCGTGCCACTGTCCCGTATAGGGATGTCGGTAAAATGCTGTGTAGTGACCATTATAAGTGGTTCCACAGTGATAGATATAGCGTAGAGGTTTTCCACTAAAACTTTCTGTTTGCGAAAGCGTTTCAGGTGAATAACCAGTATTTTCGGGAATTTATGAATTGAGAATGATTTAATGCATCGTTTTCGTTCCTTACATTTCGAACAAGTTGGTTTCTCATCACCGTCGAGTGTTTCTTCTCTTGTAAACGAATCTAAACATTGTGAAAGTCGTAATTTACCTATTCTTTGTGGTATTGGAAGGGATAAATCCCAAAAAGGATCGTAGGTAACCGAACAGTGACCACAGTGTGTGCACTTGATTGTTGATTTTAATTGACCATTCTCGCATATCTTAACCAAAATTCTTGTGGTTTCTCGATATCATCAATTTCTGTTAATATGGGCTTTGGTTTTTCATATACCTTGTTGACATTTTCGTGAAGTCGTGCTAATAGGTAACGAAGAAACTCATGTGCATCATGTTGAGTGTATCAACCACTCTGTCTGAACCGTCTTCAGACCAAAGCTCTTGAATAACTTCAGCAAATGCTTTAATTAGTGTTCCTTCTATGCTAGATATGTTTATGTTAATATCTCTTATGTATGCGTCTTTCTTTAGATATTCTAATAGCCACCTTGTGTTCGATAGGCATTGGATAATACTATTCATGAAACATGTGTTACCAATATTTTTGAGGCCTTTGAGACCCAAAGAATCTTGGGGAATACCCTTTATGGATCTGAATGTGGAAATATTGTTAAAAGCTCTTTCGCAACTACTATCGTTGTACGAATAATCTCGGATTCTATGATTGTCTTTCTCAGTTGATCGGCGTGATAAGGAATTTGAATTGATGATGTTTGCTACTGAATTGGATGTAGATATTACGGATTTGGAAAGTGTTTTGGTTAGAAATAATCTATTGCGTATAGGAATCGCATCATTCTCTAGCATAGCAGTATTCCTATGAATGGGACATCATCTGGCTGGTGGTTATCTGTATTTTTTAGTACACTGGGGCCCAAAAGCTTGTTGAGGGCATAATTTATTAAATTGTCAACGCATGTATTATCAGAAGGCACACATTCTGAAGAAGAGAATGAAGATGTTAAATAAGAATTTCGGAAAAAAGAAAGATCACATGTTTTAGGGTCTGTAATGTGAGAAAGTTTGAAAGTGGTACAAGTTATTTGTTGTATTAAGAACAAAGTTGCTCTTGAATCATTGGTTTCTACAGTTTTTTTTTACCAATTTCTTTAATGAATTTTGAAGCTTCATGACCGAAAACACCAGAGGTTTCAATTGCTACAGGAATAAAAATGTAAATGTTCTCCAAATTTTTGTATTTATTGATTTTAAAAGTTTCGCCTTGTAAAGCTGCACCGCCTGCGGAAGTAGATGTGGATCGGACATGGGACGGAGCCCAAGTGTCTGTGCAAGTGAAATCCCATATAACTGGTCTGCCGCGTTGCCATGGAATGAGGGTCATACCATCTGGGCGTTTACCGTCGTCGCGGCAAGTACCTAACGGTTCCAACGAACAGGGAATCTTTGCAGATGCCATGCCTCGTTTGATTAGGTCATTTACTGCGGAATGACGTGAAAAACGGCCGGCACTTAATTTGCAGCTTAGGCCATGTCTACCATATTCTACCATATCCACAACAGATGAAGAACAAGAAATGGAAGAGAACTCCACAGATAATAACAACTCAGTAGCCTGGCAAGTAGCAAAAGGGACAAAAAGGAAAAAAAAATAGTCAAACTCTACGAACAGCCAGAACGACTGTAAACGAAATACCTACGAACCACATATATGCTTCATTATCAAACGAAAACGGAGAAAACACAAATGCAGAAGAAGATACAAGTAACACATCTCCAAAACCGCCGCCGATCTTCATATATGACGTCATCAATTACCCGGAAATGATAAAATAGCTTTCAGACGTAGCAGAAACAGAAGAATATAACACCAGAACAATGGCAAACAATATAATCAAGATAAATAGTAATACACCCGACACTCACAGAAAAATAATCAAATTTCTAAAGGAAAGAAATGTCGAATTTCACTCATACCAAACGAAAGAAGAATGTGCCTACAGAGTAGTTATAAAAAACATTCACCACACCCACACTGTCGAATTAAAGGAAATAACTGATGAATTGGAAGAAAATGGTCACCGAGTCAGAAACATAATCAATGCCAAGCACTGGCAAACTAGAGAACCCTTAAATATGTTCTTTGTAGACCTGGAGCCGGCACAAAATAACAAGGACGTATACAAGATAAGAGCTCTATATAACAAGATAGTTGTAATAGAACCCCCAAACAAATCAAAAACCATAATACAATGCACAAGATGCCAACTATATGGCCACTCAAAAAGCTATTGCAATAGATCTTACCTTGGTGTAAAATGTGGAGGACGACACAATCCAACAGAGTGCAAAAAAAGCAAAGACACCCCAGCAACATGTGCGCTCTGCGGAGGACCACATCCCACCAATCTCAAAGGATGTACATACTATCATAACCTAACGAAAAATAGAAATATTACACAAAGGCCACAAAACATTCACCCCAATCAACCTCAATCAACGCAAGCTACAGTTACTAGTGGTACCTTGAACAACGATATGACTTACGCACAAGCAATTAATAATAACAATAAAACCTCACAAGACATCACACTAACCAAATTTTTGGAAGAGTTCAGACAAATGTTTAATCAACTCATGCAACAAAATAGCACAGTACTCAACGTGCTAACCATGCTAGTTCAAAAATTAAAATAATGGCTAAATTTTTGAAGATAGTTCTCTGGAACGCGAACGGACTCACACAGAACAAAGACGAAGTTAAGTTATTCCTGGAAGATCAATATATAGATATCTTACTTGTCAGTGAAACGCATTTTACAGCTGAAACCTATTTCAACATTCCAAACTACAAAACATACTACACAAACCATCCAGATGGTACTGCACTTGGAGGAACTGCCATCATCATAAAACAAACTATTGTACATTATCAACTACCAAAATATGAAGAAAACTACCCACAAGCTACTTCAATAAAAGTTAGGACACTGCCATACGAGCTAACAGTATCAGCAGCCTACTGCCCACCAAGGCATAATATCAAAAAAGAAGACTTCGAACTGTACTTCAGAACTCTTGGTCAAAAATTCTTAGGGGGTGGAGATTACAACAGCCAAAACACATTATGGGAATCACGGTTAACCACAACTAAAGGTAGAGAACTTGCTAATCTGATCCATGACTGCAAATACTCCTTCATTTCAACAGGTACTCCAACATATTGGCCAACAGACCCCGCAAAAATACCAAACCTTCAAGACTTTTTTGTAACAAATGGACTCTCGACAACTTTTACAGACATAATTCCTAGTTACGACTTATCATCTGATCATTCTCCAGCTATTGCTACCATCAGTTCAGCACCTATTACAAAACAAAAAGAAAAAAAATTACACAACAATAAAACAAACTGGGAAAACTATAGAAATGTATTGACAAACAACATAAACCTAAATATACGATTGAGAACTCCGGAAGACCTAGATTCAACAGTTGAAATGATGATATAACTACTACAAGAAGCGGCTCTTCAATCCACTCCACCCCAAAAGCCACAAAATCATGTCGGTAATATTCCACTAGAAATCAAACGTCTTCTAAAAGAAAAAAGAAAAGCTAGATCTATTTGGCACCGTACACACAACCCGATCAACAAAACCAGATTTAACCAACTAACAAACAAATTAAAAGCTAAGCTCAAAAAATACAGAGAATAATCATTTACCGACTACCTAAAAAACCTAAATCGATTCGACCAATCAATATGGAAATCAATAAAAAATGCAAGAAAACCCAAAGACCCAGTACCACCAATTAGACAAACAACACCAACTATAGGATCCTGGGCAAAAAGTGAAAAGAGAAAGCAGATCTCTTTGTGCAACACTTCTGTAATACTTTTACTCCTCACAGTGACGAACTAGACCAGGAAATAGGACAAAACCTAGAAACGTCTACTAAAGAAAGTCAACCAATAACACTTGTCACTCCGAGGGAGATAAAAGAAGTCATCAAATTCGTGGGACTAAAAAAGGCACCTGGACCAGACAAAATTACATCAAAAATGCTTAAAGAACTTCCGCAAAACGCAATAGTGTTATTAACATACATATTTAATGGAATATTAAGAATGCAACACTGGCCAGAAAAACTGAAAACATCGCAAATAATTGCAGTAATCAAACCAGGAAAAGAATCCACAGATGTAAACTCCTACCGACCAATAAGCCTGATATCAGTCCTTTCAAAAATCTTTGAAAAACTCGTACTACACAGAATTAACAACAACATAAGACCTGAAGAGTGGATCCCACACCATCAATTTGGATTTCGCCAGGGGCCCTCTACAATCCAGCAGATACATCGAATAACAGATGTCATCAACAAAGCCTACGAAAATATAAGCTATTGCTCGGCGGTATTCCTGGACGTCAGCCAAGCCTTTGACCGCGTCTGGCATAAAGGCCTACTTTACAAAATCAAACAAATCCTTCCCTCCTACTGTACCCTACTTAAAACTCTGGTTTATCCTCAGAGCGAATAAATCTTTCGCCTTCGACCAGCATAAGCAAGTGATATTCCTTTTTTTTCAGTATGTATAGTGAAGTTTAGAAACAGTTTTCCAGCGAACACTAAGTGACGCGAGAATATCTAGCTGGTCGCCCCACGGAAATCTGGTGGCCCCGCCTCCTCGTGGCGAAGGTGGAAACGACTGGCAGGCAGTCAAACCTCGCATTGTACCTGGTTTAAAAGACATAGCACTTCAGACCATAAAACCACGCGAGTGTAAGTCCGAGCCTACGGCTAAGAGGGTCTTCCCCCTGCGAGGGGGGATGCAGTGCGCTAGACAGGACTAGCTATACGCGATAGTTGCCCAATTAATTGTTATTAGAGATTAAGTAATTGTATATAGTTTAGTAGTTAGTTAAGCGAATAATATGTCGGGTAGTTCACAGAGTTCAGAAGGCCATATCGACCCTGTTACGTTGGAACTGCTCGGCAGGATCTCTGACTTTTCAGGCCAGACCCTTATAGATTATATGAAAGATTTTTCAAAGAATAGTGTTGCAGTCAGTCAAGCCGTTTTAGGGTTGAAAGATACCCTGTCCAAAAAGCAAGAATTAACAACCCTGTTGGAGAGCCTTTCGGTTACCTTTTACCGTTAGGCGATGCTGCACTGCCAAAAAGCGGATAACGATAGCGAAGTTATTGGCAAACTTAAGCAGCTAGAGGAGAAAATTGACGATAAGTTAGGACGAACCTACGCAGCGGTGGCAAAAACGGACAAAGTCCAGATTCCGACCGGCGGAGCAGTGTTGCCGATGCGCAGGAAGGTGCTCAAGGTGGTTCCTATAGACGATAGCTCTGCTCTTACGTGTGATGACTCAAAAAAGTTACTCATCACCAGGCTGAAACCTAGCGATCTAGGTGTAAAACCCGATGGGGTACTAAAATCTGGCAAAAGTGGTGTGCCAATTGAAACAAGAGAGATTGATGAATCTAAAATTAATAAGAATTCAATCAAATCGTTAGGGCTCAGGTATGAAATACATGGCAAATTATTGCCAAGAATTGCGGTATATGGGTTGTCAAGCGATATAAGTGGGGATGAACTGAGGGCAGCCCTCGAGGTGCCTTTGGCGGGAGAGTCCGACGTGGAATTTGAACCCCAGTAAAAATTTGGGCCGAGAGACAGGAAGTTTACTTACTGGGTGGTGGAAGTAAATGCGAGAGCGAGAAGAGTGCTTGTTGAGGAAGGACGAGTCTACATTAAGTGGTCGTCATGTTCCATAAAAGATCACGTTATGGTTCTTAGATGCTATAAATGTCTGAAATATGGGCATCTACAACAACACTGTCGTGGCGGATTCAACTGTGCCAAAGATCACGACACTAGGAATTGCAATGGTTTGGAACTAAAATGCTTTAATTGCTCCCAGGTAGAAATTTTGGAAGACAAGCATGATGCGAGGTCAAACAAGTGTCCGACATATATGAAAAGGACCAAAGAACTAGTTTCGAATATTGATTATGGTCAATAAGCTCATATTAAAAGTAGCGCAAACTTAGGAAACGGTCGCATAGCTACAAACGAGGTTAGACCGGTTGCGGAAACAAGAAATGTGTCAATAATCTGTTTACAAGAACTCAACCGAAACAACGAATTCTATATTCCTGGCTTTACGCAGTATAAATTAATATACGAAAAGACCAGAAGCCTCTGACGGCAATTGTGATCCTAAATCAAGACTTAGAAGTCATTCAGACCAGCCAATACACCACCCGGTGGGTTTTTGTTTGTCAGGTAAACTATTTTGAGCGCAGTCTCATAGTCGTCTCAATCTACTTTAAATGGGATGGTAACATCGAAGAGGATCTGAGAAATCTTCAGGACATCCTCAGCACATACAGAGGTACTCCAATATTAGTTGTTGGAGATCCTAACTGTAAATCATATTCGTGGTTTTCGAAACGAACTGATGAGAGAGGAGAGTTACTAGAGGACTTCATAACAGGCAATCAGTTATATATAGTGAATAATGCTAATGAGCCGTACACGTTCTCTACAGACAATGGCGAAGACAATATCGATGCTTCCTTTACAAGCGGAAGTCTCCTAAATAATATCGTACAATGGAAGGTGTATGAGGATATGATCCAAAGTGATGATAGGTATATTGAGTTACATATAGAATACGAAGCGGATGGGGGCGACTATGAGATGGCTTGTGTCAGATCAGAAAAACAAGATGTTATTGACGAGGTCACTGCTCTCCTCACAGAGCGCCTTGGGGGTTTCCCTTTGAGGCAAATGACTGAGATCAACTATTTTGTCAAAGAACTAACGCAATGCTTGCAAACAATTACAGGTCTGGCCTGCAAGGTTATCAAAAAAAAAGTAGGCATACTCCTTGGTGGTCTGAACACCTTTCAAATAAGAAGCATACAGTCGCTAGGCTGCGCAAGCAGTATCAACGTCTTAAACGTAGGGACTTAGAGTGGAGGGGGGTACACCGACAATTCGTCGATGCAAGAGAAGCATACATGGAGGAGGTGAAGAAGGCGAAGCTCACCTCGTGGATGTCGTTTGTGGATAAAGATCTGCAGAACGACCCCTGGGGAACAGTTTATAAATTAGCTGCAAATAAGATGAAAACCAGCACCACGATGTCGAATGTGCGACGCTCCGACGGCTCTGTGACTACTCTGCTTCAGGATACGCTCGAAGAAATTCTGAGCAATCTCATGCCAGACGATGATATCAATAACGAAAATCAATACCATACTGAAGTAAGAGAGGCCGCGAGACTGAGCTCTGGGGATGTACATACCATAGTTACCTTTAGTGAAGAAGACCTCGACGAAGCAGTCTCAAGAATCAAGCCATACAAGGCTTCCGGTATTGACAAAATACACGGCAGAATTGTAGTTATGTGCTATCAGCACATTAAACCTCACCTTCTTCGGCTTTATAATGCTTGCCTGGCTTTGGGCTATTTCCCGAACAAATGGAAGATAGGCAACCTCGTTACTATTCTCAAATCACCCGATCGGGATCCCAGGGATCCCAAAGCACTCCAACCAATTACATTACTTTTGGAACTGGCCAAAATCCTTGAACGTTTTATCTTGAATAAAATTTTCTCGCTTCATTGTGAGCGCACATTCTTCAACATGCAATATGGCTTTTGTAAAGCGCGGTCAACCGTGCAAGCAGTATCTACATTAACTTCACATATTAGGCAAGCACATAAACACAGTCTAGTCCTATTTGTCGATATAGCGGGAGCCTTCGACAACCTGTGGTGGCCGAGCGTTATTAAACAACTTGACAGGAAGTACGTACCCGGCTCGATTATGTATCTCATGAAAAGCTATTTGAGTGACAGGAAGGTTAGATACCAGGCCACTTACACTGTAACAGAAAAGCGGTGCACAAAAGGCTGTCCCCAGGGGTCCGTACTGGGTCCATTTCTGTGGAATCTGGTGATGAATACACTTCTCGAGATGGAGTGGCCGGAGAGGGTGAGAGTGATTGCGTATGCGGATGATGTTGCGATATCCATCCACGCTGATAATAGAGCCGAATTGGAAAGAACTGCTGCTCAATGCATGGGGACTCTGGTGGAATGGGCGCTACAAAACAAATTAACCATTTCAAAAGAGAAAACTAAATACGTTGTATTTTCGAACTTATCTCGCAATAGAAATCCAGTGGTTAGGATGCAAGAGAACCCCATACGCAGAGCAACGCACATGAAGTACCTAGGGATAATACTTGTTGAGAAACTGCACTACGGGGAGCACATTACGTACATCAACGAAAAAGTAAGAAACATATTTCAAGTTCTAAGGAGGTATACTTACAGAAACTGGGGCAAAATCGGAAGAATTCAGGACTCGATGAAAACAATTTATCTGCGCGCAATCATTCCCATCCTTTCGTATGGGATTGAAATATGGGGCCATAGAGTAGCAAGAGTGGTGAACAAAAGAGTATTTCGCACTACACAAGCTATGTGTTTGAGGGCAATGCTAGGCGCATACCGTTCAACGCCTAGCGAGTCTCTGTGCTTTTTGTCACAAATACCACCACTTCACCTGCACCTTCAGCAAATGGAGGCACTGGCAGCGCTTAAGAAGACTGGGAACGCGTACCTTCTTGGTACAAGAATAAACAATGTAGAGCTCAGATATTGGACGGTGGTGCAACTTGAAGTCCATAGAATAGTTCTCGACAAATGGCAAGAAGAGTGAGACCACTCCGACAAAGGAAGATACTTGCATGAAACAATTCCGAATGTTAGAGACTGGATTGATAATTGTCAAGTCAGATTAAAGCGGCAAACTACGCTACTCCTTAGTAGTCATGGTAACGTCGGTGTACACCTCTCCCGAAAAGGGAAAGGGGGCTCAGCATGCGAACGATGCGACCTGGTAGATAGTCCATCACATAGAATTATGGCTTGTCACTTATTCGCGGATCAAAGAGAGGAAATTGTTCGGGTGCTGGGCCATCTTCCGGGCACGGCCCACGAGACTATCCGTCTATTAGGTAATAATGTAAATGTATTGGGTAATTTTATTATTGAGGAAGAAGCCAGAGTGACATTAACAATGTAATGGGCATTCAGCCATGAAAAGTACATTGTACCTACAAATTTGATAGGCAAACCTAGGTTTAGATTTGTAAAACTAGTTTGGATAAGTCTGGGCTTAGCGGGTCGTTGTGGATAATTTTCGTGGTTTGGGATTTTAGTTTATATTATATTATGCTATATAATTCTCACCCTTAAGACCCGTACCTATATACTTCAAATTTAGATACCTTCAACGGCCTTCTAGTTCTAGTATTAGTATTAGTACTCGTATGTAACTAACATTAAGTTTAAATGGCGTGATGTGGCAATATTGCGGGCAGGAGACCAGGGGTTAATCATAGGGACCCTGATGAAATAATGCCTAAGACCTAGCTTAGGCTTGCAGTCTCGCCATAATCAGGCACATAAAGATGTCTTGGTATAGAATGAAGATAGTGGCCCCTCCTATTTTCCTCATCCTCTTGAAAGCGACTGGTCATGCTGGGCCAGGGGTGTGTGGCGGGATCTTCCCCTTCCTTTCCAATTTTTTTTGTACCCTACTCAAATCCTATCTCAGTGACCAAAAATTTGAAATAAAAATGGGAAACGAAAGATCAAAAGTACAACCAATAAAAGCAGGAGTTCCACAAGGTAGCGTTCTTGGGCCACTGCTGTATGTTCTATTTACATCGGACCTGCTAACCTCCAGACATACTACACTTGGGACATTTGCCGATGATACAACCATATTATCGGTGAACAACAACCCTGAAATATCAGTAATAAACCTACAAGAACATCTTAACACCCTCCAAAATTGGTTTAAAGAATGGAGAATAAAGATAAATGAAAATAAATCCAGCCACATTACCTTTACACTACGCAAAACTCCAACACCGGAAGTTCATATCAACAATGTCCTAATACCCAAAAAACAAGAAACAAAATACCTAGGAATGATCTTGGACAGTATATTAACATGGAAACAACATAAAACCAAGAAAAGAAAACAAATAGACTTAACAACTAGACAAATAAAGTGGTTAATAGGTAGAAGATCCAAACTAGCGGTGGATAACAAAATACTTATCTATAAGACAATAATCATACCAATCTGGTCCTATGGAATTGAGCTATGGGGTTGTGCGAGCAAATCCAATACAACTATAATCCAAAGATGCCAATCAAAATTTTTAAGAACAATATTAGATGCCCCATGGTTTGTCTCCAATGAAACAATACATAACGACCTCAAAATAAAACTTGTGAAAAATGTCATCCAACAAAGAAGCAACTACCACCACGCTAAAATCGAAAACCACGTAAATCCAACTTTAGAACCCCTACTGACAAGAGAAGGCAACAGACGACTCAAAAGAAATTGGCCAATAGACTTGATGTGAAGTACCTGAGGTTTGTCAATGGACAAATTCTCATAATGCCATAATCCCAACCATAATATTAGCTTATAGAAATGTATTTTTTTCTGATTGCTGATTGTATTGTAAATGAAAAAAAAAATGTTGCTAATAAGTTTGTGTATCGATATGCAAAAAAGGAGAGGTGCCAAAGGGTCCCCTTGTTGGACGCCTCTTTCCGAATAAATGTTGTTTTCGCCAAATAAAAGATATGAAGGGAATCGATAACATTGATTGATGAAAGGAAAAATTTCAGGTAGAATATCTGCTACAAGTTTTAATAAATGATCGCGATGAATTGTATTGAAAGCATTTTTAAAATCAATTTTCAGAAAAACTTTATTATTAACGTCTGGATGATTAGAGACGTAACGTCTTGCTGCATGTGCAACTGCTTCACAACCACCTTTCGACCCGACACCAAATTGTAATGGACGAAGTAAATATCCTTATTTGTCTCTGATGTTTGAACAAATTATTTTCGGTACTAAACGACAATAAACTGTACCAATAGCAATTGGTCTAATAACTCCTGCTTTTTTAGTTAAAGCTAATAGTGACGCGCCGAATAAAATAGGACAAATATTGATGTTTACTGTGTCATTTGAAAAGAAATTACATAATTCTATTTTACTATCTGTAAAATTAGTGTCTGAAAGGTATTCAAATCGTGGTGCAAAGTGTGTTGGTATGTAGGTACTTACAGTTTCATGATGATTAGTGTATTGAATTCTATGTTGTGTGTGTTCATGTTCAAGTTAAAGTTAATAATGTACTTGATTATTCAATTTACCGAAAACCAACACACACTGATGTGACAATTCCATATAGTTCCAATCACCCCATGTCACATAAACTAGCGGCATATAATTCAATGATACATAGAGCATTTTCAGTTTCTATGAACAAATATAATATTGATAGAGAGATTAATACACTTAGACGAATAGCAACATCCACCGATTATCCATTACATATGATAAATAATTTAATTAATAAAAAAGAGGAAAAAGTGGCATTACAACTATTATTTTCTAAACAAACTGAAGAAATAAAAACTTATAAAACCATCACATATGCAGGAAATATTTCTAATAATATATTTAGCAACGAATACAACAATTTCTTTTAAAACAGAAAGTAACGTAAGTACAAAAGTGCTAAATGTTAAAACAAAAATACCAATATTAAAGAAATCAGGTATATATAAACTCAAATGTCCAGAATGTAATGCTGTCTATTTGGGTCAGACCCTTAGAAATTTTGAAATCCGATACAGTGAACACTTACGAGCATTCAGATTAAAACAACCAGATAAATCCCATCACGCGAAACATCTACTTGACACCAACCATTCATTGACACCTAACACAGAACTAAAAGTACTACATATTTGTCATAAGAATTAAGAACTGGATTTCCTTGAAGAGTTGGAAATTAGAAGACACTTAAGAAGCCCACAATATGAAGTCGTTAATGAACAGATAAATTTAGAGAGTTCTCCACTATTAAACTGTCTTCTTAAGTGATAATTGTAAAGATCAGCAGATATAGTTTTCCTGGTTTTCTATATATTTGCACAGTTATACTGATCTTAATTAGAAAAATTATATCCAGGATATCACCGTAGGGCTAATAATATCTAAGCTTCAATATTTATAATCTCACATCTTCTTCATTTTTCTATTAACGTATATTAAGTCAATCACAAGGTAGATCACTTCTTGGTCTAGCCAAAAATAACTACTAAACATCAGGTAGGCTTCAAATGAAATGTAAGTCCTGTCATTCTGACGATGATATTCAGTTATCGGAGCAATTGTCAATTTTTTAGAATTTTCAACATTTTTCATTATATTGTGGAATTAGCTAGAAACATTGAGTTTCATTTAAAACACTAATATGAGTAGATTCCACGAAGTAAGGGTCTAGATAGCTAATTTTATTTATTTCAGTTGAATTTTTGAATATTATTTTTAAGTATATTTCTATAGTCGTTTTTACAAGTAAATTAAATAATATATTTATTGGTTTTTCTTTCCAAAGCTACTATGATCATTGCACAAACCTTATTTGTAATTTTATGAATATATCAATGAAATTTGAATAAAATTAGGTGAAAATTACGTTTGTTTAATTTATTATTCACTGTTCTACTATATTTTGGAATTTAATAACTAAAATTTTAAAAGATGCGAAAATATCGGACCTATTTGTGTGTATCATTATAATTATTATTTTACTGTAATATAATTTTTTTTAAATGGCTATAATGGAAATATACACCTATTATTAGACTTTAAAATATATTCAATCAACGAGAATACTTAACACAAAATGGCGTACATAGATGAATGATATCAGGATATATCGACGATGCTGTAAAGTAAAAAGTATCAGGCACACTCGTGAAATTACAAAAATAGTACATATTATAGAATTTGTTTCTATTTTATTCAAAAAATAAAATATTCCTAACCCCCTTGAATTCTATGATGCATGCTTTATCCAACACCATATGTTTTATATCAAATAAATTGAATGCTATATCATTATAAGTGAAAAAAAATTAAATTAATTTTCTTGAACTTATAGATTTTATTAAAGGTTGTAATTAAAATTTCAAAATTACTGGGAAATTAACTTAAATATTTTATATAAAAATAAATGTATTGCAATAGAAATTCATTTGATTCAAAAGCGATAATATTTTACAATTTTTGTTATTCACCTCAACAATCACCTACCTTTTCGCAACCGCTTTTTTCGAATTAGATAACACTTTGACACTTTGAAGTCTGTAAAAGAAAAAAAAGAAAAATAGTAACAAACTCAACCATTAGATGAAGAAGTTCATTACGAATTAAAACATCAAATTTAATAATTCACGATTAAGTAGCATGCACATAATTTATAAATTAATATACACTTAGCAGCATAATTCAATTAATTATTGTATTTCGTCTAAAAACAGTTATAATCATATAATTATGATATTACCCTGTATAATGACAAAGAAAAAAATTGAACGAAATGTTTTTTTGATTGATTATTTTTTGTCCATTTTTTTACAAAATAAACAGTCAGCGATTTCGGTATTCTTTCTTCAGTATAGTAAAATATAGGCTTTTCTACAATAAATTAGTTTCTCTAGTGTCTGCACAGTGTGTCCCAAATTGGTATGTTTTGCACATATCACGTCTCCATTAAGTGATTTTTGTTGAGAAAAGAATATAATTTTAATTAGCTTACTCCCAAACTCGACTCATATTCTCCAACCACTTGATGTGGGTTTTTTAGAGACCTGAAAAATAATTGGAAAAAAGCGACAAAAGCATTTAGAACTGAAAATAAACAAAACATGGACAAAGCATATTTCGCAGGAATACTTAAAATTGCAATAGAAAAAATTAAAAATATAGAAGATATAATCAACAACGCATTTCGAGCGTGCGGGCTATGTCCATTTGATGCAGAGAATGTAGATTACAGAAAAAATATTGACAATAACTTTGCAGAGTCGACACCAAACAGTGACAATAAATTAATGGACAACAAAATTGTTGACTATCTACACTTTATTGAGAATGAAATCGAAGCTCAATTACTAGCAGATTTTTATAGCACTCCGACACAGAAAATGGAGGGTTGTATCAGCTTTGGTTGAAAATTATCAAAAAAAGAGGTCTATCTTTTGGAAGAATGGAGCAACAACTGGCAAACGAGGAAACAGGGGAAGTTCTTAATGAGAATCTTATGAATACAATTGAAAATGAGCCGAATAATATAATTACTGAAGTTGAAGAAGGCTTAGTATGGAAATACGAGAAATATCTTCAACAGAAAAAGAATCAAATAGTTTCGGTAATAGTGCCATTGTTAAAGTATCTGGAAATGATAGGGATGACAAATCAGAAGATAAGAAAGAACAATTATCACTCTAGAAAACAGAGAAATAAATGAAAGTGAAGAGAGTAATTTGAGTAATTTGACACTCAATAAAGATCAAAATCATTCTGCAGTTGACGATAATATTTCTAGTAAAAGCACCAATCCTATTGTAGGAGATCAAATTGGTATCATCGATACCGACAGCGAATTAGACATTCCTTTTGCACTGATAGTAGACAAAATCAGGAGTCAAGAACGAACACCGGGAAAAGAGTCGGCATTAACACGAATAGGCCTGATATAAATGAACGATGCTCCAAAGTTCTGCCAGGTGTTGAAGTACCAAGTCCATTTAAAAAAGACTCATTTTGGCCAGATACCTCGATTCCTCAAAATCAGACGAAGAGAAAAAAGGAGAAAATTCCGTCTGTCACTACATCGAATACCTGGCTTGAATATTATTTAAAGAAAACTGCCGAAAAAGAAAGAATAAACAATGAAAAAGAAGAAAGGAAACGGACACGAGAGCAAAAGAAATTTGACCTATAAAGTAAGAAAAATTGCAAAAAACTACAACACTAAAAAAAATAAGAAGATAGGAAAGAGAACAAAGACTCAGGTCACTATGAACACAAACAGACTAAACTAAAAATCGGCAAAGAGATTCTGGAAGTAGGATACCACGTCATTGTCGATTTCCAGGGTGATCTTTATCCAGGTATAATAACCCATGTAAGAGAAAATTAAGCCATGATTAGTGCAATGGAAAAGTGTGGAAATACTTTAAAATGGCCTCAAGAGAAATAGAGGATATAATCGAACCGCCAGAATTATTAGAAAAATCCTGATTAATGTTAAAGAAATAGTAGATTTTAGTGTTTTTAAATGAAGCTCAAGGTCTCTAGTTGATTCCACAATATAATACAAGTTATTGAAAATTCTAAAAAATTGACAATTGTTTCGATAAATCAATATCATCGTCAAAATGACAGAAGTTACATTTCATTTTATGCCTACCTGATGTTTAGTAGTTATATTTTTGGCTAGACCAAGAAGTAACCTAACTTGTGATTGGCTTAATATATGTTTATAGAAAAAGAAGAAGATGTGATATTACAAATATTGGAGCTTAGATATTATTAGCCCTATGGTGATATCCTGGATATCATTTTTCCAATTAAGATCAGTATAACTGTGCAATGATATAGAAAACCAGGAAAACTATATCTGCTGATCTTTACAATTATCACTTAAGAAGACAGTTTATTAGTGGAGAATTCCCTAGATTTAACTGTTCATTGACAACTTCATATTGTGGGTTTCTTAAATGTCTTCTAATTTCCAGTTCTTCAAGGAAATCCAGTTCTTGTTTCTTTTCACAAATATGCAGCACTTCTAGTTCTGTGTTAGGTGTCAATGAATGATTGGTGTCAAGTAGATGTTTTGCGTAGTGGGATTTATCTGGTTGTTTTAATCTGTAAGCTCGTAAGTGCTCACTGTATCGTATTTCAAAATTCCTAAGGGTCTGACCCAAATAGACAGCATTACATTATGGACATTTGAGTTTATATATACCTGACTTCTTTAATAGTGGTATTTTTGTTTTTACATTTAACAATTTTGTACTAACATTACTTTCTGTTTTAAAAGAAATTGTTGCATTCGTTGCTGAAGATATTATCTTTGAAATATTATTAGAAATATTTCCTGCATATGTGATGGTTTTATAAGTTTCAATTTCATCAGCTTGTTTAGGATATATTAGTTGTAATGCCACTTTTTTCTCTTTTTTACTAATTAGTTTATTTTATCATATCTAATGGATAACCGTTAGATGTTGCTATTTGTCTAATTGTATTAATCTCTCTATCAAAATTACATTTGTTCATAGATATGATAAATAAACTAATTAGTAAAAAAGAGAAAAAAGTGGCATTACAACTAATATATCCTAAACAAGCTGATGAAATTAAAACTTATAAAACCATCACATATGCAGGAAATATTTCTAATAATATTTCAAAGATAATATCTTCAGCAACGAATGCAACAATTTTTTTTTTAAAACAGAAAGTAACGTTAGTACAAAATTGTTAAATGTAAAAACAAAAATACCACTATTAAAGAAGTCAGGTATATATAAACTCAAATGTCCAGAATGTAATGCTGTCTATTTGGGTCAGACCCTTAGGAATTTTGAAATACGATACAGTGAGCACTTACGAGCTTACAGATTAAAACAACCAGATAAATCCCACTACGCAAAACATCTACTTGACACCAATCATTCATTGACACCTAACACAGAACTAGAAGTGCTGCATATTTGTGAAAAGAAACAAGAACTGGATTTCCTTGAAGAACTGGAAATTAGAAGACATTTAAGAAACCCACAATATGAAGTTGTCAATGAACAGTCAAATCTAGGGAATTCTCCACTAATAAACTGTCTTCTTAAGTGATAATTGTAAAGATCAGCAGATGTAGTTTTCCTGGTTTTCTATATCATTGCACAGTTATACAGATCTTAATTGGAAAAATGATATCCAGGATATCACCATAGGGCTAATAATATCTAAGCTTCAATATTTGTAATATCACATCTTCTTCTTTTTCTATAAACATATATTAAGCCAATCACAAGTTAGGTTACTTCTTGGTCTAGCCAAAAATATAACTACTAAACATCAGGTAGGCATAAAATGAAATGTAACTTCTGTCATTCTGACGATGATATTGATTTATCGAAACAATTGTCAATCTTTTAGAATTTTCAATAACTTGTATTATATTGTGGAATTAACTAGAGACCTTGAGTTTCATTTAAAAACACTAATATGAGCATATTCCACGAATTACGGGTCGAGACAGTCAATCTCATAGCAGATTTTGTTTAATGTTCGAATAATTAGAAATATATTTTATTTACATTTTTTATTTCGCCCCCAAAAACTAAAGTGTAATATTAATTTTTAATTTGCTTATATCATTTGTGTTGAAACTAGGGACAATTTAGTGTCGACAATAGGAAACGTGTGGAAATTAGATTCTACAGTCTGACAAGTTACAGCACACTGTAAAAATGTGGGTGTCGAATTTATGTTCACATGGAGTGGTTTTAAAATAAATCATTATTCTTTTTGTCTCTCATATTTTGTTTGTAATTACAAGTTTTCCTTGAAAAAAAAGGATTGCTCCCACTCAAAAAGTAGTTTTTTATGCATAAAAATTATCTCATTCAAATTAATGAGAGAATAATGATATTTGACCTGTTAAACTGTCGAAATTTGGGACATTTACCTTAGGTGCTTCAAAAAATTAAGTCTGTTGACGATATTGAAATAATCACAGTGGACGCACTCACAAATACTCGCGTATCATCTTTATTTGTAAAAATTAAACTACAAATGTTGACATTTTCAGAAAGCTAAAGAACTCAGCTTTCGAATGATGTAAAAATATATATGTAAAAAAGTCAAGTAATTTTTAGTTCAAAAGAGGCAATTTTTTTCTCGCCCTGTATAACTGGCAGATTTTTTTTAATTTGAATGGGAGGATATTTTTACCAATTTGAAACTCATTGGTGAAAAATGCATATTTCTCCATTATTTCGTTTAGTCAATAATCACGTTTAAAATGTGTCGGTTTCAATTGTGACACTCTGTATTATAAACATAATTAAGTACCTAAAGGACACTAAAAAGTAAACTGATGTCTAATAACCTTAGCAATTGATGCGACAATGAACAATAACAAAAAAAATATTATCTTTTATATTACTCATATACAGGGTTAGTTTAAAATATGGAAACATCTGAATATCTCACAAACGGAAGAAGATAAAAAAATATTTTTTATAATTCACGTAAACAAAATTTACTTTGTGACATTGAAAACAGTGTCACAAAATAACCATTTCAACATCATTTTTGGTAACTTTTATATAGTTGGAGGCACTGTTTTCTAACTTATGGCTGACAAACTGACATTTAAAACGCATTGGTCGGTGGACCCATGACTTGATACATTTTCTATAAAGTTAGAAGAATTTAGTTGATTTGAATAAAAACATTAATATTAAATATAATCAATATATAATTATAAGGTAAGTCATGATTTGTAATGTCAATCGTATGTATTTCAATTTCTAATTTTTCAGCATTGAAATTTTGTCACGTGCAGAACAAATGACAGAATTATGAACGTAAATGGAAGCAAATCAAAATATAAATACCATATACATATTTTTCTTTAGATTTTTCAGGTACTAAATCACTAACTGGGGTATCAGAATATTGCGAAGTTCTAGTGGAGTGCATGATAATTCGCTGTTTAGTTCCATATTCAGAAATTCCGAACTATGTATTAGTAACTTAATAAACATTAATTTTTTTAAAACTTCCGTCAACTATCAATTGTCTATGTGAGGGTTACCAACATAAATAAAGATAGTGCCAACCCTAAAAGTCTGTAGTCATTACACTTTTCGTGACCATCCCGTAAGTTTTGTTGTATTATGAAAATATGCTCCTATGGTAACCTTACAATCCGTATTGAAATCATTTTTTTATCTTTTTCCGTTTGTGAGATTTTCAGATATTTCCATACGTTAAACTAACCCTGTATATTAATCCAACGACTAGGTAGGTCTAGTCAAAAATAATTATTACACGAGATGTAACTTCTATCATTCTGACGAAATAATTGTCAAATTTCTTAAAATATCTGCCATTTTTTCAACATATTGTGGAATTATTTAGAAACAGTTAGTTTCATTTAAAGAAACGATATTTTCAGCGGGCCAAGAAGATGTCAAAATGTTATTCGTGAATGTGGTGGAAATACGAGGCAGTGAAAACAAAAATTAGTGCATTGGATTTTACTATTCATAATTCGAATACTCATGTTCTTTTCACTTATTTGTCCGGGAAATGAAGTTTTATATTATTTATAACATTTTAAAATATTATTGTTTAATAAAATCTAAAGGATAACTGAATAACAATTAAGTTTTTTTCTAATTTCCACTTAATTTTGAAACTTCCTGTATATTGCACGATTTTAATTCATTAATATAATGTAAGCTAATGAGTATATTTTATGAAACATATTTTTCACGCCACTAGTTTACAAACATTGAAATTTAATATTTTCATGACAAGATAGGACTTGTATATCGGGCCATCACATTCAATACCAAATAATGCAATGGAAATCATTATTATCCAAACAAAAAGGTGAAAGTATACTTTATTTTGAAAATTTTTCTCACTAAACTATTAATACTGATTTTAAAATTAATTATACCCTGTAGATATTACATATAAAAATGACCAAACACATTTAGAAGCGTTATTTTGTTTAAAAACGTCATTAAAAGTATAATTCTTGCATAATTATTCAAAGAAAATTTCATTATTATATCAAAAATACAAATTCTTTTGGAAAGAATAGTGAATCTATATAAGAAAATCCAGTTTTTTAACCCAATTCAAAAGAAAAATGAATTTTTTTACCTGTACAATGTTAGATATCCAATTTCACTAATTTATCACACACCACATATCACAAACATATCACCTTATCAGAAATACATTACAACTAAAATAAAATAGTTTAGGGAGACGAACGGTGGTCAATTTTTTGCAGTTGCTTAGAACGAAATCACGTGAGGAATTAAACAGTTATTCACATCAGGAAGTAAACAAAAGAAACACGTTATTGTAGGAACCACCAATCAATGCATTTTAGATTTATTATGACTTATTTGGAGTTGGGTATAATATATTTTTTTTAGACAATGGAATTATTTGAACCAATTTAAATTTTATACCAAAAATGTTTAGTCAGCATTTTCTGTATGATTTCGAATTTACAGAATAATTATAAATTTGTAAAATTAACTGTCTCGTTCAATCTACCCATTTTATTGTTTTAAATGAAACTTACTGTTTCTACTTATTTCTACAATATATTGAAAAGATTTTAAAAATTCTATGATAATTGACAATTGATTGAATATTAAATATTATCGTCAGAATGACAGAAGTGACATTTCAATTGAAGCCTATCTGATGTTTAATAAATTTTTTGGCTAGACCAAGAAGTGACTTACCTAGTGATTGACTTAATATATTTTAATAGAAAAAAGAAGAACAAGATGTGATGTTACAAATATTAAAGCTTAGATATTATTAGGCTAAGTTTTATTTAAAACAGTAATATAAATTTGTAATTAATAACTAGACGATTAGACATTAGAGACGTTACGGAAATTTAAAAAAGGAAATTATATACGGGGTATATAGAAATCAGTACCAAAGAATAACCATATAATTGCAATTATTCATTTCAGAGATAAACATTTAACTAAACATGGAGAAAATTCACATCATTTTCGTTATACAGGGTGCCATAAGTAGAATTTCCACCCCAAAATTTTGAGTTATGTTCAGATTTGGTAAAATGTCAAATCAGGTCAATTTTAACCTTTTTAGAGTATGTATAGGAGAGAGAAGGGAGACTTAATCCCATTTTCAGTATATTGAATCTAGATCGTACTATACAAGGTATTTCTAATTTTTATGAAATTCACTACAATGTAATAACCTTAATATAAACATTAACACTTAAATTATCGTAAAAAATTGTTTGAGTACCAAGTGGAAAAATGTTTTTAATTATTTTCCAAATGGGATCAAGTATCCTTCTCTCATGGAGAATTGATCTCCCTATCTATGAGAGTTCATCTCATTAGGATCATGTCTCCCTCTACTACTTTTGATTAGTAAAGTGCACCTAAATAAGGAAATTTATACAGATAAATGAAGTAATAATCTATGGGAGTATTTATATTTATTTAAATATTTGCAGTTTATCCAATACAAACATTAGGAAGTCTTATTTTGAAGTTATAAAGTCCACGTCTGACATCAGGTACTGGCAAAACTCTTTTTACGTCATCTGTGGGCACAAGCCCCTCATCTTTAGTTAGTGGGAAGTGAAAAGGTGCCTCTTTCTTCCTTAAAAAGTTTACTAGTACCTCTGAAGCTGTTGATTGAACTTCGGTCACCTGCCCTACAAAATAAGTTGTTCCCTTATTTCTGTTAAACTCAACGAATACAAAGTCCCCAATTTTAGGGAGCGCCTGCCTCGACGAAATCGTCCACCTCCACTTCGAAATTGTCACCATCACTAGCTGGATCTAAAAATGGGTCGATATCATCTAAGCTATCGTCACTGGCCTTCCAAACCTCTTCATCTTCAGAACCCTCGCTTTTTAGTCGCTCTTTATCTTTCTTTGAATTGTTTTTATTTTTGATCGTTTTTGAAAAATTCTTTTTCACACCTGAAGCCCTCTTTTGACGCTCTGCTTGTTCTGCTTCTAATTCCTGTTTCTCAGGTGTATCAGTTAAAATTATACATCGACCTCGTTTACGACCTGTCGGTTGCTTCGCAACCCTCGGTGGGGCCTTGGGAAATGGAAAAACTTCCATTGGGGACACCATTGTAGACACAGAAGGTTGAACTGGCGATTGATCACGATGGGCAGACGGTCCGGGCTGAGGACTAGGTGAACGAATTCTAGGCAATTCTGAAGCATCAGAATCTGGAGTTTCTGCCATAGGATTTATCCTATCGGTCACTAAACTTGAGCAGAACTCATCGTCTATAAAGATATTGGAATTGAATGGAAAAATTCCGGACACTCTGAATCGACTAATAATATTCGCTGGAGAAAAAACTTTGGGGTAAGCTTCTCCAAGGAGGCCTAGAATGTCATATATTGTTATATTTTTTCCGTTATGACTGGTCATCCAATCAGATGCAGCACAATTGTAATACGTTTTCCAAAGTCCGAAAATGGTTCGGTCCAGTGGCTGTAACTTGTGTGATGTATGCGGTGGCAACGTTAGAAGGATAAGACCATTGGCTCGGGCAAAATCGATAACTTCGAGGTTTACGTGGCTGTCATGGTTATCGAGAATAACTAATTGTTTGTTGTCCGAAGAGCAGTGGGAATATTTTTGAAAATATTGCATATATTTGCAGAAATTTTCTTTTGTCATCTATCCAGATGGATGAGTAGCTCCTGCGGAACCAAGTGGTGCACCTTGTAGCATGCGATCTTGCCAGTTTACACGTGGAAAAATTAGGAAGGGAGGAACATGATTTCCACAAGCATTTACTGCACTACAAATTGTTATGAGCTGTCCTCTTTCACCCGACGTGACTTTTGCTACTTGCTTAACAACTCTTTCACCAATAATTTTTCCTGGCTTGTGAACAGTTGTGACTCTTGTTTCATCAATATTCCAAATTTTTTCAGGAGTAAACCAATACTTTTCAGGCGTAGTTCGCAATTTTTCGAAAAAGTTGCTCAATGTAAATTTATTGAATGCGGAACTACGGGCTAGATTAGTGGGCTCAGGAGTTCTAAGAGATAATCGGCTGTCTCTCCATAAAACATTTTGCCCAATCCCTGCCTGCTATTTTTTTATTTCCCAAGAAGGAGGAATCTTTTTATTATTTGCCTTACACAGTAAAAAGTCTTTAATACATTTTACACTCTGGTTCATGCTTTTTGGTGACCAACCAATTTTAAGTAAACATACTTAAACTTTGTAATAATATAATGTCACATTTTTGTTGTAATTTGTTATTCACAGGATGAATGTGAAACGGTTCTGAATAGAAATAATTTTTTACCCATAATTTACATTTTTGTTGTAAAAGCAAATATTTCATGTAATTAAATAATTACATTTAACAAGTGAATTTTACTCGTGGGTATGTGTGAACTTCACGTCATCCCTGTATGTTTTGTTACAGAAAAAGTGTAAATTTTCTTAATTATTGTAAATTGTCATGTTTATGGTAATACACTAAATATGTGATTTTCCTGGAATTATATGCTAGATTCACAGGAATTATGTAATTTTATTTTACCTACGACCACCCCTGTAAGTAGTCAAAAACACACAGTCGGCAATCAATGTAAGACGTCAGTTACGCACGGTAAAACAAAACGCACGGCTGTAAAGTAAATCGCACGGCTTCCCTAGCAACCACTTAGCAACTGTCAATAGACGTAGCCATTTTATTCAAAATGTATTACTTAGATATTTGACGTTGAATTTTATTCTAGATTTAAATGGTAGATAAGATTTATTAGATATGAGATTGCATTTAATACTAAGAGTTATTTGGAATTATATGATAAATGGTTCCGTTTCATTCAATCCGCATCTTTTAGCTGTCTGAATGTATCTCATATTAGTAAGTAATAGTATATTATACACCAAGCGACTTAAGTGGCCCATTTAATCTCACGGGTGGTGCTTGATTCCTGATGGAAGTAATCCACCTAAGGGATTAATGTCACTTTAGTCGAGAGGTGTATACGCTATTTTATGCAATTCCGGTAATTCTACATACATTTTTAATAAAAATAAATACTACTTAGGATGGACTTTTACGAAACTTGGCTGGACATCGAGGGTGAACTTCTAATATGCTTGGCTGGGCATCGAGGATCGACTTTTATAAAACTTGGCTGGGCATCGAGGATGTACGTTTTTATTTGTACTTTAAATCCCTTAATAAGATTATAAATACAAGTACAAGTAGGTCGTAGGTAAAGTATAGTACGTAACTCGTGTTGTAACGCATTGTACGCACTCACAGAATTACGCACTCGCCGCTACGCGTAAAATGCTTCTTAGAACACACGTTACGTAATATACTATTACATGATTAATGTAGATTTTATATATATTTGTAAAATTAGATAATTTTACCGATACATTAAAGATGTAACTTTCCTAAATTGGTGTGACATTCACGATATATTTGTGGTTCTATTTTACATGGTTGATGTAAATTTCCTGTATAAATGTAAAGCTAGATATTTTTAGTAATACACTAAAGATGTGAATTTTCGTAAAATACCTATGTGAAATTCACAAAATCAGTGTAATTTTGTTTTACATGGTTGATCTAAATTTTCCCTATAACTGTACAGATAAGATGTGAATTCACCTAAAATGTGTGAATTTCATAGTATTAATGTAATTTTGTTTTACATAAATAATGTGAAGGTCGATTCATGTATATTTCAAATATTTAATATTTTAATTTGAGTAATCCCGGAATGTGAAATTTTTTAACTGTCTTCTGTCAAAATTCACACATCCACAACAGTTAAAAAATTAAAGATTTTGACATTCCGTGATTACTCAAATTAAAATATTGAATATTCCAAATATTTATTAATTCAAATACGGTAAATAAATCGACCTTACATTCCTCCTTAGACTTCTGAAATTAGAATGTTTAAGTGTAGCAAATTGTCTTATAAAAGGTAAATCTTTTAAATTAGGTAATTGGAAACATTGTCTATCGTTTAAAAAATTTATTGAAATAAAATATATAAATTCACAATTTATTAAATACTTAAAATCAATAAATACAAAAATTTGGAGAACATTCACATTTTTATTCCTGTAACAATTGAAACCTCTGGTGTTTTCGGTCATGAAGCTTCAAAATGATTCAAGAGCAACTTTGTTCTTTATACAACAAATAAGTATTGCAATTCAAAGAGGAAACGCTTCGTCTTTTCTCGGTACGTTTCCCCGTTCTAAGCCTCTACAAGAACTTTTTATAAAACCTAATCATAAGAAACGTAATTCTTCTACCACTTTCAAACATTCTCACATTAAAGGCCCTAAAACATGTGATCTTTCCTTTTTCCGAAATTCTTATTTAACATCTTCATTCTCTTCTTCAGAATGTGTGCCTTCTGAAGCGTTGACAATTTAATAAATTATGCCCCCAACAAGCTTTTGGGCTTGTACTAAAAAATACCGATAACCACCAGCCAGATGATGTCCCATTCATAGGAATACTGAAGAAGATGACTATGCTAGAGAATGATGCGATTCCTATACGCAATAGATTATCTCTAACCAAAACACTTTTCAAATCCGTAATATCTACATCCAATTCAGTAGCAAACATCATCAATTCAAATTCCTTATCACACCGATCAAGTGAGAAAGACAATATTAGAATCCGAGATTATTCGTACAATGATAGTAGTTGCGAAAGATCTTTTAACAATATTTCCACATTCAGATCCATAAAGGGTATTCCCCAAGATTCTTTGGGTCTCAAAGGCCTCAAAAATATTGGTAACACATGTTTCATGAATAGTATTATCCAATGCCTATCAAACACAAGGTGGCTATTAGAATATCTAAAGAGAGACGCATACATAAAAGATATTAACATAAACATATCTAGCAAGAAAGGAACACTAATTAAAGCATTTGCTGAAGTTATTCAAGAGCTTTGGTCTGAAGCCGGTTCAGACAGAGTGGTTGATACAGTATCATTGAAAAGTAAGATTCAGCGATTTACTTCAAGGTTCATGGGATACACTCAACATGATGCACAGGAGTTTCTTCGTTACCTATTAGCAGGACTTCACGAAGATGTCAACAAGGTATATGAAAAACCAAAGCCCATATTATCAGAAATTGATGATATCGAGAAAGCACAAGAATTTTGGTTAAGATATGCGAGAATGGACAACTCCAATATTATGGATAACTTTGTCGGTCAATTAAAATCAACAATCAAGTGCACACACTGTGGTCACTGTTCAGTTACCTACGATCCTTTGTGGTATTTATCTCTTCCGATACCACAAAGAACAGATCAATTACGACTTTCACAATGTTTAGATTCGTTTACAAGAGAAGAAACACACGACGGTGATGAGAAACCAACTTGTTCGAAATGTAAGGAACGAAGACGATGCATTAAATCATTCTCAATTCATCAATTTCCGAAAATACTGGTTATTCACCTGAAGCGCTTTTCGCAAACAGAAAGTTTTAGTGGAAAACTTAATTATTCAATAGATTTTCCAATAGAAGGGCTTGATTTGAACCATTACGCGGCTGATAATGGGGCACCTTGTATGTAGAACCTCTACGCTATATCTAATCACTGTGGAACCACTTATAATGGTTACTACACAGCATTTTGCCGACATCCCTACACGGGACAGTGGCACGAATATACCGATTCAAGAATGCTATTAATATCGTGGAAATCTTTAGTCAGTGGAGAAGTATATGTTCTCTTCTATGAACAAGATGACACAAAATCCCACCTTTAAGTTTAAGAAATTTTTTTTATTAGTTTTTAAATTGTATATTTTCATTGTGAATCAATGTCTTATTTGTTTTTTTTTCTGCAAAATGTATTTATATATTCATATATACATTGTATCCGTATAAATATAAATAAAATAAAAATATAATATATACTTAACTTAAAAAATAAACTCATCTGGTTTAATATATAAATAAAATTATCAATCAAATATCTAGAGGCGCCTTCCAAGTATCTAATTATTAACATAGGTATATACAGTGTGCCCAAATTAAGTTTTGAAATGAAATGTTGAAATTTCTAATGTGACAAACATGTATTATTGATTAGATAGTTTTAATATGGATACAGTAAAAAACTTAAATTATGAACTAATATTATTACTTTTATTATTCTAATATTTGCACATTTTAATAAAAATCAAAATTTGAAAAAACATTTTTGAGGCTAAATACAATTTATAACACAGCATTTGGCGAACTAAAGAAACTCTTAAAAATGTGAGGAGAATCATATTCAATATTAGATATTTTTTTATATCTGATCGAATATCTCACCAATATTATCAACTATAGTAAGTTTGGACAAACTGTATAGAGAAACAGAAAGTTCATAATTCTCTACCAAGCAACAAGTATCTGACTATTATGAATAAATACGTATAAAAAGTAAAATAAATATGAAAAGTCTTTGAAAAAATACATTTCCTTACTTATCGTGACAAAAATGAGGATTTGGTTATTAAGTTAACTAAAAAAATCACCTTTTTTTTGAGTTGCTGAATTTTGGGTGAATTTTCCAAAAATATATTTGAATCATTTCTAGAACACACAGAATTTCTTTCGGAAATTCTGGATTATAAATGAAATGAAGCGCGAAGCAAAACTTTAGTGCTTCTGGAAAACTTGAATCAACTATAACTGGTACCTTTTCGAAGAAGATTTTGTAGCTTCCTTCTAAAAACCAATTTATAGGTTAAATTATATCACATTTATCGATCCAGTGAAACTTAGTCGCACATTTGTCATAGCTTTAGTCTAGTTACAACGTGAGTTTAAAGTTGTTTTAATATCGTCTACAGGTTAATGGAAAGATGGATAGTAATAGCAAACATTTATAAATTACAATCACTATACAATTCTATGACGTGAAGTTTCGCCAGACCTTGTACATTTTTTGTTAAGAGTTCAGTGTAATTACACGAGCAAAATAAATGGGAAAGAATATTCGGTCATTACAAGTTTCAAGAGAAAACGTAAATTTAGGATGATATATTTCTTAAGCCATACGTGGTATGATCACTATCTCGGAAAAAATAACCCAATATACTTTGTATTTTAAAATGTTCTTTGTAGAACTGATTTCAATAAACCTAAATCAATAAACGAAACTTTTTGTGGAGAAAAAATTCTCAATTCTTTTTCCTGAAATGAATACATTTCATTAGGAATTCTTCCATAAAAAATTCATAAAAATTTCGAATTTGAGTATTTTTTTTATCATAGTATATTGATTCTAAAAATTGAGTTTTTCTATATGAAATAGATTTAAAAATATATTGAAAGTTGGAAAAAAATTATTTCCCGATTGTTACTTTTTACCCATCTACTTAAAAATAATTACTAAAATGTTATAGTTGGTGGATATCATCTGTTCAAGAAGCTTTAATTTACAATTTTTTTTCAAATATTTGTTTATTTGTACATTGCTTTACTTCACTTACCTATATTAATTATGCAAGGAGACAAAGTATCAATTTTCACATCATTTCTTGAATTTTCATGAAAAGAAAAATTACAGTATTACTAAACTATTGTTATATTAGTGTTTTTAAATGAAACTCAAGGTCTCTAGTTAATTCCACAATATAATACAAGTTATTGAAAATTCTAACAAATTTGACAATTGTTTCGATAAATCAATATCGAAACAATTGTCAAATTTTTTAGAATTTTCAATAACTTGTATTATATTGTGGAATTAACTAGAGACCTTGAGTTTCATTTGAAAACACTAATATGAGCATATTCCACGAAGTAAGGGTCGAGACAGTCAATTTCATTGTTATATTATTTTATTTAAATAGGAATCAGCTTTCATATTACGAAATAATTATAGTGATAGTAATGTTCGTTTACCTCAATATCTCTATAGAGGTGAGAAATATCTTCCTTAAAGCGTATCGTCATTATATATAAGGATTCATGGACTGGATTTTCTAATGGTTCTGGAATTTTCATATTTTTCTGATTTTTTGCAAACATCTAAAACCTCTCTAATTTCACTATCATGATGGTTGAAAGAGAACCTATATCGACATTGGTCAGTTTGTGAAAATGCCTTAAAATTGCTTTTTTGTTCATTAAAATTGGCCATACATTGTCTCCAACAACATTTTTGAGAAATAATAGGAACTTACCTAAAAATTATTTATCCTGCAAAACAATACAATTCACGTGAAACTCGTCTGCAAACTGCAAACATAAATTAACAAAGACACACGCTGTTGTTTTGCCAGTAAGAGAAATCGCCTCTCATTGGTTTTAACTAATCACGTGGGGTATAGTGTCACAAATATAATGTAATAATTACGCAAAACATGTGATTTTAGGTTAATTATGTGTATCATTCCTTAAATGGTGTAATTCTATTACACGGATTTTGTAAAAATTACAATATTTAGGGAAAAATGTTTACAACTTTTTATAATTAATTTCACTAGTTTATGTAAAGGGGATGTTTATACTTAATTTTAAACTTTTCAAGGGGCAATGCAATGCCATACCTCTGGCAAAAAAGTGGTGGTTAATATTTGGAACACAATAACATTTTAGGCCCTTGATGTATTTTGAGAATATGTTAAGAGTAACTTAGCTGTTTAGTTTGCCAAATATGAAAAGAAATAGATGTAAAATCATATCGATTTTTTTGAAAAACCCGCATATTCAGCCGTATCACTTTTTCTCTATTGTCAGAAGATGAATTTTTAGGAATCGATATAGTTTCGCATTGTCTAGAATCCATACATATTTAAATTACAAAATTTCATAATAAATTTTCAATAAAGTTCTTTATTCTTTCTTTATTTACCAAAATTTCATGTATACTAACAATATTTTTTGACGTCGCATGTTCACTGTTAAAATTTAGTTTTTAAAAGAATTTATTCACATCATTTCAGATTTTGCACAAATATTACATCAAAATCCTACGTAAAGTTACAAGATTATTAAAAAATATAAGTATAATTATATGCACATTGTAAAATTACAGGCCTAATCTGATTTTACTTGAAAAATACATAAAAAATAAAGTTTGATTTATTTTGAGTAAAGTTACACTCAATTATTCGTCTCATTTACAACAATGTTTGAAATTCACATAGTAATTGTTGAAATTCACAAGATAAAATAAAATATTTATAGAGTGATAGATTGTCCACATATATTTCGTAGAAATGCTATGTAATCTCAAAGGAAAATTGAAAAATGTGTGTATAACCACAAAAATATTGGATAAATACATGTACAATGTAATTTCGCTTATAATCCAGGGTACAGTAATCATTTACATTTCATTAACAGTAAAGTTCCACATATTTCTTATGTAAACTACAGGTAAATTTTTCTTCATTTTTTACTGTGTAGCGAACTCATAGGCAAGTTCGCGAAACTTTTTTAAAGATAAACCATAATTTAAGCGAGATGCTTGAATAAGGTATTCTGAAAGCTACAGTTCTTCTTCATTTTTAAACATTTGTGCTTTTTGAAACACAGGCAAACGATCTTCTCGTCTAATTATTCGCTTTAACGTCATTACTTTGATGTTGAACTGTTTAGCAGTACCTTCAAATGACCCCCCCATTTTTCACTGCAGCAACAGCTGCAGATATACTTTCGTACTGAACACGCATCTTTGCACCAACTTTAGGTTTGTAATTTTTTGGCAACTGAAATAAAATGGAAAAAATATATATAAAATTACATAAGGGACACTTGATTCTCCCAATTAAAACTCGATAAAGTAGACTTGATCCCCTGATCATATCTCCCTTAACGCAATGGGATCAACTCTCCCGAGAACACACTAAATATTTAAAATGGCAAGAAATCAAAACAGAACCTAAATTACGCAGCACAAATTAGCTAAAAATATTCGCCAGATACAACATAACGACACTAATATACTACAAACCAGATTTTGTTTATACATAGTAGGTAAATAAACATTTAGTACTCACCATAAAATATTTTTAAACACAGTAAAATTAGAAAACTCCCATCAAATTATAGCAAGCAATACCTGCATATTCGGATGAAGCTTGTTGACTGAAAGTGCGTGATACTCAACCAGTGTTGCCGACGAAACTCTGTATTTGGGCGGTAAATTCAAAGTCTCCCTGGGGTTCAAGTCTCCCTACTCTCCCCTATGGTTGTAACTGAGGAGGTTACGTATATTTTACCATTACTTAACTAGTATACCTTATAATTTTAAGTTAATTATTAATGAATTCGATTTAAATAATCAATATCTCTTTTAATCATATTTTTATTGTTTTATATTCTCTATCAGTACTTTCACCCACATGATGTCACGAGAAATACTCGTATATTCGATACTCCAAATTTCTTTTTCAAAAATATTTATTTACACAACTAACTAATTTAATTAAATATTTTCATGTATACAAGAGAAAGATTGACAAAGAACTGTGCTACATAAATTTATATCTAAAAACATAAAAAATGCAGAAATAACAAGTTTGCATGAATATGATAATATGACAATCTGCTAAAGTTGGAGGTTCCATGGGAAACGGCGATATCATTCTTCCCTTCGAAATTTCAACTCTGAGAGTTAGCGATGAAGTTGTATAGATTCCAGGTCGATTGATTGATCTTTTTTCTTATATTAGAATCGGGTCGATAGTTTTCTAGCAATAATACATCCTCCTAGTATATCCAATAGACAATGAATTATAATTTGTAGTGTGGTGTATTTTCTGAATGATTGATTATGGATCGTTTTAGAGAATTTTGGTTTTAATTTGGTTCAGGTCCTCCAGGTTGATGTCTTGCAGTTTAATACTGGTATGAACGTTTTGTATTTCAAAAACTTTGACTTCTAGTTCAGGAAACAAGATGTCGTTACGGGTTACAATTTTGTTGATTTTATTAGGCATCCTTTTGGTATTTATACAAAGTATATATTTTTGACTCTCATAGTTTCGGCTTGATCTTGGCATGTGAGTGTAATGGTTTCTTGAAATGGAAAAACTGTAATCCATTGTTTGGTATTGTCCAGACGTTGGAAAAACATTTTGGGGATAGTGATTCTTGTCTGTTGGCAATTGGATGTGCTTTTTTATATTTAGTAGTTAATAGCTTAGTGGTGGAATGTATGGAATTAATATATGCGAGAATTGCATAGACCATTTTTACTGTGATGGGTGTTTTAAGGAAACCTCTCGTATTAATAGCCGAATGTGTTCGATAATGATTGAATAAAACTTTTCGATAGAACATTGTGATTGAAAGTGGTCGGGACAGCAGAAACGATTTTTCATTTTAATGCGACTCAGGAGTTCGGAAATAACGAAATTTTTAAATTAAGCGCCATTGTCACTGAACAATTGTTCAGGAACACTATGATGAGAAAAGAGGGTTACAAGGTTGTAAACTATTTTGGTACTGGACAAAGAAGTCAGGTGGTATGATTGGGCATATTTCGAAAAAGTGTCAAAAATTTATTCTGATCCATCGTGATTGTATCTATGTATAATATTTGGAAGGGTTTGTCAGCAGTAGGGGTTTGGTTCATTTTTATTTAAATTAGATTTATTCCATATTTACTTTGTTGGCGTACTTCACAATCATTTATAAATGTCTGTATGGAGTTTTTCATAAACGGCCAGTAATAATTTTCTTTAATTTGTTGATACAATAGAAACGCTTTTCCATTACGTGACTGATACTACAACCACATGCAGCTTAATCAAAACAATATGACAAACGCTTGTATAGAGTTTCTCTCTTCATCTGTTATTAGAAGTTAGCAAGATATATGACATATAATGACAAAAGATGGTGGATAATAAAAGCTGGCCTTCGTTTCGTCCAAAATCGATGTATTTTTGTGAATCTCTCTTGAAACTTCAAATGTTGACCATAGATCTGTGATAATTGGTAAACATCGCGGAAATCTACATATATAGTGCTAGATTAGGATCAATATATCTATATGTCGATTATTGTTCCCAGTTCTCGGTGAACAGTGATAACTAACAGGAGAGACGTCAAAATCGCTAAACATAACAAGTTATATGGCTTATAATGACCAAAGATGGAAGATAATAAAAGGCAGCTTTAGTTTTGCCCAAAATCAATAATCAATGCTTTTTTCTGAATCGTTCTTGAAACTTCAAATACTGACCATATATCTGTTATTATTGATAAATATCGCAGAAATTTACATATATAGTGTTAGTTTAGGGTCAATATATATGTCGGATATTATTCCAAAATCGCTATACATACCAAGTTATAAGGCATATAACGACAAAAGATGGTAGATAATAAATGCCTTAGTTTCGCCCAAAAGCGATGCTTTTATCTGAATCGTACAAGAGTACCAACATAGTATGTGTTGAATAATATCGTCAACTCTACGGTTGCTTTTACTTTCGTGGAAAGATTGAATGATATCTTTGAAGTCGTTTTTGTTTGTAATATCGATTAATTTTTTCATGCATTTTTTTAAGGCGAAGGAAGAATTTTTGAAATATTGGTGTGAAATTACCAGAAATAGTTAAAATATTTCTGAGTTTTCAAAACATGTCTCTGGATTGATATAATTATTTATGAAGTCGATAATAGTGATTCGCACGAGACTCTCGTTTTCGAGTCTCGCATGGTCTCGTCTCGATTTCGAGACTATACTCGGACCAAACGAGACGAGACTTTTGTTTGGTCTCGCCTCGAGACTCGTGCATGAGGTATCGCGTCTCGCGCGAGAGTCTCGCAGGTGAATATTTCTGAATGAACATCAATTTATTTTGATAAAAATTAATAAGCACAACACCAAAAATTGCTTTTAAAAGCCTCTGCTGGCGGTATCGGTTGACGGTAATCACTTTGTCTTTCTGAAGCGCGCCGCCGCCGCCGTCTTTGAACCCTATTCCGACAGCCATAAATTTTGCGATATGTACGTGTCCTATCCTATTGTGATCGAATAAATAAAGATCATTATTGAAAATAAAAGTTTAAATTTCTTCCCAGTTTAGTTATTCGTTGTTCGTTCTGGATAGTGGTAGTTGTTCGAATTTTTGAGCGTGCGGAATTGTGCCAAGTTAATTCAAAATGAACCGATTCAAGAGGAAAAGGAGCGAACTTTTGACTTCAGAAGGTGAATCAAATTTCGGTGATTTTTCTAGTGGAACTGAGGATATTTATATACCAGACAATGTTAGTTTGAGTGATAATGTGACTGAAAGTGAATTGTCGTCATCGTTAAATAGCAGTTCGTCTTCGTCTAGCATGCAAATACAAAACGACTCTTACAAAAGCGAATTCGATGCTTATTTCAACATTGAATTGAAAGGGACAAATCGAGATAAAATCTCCAGGTGCAGAATATGTTTAAATTCGAAGGAAATTAAAATGTCACGGGGAAATGCTACTGGATTAAGAAAACACCTACGCAGTAAACATCCAAAAGCATATTTCGAAATATATACAAATGAATAAAATCAACTGGCAGGAGCAAGTACTTCCAGACTCACTGTTCCCGAAATGTTTGCTGCGAATTTTCAATTGAAGATAAGCTGTTAGGTAACTTAATCATTTAATTATTTTAACACTGTATACCATCGTTGAACCACATTTTTATTTATGGCATATTTTTGTTTTGAATAGTGAAATATATAACTTTTCCAAAAGTCTGACGGCATCTGTCGTTATCAAAAATGTGCAACTTTTATAAGTTTAACAAGCCACGGCAAGTGCGGCGTGAATAGTCTTTCTAATGCCTATCAATTTCGTTTGATACGCCGACACCTCATTTAAATGAGGATTTATAACTTCACTACCAAAGATTTTGCATTTTGCCGCACGTCAATATGTCCACATGGATCGCGGAACTTCCTTTGAATTTATACGAGTTGTTGCAATAGTTGATAATGAATGAACTATATTGAAAAAATATTAAAATACAGCGTGGATCAAATTGGGCTTACATGTATTGTTATTTTAAAACTATAATAGATAGATAATGTGAGAATTGGCTATACGGTACAATATTTTCTAAATTTTAGCCAATTAGGTTTTGATATACAGTGTGCTCAAAATGGATTGATATATTGCGATCTCGGAAAGTGTAATGTAAGAGATAGGAGAACGAGTAAATGGGAGAAGCTTTAGACCATTTAGTTTAATAGAATATTAAATGGCGCTTGCTGCGTGATTTTTGTTTTTAAGATATTTTGAAAAAAGTAAAAAGGTGCATATTCGGAAAGGCCCACAACTCACAACGTTTCGATTTTTTCAGAACCATCATTAACTTTCATTTTTTAAATATGGGCCTGGATTGTTATTCAACACTTTAGGTGCCGTAGGTTTTTTTTTAGTGATTGCAATCTACGCCAGCCATACTAACTACTACCACTATACTAAAAAGCAGAAAATAGAGAGTAGAGAAAGAACTATTCATGCATCAATTATCTATTGCATTACAAAAATTGTGTCATTTCGCAGGTGGTTACATAAATAGATATTTTGACACTGAGAACCAAAATATGCTATTTTTCAGTTGTCATTTCGATGTGAAAAACATCACTAAAACATAAAACAACAATGCGAAAAGTGAATCAAACGTTGAAATATCGTCTGAATATTTTTTATTATACTTTCGTGGCAAGGAATATTGTATGATACATTTGTTAAAAGTGATTTTATTTTGCTCCTGGAGTTGCTCCACTCGTGGATGTTTATTTCGCAATATAAAATGCCACTTTTAGCAATTGTATCATAAATAACAATATTTTGATTTCTGTCCGTTTTAAAAGGTCTTATCACATTACATATTATTACTTTTCAGACTACATCAGTGAAACCAAAAAAGGATGATTTTGACTTGACGATTGTTGATTGGATGGCACCAAAATATTTACCTTTTAATTTCTTCCATGACGAAGATATTAAAAACTTTTTAAAGAAATATCTGGAAAGTATTTTCCAAAAAACGATAAATTGAGAAGATTAGCAATGCTACGATTCGAGTGCCTAAAGCAAAAAATGACCGACATGTTGACCAACAATTCTTAAAAATTATCATTTACTATAGATGGCTGGACCTTTATTAGCGGCAGATCTTATTATGGAATAACAATATATTTTATAGATGACAATTGGGAATTGCAATCGATCGCTCTAAATTTTGTTCCTGCCCATGGAAAACATATAGGAAAAGACATCGCTCTCACATTTTTCAACTGTGTAGACGCTAAAGGTTTGATCCAGGAACTTCAAGGAATAACAATGGATAATGCCTCAGCAAATACAATTTTTATTGAAGAACTTCAGGAACTTATTCCCGATTTAAATGTAGAGGACTGCCATTTTCGATGTTTTGGACATGTGATTAATTTGGCCGTGCAAGATTTGTTTCCGTTGTTGAAACTGAATTCTGAGGCAAATGAAGAATTGAGTGATGATAGTGTCGATGAGGAAACCGAAGTTGATGAAATTGAAGATAATTCTAATACACTATGTAAAATACGCACTATCTTTTCGAAATTTAAATGGTCAGAACAACTTTTAATCAAGTTCTGTAGTGCGTGCGAGGCAATTGGTAATTCTCGCCAATTAACACATGTGTTGGATGTGCCTACACGCTGGAATTCCAGTAATGATATGCTGAAAGTAGCTCATGAAGCTAGATATGGACTTGGTGTACTGTGTCAAAATGTTGTTGATTTAAAACAATATGCTCTTATGGACAATGAATGGATTCTGCTAGAAGAAGTGCATACATTACTAGTCAACTTTCAAATTCTTTCCAAAAAGCTCGGAGGAGAAAAGTACGTCACATTACCTATGGTGGTTGTATGTATCAATATACTAATAGATAATCTTGAGAACAAAATATTTAGATGGGACCAGAAGGTTGATCGAACCGCAGTCGAAGAGCAGCTTATTGTTAGTTTTCAGGCTGCGAGAGACAAAATATTAAAGCATTATCGTAAAGCTAATTGAATTTATGCCTCGATGTGATAAAGAAACAGATATACTACAATGGTGGAAAATGCATGCTTCTGAATTTCCTATTCTAAGTTTAATGGCACGAGATCTCTTAAGCATACCGGCTACTTCAGTCCCGGCGGAAATATTATTCTCACGTGCTGCATTACCTATAAGAAAAGATCGAAATCGCCTCAACAATGAATCTGCATGATGTTTGTCATGTCTAAACGACTGAGTAAAAAACAAAAACATTTGCAACCGAGAGGGGTTTTTTACCTTTGCTTTTTTCTGTTATTTCATTTATTAAATAATGTTATGTTTTTATTTTCTTTAGTTGTATTACTTTCAAATACATGCTATTTTTCAACAATTGTAATTTTCTCTTCCGACTCTTATATTATAGCAAGTATTTAAGTATTCATATTGCACTGAAACAATAAGATTATGAATGATGAGAATTCGATACTTTTACGAGACTCTCGTACGAGAAACGAGACGAGACGAGACTGGAGGCTGGGAGACGAGACTTGAGACGAGACTTATCATTGCATCGTCGAGACGAGACAAGATTTTGTGAAAATCTTGTCTCGTTGGTCTCGTGCGAACCACTAGTCGATAACATTCATTGCAAAATTGTTTTGTAAAAATTGAACTTTAACACGTTTTTTATTTCCAAAAAGAATTTGAATTTTGGGGTTAGCTGGAGAGTGGAGGATGTGATTTATTATGATTTGATTTTGACCATAGTTAACGACAGTATTTATGGTCGGAATTTCGAAAGTTGGTTTTTGTTAATTATTGGAATGACCAGTTTCGTCATCGTTATTGGATTGGGTTTCAGTCTTATCTGGTGGGTCATTTTCAGGTTCTGAGTTTGGTTGAACTTATAATGAGATATCGTCTCTATTATCTTTCAGATTTTCAGGAAGGGGAATATTTTCAGTATAAAAATCAGTTAGGGAAGTGTTAGGTTGGTCATAGCTAAAAAGATTTGTTGGTTGTTTATTATGTGGATCTATATTTGAGAGTATACTTCTAATTTTTTCTAAAAAGTATCTGTTACGTTAGTGCGAATTTTTCGAAAGTGCGTCCGCTTTAAAGTTCCTTTTTTATATATAATATTATAAGTATAATTTGATAATTTTAATTTCCGACGGGTAAATTTAATGTTTTCGACTTTAGTGGAGAAAACCTATTTTAGAGGTTTATGGTCGGTGACAGGGCCGAGACCACGGGGGGCACTTTTTAAGTACCGTAAAATGGGGCTACTTGAAAACACCGGGGTGCATTGAAAAATTTTGCTTTTTCCAGTTAAAACCGATACTGCGCTCTGGCGGTCGAAATTTTAATCTCAAATTGAGTCTGCATCTATGCCTACCATGCTTCTTAGTTGAGTTTATGTTGTGGTACTGGTTATTTACTCACTGTTATTGTGTTGTGCATCTCCAAAAAAAGGTAAGAAGCTTGATTTTTTTAACCTGCAATCTTTCTATTGTACAGAGATCCCTAAAAATACTGGAATATCGCCGTATTTTTTTCAAGAGTTATTATATATCAGGCAACCATTCTCTATCCTAAAAGCCTCACTTTTCCTTCCTACTTGCCAGTGGCGTATCATTTTATTTTTTATGTAATTTCAGGGGCGACTTGAAAAATGGTGCGTATATACAAAAGGAAACCGGGAAGTCGGAAATATCGGGATAATAGCGGAGACACGCTCCAGCGAGTACTACAGCTACACAAATAAGGTAGAAAATTGAAAGATCCAAGTGAAGAATATGAAAATACTTTTATAACTTTATATAGAAAAGCTGAAGGACTACACACAAAATCAATTGGAGGTCAAACTGCAATGTTCGATCGAAGAGGAAAACTACCTGGTTCGGTCTATATCTATTGCAGCGGACTGGGGTTATCCCTGTGATTCAAACGATATAAAAGAGGTAGTAAAATCCTACTTGTATAGAAGTGGAATAAAATTGCCACAATTCCGAGACAACAGACCTGGTGAAACCTGGCTGCAAAAATTTCTAAAGCGACATAAGGAGGAGCTGACTAAAAGAATGTCTCAATAAATAGAATGAAGTAGAGCCAAAGTTTGCCCTGATAGTATTAATACATATTTCGACCACTTATCAGAAAGTCTAAAAGATGTTCCATCCAACGCAGTAGTAAATTACGATGAGATTAATTTTACGGACGATCCTGGCCGCCTGAAAGTCATCGTTCGTAGGACTTCTAAAAGAGCGGAGAAGGTAATAGATACATCTAAAACAGCTACTTCCGTCATGTTTGCTTGTGCGGCTTCAGGATTTATGCTTCCGGTCTACATAGTCTATAAGACAGACCACTTATGGAGCACTTGCACGGAATTTGGACCAACCGGAGCCAGATATAATCGCTCTTGTTCTGGATGGTTTGATACAAATATTTTTGAAGATTGGTTTAATAACATAGTATTCCCATATTTTCGATCTTTGCCACCGGGTCATAAAGTCCTTATTGGAGACAATTTGGCAAGCCACATTTCGGCCAATGTTATTTCGGAATGTACGGAGAATGACATTCGTTTTGTGCTTTTGCCTCCTAACAGTACGCACCTTACGCAGTCATTAGATGTTAGCGTTTTTCGTCCAATTGAGATCGCTTGGAGAAAGATACTTCAAGAATGGAAAAAACATAATAAAGGAACTGTAAGAAAATAATTATTTCCACGCTTATTAACACATGCATCAAATAGACTTTCAGAGGGTATGGAAAACATATTCAATCAGGCTTTGAAGCGACCGGTCTATTACCACTGAATAGAAATAAAATTTTATGCAAGCTACCAAAAACAGACAAGCAAAGAACGCAAGAACAAGATGCAATTGTCGATTTACCAAAAGAAGTGTTTGAAAAATCTACGTTTGGAGCACCAACCTTTGATACCGTCCCAACATGGGGGGGTGACTTGAAAAAAGATCTTCCATATTTTTTTCCTAGGGAGTGGGGGGAGATACAACTTTTTTAAGCGTTGTGTCCAATAGCCACCACCTCAAAGTAATTTGAAATAATTGTTATTTGAATTAGAACGGTAAATAAACGGCGGTAGGGTATCGAATATTCCAAAAATGGTATCAAGTCGCCGCGTTTTGCAGTATGTATATTTTTGAACCGTTTTCGTTTATTTTTCTTACGTAAGGTGTTTTTGTTCCTATTTTTCAAACAGGTATATTTTGTAAGTATTATAATCTAATAGTTCAAATTTGAATTTTTAAGATTTTGCTAGTAGGTTGCATTTTCAATATGTTAAAGCCTATACTTGTTTATATTAATACATATACAAACATTTTGTTGGTTTTTTATCTTTACCCTGCCCCCCCCCCAAAGTCTGCCTCGGTACGGCCATGGTCGGTGATGATATTAAATTATTTTCCAAATAGATATGGCCTGAAATATTTTGGCTGCCTAAATAATAGCTAAAATTTCCTTTTCAATTACTGAATATTTTTTTCGGAATCGCTTAGGGTGCGTGATGCATAGTCTTTACCAATTGGTATTTGCGACAGTACTGCACCTATGGCAACATTACTCGCGTCGGTTGTCAAATTGGATGGTTTCGAATAATCTGGGTACTGTAAAATTGCCTCGTTAATTAATAGATTTTTACAGTTGTCAAAACATTTTACAAACTCGTGATCGTGTACAAATTTAGCTCCCTTCTTTAGACATTTTGTTAGTGGTTTGGTGATTTTTGTTTACAATAACTGTGGTTTTAATATAAACAATTATTATTAGATTGATAGCTACTCAGTAAATTCCTTTAATTTCAATAAAGTATATTATAACAAATTGTTTTTATTCTACTTTTTCTTTCAAGGAACGACTTGAAAAGTTGACAAGGAGCGTTATATATTTTATTTTTCTATAATGTGAAAATAAAAGTATACGTTTGAAACTGTTGTTGACTTGTCAGGTTTGCTAGGCAATGTAAAGGAGGTCCGGTCTCGCTCGGATATTTCGCACGTCTTTATATTTTTCCTGTTTTCCTTTATTCAATACTGTAGGACCTCAGAGGAATATAATTTGAATTTTCGGTGATATTTTTAGTCATATAACAATAACAACAAAGCAGTTAGTCTTGTCAAATAAATGAAAAGTTTGTTAAGAACATTTAAGGTTAGTCGTTATACGAAAACATCGTGTTTGTGAGGGCGGTAATTTCATTTAAATAGCTAATACAACTCCATCACAACTTCTAACTGAATTTTGCGGGTTTTTGTTATGTTTGCTAAACAAACATATTTAATTTAAATTTCCACTTAACGCCTTTGAGAAGCAAAGTTTTATTCAATTTGAAAGCTCGTGAACCAATCCGTGAACTTTCCACACACATAGAGGGGTCTTTAACTAGAGAACTAAATGACGGAATATATTGGAAACTAGCATAATTTAAATTTACATTTCATTAACGGCTAATAGATGCGAGTAAATTCTAAAGAATTGTTAGGTAAGTATCACAGACAAAATTTATCTTATAAAGTAGAAATTGAGAATAATTGGAGAAAGGAAAAATTGAGATTAAGAGAATTGAGGAAATTGGAGAAGGTTTTTAGGGCTTGAAAATTATTTTTCGTAGTTTTGTAGGTAGGAAATTCCAGCTTAAAATAATCTACTAAAAAAATGCGGGTGATGATAGGCTTTTATAGAGGAAACATTTAATTATAACCTCAATTTTAAAAGGGTCCTTTTTTTATTACTACTTTGCAAACAATCGTTTCGTTTTGCTGTTTTTAGTCATACATTTATTCATTTGTATTTGGGGTTAGGAAAAATTGGAAATATAAAAATTCTTAATTAGGAGAAGTGCGCCTTTGATGGACCCCTTAACGAAATTCCATTATATTTTTTTGCTTTTGTAGTTATTAATCTTCTTTATATGTAAATCTCTACTTAATACAAAGATGATCATAGTGTAGGGTGAATTTGTTAACAACTAATTGTCTGTTTAATAGCACCAGAGTTTTTTTATGAAGCCAAGGGGTCCATCATTGGCGCATATGTGCCTCCCAAAAAAATAAAAAAAATAAAATTATTTTAAAAAGTTTATTAAACCAAATTATCGTTGTACCAAGAACAAAGTAACATTGAATAAACGAAAAACATTTTTTTTGCTTTAACAAAACAGAAAAAACCAAAATTAAATGCATAATTCTCAAATGAATGATTTTCAACGATAACTGACATCAGCGCACTCATTGTGGCACCAAGATTGACAGTTCTGACAACGAATCCACTTTTCTCTCGCTCGTGATTGAGAGTATAGCTCATTGCAGTAAATGCAGCTAGCGTCAGAGTCGTCTTCTTCTTGCCCTAAATATTCTTCTAAGATGGATTCATCATTAGAATTGTCGTCATTTGAAATGACAAGTTGGCGTTTAACTGCCCTGCTTTATTGTTTCCTTAGTTTTTGTTTAAATTCTTCAGGCGTGTTACTTTTTCTAGGATGATGATTGTACTGCTATTAATGTATATATGTTTCCGGTAGTTTCTCAATGTCATTAAAGCTGATTAAGAATCAGATAAAATCATATACTATTCAAATTCTAAGTTAATGTTTATGATCCATTGCAAGGTTTTGTTGATGGCTACTAATTCAGCTGTGAAGATTGAACAGTTTGGATTTAATTTTTACTGTAGGGATACTTGTAGGTTTTGGACATAAAAAGCACTACCAACTCCCGCACTAGATTTGGAACCATCGGTGTATATTTTGCATATTGAAACTCGGGTACGAAGTTCTTCATTAAGTATAAAATAGGGGAGGATTAGAGAGTCGTAAGAGGGAAATACTACATTCAAGACGATTCTTCATAATCCTTTCGAAGGTTTTTGAAACACATGACGTTAGGGATATGGGTCTCAAGGCACTCGGATTATTAGATTTTGGGATATGAATTATCAAACATTGAAATTGACTGTCTCGACCCTTACTTCGTGGAATATGCTCATATTAGTGTTTTTAAATGAAACTCAAGGTCTCTAGTTAATTCCACAATATAATACAAGTTATTGAAAATTCTAAAAAATTGACAATTGTTTCGATAATTCTGACGATGATATTGATTTATCGAAACAATTGTCAATTTTTTAGAATTTTCAATAACTTGTATTATATTGTGGAATTAACTAGAGACCTTGAGTTTCATTTAAAAACACTACTATCAAACATTGTTTAAGGGAGTCACAGTTATCTCCTTTTATTAAGATATTGTTAAAGACCCTGCAAAGAAAATCAAGAGCAAATCCAGGCAAGTGGGCCAACATAAGATAATTGATTCCACATGCCAGGAGCAGATTTTTCAGAAGTGTTAATATTGGCTACAATTTCCATGACAGTGATGGGGGACAGCAAGAAGTGAGGTTCATTGTCTATAGCAGGTTGACTAATTTCAGGAGTTACATAATTAGGAGGTATTTTATCGAACAAATCTAACACCGTTTCATCATAAACATACGTATTTGTATTTTGTTGAGTTTTATTGATTCTTCTCCAAATATTTGCAGGATTTGTCTGTCTGTTTAAGTTTGAACACAATTCTGCCCAGTTTTTCTTTGCTTTTTTTTAAATGCTTGTTTACAGATGGAATTTGTTATTTGATATTCAATAAAATTGGCAAGGGTCGTATTGGTTCTATAATTTTTACAAGCGTCTCTTCTAGAATTAGATAATAGAAGACATTCGTCATCCCACCAGGAGGGGGTTTGAGGGTTTTTGGTATAAAACGATTGTAAGATTTTGCAAGCTTTGTTGGCTGCAAGAGTGATTTGATCATTAAAAAAACTGCACATTGAGTTAGTGTCGCTGAGCTTTGGTAGAATGGAGAATGACTTTTCAATTTCCAGTTTAAGAAATTTCAAATTGTCAGCACGATACAGCCTCCGGAGTTCAACAAGTCACCAATTTCATGATTAAATATTATTCAGGACATCTCACAGATGAACCCTATTGATTTTCAGCACACCAGAGCCAGTACAACAGGTGCTATGGTACTTTTTGTAAGATATTTTTGGAGAAATTTCAGTTTGTTAGCAGGATACAGCCTCCGGAGTATATGCAAGTGTCCAATTTTATGATTGGATATTATTCAGAGCGTCTCAAAGATGAATCCTATTGATATTCAGCTCATTGAAGCCAGTACAACGGGTTCTATGGTACTTGAAGTACCAAATTTTTGTCATTTTAGGAGAATTTTCAGTTTGTTAGCAAGAACAGCGTCCAGAGTGTATACAAGTGATCAATTTTATGATTGAATATTGTTCAACGTGTCTCACAGATGTACCCTATTGATTTTCAGCTGACTAGAGCGAGTACAGCGGGACCTATAAATCCAGATATACTACATTTTTGATTATTTTTGATTATTTTTGGACAAATTTCGGTTTGTATACAAGTGACTGTTCTATAATAGAATATTATTCAGGGCCACAGGTGCGGAAAAGTTAGTTTTAATCTTTAAAACCGGTTATTTATTTCGCGATTAAAACCATGTTCTATTTTATTTTTTTAGGCTACTTCAAACACCATTCGTCGCAAATCATGGGACGTTAATCCAAAAAACATGTTTCTATATCAATGATATGACTCGCAATCTCCTGTTCGATGACTTCAGAGAAAATTGCTCTGCGACCTCCCAAATCACCCTTACAACTATCCTGTTTAGCCAGACGTCTTCACAAGGTGATTTTGGGAACACTAAACGTCCTTGCTGCCAACTTATAGCCCATATTGTGGTTTTGAACATTGAGCATAGGTTGTCGCATGTCATGCTCGTCCCATTGCTGCCTTTTCTTAAATTCCATATCTGCAAAACCAAGAAGAACATAATTAAAATATTCTAACTAATGCATTGCCAATGATGGACCCCCGGTCCATCATAAGACACAGTTCAAGGGTCCGTCATAGGCAATAAGACATAATTCACTAAAAAATACCAAGCTCTTTTATTATTTGCCATAACCTCAATTTGTGCCCGACAGTCAACATGAAACAGTTTCTGTAAGTTGCAGTAACAAGAGCAGATTCTAACTGAGCATAAAAAAATTACTTAACATCATGCCAAGCCACACTGTTATATCAATACTTACCAGTTTTGAGTGAATTTTTTGTTTTCACCTAAACGACTTATATCCGCATGAACGCTTGTAAACAACTGGTTTTAAACGTCAATCGTCCTAACCAAGATGTCGGTAGTCCGCCATGCGCGGTAAATTTGAAAATACAACTTGTAGTCCATCATAGGCGGGGTTCCATCATGGGCACGTTTCCCCTAATATATATTTATTTTATCAGATATAAAATCTTTATATACAAATATTGGAACGTGATAAAGAATATGAAGCCGAAATTATTGCCAAATTATCTAACTTGCATAATCCAAAAGAATTCTCGGAGACAACTAAACAGTACCGTAATACATGGAGAGCTCTACTTGTACAGATTTGAGAAATTTTTTACAAAAACGTATATCTTTCTAAAACAACGCCGATTCTTGATTTTCAGGGTGTCACCCATTCCTTTCTGGTTGCTCGTAGCGACACAAATGAGATTTATAAAGTAATTAATAAATGTAATAATAAAATCCCATAGATGCGATGACTTAACCTACGAGTTTATTAAAATTCTCCCATATAACTGGATCTCTATTTAACGTCTTTACGCAATTAAGTATTTGATACTGCTATTATTCCAAAATCCTTGTGTAACATTCTGTTAACTATGTTGCAAAAGGGGGTTCGATAGATGGTCCGGGAATCTACAGGGGATTCTCTCTGGTTAATTGTTGTGTTTAAATATTCACTTCCCTTATTCTAGACAGATTGTCACAATGGGCTGATTAATCTAATATTCTGCCAGAATGTCAAGCTGGCTTTCGTCTAGATCGAGGTTGTTAAAATAATATCTTCTCCTTGACCAGTGTTAATAATTAACATATAAGACAATACTTGTTAGCAACTTTCGTTGACTTCAAAATAATCTTTGACTCGGTTGATCATGCGAATTGTGTAACATATTATTTTATTTAGGAATATCGTCAAAGATTCTCCCTATACTACTCGCACACAAAAGTGCAAATAAAATGCTCTGATGGACTATCGAAATCGTTTCAAGTGACAGCAGGCATGCTACAGGGAGAACCTCTGGAACCCTTATTATTTGCACTGTTTATAGCAAATTTTGAAACCCTTTTTTATGCTAACGGTGCTGAAGGTATGAATATTGATGACAAAAATGAAATGTCGTTTTTTCCGTAATGTATACAGACGATCTTGTCCTTTTGGCACTTTCTGAAATTGATGTTGTTGAAAAAATAATTTTTTTTGAAAATTATACCATTACGAAGAAAAATATTCACTGAAAAGAGCTCTTGTAGTTCCCGTCAATATTCCAATTACAGTAATCGGTTTAGAGACTGGAAGAGTCAAGTTTGCTATTAATATTTTCAAGAGGTCTCTTCCCCCTCAAGGAGCTGTGGAACCTTGACGTTGGTGATAGGGCTCAGTACCCGCAATGATCTTGAGAGCGATGCCGACGGGAGTATTACACTCCTGGTAAGGCCACTCTTGAGGGTAAGGTCGAGAGTGAGCGGAGAAGCTAAGGACAGCTCAATAGAGGAGTGAACCTCGAGAAAAAATCTCCAATCTCAAGCTTGGAAACGTGGCGAAGAGATTAATGATTGGGGGATATCCAGCCGTGAACGTTTTGAACCTCAGGGAAATGGCACACCCTGTTGTATATATGCCTTGCCGCGGTAAGGGCGCACTATTGCGGTCGACTTACTTTACGTCCCGTACTCGTGGGAACTCTATGATGGAACCCGATATAAACCCAAATAAGGAGCAGTCCAGCTCTCTAAATGTGGACATAATTGGTGAGATGCCACCTAAAACATCGACTACTGCCCGTCGGGGTGGTAAAAAGAGTCAAATAAGGCTACAGTTGACCAGCCAGGAAAATATGGAAGTTGTACCACTGTTCTTGGTAATGAAACGTGTGGAAGGAGATTTCTCTAAAGTTAGCCCCTTCCTAATAGAAAAAACACTAGATGGAGCAATAGGAAAAGTAAAGAGTGTAAAGAAAATCCGAGATGGTCTATTAGTTGAAACTGGATCAACCACTCAAACAAAAAAGTTACACGAATTAACAAAACTTCATGAGTATGACATAACTGTCTTCCCCCACGTAACACTCAATCAATCAAAAGGAGTGGTAACATGTCGTTAACTATTGAACTGTTCGATAACAGAAATTACAGAAAATCTTGAAAACCAAGGTGTGGTTGAAGTTAAAAGAATTACGGTTAAGAAAGAAGATAAGATAGAGGAAACAGCATCACTTATATTGACATTCAACAGAGAAACTATTCCAAAGAGAATAATAGCAGGTATACATTCTCTTCCCGTTAGGAATTATATCCCTGCACCACTCAGGTGTTTCAAATGCCAGAAATTTGGCCATACTTCTACAAGATGCGATAAAGAAGAAATGTGCGTATGTGGCAAACCCCCACATCAAGGCTCTCCATGCACAGAACCCCTAGTTTGCATCAACTGCAACGGACAACACTCTGCTAGATCACGAAACTGTCCCGTATATAAACAAGAGGCTGCAACACAAAAAATTAAAGTGGAAGATCGTATTCCATACGCAGAAGCAATAAGAAGAATAACAGGGAACTTACCCAAACAAATGAATCATACATCATATGCGCAAGCTGCCAGAGCAACACAACAACCCATAGAAGAAATTATTCGACAACTTGTACCAGAAATAACTAGAATCTGTACCGAGATAGTTAGAGATACATACCAACAAATGAGGAACCTGATGCCTCCACCCATACAGGGTTATATCCCGCTCAAGGCTACACAAGTAACTACCAATTCAGTACCAGATTTGAGTGATACATCGACGGTATCTGTGACACCGGCTGAAAAAAGGGAACGTGCTTCAAATAAATCTGCCGAAGATATATCAGCGGTGGAGGAATCAGACTCTGACGTAAGCATTCACTGGGAAAGCTCACAAAAACCAAAACCAAGGAGAGGTCGTAAAAAGGGTAAATCCAAAAAGTCTGCCCCGACTACACCTACCTAGTATCATTATTTTTTGATTTGTGATAAAATCTGTGATATTAGATAAGAACATATACGTGTATATATAATTTATTTATATCATTATATTTCTATGTACTAAAAGTGAATGTCCAAATATTTACAAACCAATCCTAATGGATAATGTGATGAATCTCATCTCGTGGAATTGTAACCGCTGCAAAAACCACTATCCTGAGCTAAGAGATATAGTGGATATAAAATGACCGTTTTTTATATGTATACAAGAAACTCACCTGAAACAACAGGACATTTTCGATATCACAGGGTATACGACGCACAGAAAAGACACTGTTCCACACCTCAGAACCAGAGGGGGAGTTGCAATACTCATCAAAGAAAACATCCCCAACAGACAAATTCTACTCCAGTCTAGGCTTCAAATCATTGCAGTTCATATGGATTTTTCGATCAAGCTATCGATCTGTAATATCTATCTACCAGATGGTGACTGGGATACTAGTGATATCCAAGAAGTAATCGATCAAGTACCAACTCCAGTCCTGATTGTGGGTGACTTCAATGCCCACAATCCTCTGTGGGGCTCTGAAAGATTGGACAGAAGGGGAAGACTAATTGAAAACCTTCTCAACGATAATGACCTGATCCTTTTAAATACCGGTGAAGGCACTTACCTGAACCAAATATCAAATAACCTATCCGCTCTCGATTTAGCGTTCTGCTTCCCTACAGTAGCTCAAGCATTTCAGTGGAAATGCCTCGGTGACCATTTGACAGATCACTTTCCAACATCTATCGAATTTGTGGGTCGAACCGAAACACATGCCATTCCGAGACGATGGAAACTCGATAATGCAAATTGGGCATTATTCAAGGAGAACTTGGAAAATTTTGAATTGCCATCTACAGGTGTCAATGAAGCCACAAGAATAGTCACCGATAAGATCATATCAGCCGCCATGACAGCAGTGCCTCCAACAAAAGGCGTTAAAGGAAAAAAATGGTTCCATGGTGGAACGAAGAAACAGCTTTTTTAATAAAAGAAAAAAATAAAGCATTCAACAAATTCAAAAGATCACCCACACAAGAGAATATGATCGCCTTCAAACAGGCACGAGCCAAGGCTAGGCAAAAAATTAGCGATAGTGAAAGACAATCGTGGGAAAATTATGTCTCTACTATAACATCTGAGACACCGGTGTCACAGGTGTGGAAGAAAATTCGTTCCATTATAGGAAAAAAAGTATCAGATGTCACCCCAGTTCTCATAGTAAATGGACAAACGATTACAAATAAAGAAGAAATCGCAGAAAAAATTGCTCAGGAATTCGAAACTGCCAGTAGCACACTTATTCTGGACCACGAGTTTCAACAACATAGGGAATATTCAGACAGAGAAATCAATTTTCATGAAGAAATTACCCCGGATTACAACATACCATTCACTACTTTGGAGTTTGATTACGCACTCTCTGAAATGACTAACTCAACACCAGGCGGAGATAGAATCACATACGACTTCATAAAACAAGCACCAGAATCAACAAGGCACATTATACTGGAACTATGTAATAAAATCTGGTCGAACGGAACATACCCCGAAATGTGGAAGGAAGCTATCATCATACCTTTACTCAAACTGATAAAAGAACCAACATCTCCAGCAAGTTATCGACCCATATCACTAACGAGTTGCCTAAGCAAATGGTTGGAAAAGATGGTAAGCCTAAGGCTACGATGGTATCTGGAAAAAAACAATCTACTATCAACTTCTCAAGCAGGGTTCAGGAACCATAGATCCACAACTGATCAGTTATTCATGTTAGAAAGGGCAATTCAAAACTGCTTTGCTAACAGAAGCCATATGGTGGCTATATTTTTCGACTTAGAAACGGCCTATGATACAACCTGGCGATTCAACATACTCGATCAACTGAACAAATGGGGAATAAAAGGCAATATGCCGAGATTCTTACAGAGTTTTCTTCTCCATAGAAAATTCAGAGTACGCAATGGGTTAACACAATCAAACTTACACCAACTAGAAAATGGAGTACCCCAAGGATCCACCCTGAGTGTACTGCTGTTTGCGATAGCATTCAATGGACTCCTTGATAATCTTGACCAAGCTATAGGAAGCTTGTCGATGACCTCACAATATTCTACGCTGCCGAGACAATGGCCGAAATAGAAACAAACCTGCAGGCTGCAATAAACACTCTTTCTAGCCGAGCAAAATATCTGGGATTTAAATTCTCCAGTACAAAAAAACATAGCGTGCACTTCTGTCGACTAAGATCAATTCACCAAGATCCAAAACTGAAACTATATGGCGACGATCTTGAGTGTAGAGACAACGTGAAATTCTTGGGGCTTATATTTGATAAAAAAACTCAACTGGAGTACTCATATCAACGAACTTGCTCTGAAATGTAAAAAGGCACTGAATCCTCTACGAGTGTTAGCAAACATCAACTGGGGTTGTGATAAAGACGTCCTTCTAAAGATGTACAAGGCACTTATAGCCTCCAAAATGGAATATGGCTGTATGATTTATGGATCAGCCCGAAAAACAAGGCTCCAAGTTCTAGAGTCAATACAATGCACCGCTCTAAGACTAGCTCTAGGAGCATTTCGAACAAGCCCTTATGCATGCTTGTGTGCTGAAGCAAGTATCCCACCTCTAAGTATCAGAAGAAAACAACTGCTAGCCAACTACTGTATGGGAATATGGGCTCAACCGAACCATCCAAACTATCCACCATACCATGATGAGGAACACGACTTGTTCCAACGACGACCGACAATAACACGCCCAGCAGGTATCCGTCTCAAAGAGGATCTTGACTACATGCAAATGTTCTCAATTTCGGTCCACCAGAAATACCTCCTTGGAAGATCGTCCCATTACATGCAATTATGGATATTGGGATACATAGAAAAGGAGACTTCATTCAAACAATTGTTAGAGCAGAACAGAATTATTGACAGATACCCAAGAGACCAAGTTGTATTCACAGATGGATCAAAAACTCTGGGAGGCTGTGGCTCGGCATTCACTACGCTTGGAAAATCCCATCCATGGGCTTTGCCCAGGGAAGCAGCGTGTATACTGCGGAGCTATACGCCATTATGCAAGCCCTACGATATGTTGAATTTGGAAACAAATTGCATTACATAATCTGTACTGACTCCAAGAGTTCGATCGAGGCCATGAGTAATCCATTCAGCATAGATCCGCTGGTCCAAATTTTTTTCGTGATACTGACTCTGCTTCAAACTAACGGTAAACCCACAACGTTCATTTGGATCTCAAGTCACCACGGAATTGAAGGGAATGAACAAGCAGATCGAGCAGCTAGAGCAGCTGCGCAAGCAGATATAATAGAAAATATACCTGTGAGATCATTCGATATATCGCAGAGCAGTAATAAATGCCCTAACAGAACAAGGGGTCGACAAGCCATATATTGAGACCCTAGCAAATATATATATATAGGGAAGCCAAAGCGAGAGTTAGGATATATGAGGGCACCCCAGAATTCCCCACCAGCAGAGGAGTTAGACAAGGAGACGCAATATCACCAAAGTTATTTACAGCAACACTAGAAAGCATATTCAGAAAACTGGGCTGGAACAACACAGGTCTGAATATAGATGGAGAATACTTGAACCATCTAAGATTCGCAGATGACATCATCCTGATAGCGAGTAACCCTGGCGAAATGCAACAATAAATAAATGAATTGAATGCAGCAAGCAACGAAGTAGGCCTTAAAATAAATCTGAGTAAGACCAAGATAATGTATAACGAACTGATAAACGCACAAGAAATAAAAATTATTGACACTGCCCTGGAAATAGTAGAGGAATACATATACCTGGAACAACTAATACACATATCAGGCTCTCTACTTCCAGAAATAAACAGAAGAATCAAACTAGCATGGAGAACATTTGGACAGAACTCTATCATCTTCAAGTCTAGAATGTCACTCCGTTTTAAAAAGAAAGCGTTTGATCAGTGCGTACTACCAGTATTAACATACGGCTGTGAAACCTGGACCCTGAAAACTGATATCATTAGAAAACTCCAGGTAACTCAGAGGTGTATGGAAGGATGCATGCTTGGAATAACAAGGAGAGATAGAAAAAGGCTTGAATGGATCAGACAAAAGACCCAAGTGATAGATGTCATAAATAGAATCAGATTTCTAAAGTGGCAATGGGCGGGGCATCTCGCTAGAAGGGCAGAAGGTAGATGGACCACAAAGATAACGCAATGGTATCCCCGAGGCGTGAAAAGACCAAGAAGACGCCCCAACTTTTGATGGGACTACGACATAAAGAAACTCGCAGGATCAACATGGGGCCGCGTAGCTAGCAATATACAACAATGGGCCCACATGGAAATGGAATATATAAATATGTAAAGGGAGGCTACACCATAACAAAATGGTTGAATGAGCTGCATATGATGATGATGATGATGATACTTGTGAGACCAGACGACATAAAACTACATTTGAAACATAAGTTCTTGGAGGTATGGCAAAATGAGTGGAATAGAACAGATGCCAAACTTCGAGACATCAAAACAAAGGTCACCCCTTGGACGCTAATACCTTACAAATGTAGACAAGATCAGGCTGTGATAACCAGACTACGAATCGGGCATACCCGCTTCATAAGCGTATTCATGCTAGCGGGAGACAGACAACCTAGATGCGACTACTGTCGATCTAGGTTGACAGTAAAACATATTATTATAGACTGCCCTCAATATGATGTAATGAGACAAAGACTTGCCCTACCGAATGATATTCAAACGTGCCTGAAAGACGAATGGAATACATTGAAAAAGGTTTTGAAGATCTTAAAAGAAACAGGAATATACTCCAAACTGTGATATGCATTCTCACATGTGATTACATATGCATAAAAAAAGGTCTCTTAACCGGATACAAGAACAAAGAATACAATGGATTGTTATCATCGATATCCCAAATTATGTATTAAACAACAATTGTCTTTGTATGAATTATAACTGGATAATGTAAATCAAAAATGTTTTTGTTGATATTGATTGTGTTCATATATGGAATGAATAAAATCGTCTTTCTTTTTTCTTCTTTTTTTCCAAAGGAAAGTTCCGTTGTCCAAATATTTTAAATACTTAGAAGAATCAGATGTATGTATGGCGGCTCGTTATTCTTTCATGTATTTATATTCATCTTTCCCTACTACTTGTGAACCTAACATATATTTGTTTTTAAAATTAGCTATCCAGGTTTCCCGTAGGTACTCTTGCCCAGCTGCGTATGTCTAATCATTTTGGAATCAAATTTAGGTTTTATGGCACTTTATTCATTAATGATCCCGATTTATGTTGTACTTCTTGCATCGATAAAACCAAATATCGTTTGCCTTGAAAATGTTAACTCACTCTGACATGCCTTTCGTAATATACAATTTTTAAAACTAAGACAATTGTAGAATATATTGGCATAATATTAAAAGAATAGTAGGTCTGTATTACTTTAGATCTATTAATTAATTTTTTACTTGCACTCATCGCTCTTACATTGTTTCACAACCAATAAATAGAGTATTATTATTATTATTATACAAATATGCGATTCCATACTTTTAATTCTCAACTTCATTCTTGTTCAACTTCATAATCATTACGAGTGTCTTGGGAAAATTTTGCCAATTAGATAAACGATAGTAATTCAAAGTTTACGCAGACGGGAGAACCATTTGATGTCACTTTACACAAACTGTTATTAAATTTCTTGAATACCTTAAATTAAACGACTTAAGGGCTTTTCACTGTTGAATTCTCGAATGATGACGCTGTGTGCCATTATAAAATGTTTTAAAGAATGAAAGGGACTCGTTTGGAGCCATTTCATATAATTGTCAAGAAACTTATTGGAAAAGCAAACGTTTTATAGTAGTATGTGAGAAAATCACTGTAAATGAAACAACCATATTCAATGTAAATTGAATGAATTATACGACGAATACTAAGTGTGTATTTTATGAGGCCATACTCAAAGCTATCCTATGAAATTTTAAAATTGGACTCATTGAAAAACCAATTTAGAAAAGAAAAGTTACGTCAAAAAAATTTAAACAGGAACTGAGATTAAACAGCCAAAATATACTAAAAATACTTCCACAACCATGAAACAAATGAGTTTGATTTTAAAGACACAAAAATTCTAACTCAAGATTCAAATTATAAGAAACTGTTATTAAAGAATTAAAGAAACGGTACATATTCAAAAAGAACATAATACAGTCACCGATAAACTAGATGATAAAAAGTTGAGTCAGATTTATCATATTTTAATAAAATAATACACCAGAAGTCTTTCCGTACGCCCCCTATATAATTTCGTGGAATTTGTATCGTTAGTACTTGTTTTTAATGTCTGTTGTTTTATGAATGTTTTTTACCCACTACATTACATATCTAAATTCATCTAAATACTGAAATAAACATTAATAGAACTAATGAAAATATTAAAATTATTCAACTTACAAGATAACTGCATTTTTCAACCATAATAATAACTAACACACAAAAATTAAATTTACATCAGAAGTTGAAGAAAATAAGTCAATCAATTTTCTTGATTCAAAAATAAAAAAGAGTTAATTATGTACTTGATTATTCAATTTACAAAAAACCAACACATACTGATGTGACTATTCCATATAATTCCAATCATCCCATGTCACATAAATGAGCAGCATATAATTCAATGATACGTAGAACACTTTCAGTTCGTATGAACAAATATAATTTTGATAGAGAAATTGATATAATTAAACAAATACTAACATCCAATGGTTATCCATTAAGTATAATAAATAAATTACTTGAAATAAAAAAGAGGAAAAAGTGGCATTACAACTAATATTTCCTAAACAAACTAATGAAATGAAAAATAGTAAAACCATCACATATGATGTAACGTGAGTACAAAATTCTTAAATGTAAAAACAAAAATCTCCCCGTTAAAGAAGTCTGGTGTCCATAAACGTCCAGAATGTAATGCTGTTTAATTGGGCCAAACCCTTAGACATTTTGAAATTAGATACAGTGAACACTTATGAGCATATAGATTAAAACAATCAGATCTATAAAAACTACATATTTGTGATAAGAAACAAGAACTGGATTTCCTTGAACACTCAAAAATTAGAAGACACTTAAGAGATCCACAATACGAAGTCGTCAATGAACAGATAAATCTAGTAAGTTCTCCAATTTTAAACTGTCTTCTTAAATAATAATTGTAAAGATCAGCAGATATAGTTTTTTTGGTTTTCTATATCATTGCACCCCATAGGGCTAATAATATCTAAGTTTTAATATTTGTAGTATCATATCTTCTTTTTTCTATTCAGATATATGTTAAATCAATCACAAGATAAGTCACTTCTTAGTCTAGCCAAAAATGATTATTAAACATCTGGTAGGCATGACGTGAAATGTAACTTCTGACAATGATATTTCTAGAATTTTCACTATTTTTGTAATATATTGTGGAATTATTAAGAAATAGTTAGTTTCATTCAAAAAAGTAAAATGTATGGTCTATTCACAAAATTCCAGCCTACATATAAGTAATTTGGATGGAAACATTGATGACCGTGGTGACCACAAACTCTCAATAAATCTGGGATATAGATATCAGAAGCAGCAAAAATATCTACTCAACATTCTAAAGAATATTTTGACGATCAATACAAATAATGCACGCACGACTTGATACGTGGGACAACAACGAAGGCAATTAGAGTTATTTTCAGATTTTCATACACGAAACTGTCAAATTTTGGATCCTTAACATTAGGACTAGTTCATCAATGACTTGAAAATAATTCTGTAGATGTACTTACATTACAAAACAACGTACATCATTAAAAAGGGATGATATTACCGACTCTTTCCCCGGATGTATATAAAGAAGTGTCTGCTTGTTTCTAGATAAAACCAGTGAAACCAGTCAACAATTTTTTACTCACTTTATTTCATACATAATTCTGAACCTCTGAAATCCTTGCAAGTGTCAATCTGTTTCTCGTAATAGACATATAGAACAGTGAGAGATCTGCCGTATCTACTCCCCGGTACAAAAAAAAACAGGATAATTTCAACTTATTTCAGTCAAACGAACATCCAAAAGAGTAATATTTTATATATAACAGAAATAAGCTTCTTGTCAATCTGACAACCACTTTCACAGCGTGAATTTCTTTCCGTTTTTTCTTTTCACGCTAAGCACATAGGCGTACTTATACAGGTCTAAATTTAACCAAAAATGCCTGTGAATTGAATTAAATTTATTTTGGAAGCTCATTCTAGTCGAAGACAAAAAGAATAGCAAAAAAAATAATAATAACGATGTTTAGAGAATGACAAAGATTTGACTCATTAGATCAGTGAATCGAGGACGTTTCCATCCATCTGCATTTGGTCTAATTATGATAGACACACTCTCCATTAGGGCAATCTCGTTACCTGTATTTGACACATCCCTAACATAGAAAGAAATCAAACCAAAAATTTCTTCTACCTCTAATCAAGATATATATATATATATATATATATATATATATATATATATATTCTGTTAAACCATATCAATCCATAATATTAAAAACTAGCTATCGTTTATCCAAAAGTTTTGTTGACAGCACTCCATATTAAGTAAATGTATGGAGCACTTTAAGAAATGGCTTCATAATCTCCCTTGATGCATATTAAAATTCTGCAGTGCAGGCTTTTATGAAAATTTCCTTTTAATCACTCAAGAAGATGCTTAGAACAACTTCCACGGAAAGCTTGATTATGGAGTATTTACTTAATTAAGAAATCCTGATTGGAGAACATTCAAATTAGAGTTTCAATAGATCCGGTTCGAGGATTATAATGGAGATTTTCAAGATGATCAGGAGTTCTGCGAGTATTTGTTATGATGGTCGAAAATATGTGGGTCAATGGTTTCTAATATGCAGGGTGTTTCTAAATTCATGAGAAAAAATATAGGAGTTGATTGCCCGTATGAATCTTTCCTATAACAAAATATACTCAGCCCATCTAACTTTAAAAACTGAATTCTACGAGGAAATGACAACTCAGGTTGAAATAATACCAAAGTTTGATGTAAAAATAGTCATGGGATATATGAGTTCTAAAATCGGATGCGAAGAACAATAAGGACATGTAACAGGAGGGAAAAGTTTACAAATGAAAATTAATAAAAATGTTTAATTGACTCTGCAGAATTGAATAATATGGTAATAAAGAGCACAAGTTTTGATCACAAAGATATCCATAAAGTAACATGGACGTCACCTGATAATTAGACAAAAGCCCAAATTGACCATGCACTTATCTAAAAATAGATAGGACGGCCATAAAAGAAAACACTTTTTGAAATATTACTTTCAAATAGTTTTCTTCCTAAACTGTCCATAAAAACGTTTGCCAAAATTGGTGATATAGGGTACCCATTGGTAAACCTTCATTTTGAATATATATCTTATTCTCAAAAGTCAAATAAATCTGATTATTACATACATCAAATAAATTAATTATATCTGATATTATTCCTGGACTAATATTTTTATCTTCTAGTAATTTTCTTATAAGTACATACTAGACCAGTGATCGCCAACCTCTCAATGTGTTGAGCTACTTTGCTAATTTTGGAATAAACAGCGAGCTACCCACACAGAAGCCACGTAATGAAATAATCCACAGTTAATTTATCATTATATGTATTTATTTTACAGTTTAACTGGTTATACATAATACATAGGTACTAATAATAAACTAATAACAAAATAACTAATATTACTAGTACGTACTTGTTCATAGCTACATTCCTACCTACCAAACGAAGGTGTTTGAAAAATAAACACAAACTTTTATCCAGCCACAACGGCATGTCACGTAAGACTTAAAAATAGTTAATAATAACAACAAAAAAGTAACGCACTATCATGAACATAAACATTGAAAAATAAAAAAGCACATTCAATGAGAAGGCTGACACTCACACTCATCGATAATTTTATAATGTTTGCAGTATAATTTGATACAGCCATTCGAATACAATTATCCAAATGTTCATCTGTAAGACGATTGCGATATTTATTCTTAATACACTCCATATTGGAAAAAGAAGATTCACACAAATAGGTTGAACTGAATAATGCTTTCACTTTCAAGGCAACACGGCATAGAACTGAATATTTGTCTTTACTTACAATAGCCCAGATACATTTGGTACTTGATACTAACGATTTTAAGGCTAAATCATTTTGAAACTCAATTACTTCCAATTCTGTTGCAGCGATGTCTTCGCCAAAGTTCTGCATAACACAAGCTGCAAATTGTTGGATATCAATTTCCATGAAGGGTGAAACAACAAACTGCGCTACTAAAGCCATTTCGTTGAAATCCTTAAAACGATTTTTGAAGTTATTCTCCAGCGTAGAAACTATTTCTACATGATATTTGCTGTCATAGGGTTCTAACGGATTTTGAGATATTTTTTCTGAAAGAATAGGAAAATGCTTGGCATCGCTGTTAATTAGGTTTTGTTCCCAAAACTCCAGCTTTTTGATATATGCTTTTATATGAGAAATCATTTCCGCTAGTTCTTTGTCTCTCCCCTGAAGCTGCAAATTAAGTTAGTTTAATTTCTCTGTAATGTCCACGAGAAAACCAAAATCTCTAAGCCAGATTGAATTTTCTAGTTCCGGAGTCGGTTCATCGCTTTGTTTGAAAAATTGAACTATGCCAGATAGGACATCATTAAAACGTTTCAGCACCCGTCCTCTACTTGACCATCGGACTTCAGAGTGAAGGAGTAGGTCCCCGTATTGACAGTCAACTTCATCGGCCAAGGGTTTGAATAATCTTCTTTGTAACGCTTGTTCACAATTTTTACCACCAGTTTCATTACGTTGTTTAGTTTCAGGAAATTTCCACATAATGCTTGCTGATGGATAATGCAGTGGTAACAGAGGTATTGCGGAAAAATTTAATCTTTACGACATAACGCCACCAGACCCTTATCACAACCCACCATAGCTGGAGCGCCATCGATTGTGAAGCCTACCATTTTCGATATTGGAATTTTCTCGGAAGAAATAATATTTTTTAAATGAGAAAACAACTCCTGTGCAGTAGTGTGTCCTTTCAGTGGAATAAACTTCAAAAGATCTTCTTTAATCGTAAAATCACTAAAAACCATCCTGACGAACACGGCCATCTGGGCAGTGTCAACGACATCTGTTGATTCATCCAGTTGAAGTGAAAAATATACACAGTTATCTAAGTCAGTTCTTTAAATATAAAAAAATATCATTGCTCATTACTTCTACACGTCTCATCACTGTATTAGCATAAAGTTGCATAGATTTTATAGCTGAAACTATCTCAACTTTACTTCTAAAGTTGGCAAATAACGAATCAGTAGCTTCTAAAAACGCCTGTTTTATAATTTCCCCGTCTTCATAAGGTTTCTTTTTTTGTGCAATTATCTGGGACACACGGTACGATGCTTCAGTTGCAGCCTTATTTTTGTCGACTGTTCTTAAAAATATTGTGTGTTGTCCAATTAAATGTTTTTTAACTGTTTCAATTTCTCCTTTCTGGCGACAGAATGTAGTGGGAATGATTTTTGAAAATTAGAATGTACAGTTTTATGATGTCTCTCAATATTTCTTTTTTTAGCAACGGAGACCGAAGTATCATAATAAACACACATTTTTATCTTTAACTTCTGTAAAAAAGTATTGTTCTTCCCATTCCGAATAAAACTGCTTGCCATAATATTATTTTTTGTTGTTCTCTACTAACCCAACCGCTGCACGTTGGTTACGCGTTCAGTTTTAAACTAAGCGCAATGTCGCCGCGCCGTGCGTATTTATCCCGTTCACAGCAATGCTGATCGTTCTCGAAGACTAACGCGCTGGTCCGGCTGGTCGATTGCAGCCGATTCTAGGTTGATGGCGTCAGCGGCAGATCGCTCACCGCAACGTTGCCGCTGTTTATGTTTAATATTATGACAATTAGATTTTTTTGTGGAATTTTCGGAAGCTTCTCTGATTTTTGCAGTTTGTATTTTTTAAATAAAATCGTTGTAGGAGCTACCAGAATTGCCTCCGAAAGCTACCGATAGCTCGCGATCGACAGGTTGGCGACCACTGTACTAGACATTCTTTAGGAGGAATTTTAGTGAACATATTGGTAACATCGAATGAAATGAGTTTGGAGTTATCTTGCAAGTTGAATGCTTTTAATTTTTGATTAGTTCTATTGCATTTTTAATTGAGGATTTAGTATATTGTTAAGATTTTTTGCTAATATATTATTAGGAGTATTAACATAAGAAACTACAGGTCTAATTAGTTTCGTTATTTTATGTAATTTTACGGTTCCATATAATTTTGGAGAATAGGGATTTTTATTAATAATGGACTTCTTTCCGTAATCACTTAAAAGATAATTTGAATTATTAACAATATCTCTTACTGAAATTAACTGTCTCGACCCTTACTTTGTGGAATCTACTCTTTTTACTGTTTTAAATGAAACTTACTGTTTCTAGTTAATTCCACAATATATTGAAAAGATTTTAAAAATTTTAAGATAATTGACAATTGTTTCGATGATATTTAATATCGAGAAGAAGGGCATAGAACGCTGACTAGTTTCGACCTTGTTGGGTTAGGCTATTCTCTATAATTGATTCTGGGTTCCTAAGAACTCACAGATCCATAGATCTTGAGTAATATTGAACTAATCATCTCACGTAAATTTGTGACCTCAGCCACTACTATTTAATTTTTTTCCGTCTCATGAATTAAATCCGTTACACCCAACGAAATGCGTCTCACTAACTGGTTATTTGGCTTATAATGAATGCGTTATTTTATGGACGTACTGTATATATGAGGTGACGGCCTTCATAAAGATAAGTAATTTTAAGCGATAAATAAAAGTTTTGCGGTGAGGTCAAAAGTTGTGTCGGAGCTAGAAATGGAGCGTAAACTTTACCAAAATTAAATAACTTCAGCGAAATGCCGTGTCGACGAAAACTGGAATTCTCCAACAGTTTGCAATTCTCCGACATTTTGTATAAGTTTCTACGCTTTTAATAAGAGACCGCTGCTGTCGCTCATTTGATGTGGGCTCGTTTGTGCAGAGAAATCCTGCCAAACTTAATGTTTTCCTTAGATTTTTCGCTATTTTAAGAAGTTTTGAAATTTTATAAAAATAATTTATTGTCGATAAGTAGTTCGGATGTAACTAATAATTATTTCAAATCTTTACTCAAAACAGAAGAACCTAAAAATTGCTTGAACTACTCAGAAAGATTCAAAATTTTCCCGAAAAATGTCTTCAAGATAGTTGAATCGGAAGAAAAGTTAGATTTAAGTGAACTTTTGCTAATGAAATTAACTGTCTCGACCCTTACTTCGTGGAATCTACTCATATTGTGTTTTAAATGAATTTCACTGTTTCTAGCTAATTCCACAATATAATGAAATATGTTGAAAATTCTAAAAAATCGACAATTGTTTGGATAACTGAATATCATCGTCAGAATGACAGAAGTTACATTTCATTTTATACCTACCTGATGTTTAGTAGTTATTTTTGGCTAGACCAAGAAGTGACCTTACCTTGTGATTGACCTTACATATGTTAATAGAAAAAAGAAGAAGATGTGATAATACAAATATTGAAGTTTAGATATTATAAGCCCTATGATAATATCCTGGATATCATTTTTCCAATTAAGATCAGTATTACTGTGCAATGATATATGATATTGACGACTTCATATTGTACCCGAGGATAACCTAGTGATCCTATTTATTCTTCCCACGCATACTTTGCTGCCTGCTGCGTCATCTACTTTTTCTTCTTTGGAACTGCCCACTCTGATTCCCACAATTTAAACTAACAATTTTTTAAATAATCCTAACGAATTATGGAATTTATTTCAGATAATGTTTTAAATGAAACTCAATGTTTCTAGCTAATGAAAAATGTTGAAAATTCTAAAAAATTGACAATTGTTTCGATAACTGAATACCTTGTGATTGACTTAATATATGTTAATAGAAAAAAGAAGATGTGATATTACAAATATTGAAGCTTGGATATTATTAGCCTTATGGTGATATCCTGGATATTATTTTTCCAATTAAGATCAGTATAACTGTGCAATGATATAGAAAACCAGGAAAACTATATCTGCTGATCTTTACAATTATCACTTAAGAGGACAGTTTAATAGTGGAGAACTCCCTAGGTTTATCTGTTCATTGACGACTTCATAATGTGGGTTTCTGAAGTGTCTTCTAATTTCCAACTCTTCAAGGAAATCCAGTTCTTGTTTCTTATCACAAAAACTACCTTGTGATTGACTTAATATATGTTAGTAGAGAAAAGAAGGAGATGTGATATTACAAATATTGAAGCTTAGATATTATTAGCCCTATGGGGATATCCTGGATATCATTTTTCCAATTAAGATCAGTATAACTATGCAATGATATAGAAAACCAGGAAAACTATATCTGCTGATCTTTATAATTATCACTTAAGAAGACAGTTTAATAGTGGAGAACTCCCTTGATTTATCTGTTCATTGACGACTTCGTATTGTGGGTTTCTTAATTGCCTTCTAATTTGCAACTCTTCAAGGAAATACAGTTCTTGTTTCTTATCACAAATATGTAGTACTTCTAGTTCTGTGTTAGGTGTCAATGAATGGTTGGTGTCAAGTAGATGTTTTGCGTAATGGGATTTATCTGGTTGTTTCAATCTGTATGCTCGTAAGTGTTCACTGTATCGGATTTCAAAATTTTCTAAGGGTCTGACCCAAATAGACAGCATTACATTCTGGACATTTGAGTTTATATATACCTGATTTCTTCAATGTTGGTATTTTTGTTTTAACATTTAACAATTTTGTACCTATGTATTTTAAAAGAAATTGTTGTATTCGTTGCTAAAGATATTATCTCTGAAATATTATTAGAAATATTTCCTGCATATGTGATGGTTTTATAAGTTTTTATTTCTTCAGTTTCTTCAAGAAATATTAGTTGTAATGCCACTTTCTCCTCTTTTTTATTAATCAGCTTATTCATCATATGTAATGAATAACCGTTGGATGTTGCTATTTGTCTAATTGTATTAATCTCTATCAAAATTACATTTGTTCATAGGAACTGAAAATGCTCTATGTATCATTGAATTATATGCCGCTAGTTTATGTGACATGGGGTGATTGGAACTATATGGAATTGTCACGTCAGTGTGTGTTGGTTTTCGGTAAATTGAATAATCAAGTACATTATTAACTCTCCGAATTTTCAAATCAAGAAAATTGATTGAGTTATTTTCTTTAACTTCTAACGTAAATTTAATTTTAGGGTGTGAATTATTATTGTGGTTGAAAAATATATCTAATTGTCGTTCACTACCTATAAAACAAGTTAATATATCATCTACATATCTATACATGCATATTTTACATTCATAAATTACCTGTTCTCTTTAATAATATTTATACTTAATCTCTTTCAAAATATGTTCTGATCACTCTTTATCTTCATCATAATATTTATAAATTTGTGGTATATGGAAAATACCTTTGATCTTATTACTCATATGATCTTTTAATAAATATGAATTCACCGGATATTCATTTTCAACTACATATGGCCCCTCAAATGGTAAAAGTAACTTATTACTCACTCTAGCCCTTGTATCTGGTACTCGTAATGCTTTTACAATAACCAAATCACCCTTTTTGTATACTACTCGATTTTTCCTTTTTAGGTACTTATCAGCACTGTGATTTATTTTCTGACTGACTTCATCAACAATACTCTGGTAATCTTGATTATTTACACATAACCATGGTTCATCTAAAGGTCCCATAAATGGTGTTCAAACTGTACTATTATTCTAAGATATTTTATTACCTTTCGGATATATCTTACTACAGGATTTGCATTTGGATGTCTAATTGGAATGAATCTGGGATTTATGTTTTGTTCGTTCAAATTTTTTTGAAATCTACTGTTATTAAAATACGTAGCATTATCCATGATACAATGTTGTGGTCGTCCTATAGTATTAATGAATGAATTAATACATGATTTGACAACATTTATTTGTATTAGTTTGTCTACACGCATAAAGTTGAATGTATTTTGTAAAAACGTCCAAGAATATAAAAATTTATTTGTTTTTATTGTCTGTGGTTGTCAAGTTAGATAAGAAATCTATTGATATTACTTGTAGTGGATGAGATGAATTTATTGTTTTCGGTACGTTTTGATTCTGTCTGTTTTTATCTAATTGGCATGTTTCACATGTTCTAGTGACTTTCTTAGAAATTGTATGGTCTTGTTTAGATATGAATGTTTCCCTGAATAATAGCCATCATTTCCGGCTTCCTGGATGTCGATATGTGATATGTAATGCTTTAAGGATTGACTGAGCTAGTTCTTCAGTAATTACGTGTTGTTCTTGTCCAGCTACCGTCCGAATATAAAATTGTCCCCTGAACACTGATTTTATTTTTGCCTGTGTGTTTAGTTTCATTTGATCTTGTAAAATCGTTTGTCTAGAGAAAATTGTCCCATAGTCTGCTAATATGTTTAGTCCAATTCTTACTTGTCTGGTTTGTGTAGTTTGTCCATCCATTCTCGATATTGAGTCACTTACTATTTTTAAACTACGCTTAACATGTTTAATATCGAATGAATATTCTTGTAATAGCAATGATCATCTTTGAATTATACTGTTTCCAAATTCATTGTTTAATAATGATAATAAACCACTATTATCAGTTTCTAAAATAAATTTTCTACCTAACAAATATAATTCAAGTTTTTCTACAGCATATAAGATATATGCTAATTCTAGTTCACTGCTAGCATATTTTTGTTCATGTGCTTTAGTTTTTCTAGTAACAAACGTTATTGGAACCTCTATTTCATTTTGAATTTGTCATAGTGTACCTACTAATCGATGTAGCTACAAATCGATGTAGCGATTTCTGCATTAGTTTGATAAAAATCCTTAATTGCCTAAGGGGTTCGTTATTATTGTTTTTGAAGTTGGTTTCTTAAAGAAAAACAACGTCACAGGTATGTTTGGATAGGATAACTTGCAGCATTGGTGATTTGTTATAAAAGCCGTTGATATTCCATTGCAAAATTATTGTTAGAGCAACCTAACCTAACCTGCTGCTCTGTTTAGGTATTGAAGGTCTTTTAGTTGGATCTGTTCCTGAGTATTCCATCATTGTTGTATTAAATGTGGTATAAATCTCTGCCAGTAATGCGTTGTTATTATTTATTTGGTCTGCGGCTTCGAAGATTCGTGTAGTTTCCATCTCCTCTGATTGTTGTTGCTGAGGTTCTGTCGTAGTTTCTGGGAGGATAGTGTCCAAAATTTATTGACGGGTACTAGCATTTCGGATAATTTGTTCTTTGAGGTTGTTCAGCAGTTCCCTGGAAAGCCTTCCGTTGTCGACTATAACTCTCTTTTGATCCATCAATCTTTGCTCGGTGAGGTCAGAAAGTTCAGGGTGTATTTCAGAGACTGCGTGATGTAGGAACGGTCTAATACCTACTGTGACTGATTCGCCTTATTATTATTATTATTATTTTTTTTCACACTTGTACGTGGTTGGTGGTAGCAGTTTCTACCGGACGCAGTTGCATCAAGGTATTAACCTATTTAATTAGGGGGTTTGGTATGTCCATTTTAATGATATATTTCTGGTGGCAACGCGTTGCCACCACTTGGTCCTGGATTGCATGGAGTGCGCCTTCGGTTTCCGCAAACAAGTACCCCGTCATAGGGTAAGTATTCGTTGTTCTGAAATCTGCATCTTCCTGGTGCAGTGAGTTGTAATATCTGCCATTTAACACTTTTACCTGCCAAGTTTTCTTCATTTTATTGATTTAGTCATTTTCCGTATCAGGTTCCCCGTCGGCGAGGTTTAGTGCCGAGTATCCATCATCAACTGTAACTAGGCATCTGAATAGAGGTAAGTTCTTATTTTTAAAATATCCTCTCAGTTTTTGAGTTTCATCCACTAACATGATCTCGAGATTAGTCAGTCCACGGCCACCTTCTTTCCTGGGTATATACAATCGCTCCGCCGCAGATTTTGGATGGTGTAGGCGAAATTTTGTGAGCGTTGTACGTACTTGTCTGTCTATTTGTTGTATTTCTCTATGTGTCCAATCTATTATGCCAAATGAGTACGCCATCCCGGGTACTGCCCATCCATTGATTGCCTGTATTTTGTTTTTAGAGTTCAGTTGTGTTTTCAAAACGGTATTAATTCGACGGAAAAATTCTGCTGTTGTTCTTTCTTGATTACCTTTCTTGTCGAGGCTTAATCCTTGCTGAAAGCCTAGGTAAGTATTTGTATTTGTCCTCTGGGCCTAGGGATGGGATTGTTGTTATGTTATCCATCAGTGTCATATTTTGGGACTGTGTGACCTTTCCTCTATCCACATGAACGACTGCACATTTTTCTAGCCCCATTTCCATTCTAATCGCATCGCTGAACGCCTTAACAAGCTCTAGCGAACTTTGCAATTGTCGAGGGTTTTTGGTATACACCTTAAGATCATCCATTATGAGTTTCCACTTCTTTTAACATGTCGCTTAAAGGGTTAAGTGCTAAACAGAACCAGATTGGGCTTAGGCTGTCACCCTGGAAAATGCCTCTATTGATTTTTATCTCATCTGTTCTGTAGTTTTGAAGATTCAGTGTCGTTCGCTATGTTACCATTAAATGTCTCAGCACTGCAGAAAGATAGGGGTATTTTATATACCTCTAGTACTTTCAGTAGCCAGGAGTGGGGAACTGAGTCGAAGGCTTTCCTATAATCGATCCATGCTATGGATAGTTTTCTTTTCTTTAATTTTGCTTGTCTTGTAACAATGTTGTCAATTACAAGAAGTTCCTTACATCCCCGTGCTTTTTGTTTACATCCGTTCTGTTCCCATGCAAGAATATTGTTTGCATTTATGTGATGTGTGATCTTTGAGCATATGATCGAAGTCAAGATTTAATAAATGGACGGTAGATAAGTTATGGGCCGAAAATTTTTAGGGTCTTTTATGTCTTCACATTTAGGGAGCATGTGGATAATCCCGAGAGTGAAGTATTATGGTATGATCGAAGGATCCAGGATGGCTGCTGCAAATTTATCTGCTATTTTTTGGTGAATTCTGGTGAGTTTTTTCCACCAGAAGTTGTGAATATAGTCGACGCCCGGTGCTGTCCAGTTTTACAGCTTGCTGGTTGCAGCGGTAATATCTACTTTCCGTATTTCAGGCTGCACCATCTGTCCAGCTGTTTCGTGAGATTCAACTCATTCATTATGCGTGACACTTTGTTCCCATAAATTCTTCCAGAATCTTTGCATGTCTTCTTTTTTAGGTTTTATATGTGAGGTTTTCACTGTGTTTCGTATTATTATTATTTTTTTATTATAGAGCATCGACTGCTTTGGTCATTAGCTCTTCTAATTTGGAGGAGGGAAAACTCATGTTCATCCGACGTATAATCGGGTAGTGTTGGACTCCTTTATGGCCTACCAACCAAAAACCTCCCCCAATATTTGAGGCTACACTTTTATATTTTCAGATACAAATTGTTCGCTTTTAGAAAATTTAGGAGCTTAATTTGCTGGTCTGTTGTTGATGTGCATGACATCTTTTGCAATCCCCATATCTAGACGGCTGCGAGAAAGCAGTGGGCATTCAACTATTAGATGACTTACGGTGTTTTGTCTTCCGCATTCACAGACAGGTGGGTTTCTACCGAGAAGAAAGTGAGAGCTGGTCAGGTTAGTATGTCCAATTTTTATCCGGGTAATTATCACTTTATCCCTACGTTTTTGAAGTTTGTATTCTGTTGGTTTGAGTTGTATTTGTTTTAGGAAGTTATTATTTACAGTCCATTCTTCTTGCCACCTGTCCATAATTTTTTCTTTTATGCTCTTTTTCTGTTCTTCTAGGCCTTCATCATTTTCCTCTGTGCTGATATTTAGAGAGGACAGTAAAAGTGATGTTCTTATAGGAAGTGATAGACTACTAATTCGTTGGGTATGGAAAGGTGTCGCTGGTGCAGATAGTATTTCATGAACTGGATTTGTAGGGTTGCTAAGAATTTTACAGTAGTAATTTGACATTAAGTTTTGCCTTCTGTACCGAAGTGGTGTTACTCCTCCTTCACAGCATAATGAAAGGTAAGGGCTTGTTCTGTATGCACCTAGAGCTAATCTTAGGGCAGTACTTTGAATATGCTCCAGTACTTTCAAATTAGATTCGCTTGCCGAGCCGTAAATGATGGACCCGTAATCCATTTTTGATAATATGTACGTCTTGTAAAAATTTATCAGTACAGTTGTATCAGATCCCCAATTGATATTGGCTAGGGTTTTTAAGATATTTAACCTTTTTTTACAGTTCACTGCAAGCTCTTTTATATGGTCTTGCCAAAGAAGTTTCTTGTCAAAAATGAGACCCAGGAATTTGGTAGATGTTTCAATCTGGATATTATTTCCATACAAGTACAGCATGGGTTCAGGATGACTTCTCTTTTGCTTGCAAAAGTGTATGCAATGTGTTTTCGCTACCGATATTTCAAAACCGTTGTTTTCCGAATACTCTGCGATGGCATCTATGCTATTCTGTAATGTGCTGACTATATCTTCCATAAGCGGCGAGGAGTAAAATATCGCCAGATCATCCACATACAGACTTTTTTGTACTCTTTCGCTTACAACATTTGCCAAGCCGTTGACAGCTACCAAGAATAGAATTACACTCAAGTTTGCCCCTTGAGGGATTCCATTTTCCATATAATGCCTTCGTGATGTTTCCATTCCGACTCTAACGCTAAACTTCCTTTCACTTAGGAAGCTTCGAACAAATTTCGGCAAGTTGCCACGAAAACCCCATGTATGTAATGTTTTCAAAATCCCGTATCTCCATGTTGTATCATAGGCTTTTTCGATATCGAAGAATATTGCTACCGTATGTGATCTCTCAGAAAAACTTTTTTTTATGTAGTTATCCATTAATACGAGTTGGTCGACAGTGGATCTTCCTTTACGGAAGCCCATTTGATAATTTGATAATAGTTTTTCTTTTTCCAGATGTTGCAGTAGTCTTACGCATACCATTTTTTCTAGTATTTTACCTAGACAACATGTTAGTGAGATGGGTCGATAGCTAGATGGAATTTTTGCATCTTTTCCGGGTTTTGGGATTGGTATTATAATTGCATTCTTCCATTGTGTGGGGTAAGTACCGTTGATATATATTTTGTTAAATAAATTTAATATATATATTCTTTTATTTTCAGGTAAGCGCCTAAGGAGTTCAAAAGGGATCTCATCACTACCTGGTGCTGAATTGTTGGTGGTTGATATTGTTTCCTCAAGTTCCTCTAAGCTGAATGGTATATTATATGGTATGGTTTCTCGTGTTTCGAAGTTTATCGTTATGCTTTCCTGTATGGTTTTAAGTTGTACAAAATTTGGGTTATAATTATTGGTGGCACTCACTGTTGCAAATGATTTGGCAAGTTCTTCTGCTATATCATCTTCGCCCGTAATTTCTCTACCGTTTATAATTAATAAGGGTGAGGTCACTTTGAAGCTATATCCCTTAATTTTTCTAATCTTTTCCCAAATTTCTTTTGTTGGGGTATTTAAGTCGATTGTACCGACATAATCTTGCCACGATTCTCTTTTGCTTTTCACCAAAAGAAAACGGGCTTTGGCTCTGAGTCTTTTGAAGTTAATCATGTTATCGTTGCTCGGCATTCTCTTAAATAAATTGAAGGCTCTTTTCTTACTTTTAATGGCCTCTTCCAATTCTGGGTTCCACCAAGGTACTCTTCTTTTTTTTACCAAACCACTTGTTTTAGGTATACTTAAATTAGCAGCGTTTTGAATGGCATTGGTTAATTCGTCTACTTGCTCCATGATTGATACTCCTGTTATGTTTTGCGAATCTAAAGTATTTCCATAAAGTGTCCAGTCAGCTTTATCGAAAATATATTTTTGTCTACGCCTTTTGTTTATGCTTTTATCTGCTATTTCAATCGATAGAGGAATATGATCTGAATTCCATTCTTCATTGACGTACCAGTTGAATTTGTGTGCGATTTGTGCTGACGCAATGGTTAGATCGATTGAAGTCATATTGTTTGATCTAAGATTGAGATATGTTCCTTCTCCTGAATTCAAAATGATCAGGTCTCGTTCATTTATTATATCCTCTAGGATTCTACCTCCTGGGCATGTTTTTGTCGAACCCCATAGTTCGTTATGTGAATTAAAATCACCCAACAGAAGGAATGGCTCCGGTAATTGTCTAATACAGTTTCGTAACTCTGCCGGTGTCCAGTTTACATCGGGAAGATACATATTACAAATGGTCATTTTGAAGGGAAAAAGTATGGATATAGCGATAGCTTGAAGGTTTGTGTTCAAGGGAATGATAGTGAATGGTATGTGTTCTTTAACAAACGTTATTACCCCGCCTCTAGCACGTCTATCATGTATGACGTCTAATCTGGCAGATTCATAGCCTCTTAAATTAAAATGTTCTCCTTGTTTCAGATGTGATTCTTGTATGCAGATGAGGAGAGGTGTTTTACTGAGAATCAAGCTCTTCAACTCAGGGTAGCGCGTTTTACACCCGTTGCAATTCCATTGTAGTATATTTTCATTTACAGCCATGAGATATTGAGTTTATGTTATGTGCTTTGAAAGGTGAAGAGCTGCGTGAGTTTAAAATTGAGTATAAATAAAATTTATAAATGGATAAAATGTGTGAATAGATAAAAAGTAGAATAAATGGAGTATATAAATAAATAAAATGTATGACTAAAGAGAATGTATAAATAAATAAATAGCGCAAGACTAGAATAGACGAATTTATATTACATGTTTGAATCCGAAGCCAAAGGCTCTTGGCCCGGAAGTTGTATTTCTATATCTATACCAGTTTGAGGTTTTCTTGGCTTGCCTTTAGGCCAACCTTTCTTTTTCTTTTTATTTTGCTGAATATCAAAACCGTCTTCAGTGGTAATAGATTCAATATCAGAGGTCTCCGAAAGATGGCGTTTGGATCGCTGCGAATGGCTCTGGGATTCTGACTGACTAGCATTATAGTTTTCAGATGCGAGAGATTGATATGGGTGTAAAGGTCTTTTCATTATTTTTGGTGTTATATCGAAATTGTTTTTGAGAGCATTCATAAGGGACGGAATTAAGTCATTAACCAAGTCTTTTATAGAAGTATTTGCTACAGTAGAGGCTACCTGGGCATAAGAAGTATTTGGTCGAGGAACACTTATTTGTGTTCTTTTTCTTGCTTCAAAGTACGAAATATTTTCTTTAACTTTTATTTCCTGAATTGCCTTCTCCCGTTTAAAAACTGGGCAATCTTTAGAGGTTGAAACGTGAGCTCCTTCACAATTGACACATGTTACAGGTGGTTCGCACGGGATTCCTGTATGTAGCGGTTTTCCACATATACACACCTGTTCTTTGTCGCAAGACAGGGATGTGTGACCAAATTTCTGACACTTAAAGCATCGAAGTGGAGATGGTATATATGGGCGTACTTTTAGTAGGTAAAAGGCAACTTTGATGTCTTTCGGAAGTTTCGGAGTGTCAAAAGTTAAAATGTGGTTCGAGGTTTCAATAAGTTCTCCATTTCTTTTTGTTTTTATTCTTCGAACTTCTAATATACCTTGGCCCTTCAGTTCTTCTAAAATTTCTGCTTCTGTACAGTTCATCAGATCTTTACAGTTGATTACTCCCTTACAAAAATTTAAACGTTGGTGTGGTTTTACTTCAATGTCATAATCTAGTAACTTTTTCATTCCACTAATTGTTTTCGATTGGTTTGCAGTCGCTGTTTCAACGAGTAATCCATCTTTTATTTTTCGTAAGTTTTTAACCTGTCCTACTATTGAATACATTGCTCTATTTATTTGAAAGGGGCTGACATTTGAGAAGTCTCCTTCCTTCCTCTTTACGACCAAGAACCGGGGTGTTGTTCCCGTCTCCAGGTTCGTATTTTTATGGTGCTGAGTGAAGGCAACGGCAGTTATAGCACCCCTAACTGCAGCTGGTTCTGGCGTTTTTAATTTTGGTTTCATGTAGATCCCACGAGTAGGGCAGAAATAACAAGTCCGGCAGGGCAGTGCTCCCATACCCTGCTAAGGCTAAATACATTGAGGGGTCGCCTGGTATCTCAATGGCATCGTTCGCAGCCTCTCTGTCGTGGGGCTATTCACCGATCGACACGATTGCTTCCATCTTCGGTTCCGGATTTTTTATTGAGGTTCACTCCTCTGGACTCTTCTGTCTGGGTTACCATACCATAGCCGAGGGTTCCAGTTTTTCGGCGCCGGAAACTCGCCGCTCGTCCCCCATATCTGGTCAGGACTTGCCAGTGTGTTCGGATGTAACTTGGGCATGTTGGATCTTCTACTGGCATTTGTTGGTGCTATCACATCGGCATAGATAGCCCCACCAGTGCCCCACTGACCATTTCTGAGCTGTTTTTTAGTTTCACTCCTCCCTTCCCGTCCTTGCGGCTCGAGGAGGGAGGAAGTTACTAAGCCACTCCACCAACGACAAGGTCTTACAGCTCCTAGGAGTGGCATTATTATTATTATTATTATTATTATTATTATTATTATTATTATTATTATTATTATTATTATTATTATTATTAATATTATTATTATTATTATTATTATTTCAAATTGATGAGGGCAGAGGAGACAACAAACAAATAAGAGGAAGTAGAAATGACGATTAAACTCTAAAAGTTATTGAATAAGTTACACTGATCTAGTCTATTTTTGAATATGTTGACACTTGTTGCTGAAACAATTTCACTGTCCAAATCAATCCAAATATTGAGAATTTTGTTTGGTAAAAAGTTTTGTCTCGATCTTACGGCAAAATTTTCCTTTTGTAATTTGAATTGGTGTCCTCGTAGTCTCGTGTCCGTATTTAGGGTGAAAACTATATTTAGATCACCAAAATTATATTTAAGTATTCAAAATGCTACAATAAGATCGCCTCGTAACCTACACAGCTCAAGCGTGGTAAGGTTTGCCATGGATAATCTTTCTTCATATGAAGGTCTTACAGGTCCAAAATCAACTCTGGTAGCCTTCCGCTGTACACTTTCCAACAACGTTCTATCACGAGTTAAGTCCGGGTACCAAACTGGGCCGGCGTATTCAAGGATAGGTCTGACGTAAGTAGCATACAATTTGCAGAAGCTCTGAAAGGATACTTTTGAGAAGCATTTCCTAATAAGATAAAGTCTGATATTTGCACGTTTGGATACTGAGAGCACATGATCGGACCACGATAGTTCACTATTTACGATAACACCCAGGTCATTATGAGAGGTTACTGTGATTAGAATTAGAATCAATAAAATAATCAAAATGTGGGTTGTTTTTATCGACGTGAAGCACTACACATTTTTCAATGTTCAATGGAAGTAACCATTCCGAAGACCACTGATGTATTGACATTAGGTCGTTTTGAATAGATAGATGACTTGTGATGGGATTGTCATATATTTTTGAGTCGTCGGCATATTGCAATATTTTGCTGGAAACGTGAAACTGTAAATCGCTAGTGTACACTGTAAACAAAAGTGGGCCCAATACTGAGCCCTGTTGAACTCCACTTTTAACTGATCTTTTATGAGAAAAGGAGTCACCAACACGAACCTTGTAAAAACGATCCGTCAAAAAGTTTTCAATACATAGTTTTAAGTTTCCTCTAATACCGAAATGTTCTAACTTGTACAGGAGTCTTCGCTTGGGAACTCGGTCGAAAGCCTTCGAAAAATCTAAATACACTATATCAATAGGTTCTCTATTATTCAAGAATGATGTCCCGTCATTCACACAATGAAGTAAGTTGGTAAGTGTTGTTCGCCCTGGAATAAATCCGTGTTGTTATTTTGGAATAATATGTTATTCGAGGAGGAAATCCATCATAGTCTCGGAAATAATGGATTCCATTACCTTATTGACTACGGGTAATAATCTTATTGGGCGATAATTGTGGCTATCGAGCTTATTGCCCTTCTTAAAAATGGGGGTGACAGAAGCTAGTTTCTAACTAGAGGGCAGAGAGCTGTTTGTTAAGCACGATTGCATTATTAAGCATAGCGGACTAGCGAGAACGTCGGAACATCTTTTAAGAAAGTAGTATGTCAGACCATCTAAGCCAGGTGAGGCGTTAGTACGTAGGTTTAGCAAATGCTGTTTGATTTTATAATTTGTGAACAGAATATTGTCAAGAAACGAATCACTCTATTTGATTAACATTAGTTTGGCTAATAGAATATATGTTTGAATTCATCTTTTATCTAACTGAATCGTTATATTCGATCTTAAACAAGCAACTAGTGATTCTACTACTAAAAAAGTTTATAATTTTTGTTTTGATCTAGAAACAGTGAGTTTCATTTAAAACACTAATATGAGTAGATTCCACGAAATAAGGGTCGAGACAGTTAATTTTATTATCCTTAATGCGTCAGAAATAATGTGAGGAATCCTCCTATTGTCTAATCATTTCACGTGTACTAACCAGATAAAAACTATACGCTTGGAACTCCAAACAATGAAGCGACTGGAAAAGTAATTGTTTATGAATGCTCCCTTTAGGCTTCCTTCGTTCGCTGTCGCCTGAATGTTACAGACGGAACATTTTGAAGAACTTTGAATGCGTGAAATGTAGTTGAGCAAGAACAGTCGCATTATAAAAGCATATTTTAATTCTAAAGTCTTTCCAATGCTTTTATTGTTAACTGGCAAAATATTTGAAATGTACGTCTTGCACTATAAAAAATAATGTACGAAATAAAGGAAGTATTAGACTACATTTGAACAATGTTGTGGTTTCTTCGAATATTATTAAACGAAAGGAAAAATTGATGATAAATTTATTTAATCTTGTTGATTGATTCAGCATCCCGTATTTTTAGATTGTCGGAATGAAAGAAAACGAAAAACGGAAGAATGGAATCTGTCTAACAACAAAGAATATTAAAAAGTAATCTATCAGAGCCGACAAGCACTGTGTCTAGAAAATAAATCCGAAACTAAGAGAGTATTTCTTTACAGATTGTGATTTTCCAAATCATTAGGACTTGATTCACGGCAACATTCAAATTTTTATGTACCGTTCCAAAACATTCTAAGGCAATTAGAAGCGAAGTTGCGTAATGTATTTTTTAGTATGTATGCATCATAAATCATCCAATAAAAATGCGTAGATGAGTCTTTATCGCACTTTGTGAGTTGTAAGTTTCATGGTAGTCATTACAATAAACAATATACTCATTATTTAAATCAGATCATCAGATCAGTTATCAAATTTATGAAATTATATACAATTATATATCAAATTAATTAACATAAATGGAAAAGTATTATACGAGTATTCAATGTAAACTGTGCGTATGAGTGGAACAAAATCTTCGTTAACTTCGTTAAAATAGAATATACAGATAGTAACTGAGATATATAGTTGCTGAAATTTCTATGTTTCACCAATCAATTCGTACCATTTACAGCGTTTGTGAAACTCGAAAGTCAACTATCACACAAAGTTATCATTTTGAACTTCGAGACATCTGTTTTCAGCCGAAAGAAGACATTATTTGCCAGTACTGAAACTAACTCGTAAAGATATGTATAGAAATTGTATATTTAGAAAATAATTAAAATCCAAATTCTGTTTGATAGATGTGAAGTAAAGCACTCAATAAAAACCGACACCAAGCAACTCTGATATGCAAAATATATGGCTGGTTGTGGAGTAAACCCCTGTGCCACCAATCTGGCCTTTCTTCTCTTCAGTGAACAATTGGAAATATTGAGCTTGTTTCTCAAAACCATGCGACTATCAATGACTTTGTCGCATTTTGGACGATCCACAATTTTCTAGGTATTGTTCTACAGAATGCACTTCATCTCCTCTCATATGGCTTCAAACTAATCTACTGCATCTGGACCTCACATAGCTTGATTCATAGGTACCTCAGATATAAAAGTTTGTTCCTGATCTACAAAGTTTCCTTCTTCCTTTGGTTCTTTGGGACTATATATTTTTGCTGGTCTACCTCTCGATCATGTTTTGATTATTTTTGGTCGACTAGTAATCGTTCGGTTTCATCTTCGTCGTTTTCCTCGTTCTCCACAGCGTTCACGAAGACGTTCACCTCTTTTTTTTAATCTAACTCACATAGATCGGGTTCAGGCTCATTGACTACTACCTACTGAAAATCTATGTGTGGTGCTAGTTAAGAAACGACAATGGCTGACCCATATACAATATTTGCTTTTGTTGTATTTTTAATTAAAACTATGAAAAAGAATAAACGGTTTTAAAGATTAAAACTAACTTTTCCCCATCTGTGGCCCTGAACAATATTCTATCATAAAATTGTCACTTGTATACACTTCGGGGGATGTATCGTGCTAACAAACCGAAATTTCTCGAAAAATAACCAAAAATGTAGTATATCTGGATTTATAGGACCTGCTGTATTCGTTCTAGTCAGCTGAACATCAGCAGTGTACATATGTGAGACATCTTGATCAATATTCAATCATAAAATTGGTCACTCTTATACACTCTGGGGGCTGTATAGAGCTAACAAACTAAAAATTCTCCAAAAATGACAAAAATGTGGTACTCCAAGTACCATAGCACCCGTTATACTGGCGTTAGTGAGCTGAATATCAATAGCGTTCATCTTTGAGACACTCTTAATAGTATCCGATCATAAAATTGGTCACTTGTATATACTCCGGAGGCTGTATCGTGCTAACAAATGGAAATTTCCCCAAATATGACAAAAATATCGTACTTAAAGTACTATAGAACCTGTTGTACTGGCTCTGGTGGGCTAAATATCAATAGGGTTCATCTGTGTGATGTCCTGAATAATATTCAATCATAAAATTGGTGACTTATTAAACTGCAGAGGCTGTATCGTGCTAACAAACTGAAATTTCTCAAAAAATGACAAAAAAGTCGTACTTCAAGTACCATAGCACCCGTTGTACTCGCTCTGGTGGGCTGAGAATCAATAGGGTTCATATGTGATATTTTCTTAACAAAATGCATTCATAAAATTGGTGGCTTGTTGCATTCCGGAGGCTGTATCGTGCTAACAAGACATGTAACGAGAAGTGGCCGACGACAACGACGACGTGAAACACACAGGATTTTTTTTCTAAAAACCGTTTTTTCGTGGTGTTGTTGACGGAAAACGTAAAAATAACTCAAAAAAAATTTCTAAATTCCAACTTTTTTTGGGGTAAACCAATACTTCTCGCGCATATTAGATAGGTTGGGCGGAAAAGTAATAAACATGTAATAATAAGGGAGATTGTTTGTAACTTTCATGGTATAAACGTCTTAAACAGTAATCTTTCGTTTTACTTTTCCGCCAACCTATCTAATATGCGAGAAAAGTATTGGTTTACGCACAAAAAAGTTGGAAATTTAAATTTTTTTTTGAGTTATTTTTACGTTATCCATCAACAACAACACGAAAAAACGGTTTTTAGAAAAAAAATCCTGTGTGTATGTCGTCGTCGTCGTCGTCGTCGTTGTCGTCGGCCACTTTTCCTTGCAAGTCTTGTTAGCACGATACAGCCTCCGGAGTGCAATAAGTCACCAATTTTATTATGGAATATTGTTAAGGACATTTCACAGATGAACCCTATTGATTTTCAGCTCACCAGAGCCAGTACAACGGGTGCTATGGTACTTGAAGTACGACATTTTGTCGTTTTTCGAGAAATTTCAGTTTGTTAGCACGATTCAGCCTCCGGAGTTCAACAAGTCACCAATTTTATGATTGAATATCATTCAGAGCATCTCACTGATGAACCCTATTGATTTTCAGCTTACCAGAGCCAATACAACCGGTGCTACAGTACTTTAAGTACGATATTTTTGTCATTTTTGGAGAAGTTTCAGTTTGTTAGCACGATACAGCCTCCGGAGTATATACAAATGATCAATTTTAAGATTGAATATTATTCAGAGCGTCTTAAAGATGAACCCTATCGATATTGAGCTCACTAAAGCCAGTACAACGGGTGCTGTGGTACTTGAAGTACCAAATTTTTGTCATTTTTGGAGAATTTTCAGTTTGATAGCACGATACAGCCTCCAGAGAGTATACGATTGATCAACTTTATGAATAAGTATTGTTCAAGGTGTCTCACAGATGTACCCTATTGATTTTCAGTTGATTAGAGCGAGTACAGCGGGTCCTATAAAACTAGATATACTAAATTTTTGGTTATTTTTGGAGAAATTTAGGTTTGTTAGCACGATACATCCCCCGAAGTGTATACAAGTAACAATTTTATGATAGAATATTGTTCAGGGCCACAGATGCGGAAAAGTTAGTTTTAATCTTCAAAACCGTTTATTTTAATAAGTATTTTTCGGAGTGACAAAATATCATTGGCGCAGTCGGAGTAGGAGTTTTTTAACGTATAGTACGTGAGCTTTTCGTATCAACGATATACCGAAAATTTCGAACTTTAGTGACCGGTTTCATTAGAGTGAATATAGAACTTTGAATTATTTGACTTGTTCGAGCGAATATCGAATACAATCCGATAGGTCTGAACCGAAAAGAAATACGAAGTGACGTACTCTAACTCTCTTTATGTTCCTAATACTTTGTATGTATTTCTATTACTTCCAATATTTTTCAATACTTCTCTATATTTAATTTTTATAACATGATTTCCATATATTTCGAAAACTTTACAAAACGTTCAGTAGTTTTTAATAACTTTCTAGCACATTCAATAACTTCCTACATCTTTTTACAATTTTCTAGAATTGTATATCTATCTATTACTCTCTATAACTTTTTATAACACTGTAGACATTATAATAATTTCCTGTATCTTTCTCTCACTCTATATTCTTCTAATATTTTGTATATATTTCCGATATATTTCTCTATGTCTCCTATGAATTTTTATAACCTAATTTCCATATCTTTCGATAACATTACAAACCATTCAGTAAATTTTAGTAACTTTCTATAAATTTCTATTACTTCCTATACCTTCCAACAACTGTCTTATAACTTCCGATATATTTCTCTATATCTCCTATGCATTTTTATTACTCAATTTCCATATCTTTCGATAACTTTAAAAAACAGTTCAGTAAATTTTAGTAACTGCCTAGAAATTTCTATCACTTTCTATACATTCCAACAACTTTCTATATTTTCTACAACTTTCTATAACTACCGATATACGGACATCTGCAAAAGTGTTGTCACAAGACCAATTGGATAGGCTTATTTCAGTAACATGTTTGCATAAAACCCAAAATAAAAAATTAGATACAAAAGTAATAGAATGTTTTGAGATGTATATAAAACCAAAGTAACATTCTGGCTTCAAATCATTAAAAAAAATATTCTGGTAAATTTGTGAATTTTCTTAAATAAATGTTTTAATGTTTGATTTAGAGAAAAATGTTAAATACAAAAGTTGTAGAACGTGATAAGGTCTATAAAAAAGCTTAGTAACTTTTTTGCGTCAAATGGAAAACAAAGGAAATACGTCACATCTTGGGTTTGGTCTAACATCGATCGAATCTATAAGAATTAGAAATAAGTTAGAAGTCAGAAGATCTTGGGTTTGGTACCACATCGATTGAACCTACAAGAACTAGAATTAAGCTAGAAATAAGAAGATGATCAAAACTTTCTTTCTATAAGTACTTTACTTCCCTTAATTTCCTTTCGATAGAAATTTTATGGGTGATATAGATATTAGTACTTTACACATATTATTAGAAAAAAATTTAACACTAAGCGAAGCAGATAGTCCTTTAAAAAACAGTTTAAACAATACTCATAACTTAGAAATGTCTAATCCATCAGTAAATCACCAATTGCTAAAATTATATTTAGATTCTATTCCTTATTATGATGGAAACTCTTATACTTTATCAATATTTATTTGATATTGTGAAAGTCTGATATCAGTATTTTCTAGTGAAACTCACATAGCTTTAAATATATTTCTATTAAAAGCTATCTTGGATAAACTCGCAGGATGTGCACAAATATTAATTGTCTTATTCATGATTTGATTAATTTAAAACCTTTTAAAAATGAATCACCCTATAACTTTGGCATGCGTTGTCGAGTAATATTAGTGATACTGAACGAAGACTTCTACTTGAAAATTATAATAATTTACCATTAAAAACCTATATCCGAGATTTACCTTTACCTATTCAAACAAATGATAGAATAAGAGTTCCTGATAGTTTGGAAAAATAAATGAAATTTTAGAGCAACTACGTAAACTTTATTATTGAAAAAATATGAAAAATACAGTCACGTATATTAATAATTATACAATTTGTCAAAAAAATAAATATTCAAGACATAATCATTATGTTCCTCTCATGTTGACAGAAGCAGCCTCTAGACCATTCCAAATTATTCATATAGATGTTTTCATTTTTGACGGAAAAAGGTATTTAATATTAATTAACGCGTTCACAAAATTCGCAAAAGCAATATTCATTCTAGGCAAATCTGCAGTTGTTATAAGCAAAGCAATATTTTGCTTCATTTGGAATTCCCCAATCAATAATAGTCGAAAAAGGTACATACTTTAACAATGAAACAGTCAAAAATCTCCTGGCATTACACAAAATAAAAGTTGACTTCACAATTCTTGGACATCACGAGTCGAATTCAATAGCTGAAAGATTACATTCCACCTTGATAAAACCTTTAAGAATTTTAAAAGAAATTTATCACAATGAAAATGACTTAATGTACTATGATATAATTGCCTATAATAATTCAATAAACAGTGCCACGAATTTCACACCATTTGAACTTACCTTTGGACATACACATTCTAGAAACCCTAACGAAATTTTTATGTCCCATTAATTTTATACAGATTACGTTAATAACCATGAAGAAGAATTAGGGCATATTTATAAAGATGTTCGAGAAAATATGAATGAAAATGAACAAAAAGTGATAGAGTAAACAAATATACAAGGTGTCACAAACATACAATTTGACATAGGTCAAATTGTATTCAAACAAAGCCCCAAAAATGGAAATAAAAAAGATTAAAGGTTTTTAGGACCTTATAATATAACAAAAATATTAGATAGAAATAGAGTAGCAATATCCAGAAAATCATTGAAACGAAAGAAACAAATAATAGACAAACACATAATACATATTAAATAATGACGGAAACCTCCTATTACAGATTCTTCCTATGGATCGCCAACGCAGAACCAGACACACTCCAATTCCATATACCTAAATGACAATCCTGGTCTTTTTCCACTTCATTCAGGAACAGCACAGATTAAAATAAACTATTGGACGTTTATACATATATTTGATATTACAAGCATTAACAAAGAATTTCTTGCTTTAAAAGAACAATATAACAATTTCTACAACTCTTTATCGAAATCACCGGAAATTTATAATTTTAATAAACATTTCCAAAATTCCTATCACCCGATCAAACTAATTGAACAAGAGATTACTCTTCAGTTGAATCAGTTAAATCCATTTTGGAACACAAAATCAAAAAGATCAATATTTGACGGATTAGGATCTGCAATAAAATTTATAACCGGAAATTTGGATCAAAATGATACGAAGCGTTATGACAAAGTCATTACATCTCTATCTAACACTCAAAACAAGTTGAAATATCTTATCCATGATCAAATAACTTTACTCCAATCGTCTATCAACAACATTGAGAATAACACCAAAATATTAGCTCATAACCAATTAATACTAAGTTCACTTATGAATGATTTACAATAAATAATTACAGACTAAAATTTAGATAACGTAAAAACTTATCACTATTTTGCAATAGAAAAACTTGTTTCAAATAACATATGATATCCTTGAAAAAATTTAAACGGCAATCAGTTTTACCAAACTGAACACTTTTCACAATTCAATAGTTGATCCTAACGATCTATTTTCTAAAATATCAGAAGTCAGTAAAAACATAGACAAAAATAACAAATTTCCAATCAATTTGTCTCTGCAAAACATTTTATTGTTTGAGAAAATAGTTGAAATTAAAAGCTATAGTAATGGTAACAAAATAATTTTCATGTTAGAAATACCAATTGTCGAAAATTCAGAATATAATTACTATCACGTCTATTCTTTACCTACACCATCAATACAATCCAAATCTATCCTTCCAATTGATCAACATTACACCTTCTCAGAAGAAAGCTGCAAGAAATATCTCAAGAAGATTTCCTGTGTAGTGATCTCCAAAAGTTACCAATTACTTCACACACCCCGTGCGAAGTACAACTACTTAAATACTCTCAGTCAAGAGATATATTATGTAAATAAATTCCAGTGATTATCAATAATGTAAAAATTCAGAAGAAAGAAGACAACAATTTTACATTAAAAACTTTTGGAAGTAATATACCAAAATATAAAACTGTAGAACTTTATAAATTACAATTTTTGGACGAAGACTCAAAAAGAGACTCTTTTCATTTACATAAAGTACAAATAGACTAAGTGAATTTAGATGAACTAAGTAACATTTCGAAAAAATCAGTTTTTACACAATATTATTACATGTTATAGTATTTTTAAGCATAACCATAGTAGCCTACAAAATTTACAAAAGAAAACAGAAGAAGACTAATGAGAAGGAACTAGGAAAAATGGATTCCAAAAATTTTCCAGTCATCTCAAACTCTGGAGAAACCCCATAGTTTTCTCTTTGTCAGGAGGAGTTAAGAAACGACAATGGCTGACTCATGTAAAATATTTGCTTATGTTGTATTTTTAATTAAAACTATAAAAAAGAATAATCATGCAATATTAAGGGAGATTGTTTGTAACTTTCATGTCATAACCGTCTTAAACAGTTATTTTTCGTTTTTAAAAAAATATTTGTCAGAGTGACAAAGTATGATTTGCTTCTTGTCTTGAGTCATCGTCAGGTGCATCATAGTATTTATTTTCTTTATTATCGACAAACCTCACGCTTTGATTGACAATCACCTTCCACTTCTCCTTTGACCAAATTCGATAAGCCTTCGATCCACCCAATATTCTACGAAGATTCCTGGTTGTGCTCGTTTGTCAAATTTACCTTTCCCGGGGTCCAGTTCTAGGACAAGGAGTTACCGAATACTCTCAGGTTTGAGATATCTGTCGGTATACAGGTCCATACCTGGTTTGGTGTGAGAACATTCAAAATTTTAGTAGGCAAACGATTTCGAACATAGTTTGCCGTGTTAATGACCTCGGCCTATAATGAATCTGAAAGCTTGATATCCAACAGCAAGCATCGCGCAGTTTCCAGTTTCTTCGGTGAGTCTTCGAGTGATTCCACGAATTTTCAGATAATGGTTGAATTCTTGATTCACATATTCGCGACCACTATCAAACTGAAATGTCTTGATCCTCTTTCCTTTTTGATTTTCTACAAGAGCCATGGAGTTCATCGTCGCCTTGAAAACTTCATATTTGGTCTTCAGGGACCTAACTTCACTCCATCTATTTTTGTAAGAAATTTAATTTCCATGGAGGGTCACCCCTGTCGACGAGATCTCTTCCATGGGTCTCCATCTCTTCCCAAACTTACCAAACTTTCTGCAACATATATGCAAAATACAATACAAATTTTTTTTCATTTCTGTGTAAATTATGGAAACATCATGAACCGCAGTCATAAGAAGTCTAAAAAGCTCTCTTCCACCATTTCATTTTTCTGCGAACCGTGGTGTCATGACAATTGGTCATCAATAAAATATGTTTACTGTCTTTCCAACGAATTACAAGTATGCCTTATTCATAACCACTCATTTCACATTCTCCCTTTTGGTCAAGTTTTCCAAAAACATAGGAGTATTTTTTCTATTCTGCATATAAGTACCAGGAGCAGGAAAGCGGATTCCATTCAATAAATTTACCGGAGTATAAAAGCGGTCAAAGCACAGGACAACGTTATGTTTTCCAATTGCCACCGAGATCGTCAGAACATCTGGCTCGCCAAGTAGTCCTTGATCTACTTCAGTTTCTTTCCCACTGTATATGCTTGTATCATGAATATACACAGTAGTTGAGTCACATCTAGCCCTAAGCTTTATTCCGGTTTTGACAGGTTTTATACTGGAGCGTCCTTTGAATTTTGTTATAGATTCATCTATAGAGTGATATGAACTGTCTGTTTTGCTCTATCGAAAATTTTCTAGTGAACAGTTGACTACTTAATCAATATAGAAAGGTTTTGAGGCATCATTTAGGTTATCAGGGTGATTGCTGTACAGTTTAGAGGATATTTGGTGTATTAATCATTTTAAATGTTATTTATATAACGCATCACAATTCATAGTGAAAACATCCATAAACCTTCAAAACGTCTATTTTTAAAGACACTCTACATCTAAACTCACTAGAATAAGACTTGCTCTTCAAGAGTATAATTTCGAAATTCAGTACGTGACAGAAAATTCAAACTATGCAGACGGTATTGCAAGAATATCGATAGGACAACTTAATCCTGCGTCCTTAAAATCTTACAATCTATTTTGGAAAGAAAAATATCTACCCATTCCACATGTCAAGAAAATTTTCTTTAGGAAATGTAATCAAAATTTAAAGGCCTTCAAACCCTTTGTATTATTCAAATCCGCTAAATTGCTAATGGCAACATCTAAATTTGGAGCGAAAGGTCGCAATTTCAGACACTTTGTGTTTGATTGTTTCTCCATTGTACCTTCCTGATAATGGAAAATGAATGAATATGTATCACATTTCAAACAAATCCTCAGAGACGTTAAATACTTTGAAACGCAAATGAAATATTTTATTGTGGTTATATAACAATGAAATTACTGATGTAGATATCATTACAATTTTAATATCATGCTGATATCATTGTTATAGAGACAATAATGAGAATGAAGGTATTGTTGTGGACGTTCGTTTATTGAATTTAGGGACCTCATTGAGGTTTACCTCGTACTTATCCCGATTTCATCACATTAAAAACCGCTGTTATCCCTTGTTCCATCGAATCATTTTGTATTGCCTTATATCTTATTTCGAAAAAAATTAATTCAGTAAAAATTGTCCTCCAGATTGTAGAAAAACCGTCTGAAAATAATTGCTTGAGTTATTTAATTTTCTTGTTGACCGCAACTCTTCGACTGAAAAATTAGTTGAGCTTCAAATTGTCATTGTTAAATCTTTTAAGAATTCAAGTTTAAATGAGCAGAAAGGTTTGACTGCATCTCCAGACAGTAAAATGCCACACAATAGGGGCCGTTACCGGCGAATTAAGTTACCCAATTTAAGTGAATTCCTTCCGTGAAATCTGCCAGCTGATCACATCTAGTTTCGTCAGTGCTAAAACACAATGGGGTAAATAAAAAAAGTTATAAAGGAACAATATTTATGAGAAGATTTAATTTACAGTTTCATGAAAATTGCAGTATCTAACGTCTTGGTTAATTTTGTCGTTATGTCTAACGATATAATTATTATAGAAGAGCGGTTTTAGTGAAGAGCCTAATTAAAAACAGATATCCAAAAAAGATATACAGTGTTTTTGTGAAATAATGAATGAACTCAATATTTCTTGAAGTGAAATCGTTAAAAAAAAACAAACGCTGAATAAATTCTTGTTGAACCATGTTTATGTCTCCTTGAGAAACATTGTTTATTTTGAATGTAAATCCTTTGCTGCCCGTTCAATATGTCCACGTTTTCGAATCCATATATTCGGAAATAAGTCTTCGAGATAATTTCGACCATTCGCAGCATAATACAAATGATCTATAGCCTATGGTAATCATAGACTCCAAAAGGATTACGTCTACTGAGGAATCAATTGATCAAAATAGGTACAAGATCTCCCTTAAGAACTGAAGGTATGTTGGCCCGTCTGAATTACATTCGAAAAATTAGGACTCAAATAGATCATCATGTAACATATCCTAAATCAAAATTCATTTGTTTTCGATATATTTAACGTTCAAATTTTCCTTAAAAACGTAAATAAGATTGCTAATAATATAACTTTTCTTATTTTGTGGAAATGGCATAAAAGAAAGCGATTGTCAGGTCATCAGTTCTGCCAACAAAGATAGCAGAAAATGGAAGAGAAGGAAAAATTAACTGATTCTTTGAAGAAATATTTGAATCAGTCAGAAATAAGTGTTCGTGCTCGCCCTTTCTCTGCGCCAAGTTCCTCAGTTGTTTCTATATATATATATATATATATATATATATATATATATATATATATATATATATATATATATATATATATATATATATATTTGTTATGATTTGCGAGAATTTAATTTTTTATTAGATTTTAATTTGTATATTTTAGAATGAAATTTGTTGTGCCGGGCGCCAACTTTTATCATTTACCTGTATTTCTCTCCTACTATATTCTTCTGCGCCGAATGTTGAAGGTGTCGTGGGTCGACCATGTGAGAAATGAGGACATTCTCTGAAGAGCCGGTCTAACGGATCGAGAACATTTCGAAATTATCAAGAAAAGAAAAATAGGTTATCTCGGACACATACTGCGCGGAGAACGCTACCATTTTCAACGCCTCATTCTTCAAGGTAAAATAGAGGGAGGGGGAAGAGGAATAGGCAGGAAAAAATTATCATGGCTTATAAATATTCGTCAATGGACAGGGATAAAGGACTTCCAAACACTGCAGTATGCTGCAATTAATAGAAACATATGATAGGAATAGAGAAGATGAACGCCTACGCAGGAATCTGCACGGCACTAAAAGAAGAAGATATTCTTCTTTTTACAGTTGGATCAGAACACAATAATCTCTCTCAGGGTGGTTCCGTTGGACGTATTTGTTATCTGAATTAATTAGTGAAATAAACAACTATACTTCAAATGTGCAAATAAACGTGATAATTTGTATTTATCAGAAAGAATAATAGTCCAACATAAATTAAACTCCTTATTACCTAATACAAATTCAATAAACCCCAATGTTTTTAAATCCCACTCGGAATTAACTATATTTTATTTCTATTTTATATTCTAATGTCATCTAACTATGAAATATTTAATTAACCTAACCTTAATATTCCCCTTTCCTTTCCATTTAACATTCTTTTTCATCAAACTCAACAATGGTATTCCCTTATTACTCAAATCAGGTATTTACCTTTTGAAATAATTTAAAATTCCTAGAAATCACTGAGTGTTTTTAAGTTATGGTTAATCTATAACCTAAGTAAGTTACCTCCTCTTCGAAAAATTCACACTTATCTAAATTTATTTTTATCCCGCTTCGCCTAACAATTCTAATACTTTTTCTATATGTTCTTTATGTTTCGTCTCATTTTCTGAATAAATTAGAATATCACCGACGTAGTGTAATACAAAATTCTCGTATTTGTCTAATATTTTGTGGAGCGCTCTTTCTAATGCTGGACAGGAAGATTGTAAACCATATGGTACAACACAAAATCTGTATATCACACCCTCTATACTAAATCCTGTAAAATTTCTCACACTCTCATGAAGTGGTATTAACCAAAAGCTGTGTTTTAGGTCTATTTTGGAGAAAATTTTTGTATTAGTTATTCTACCAAATATTGCCTCAATATTCATAGGAGATTCATATTGCGGAGTGGTTATTTTATTTAATTCCCTTGCATCTAAACATAGTCTAAGCTCATTATTTTTCTTCTGCACAACCACAATAGGATTGATATAACTACTGGTACTTCTTTCTATAATTCCTTGTTTTTCCATTTTATTTATTTCTTCTCTAACTTGCTGTCTGAATTTGTACGGAATAGGATAACTTTTCGATTTGAACTTTTCCCCAACTTTCACTTCAATCTTGTGTACATATTTCTTAGCCACTCTCGATTCATACATCGTTCATCTGTTATATTTATTTAATAATTCTTTTATAACATCTTCATATTCTTTCTTACATTTATATTTTTCATTATTATTATTTTCAATTATATCATTTTTCATATTATATTCTCACTCATCCATCTCATTCATACTTCTAATACACAAAATTCCATGTTCTAACTTTGTTTCTTCATTATTTTCTTCAAATTCAAACCACTGTTTAGATAATTCTATTCCTTTTCTATCATAATCTATTTTTGCATTTTGCTTTTCCAATTGATCAGTACCAACAATTATGTCTACTTCCATATTTTGTTCTATTAATAATTGCAATTCTATGTTTTTATCTTGAATCTCCAAACTTATATTCATAAATTTTTTTGTTTCTGCAAGCTTCTTCCCATTTATCCCCACTAAATTGGTCTTTGGCATTTTGATTATTTTATTTTGAATTTCTATTTTATTATCTACTACATTTTCGTTTATTAATGATGCCTCAGATCCAGTATCTATTAAAATTTTCACTTCTTTTTCTCCTATTTTTCCTTGTAAAATAATTAGACCTTGTAAATACTCATTTTCTTCATTTTCCTGTAATTTTATAAATTCAATTGGGTGTTCATATTTTGAGTTGTCCTGTCTGTCATATGGTTGATCTATTGAAAATTTTGTTCATTTGTTCTTGAGTTCTCTATTTGATGTTGGCTTTCGTTTCTCTCTGTTTGTTTTTGTATCTCTTTCCTAGGTTGTCTATCTACACTATTTTCCCTGCGTTGGAAATGAACATATTTGCTGAGTTCATTACTGTTATTTCGTTCAAAATTACTGTTTTGTTCTTCCCTATTGTAATCTATCCTGTTCATGTTTGTATTGATGTCCCTATTATACGGTCTATAATTTCTATTATAGTTTTGATTGTAATATTGTTTCCTATAATTTGGATTTGTTCTATTTTCAATATTATTGTTTTTTTGCCTACAATTTGTATTTCTGTTTGTGTTGTAATTTTCATTATGTCTATCATAATTCTGATTTTGACTCCTATATTGTCTTTCTCTATTTTGATAGCTTTCTGTTGTATTTTCTGCTAAATTTTCTTTTCTATTATAATTATAATTTCTATTCTGTTGCCCACTTCTATTATCCCAATGTCTGTATGCTAATGTCCTTTCTAATCGTAATAAGTAATCACTTAATCTAACCATTGTTTTTATCTCATGCATGTTTATTATTTCAAAAATTTCTTGGTTGAAATCTCTGCTAATGTTTACTACGATTTCCTATTCATTCATAGATGGTTTTAAGTATTGTGCTATGGCATATAATTGAATAGCATAATTATTATAATTCTTACTTCTTGTTTCATCAAATTTTCTAAATTGTGATTTGTCCCTTACTATTAGTTGTGCATTTTCTCCCCAATACTGATTGATAAATAACAGTTCAAAATCATTGAAATCTTTAATCTTTTGTTCTTGACTGTTGAACCATATTCAAGGCTGATTTACTAAAAATTCTCTTATAACATCTTTGAGCTCCTCTATATCTTTTATTTGTTTTGTCTTATTTTTAATAGACTTTATGAAAGTAATTAGGTGTATTTTATGAATATTACCGTCAAATTTGCTATTTAACTGTATATTTTGACAATTACTTACGATTCTAGTTTCTACGTTTTCATTTAGTCTTTCTTGTTCTAAATTATGTAATTCATTTTCTAATTCTTTAAATTTATTCTGATAATTTTCATTTTCTAGTTTTGAATTAACAGTTTCCTTTATTTCTTTATCTACTGTCACACTCATACTAATATTTTCTCTTTGTTGATCATTTACTTTTTTATTTATGTCATTAATTTCACCAATAATACTTTGATTATTCTCTTCTACTACAGTTCTCAATTCTTTTATATTTTTATCATTATTTTCTAATGTATTATTAATATCAGATATTTCTCCTCTCGTTTTCTCATAAAATTCTTTGTTTTGGTTGTCTATTCTATTTTCAAATTCATTACATATTACGGCAATTTCCTTTTTAGTTTGTTCTATATTCATTCTCATGCGTTCTTCCAATTTTTCCATATTCTCTTACATATTTTCCTCTATTCTCCTCTCCATACTAAGCATATTCTCTTCCACATCCTCTTTTATACCTCGTTCCATACTCAGCATATTTTCTTTCACACCTTGTTCCATACTCAACAAATTTTCTTTCACACCTTGTTCCATACTCAACATATTTTCTTTCACACCTTGTTCCATACACAACATATTTTCTTTCACACCTTGCATATTATTTGCAATAAACTCCATCAACTTATGCATTTGATATTCCATACTTTTCTGTTCTGTTTCCCTCAATTTCACTGTACTCATCTATGTCTCACCTGACGTTCCACTGACTTCTTCTTGTTCAACTATACTCTCTCCTGCTCCTTCCAAACCTACTCTCTTTCCATCTCTTAAATCCATTTTCTCTTCCCTAACTCTTTTTAACTTTTGAAAATGCCCCACGTTGTTGCGACAATTTTGTTATGATTTGTGAGAATTTAATTTTTTATTAGATTTTAATTTGTATATTTTAGAATGAAATATGTTGTGCCGGGCGCCAATTTTTATCAGTTACCTGTATTTCTCTCCTACTATATTCTTCTTTTCACATCTCAGTTGGATCAGAATACAATAATATCTCTCAGGGTGGTTCCGTTGGACGTATTTGTTATCTAAATTAATTAGTGAAATAAACAACTGAACTTCAAATGTGCAAATACACGTGATAATTTGTCTTTATCAGAAAGAATGATAGTCCAACATAAATTAAACTCCTTATTACCTAATACAAATTCAATAAACCCCAATGTTTTCAAATCCCACCCGGAATTAACCATATTTTATCTCTATTTCATATTCTAATGTCATCTAACTATGAAATATTTAATTAACCTAACCTTATTCTACTCAAAACTGACATTTTTTGTTTTATTAATTGTCAAATTACCAACTAATATGCACTTAATCGTTTATTTTAAATAGTTTATCACGGACGGTTTGTAAAAATGAAATTGTCTATTTGTTTCAAACACTATCAAGAATTGGGAATATCGATGCCGGTGAAGTTGAAATTTGGTTGATTTTGGAATTTGAATAACGCCAAAATTGTATTACTCTGCTAGCATCTTAGAATAAAGAAATATTAGATTTTACTATACCTTAGTTTTATATTTTCGACTTCGTTCCATTTGCAGTATTTTTATGTGTCACCAATTAAATTTTAAGTTCAATTATGGTGAGAACTTTCCTTTCTATTGTATTATCTTCCTGGATTAGTTTAATAATAGTTTTAGTTTTTATTCATGTTTTCTTCTCTTCTATTCGATTTATTTTCTTAGGTTTTTTATAATCTTTCTCACCCAAAAAGGAACTGTCTCCTTTTTTCAATCATCAATCACTGTCAAAAATTATATCCGTCTCGTGGATTCTTCTCAAATTTTGCCTACTTCAGTTGCTACCAGCCACAATTTTATTTTACATTTCTCTTATTCACTAATTTTCACATTGTATATAATTGTTACTAACTAATTACTAAACAGTTTTATTTATATTTCTAATAAATACCTTTTATACCTTTACTTGCATTTTTAAAATTCCAAAAATTTCTTTTATCTGTCCTATTTTGACGGTTATATTTCTTTTCAACAGGATGCTAACTTTTGTTGGCAGAAATGATAAATTCTGATTTTTTCATTTAACTAATAACTCATCTTTTCTCACAGTTGATTTATTTTTTGAAATAGCTGATTTGATTGCTATGAAATGGATACAGATACAGAGAAATATGGTAACCGTATCAAATTGCTTTTCTGATTCATTCTACAATTTTATTGGTTAATATTTGAATTTTTGATAATATGATTATATATATATATATATATATATATATATATATATATTATTGTGGATAGTATAAATGGTATAAGCGAATAGGTGAGAGAAATTTTAATATTTAAATTTGCATAAATATATTTTTTTTAATTTGCCCTACGTTGGGCCGACATTTTATTGTGGTTTACTATTTGTGTTTCAAAATCAATAAAATTTTAATTCAATTCGCCCGGTATATTCAAGAAATTATTTTGTTCAACAATAATGCCACACAGTGCACTTACCTTCATCTCTTCTTATTATTAATTTCTATATGAGAACTCAGCTTCTCAGGATCTGGGTTCATGGGCTTTTTATATATAATAAATCTTATTTTATATGCGCCAAATATTTGATATTAAAAAAATTCTGTTAAATTAAATATTTTTTTTATAAATCTCTGTAGTGCGGTCCTGTATACTTCATCTCAAGGAAACCTTCAGTGGTGAATGCTGTCTAAACAGTATTGCCAACTTACAAAAGAGAACACTGAATCAAGATTCACAGATATATGATTCTATTTATTTAAGAGAAAAGAATTTTTTATCTCGTAAAAAAATCAAAAATACATTATTTTTCCTTGCATACGATATATAAAGAAAAATAAAACTTATCTATGATGGTCTTTCACACAAAATTCATACCAATGAAATTATACATGTACGTATGCAACTTATTATGCGTTTAAGTTGTGTTGGTAATTGTATTCAACATTTCAACAAAAACAAATACATATACAAAATGAACGATTGTGATATGTACATAAGAATATCGGATATAATTCAATACCTAATGTTCCTTTATATTTACAAGTAAGTTTTCATTTAAAAAAAAATTATGAAATACCTTATGTTTTCCACTAATGTTCTATAGAAGAATATTCATTTTTCTTGCATTTTAGGAAGTTCTGGAAAATTTCTTGGGAAGCTGGATTCACAGTTCGTTTGAATCAACTCGTTACTGATAAGCCTTTCAGTATATTCTTCTGGGATTGTGTAAAGGATATTTACACTGTATACATGGAATATTTAATTCAGGAATCGTTTTATAAGGTTAGTTTCACTAGTCTTTTTGGGAAGCTGGATTCACAGTTCATTTGTATCACTTCATTACTGAAAAGTCTTTCAGCATTTCCTTCTGGGAATATGTAAAGGATATCTACACTGTATATATCAAATATTTAGTTCAGGAATCGTTTCAGAAGGTTAGTATCACTATTCACTTTTTAATATTGGCTATAAATTATACAAGTTTTATAATTATTATGAAAGAAAAATAATGTGTTTCTTTTAGCTTTTATTAGCACCAACCCTCTACTACTTTTTCTTCAAAAATCAACCAACTTTCCTTTTTTCCAAAACAAAAAATCTCATTCCTATATCAGCCCTCTGTTTATTGAAATCACATAAATGTTTGCAACCAATCAAAATAACTCATAGTAGTTCAGTCAAAAGATTTCATTTTATTATTTAAGATATTAACTTTTTTAATTATAAAACATACTTTTTAACAATTCTAAACAAACAATACATATATATATATATATATATATATATATATATATATATATATATCTTTTGCATTTTATTAATTCTTAAAATTTTTTAGCTGTCATGGATTTTACTCTACCCAGCTAACACATACTTCCAGAAGTCAAAGATTTTATAACCCTAATGTTTTTATTTGGAATTTCACCTTTGGATATAATACAAGAAATATTTCTAGGGCTTCTAAATAGTTTAATGGTATCTAATGAGAATTTAAGATAATGTATAAACATTTAACGATTTCAATTGAAAAGTGGACTATTCACTTCATAACAGGTGATGTTTTCTTAAATTTTTCTCTTAAAAAGTTTGAATCCTATTATATTTGTGTCATGTATGTGTATACAAGGTACATTATAAAGTTTGAAGACATTTTATTTGTTTAATTTAGTTTAAATTTGACTCTCGAATAGTTTTTCCTTGAATAATTTTATACTCGTTAATATTTCAAATTGTAATTAACTTGTGTTGGATATATGTACAGTGTGTAGCACTATTTTTTCACAATATATATATATATATATATATATATATATATATATATATATTATAATATATTTTATTTATTTATTCAAGTAAAAACCTGGATTATGTTTAATTATTATCTGTCTATGGTTTGAATTTGTTTATGAATTGAATATAGCTAGCTCAGGGTAAATGATTTATATTTATTTTATATATCGTTAATTTATTGTTTAATGGAGAGCATGAGAACTCTTACTCCCGTAGGGTTCTTGATTGAATTTAAACAACAAAAATATACGAAATTTGCACCTTACAAATAACCTGCGAAAATCATCTCCTCCAACGGCTGTGAATAGATTAAATGGAACACAGTAATTCAATTTCCATGGTGTGAAACCTTTTCCTGTATTTAGCAAATGACATATAAATAAAATTCAATTACTCAAATTTTAGTTCCTATAATTATCAACTAAACATCAAATCAAAAAGCATCATAACTGTGAAGAAAACTTATGTTATACAAATATACTACAATCCAAATTACAAATACCAAATATTATTATATACCTAAAATTATTAATGTGTAATTTGGCCAAATTAGTGAATTTTGTTTGAGTTTAATATGGTTAACCAAATAAAATGTTATTATAACACTGACCTGATCACAACACTGGGAAATCTCTTGTACATTTTATTCCTGTGGAATCTTCTGGAACGAAGCTGGATCTACTCCAATCTTGTAGAAACAAACTCTATAGTTTGTATAGCAGGTAAGTTCGTGAATTCTTGTTAAATCATTTAGATATACTTGCTTATAATGTTTTTGTTACAATGATTAATGATTTAAGAAAGTATTTTCTCACGGTAAAGTGATTACTTTCTGAAAATTCAGGTAGCGTCCCCTCTCAAATTTTAACTGTTTATATTTCTTACAAATTATTATTAATTCCAAATATTTTCTTCTCAAATTGTTCAATGTATATTTATTCAATGTTTGCAATGTCTTTTTACTTTAATTTCCAATAATTTCCCAAATATTTTCATGAAATTTGCTTACATGCATCCATCTCCATTAGCTTCACCTCACCAACGTTTTGTTTTTTCAAATCAACAAACTTTTTTTTGCCAGCTTTGATATTTGTAAAACAAAACACTCACTTCATACTAGATATAATATACTCTGTTTTATCTAATGTTTGATATATCGTTTAATGTCTTTATATTTTTCTATTATTATTTATTGTTGATGTAAGATTTCAAATTAGTTTACTATTCCTATTTACATACGCAATATTTCAAAAATCTACCTTATTTTTAATAAACAAAAATTATATATATCTAACTTTAAATTTCAATATCAATACATATACCATATCAAATGTTCCAATATCTGTTATAATGCATTTCAATTAAATCTTTACTCATTATTACATATTTATCTACCATAAACATGGCCTTTCATTTAATCCAGTCATCAATTTTTTCTATTATAAATAGTTCACAGTCATAAATAATTCTATGGTAGAATATATTTCTGCTCTCAGTGTACTTTGCTAACTGACATGAAGTTTTTAATTGACACTTCATTTATCTCTTTTTTATATAAACATTACAATTTTGTTGGTATATATTGTTATCCAAAACTCTATTTATTATTGTCTGATAATAATTTACTTTCTTCCCAGATTCAATGTTGGATATTCTAAATACTGGATACAAATTATCATTTGCTGTTGACAAGAAAATGAGTTTATGATTTATTAAGGACATGATTAAAATTTTATGAAAATAATGCTGTTTACATACTAAAATCCTAAGGTAAATAATTTCACTATTACTTCTATATTTCTTTAGTTATGGAGCATAACTAATATAATAAATGTTTAATTTGATAGGAGATATATATTCCTCTCATATTATCACCATTAGACAAGATAATTCCAGCTGTGTGAAATGACTAATTTCCATTTGTTACTTAACAAAGTTGCAAATTTCATACATTTGTGTTTCATTCTCTTTACTTCTCTTACGATAAGTTCAATAGAATAGGATAGAATAGTTTATTGTTCTTTTATACAAAGTACATGAACAAGGAGTCGGTTATATAGTAAATATAAAATACATATATACTCCTAAACTAACATGATAGATAAAAGGTATTACAAGAAACAATGACATAAAATTTACATGTTTTTAAAGACAGCGTACAGCACATAATAGTCCAGCAATAGAGAAGAGCAGAAAAAAAATATAAGACAAACGCATAATTCCCATAACTAATCCTATACTATAAATTGTTTATGTAGAGATACTGTGGATATCTAATCATTAATAATGAATGATCTAATTTTCATTGCTCCGCTGATAAAACCATGCAATTGCTTCAATAGTAAGAGATCGTTTGAATTAAGAAGGCAATCTAGATCGTCTGGATGCTTTCGTCTTCCTATGACTGTATTTCTTAATCCAGCATACAATGGGCAGTCAAATATGATATGTTCCAGGCATTCATTGGCCTGCTGGTTACATATTGTACACATCTGGTCGGTTTTTATTGTATGAGAGGAGTTATTCACATATAGGTATAAATACTGTGAATTTGCTGTGCGCAGTTGGGCTGTTAATCTTTTAATATAAAGCGGTGACGGTCCACTTAAATAATTGTAATTATTATTATTTTGCAGAAAGAATTTATATGTAGGGTGGTGAATACTAAGTAATATTTTATTCCAATCATTTTGCATGTTTTTAGCTAGATGTTCGGCTAATACAATATGTTTAAAATTTTCATTGATACAGTCAGTGTTAAGGCCAGCATTATATGGACAATAAATACTGACAACATTAATCAACTGAACAAACCAATTGTATTTGTGATGACCATATCCAGAGTTATATAATTTTATTAATCGAAATAATGCTCTATAGGGGTACCTTGAGTGATTTTGAGATTTTACCCTGATGAAGTATTCAATTGCTTGTTTTATTAGATAATATTCTAGCCTGCACAGATTGGCTTCGACTCTTATTATATAAGCGGCAGTAGTTCTCTGGAGGAATAGGAGATTTTTCCAAAAAGACGTCTGTATTTTCTCAGTTTGATCCAGATAACGCAGACCCCATATATTACTGGCATATGTGAAAGTGGGTATGACGACATTGTTATACAGAGTCTTAATATACTGAAGAGAAGATAATTTTTGCGAGTTTATAGTTGAAAGTACAGTACCTTGAGTAATTCTTGCTTTTCGTTCTCGTGATTTAAAATTATTTAGAAACAGTCCATTGAAAGTAAAGACCACTCCCAAATATTCATAAGTGTTTGAGATTTCTATTGGGTTGTTAAGGTATGAAAACGTGGGTTGTTTTCCAATATTGGGGCTCCTTCGGAATATAACTAGTTTTGTTTTTTCTGTATTTACCTGAAGCTTCTACAAGTAATGTTCCTCTAGTATTAATCTAGGGAATCTTTTGACTTACGTGGTTTTAACGGGGGATTGATATGTATTACGTTCTCTGAATCAAAATCATTCAGACCACCTACTCTCGCATTAAAGTCTCCGTACAGAATCATCTCGTCATTTGGGAATTTTACTGATATTTCTTTTAGAGTATCCTCAAGCATCTCTACACATACATGATCATCTAAATTAGGTTTTAAGTAGACTAGACCTAAAATAATATAATTATTATTTATATTTATTCTGATAAAATTCCACATATTACATCTATATATATATATATATATATATATATATATATATATATATATATATATATATATATATATAGTAGTTAAATCATATTAGAGTATAAAAAATTATGATATCTATCAATAAAATTAATTTGTCAGAACTTTATCAAATTATTAAAAATATAGAAAGATGTAATCAATTGAATCAGTACACATAATCATAAAGGATATAAATAAGAAAATCGAATAATTCATAAATAATTATTGCTAAGCAATAATTAAATAATTCAGTACCATAAGCAACCTTAGACAGAACTTAACAAGCAACGGAGCTCAATAAAATAACGTGACAGTACACATAATATTAGACACCTAAAATATCTGCTTATATTTAAAGAATAAATAGAATATGAATAAAAAAATCAACAGAACTATGAATGATTGATAAATAAGTAAAATTTAGAATTAGAAAAAAAATATATATAAGATATGTTAAATGAAATATTCAATCATAAACTTTAAAGGAAATATAATAAATTGTAGAAACCTGTAATAAGTAGGTAATGTCCAATAAATAGGAATGTAAAAATTGACGGCAGGTATACCAACGTAAAATGCAATTGATAATAAGAATAAAAATAAATGATTACCGAAATGTTTATGTATAGCGATGTAGTGAATAAAAAGAAAATAAAAAAATGAATAGTATCCATATGTATTATGTAAATATTTAGGTTATAGAAAATGAAAAATTTGTATGTTTGCATTGACCAATCGGGAGACTTCAATATAATTGACTAACAAGAAAAAACAATGATAAATGCTTTTTAGTGAATAATTGAATGACGATAAGAATATAGTGCATAAACAACAATGTATAATAGCAGATTTACGTCAGAAAAACAATAAAATATTAATAAAACCAAACTAACAGTTGAACGATAACTCAAAGAATTTTCTAGAAAATATGAACTTCCGGTCATCAACAAAAAAATAGGGTTGGCGGATAAAAAAACGTGGCAGTGAAGCGTGTGAGAGAAGAGAAGCTATGGGTGAAAATCGAATGTGATCAATTGTATGAGAATTTAAAAGTAAAATGTGTTATATATGAAATATAAGAAGTCCAGTAATATTAAAATCTAGTTAAGTGCACAGACAGTAATAGTGTTGAGAAAGTTAACCCCAAGGGAAGGAATTATCACCCGATAATTCAAAGATAAGAAATTACATCATGGAGCGGCAAAGCGTCATGGGTGGACATTTTGGAGGCGTCAGCGTGTAAAAAGGTCTGTGGTGTGTTTTAATTAATATTTTTGGATCCAAAATTAACAAGTAGTGAAACAATAATAATTAAATGATCATTTAAAAATAAATATTTAATAAAACTTATGGCCAAAAAAAGAAAAGAATTTGATTAATAGGATAATGTAAAAACTCACCTAATGGAAATTGTAGATATATGTATTATTTAATTTGTGCTGCATGTTTTTAATCATATATATAAAACTTTCCATATACGGTAATAATGCACAACTATTTTCAGTTTATCACATACACAAAGTTATAATATCACAGTTAGGATTTTGAGATTAAATAATGTAGATTGAAAAATCAAATTCAACCACTCCATTGCACGTTTTTCTTTAAACTCACATAGTTCGAAGTATTTCAGTAATACCTTTTTAGAGTAACAAAAAAAAGTTACAATATTTCAATAATTTTAAACACAGATGTTTTTTCCTTCAGATATATAAACGTCCCAAACGATTATGTGAATTTATGCTAATGAGTTTGCATAGGCGTCTCAAAGAATGAATAGTTTTAAGATTTATAATAGTTGTGTATGTGACGTTTATATATATATATATATATATATATATATATATATATATATATATATAATCTATATATATAATATATTTAGTGTTTTAGAAAAAAAAAATCATTTATTTTTATATAATGCTCATATGAATCTGCATAGGATTTGTTTATTGTATGAGCCCCAAATTTAACTAAATAAACTCCATATCGCAAAAGGAAGGATTTTTTAACAAGTTATTTTGTAACAAGATATGTTTATAAATCGTCAATGGAATTTTGAGTAACCATTTTTAAAGTTTTATTTCATATATAAAATAAATGTCATTGAGTAGTGATGTTGATTTTTTTTAACTACGCCCAGGAATCCTACTGAGAGAAAGAGTGATAGAGAAATAAGAGTAGCTGAGGTGAATTTTAAATTAAACAAAACTACATGATTTGAAATAACTAGATGAGTAGGATGAAATCTAATAAATAATATAATATAAATATTTTATTCATGTATTAATTAGCTAGCCCAATTATTAATTTGCACTATAATTATTCCTATATTAACATTAAATTAATAATCAATTATTATTCATTATTATAAAAAGAATAAGTCCATAATAAATTAACCAGCAACGTGGGAAAATTAAATAATAGATCAAATAATAGCATTATAATCAATTCAAATTCTCAATAGAATCTCTCCACAAATTATATATATATATATATATATATATATATATATATTTAATCATTAAAAAATTTGTAAAATTTTTTTAAACATAATTATAATATACATGATGTCATATTTCACATAAGACAAATCAATACATAATTTGTATTGATTTGTCTTATGTGAAATATGACATCATGTATATTATAATTATATTTAAAAGTTTTCTACATTTACAAATTTTTTAATGATTATTTATCTTGAATTTACTTAAAATATTTTACATTGCCCTGAAGAAGTGTCAAAAGGACACGAAAGCTTGGCGGCATTTTGTGAATAAAAGATCTTGCGCTGATTCATTGGACTGAAATCCCCGTTATCCCCACCTATATAACATTTTTCAGTAATTGTTTAAAAAATTTTATATATATCTATCTATCTATATATATATATATATATATATATATATATATATATATATTCTTTTCTTTTTCAAATTCTTGATCAAATTGAGAGATGAACAAGGTAACATAACAGAAGATCGAAGAGAGATACTCAAGATAACAGAGAAGTTCTACACAGGTCTGTACGAATCCAAAATAGACAATGAGGATGTAAGAACAGCAAACAATGACCAGAAAAACAAGATATGTAACGTTGGCTCCGAGGATCTACCAGAGATTGTAGAGGAAGAAATTGAAAAAGCTTTGAATCAACTAAAAAACGGAAAGGCGGTAGGCGACGATAACATCATACCGAAAATGTTGAAGGAAGGTGGAAGCCTACTGATAAGGGAGCTTAAATCATTATTTAATACATGCCTAGCCGAGGGAAGAATACCACAGGATTGGAACACCGCGATAGTCATACTGATATATAAGAAAGGTGATCCAAGCAACCTAGAAAACTATAGACCAATCAGCCTACTATCACAGATCTACAAGCTTTTTATGAGAATAATAGCAAACCGCCTTGAATACAAACTCGACGCATACCAACCCTATGAGCAGGCGGGCTTCAGGAAAGGCATGAGTACAATAGAACATCTCCACACCGTAAGGACACTGAACGAAAAAGTAACGGAATATAACATCCCATTATGGATCGCCTTCATAGATTTTAGAAAGGCTTTCGACACAGTTGAATTTTGGGCAATCATCAGGTCAATGAAAAATGCAAGAATAGACCAACGATATATTGACATTATACAGACACTAAATGACAACTCAAAAATGAAAGTAAGGCTATATTAAGACACCGAGGAAATCACAATTAAAAGAGGCGTTAGACAAGGAGACATTGTGTCACCCAAATTGTTTACACTGATGCTAGAAGACGTCTTCAAGAGCCTACACTGGGAAGACAGAGGAATGAATATATCGGGAGAAAAACTAAGTAACCTAAGATTTGCTGACGACATTGCCATTTTTGCCCCAAACAGTGAAGAATTACAACACATGCTTATAGAACTACAACAAGAAGCAAGAAAAGTAGGCCTAGAAATGAACATTTCTAAAACCAAATTCATGACAAACCAACGGACAAACATAGAGAGTATAAATGTGCTAGGACAACAGGTAAAGAAGGTGAACTCTTATGTCTACCTAGGTCAAGAGTTAACATTGGGTAAAGCCAATCAAGAACTTGAAATTAACCACAGAATACATCTAGGATGGGCGGCCTACGGGAAGATGCGACACGTCTTCAACTCCAACCTACCCCTCAAACTAAAAACCAAGGTTTACATGGAATGCATTCTCCCAGTAACAACCTACGGATGTGAAACATGGGTCCTAACAAAGAAAATCTTAAATAAATTAAAGATACACCAAAGTTCAATAGAACGAAAAATGATAGGAATAACGCTTAAAGACCATAAAACCAATGAGTGGATAAGAAATAGAACCAAGGTAGAGGACATAGTGAGGCGAATAGGCAGTCTTAAATGGAACTGGGCCGGACATGTTGCCCGAAATAAAAACAACTGGAGCGGAAAAATAACAAGATGGAGACCTTGGGGGGAGAAAAGAAGCACCGGCAGACCACAGCAAAGATGGTATGATGACATCAAAAGAACAGCCGGACTTAACTGGAACCAAGTGGCACAGAACAGGGAAAACTGGAAAAATATGAGAGAGGCCTATATCCAAAGGATAGAAAACGGCTAGAAGAGATATATACGAGTATATATATATATATATATATATATATATATATATATATATATATATATATATATATATTACTTTTATATTGTTTGTATTTTAATTTTATATATTATACTTCTTTAGTTATATTCTCATTTTGTTTATTGATTTTATTCCAAATATCTATCTAATTCTTGAACTTCTTCTACGACCTGTTTTTCAATTTTTTCTCCGATTTTAATTCCATTTTCTTGGATTTCAATTCTCAAATTCTTATTTTGGTCTCCCATATCATCTTGCACCTTTTCAAATATTTTTTTAAATTCTTATACTTCTCCCTAATTTTCCTAATTTCCTTAATACTTTTTGTTTTCACATCATCATTTTTCTTTTCCAAATTGTATATGTTCCCATTCATCTAGTCCATTTTTCCATTCAAATTATCTTCTATTCTGTTTATATCTCCCCTCATATTATTCATATCTTCTCTCAAATCATCATTCATCTTATCCATTTTCCCATTTAATTCTCCTCTCATGTTATTGATATCTCCCCTCATTTTATTCATATCTTCTCTATTTTCTTCAAATTTCCTAATTAAAAATTCTGTTCGTGAGATGTGTGTCGTCAAGTGAAATTAAAGAATTAAAACTATTTACAAAAATTAAATAAAAACTAAGATTGTACATATAATGAAACGAGCTCTCCTCTCAGAGGCTTATAACATAATATCGAAATTTGTGCCCTCAAAACAGGTATAAAAAGATACAATAAGGGTGGTATAACCATTTGACTGCAGATGCTGTCCAGACGCCATAAGTATTTATGGCTCTGCTTTTTGTAGAGTGATTTAATATGATGGC